>JAOXJM010000005.1:16159248-16174390 GCA_026413425.1 Tringa solitaria | reverse complement strand
TAAAATCTAGTCAAATTACTGAGAACAAAAAAAAACCCAACAAACTGGAAAAATCTGAACAGCAAAGGACAATAAGCCATCAGATCACAACCCATGCAAGAGCAAGGTAACCTTTGCATCAAAACAGCAGCAAAACCTGCTCCAATTCAGAAGTGAAGCATTAGCACCACTGTCTGCTGCCAGTCAGACCCAGCAACGGTTTGACTGGATACATCTAGACTTTCCCTTGATCAAATAAGACGCTTCACAATTCTGAACGCTTAATTCAGCAGTTTTTTTACAGGTAGGGTTGTGTGAGACTTTTCTTGTATATGAGAATCTGGTACCTAATGTTCTTCCTAACTTCAAATGGTGGGGATTGGTAATGTTTATTTGCCCCTGGTACCAAGAAAATCATCCTGGCAGAGTTAGAAGTAAGGCCTCCAATCAGTCTTACTTGGCCAGTTATCTAGAAGGTTTCTGCTTCATGGGAAATAGTAAACTGCTGACACTGGTGTCCTCGTAAGCAGCTGACAGACATCAGCAAAAATGCAAAAACACCTGTAGATGAGCATTGTGTACTCCAGCCTTACTCAGGAGCAAATGTTGGAAAGCAACAGAAAAGCCTGTTCGATGAGGTGGAGGTAGGTGGAGGCTTCTGGCTGGGGTTAGTTTGGGGAGAGTTTAAAACTGAGAATATGCAGAAGACAGCAAATCTAGGGAATGTGGGCAGTGGTCCTGCAGAGGAAAGCGGTCAGAGGAGTAGCATTTACAAATACTACTAATCTGCTAAGCAGGCGGGAGTAAGGATCTGTAGTCCTTGTTCATGTGGCCTAGGAACAGTGAACTGTGAGAAGTGATTTCTTGATTTCTTGTACTCCAGTTTGTAGTTTGAAGGTTAGCCTCTTCCTATTTCCCTGAAGCTGCTCCTCTTAAGGTTGCTTTTTTTTTTTTTCTCTCTTGCATACTAGACATGCAGCCGCTGTCACCAATCTCTGTTCATGAGCGCTATAGTTCTCCTACAGCTGGAAGTGCCAAGAGAAGGCTCTTCGGAGATGACAGCCCCAAAGAAATGCAGGTGGAAAAAATTGTAACTGAAGGAACTAAGTTGACAATTGCTCCAGCATCAAGCATTGCTGCTGAAAAAGGGTCAGTTTCTGCCGGCCAAACAGTACTGACCATGACAGCAGCTACAGTACCGGGAAAAACGGGGCAGAAGATGACTATCCCACTGCACGGTATGGATTTGTCCCATTTTTCTGCTCTACTAGATGTTTTGCTTGCTCTTAAGATCTGCTTAGACCAACCATGCATCTTGAAAATGTATCACATTTTCTTTTTTAAAAGAACTTTATAAAAAAACCAAACAGTTTATACTGATGTCTCCTGTGGAGACATCTGATACATGGCAAGCATCCTAAGGATTCCTTCTTGTCAACAGAGCTGTGGAGATCTTGCTTCTTCCAGTTATGCCTCATCACAGACTAAATAATACTTTGGTTCTCAACTCCAATAATGTTTTACTACTGTCTGTCTTAGGTCTCTTATAATATTACAAGGCTCTGGAATTTCTGGATAAGCACTACATATAAACATTAGCAAAATAGTGGAGGATTTTTGTTTTGTTGAAGTTGAGTGATACTTGAATATTTCTGAAAATGATACATGACAAATGAGTTTTATAGCCTTCTAAAATTTAAAAACTGAATCTATAAATAAAGGTGAAAAGAAAAAAAAACCTACTTCTCATGTTTAAGGAGATTTTCAAGCAAGAGAATTTGACTACTGAGGAAACTAATGAGAACTGTATATGATATGCTGTCAGCTTTGCAGAATAATACAAAAAAAAAAAAAGAGATGCAATGCCCACCTCCCCCAGGAGAGTGGAACTGACTACAGAAATTGTGTTTTCTTGTAAACTTTGTGCTTTCAGATAGTTTTAGAAATGATCGTTCATATTCATGTTCTTCTTTAAGCGTTACCAGAAATGTAATTTTTAATGACTTCTGAAGACCCTGAGGGACCAAGACTCTTTTTAGCATCCAGTACAGAAGGATGAGATGTCTTCAGTATGGAATGTTTGCGAATGAATTTCTGACTTGCAATTTAACTCTGCAGCATGGGGAGAGCATGAGGTTTATTTCTGGATGTGTATATCATCTCCAGGTATTGCAAATGAAATGGGTGGGATCACACTGATACCCATTTCGATGAATTTGGGTCAGCCGTGTAAGCTGGAAGTTCCGGCTCCCTGCCACCCTTCGGTGAGTCAGGTGCAGGAAATGCATCTGGCATCAGTGAGCAAACAAAAGAAAATGGGATCCTTGGCCCTGTTTTACAGAAAGGTAAGTGTCTTTATTAGGAAATCATGATCTACATCTGTTTGTGGCCGTGCTGAAATTTGTCTCCTTGTGCAGTTTTCATTACCTTTTGGTCTTCACGGTGTGAGCAGTTCTTAAGTACCTGGGAGGAGAAGGGAAAAGATACCAAGTGTTGCAGAGAATCTGATTTTTTTCCCCCTTCACCTCCCCACAAGATGTTTCATGGTGTTTTATTTTAATCAGCAGCTTCTATAAATAAATGTCTGAGAAATATTGGTAGTTTTTACTGCCTCCCACATTCGCATGGGTTAGACATACCAGAACTGAGATTATTCTCCTGTGTATTGCTCGTTTAAAACTGGTTGGAAAAAAGTTTGGATCCTGCATCTGGAGAGTCTCATTTGCAGTATTCTGAGGTCTACCCAGTAGTGCTGGTCTTGGTAGTATGGGGCCTCAGAAAGCAGTGATGAACAAGACGTTCTCTGAAAGTTTCTAGAATGAAGGAACCTCTTGCCATAATGAAAGATTCAAGAGGCAAGTTAAGAACTGAGTGTGCATCAATAACTTGTTTCTAGTTGCTTTGATTTCTAAGGTGGAGTGTGTGAGGGGTCTTTTGGAGGAGGCAGGGTAACTTGCCTAAATGTCTGCAAAGAATATATGCCTAAATTAATCTCGCAAAAATATTAGATTTTTTTTTTGCTATTATTTTGTTACTAGAGAAATTATTTTCAGAGGTTTTCAACTTTTAGGGTAGCTGTATTATAAACCTAGAAAATTCTGTATTGAACAATCTTAATACAGAAACCAATTCCTGGAAACACTTGAGCAACATCCTGTTTCTGATCTATTGGTTCTTGAATGTTGATAGTAACTCTCTGTCTGAGAATGGATGGAGATCAGCCAGCTGCCAGGCATGAGCTCGGGCTGCGTTTTGGAACCTTTACTGTTGGGGAATACTTCAGCTCCAGTCATGTTACCATGTAGTAGGCAGCATATTCCTCTTAGTTATGAGGAGTACTAAAATCTTTGCTTGAATTTGTCTTTAAATTCTGGCCTCCTATTTACAGGGACCATTATACTCCAAATGATAGCTTTTCCCTACTTTCCTTTCTTATTCCAGTTCAGTAGAGCAAGTGAAAATGAAATGAATTCATTCTGGTTTCCAACATAAGGAATGCACCTAATTACTGGCCGTGAAGTGAAAACTTCTGAAATAAATGGAAGAAGACTAATGTTGCACTTAATAGTTATTTCAGGTTTTCAGACAGGTTTTTGGTAGTTGAAAAAAAAAAGCGGTTTGTTAATCTAAGATTATACTCTGTTATAATTAAAGTATGTCCCTTCTTTGTGCTTGAAGGAAGTGTTCTGTTATAGTGGGTGAGTGATATGGTGTAGAAGCTATAGTCATGTTTTTAAGCACATTTCCTATAAGCATGAAAGATCGAACCTCTGAAAAGAGTTGACAACTTAGTCTCTAAAGACATTGTCTTGAGCAGAGGGGGAAGATTTTGCAGAAACATAGAACAGCTCTGCTTTGAGGAGTTCCATTTTTGCAGACTAGGTTAAGCTCATTTGGCTTGACTCTTTTCTGTCTGTCTCTTTTCTTCTAGGTTTATCATCTGGCAAGTGTGCGATTGCGTGATCTGTGCTTAAAACTGGATGTTTCCAATGACTTGCGCAGGAAGATATGGACATGCTTTGAATTCACATTGGTTCATTGTGCGGACCTAATGAAGGACAGACATTTGGACCAGCTCCTCCTCTGTGCCTTTTATATCATGGCAAAGGTAACATGTAGTTTCAAGAAATTCAGGGAATCTTATGTCAATTGAAAATGTAAATTGTGTTTACAGATTACAATTTGATTGCTTTATTCATGTAATATTGCTGGAGGCAAGGGAAAAGTCCTTCCAAGAAGTGGATGAAGTCCCAGTATAATTTTTTCCTTGTTTTGCATAATCTTAAAAGTTCCCATCAACCAGTCAGTTGGTTAAGACAGGATTTTTCTTTTCTTCCTGAGCACAATTGCAGTGAGCACTGGTTGGTATAGACAAAGCAGTGTGAGGTCTCGTTGCCGCACATTTGTGTTTTCTGTCTTGTTTGTCATCTTCATGATCTATGTGATCTGAAATAAATGTCATTACAGTTACAAAATTCTGCAGGTGCAAAAATCTGCAGGAGCTCACGACCTTATATATGGATGGAAAGTTTCTATTCCACAAAAATCTGCTTAACTTTTGAAGATTCAGGCTGAGGAATTGAGCTGGTTGCCCGTTACTCATAATTCTTAATTTCTTACTCAATTTGCCAGCGTTGATTTAAGGTGTTATTAAGTTGGATTATGAAACTGGAATATTGGTTTGACTCAAGAACTGATGATTACAATGGCCACCAAATCTGATTCGGACACAAATTCAGGAAAGTGAAAGTAAGCCAGGCTCCTCTAAAACACTGGGGATGGATTACCTGTTCTTGAGGAAGACAAATGAAGAGGAGCCCTATTTGTGGAGGGAAAATGATGTTCAGGTTGTGACTACCTGTGCTCTTAATAACTGCAGCATAGCTTAGGTTCATTTTACATCAGTACCGATAGCTGTAGAGAAGCAAAACCATTGAATAGTCAGTGCTGTCTCCAGTGCAATATGAGATCTGACAATTTAGACAGACCTCCTGGCTCCTATTACAAAAATTGTTGCTCATCTGCTATTAAGAAAGCTGAAGTTGCACGTGTTTTGTATCGGCCTAATGTTTTGTTCAGAATTTCCTCACTCTCTGGTTAGAAAAGTTTAAGGGTGCAATTTTCAAACTTACAAATACATTTTTTACTTAATATTTCCCTTTAATTTTTAGTGTCACTAGAAGAAAAGTCAGAAAGGCAATAATTCCTAAGTGTCATAAGCAAAAAAGGCTTTAGTAGCTAAGAAAGCTAAGAAACAAGGAATGCCTGAACAGGAAAACTGCTTGGGTTTTCATATTCTTATCACCAGAACTATATTTTTAAATTAGATATTCATAGTAAAATACTTACAAAAAGGCTGTATAGATGGAAGCTAATTGAATAGAAAGGACCTGAGCAGCCTGACCTTGCTGCTTGCACTTGGTCTTCAATAGCCTTTTCTTTTCTAGGTGACCAAAGAGGAAAGAACTTTTCAGGACATAATGAAAAGTTACAGAAATCAGCCACAAGCGCACAGCCATGTGAGTAAATGGTACTGCCTTCCCTTTTTCTAAATTTCAGATAGAAGTGGCTTTTCAAATGTTTATACTGATAAAGGAAAAGTCAAATCCTCTGCAGTGTTATATTTATTCTTATTCACATGGATTTCACCTGCTCTTCTGACTTCCTTGACAAGAGGTTTTTTTCCCTGGTGTCCTGTAGGTGTACAGGAGTGTCTTACTGAGAAATATTTCTGCTGATGTGCTGTTGGACAGAAATGCAAATCAAGATGTAGAGATGACAGAAGGTAAGTACAGCAAATGAAGCTGCTGTTTTTAAAAATATACTTGTAGGTTTTTAAAGAACTGAACTGTCAAGTGATAAGAAGTGAAGCAAGTTTTAAATGTATTAAAGAATAATAAATGTATTGTTGAAAAGAAACCATAATGTCAGTAACCCTCCTATATGTTAAATACAAACAATATGCTTCCTATATGGAAAAAATGTTTCATTTTGTTTCCTTAAATTCCATTTCTCAAGGTTGAAGTTTCCTTAGTGTGTCAGTGATGTTGTAGGGCAGCAACACTGGTTACCAAAGAAAGATGAACAGTACCTGGAATATGACAGGTTTTTTACTTAGTATGACATGTCCTGAAGGCTTAAATAGGGAGAACTTGTTTCGGAAAATAAAAATAGTGACTGTAAGACCACCATTTTTTTATATTCAGGTTTCTTTTAAATAGTTGATACTTTCTTTGCTGTGGGATTAGAGGAGAAAAGAATAGTATTTGAGAAAAGCATACAAACTGCCATGCCCGTTTTTAGTGACGTGTCAGGAGGTGGAGAGATCACAAGCCCATGTGTGAACCCATGAGCAGAGCAAACCTGCAGCCACATGCACACGCAGAAATTTAGAATACCATTCCATATGGTAAATTCCCAGTGTGGCTGGGATTCAGTTGCTTGAACGAGTATTAGAGCCATTTTTTAAATGCCTTTTGAGGATTCCACTGGGGTCCAGGAAAGTGCTGGTCTCCCATAGGTTCAGCATTCTGTCGAGCACCTCCACAATTCTTGGGTGTTGTAGAGCATCTGACATTGGGACTGTGCTGTCGTGTTTTGTCAAACAAACGTGCTTGATTACAAAGTTCTTCTGTTGCTTTTCCTGGCAGGCTTTTTCTTCAGGTAACAGACTCACATCTCCTTTTCCAGTATTAACTCCCACTCTTTTGACACCAGCATACAGGAACTTATGCTTATGTTGTGACAAAGGCAAATGCACTGAGTTCCTCTTATGGGTATCAACTGAAGCTTTTGATGTCTGTCTCATAGTGCACTGATTGCAAGAGGCTTTATTCTGTGTTGCCCTGCTTGACGGTAAACAGTGCAGAGAATGAAACATAGAAGGTTGCATTCAGTAGTATTCAGGCTTAATTAGTGGAGAGAGAGAGCATTAACAGAAATATACTTGCTGTGTGGCTGCAGCTTTTTCCACTGAACAGCCTTTTCATAATGTGCCTGAACAAATGGTGTCGTGGCTTCCTTGCAGCAGCCGTGTGTTGAGCCTGAAGCCATTCTAGTGATATTTCTGATCACTAGAAACTTTCACGGAAGCTGGGAGCTTAAAGTCAGACTGCTTAAAACTTAGTTTTAGGAGCAACAAATGGTTTTGTACCACTCCCCAAAATAAGCATGGGGAAAGAGGTCAGTTTTTGCTACAGCTGTTTCCAAGTTTGGAATAAGGATTTCAGTTGGCCTTTTTAGCCATAATCCACTTCCCTGCTCACAGCAATCTGTAGCTCCTCCCAATGCTCATAACCACCTACAGCACACCCTACTCCGATCTGAAGCATGGTACTTGAATTCAACTCATAGCCAAGTTATGGATGACTTCTTGTCAGTTGGATATTGTAAGTTTGAATCTGAAGCACCCAGTTGGTGATGCTATGTTTCTGACATCTGAGGCTCTCTTTTATTGTTAGACTCGTCTGTGGAAACTGGCAGTTCCTCGGGACGATCCTCAGCAGAGAACTCCAGTGAGTTGGGAACAGAGGAGAGAGGGGATCTTATTAAATTTTACAATGCAGTCTATGTAGGAAGAGTAAAATCATTTGCACTGAAGTACGATATCACAAACCAGGATCACATAGTAAGTAAAGTATTTTGGAGTTTTGCTTTAATAATCTGACAGAGTTGTTTTTCCTGACAGTTAAACATATGTAAAAAATTTTGTTCTATTATTCATCTGGTGTACTTAGAGAAGTCAAATAGTTGTAGGTAATAGTGTGAGGACTTCCTTTAACAGCCTTTCAGGAGGACAATTGTGCGCAGCTGCAGTTCAGTTTACAACCCCAGTTTCAGCTTCTTTATATCGATACAACACCCATTTGATTAAATGCCTGTGGAGCATCACTGTAACACAGGTGGAAAATCAATAAATTCTATTTGTGGATACTTGATCTGTTGTTAAACTGTTACAGGATAAAATCTTCTAAAGAAGATCCAGAAGTATATTAATCTTTCCTTCCTTCTTTTAAATATCTTCTGCTTCAGCTCCTACCCCAATTTCTCCTCTCTTGCAGATGGAAGCCCCTCCTCTGTCTCCGTTCCCAAGCATTAAGCAGCAGCCAGCATCTCCGCGGCGGATCTCACAGCAGCACTCTGTTTACATTTCGCCTCACAAGAATGGTGCCTGCTTGACACCTCGAACTGCACTACTCTATAAATTTAATGGGAGCCCTTCCAAGGTAGAAGGCCAAAAGGTTGAAAGGGATCAATTTGAGAGAGGGTGAATTAGTCTCCTAATTTGGATCTGTGAGATTTCATTGAGCTGGTCTTGCGGTTTGTGGTGGAGGGTAGAGTCCTTCATGTAGAATCCATCACTCTCTCAGCAAGAGGTTCAGAATAACATTTTATTCTCAGATAACTGAACACCAGAGCAAATTTGAAATGGAGTTGTAGTAACTTGTGATTTTTTTTTATCTTGATTGCAGAGTTTGAAGGACATCAACAATATGATAAAACAAGGTGAACACAAAAGTAAGAAACGAGCGATAACAATTGATAGTGACACTGAATCCCCTACGAAGCGAATCTGCCAGGAAAATGATGATGTTCTACTTAAACGTCTCCAGGATGTTGTCAGTGAAAGAGCAAATCACTAAAACTGCCGGTTTTTCTGTGGGATCTAAAAGCTCTAAAGTTGGATATAGCTGTTGCGCTGTTTATTTCTTGCTTTTGTATACAGACAACTGCCAAGTTTTTTTAAACGTTCATTAACATTGAATGTTTTCCCAACTTCCACAGGATGCAAAAAGTGACGGTTGAGTAGTAAACACCAGAGAAGGAGAGGTGGTAATGATTGTCGTTCCTAAAGGCCACACTGGGCTAGAAGTTACTCTTTTTGAGCCGTTTTAGCAAAAGAGTGTTCTGTAGAAAGCCATATTGGATGTTCTCAAGCCTGATGTAGAGCATCATGAGTTCTGAGCGTAACTCAGCTTCTGGTAATATTGGTCTTATTTTTGGAATAAGAATTATAAGGAAATGAGTGAAGTCAGTTAAGTTTCCTCAAGCTTTTGGTATTTGGGGAAGAAACTTTAAAAATTTTAAAAAGTGCCTTATTTTAAAAGAATGTGGAATTTTATGTATTATTTTACTGTGGAGTAACTGGAGTAGAGAACAAATTGATTGTTTAGCCTGAGGAGGAGCTGAGCAGTTTAGAACTGTATGATTTGTGCTGTGCTCCATCTCCTGTCAGAACAACAGTGACAGTGTGCGTTGTGATCAGACAGCTTTTGCAGTAACGAAGGCAATAATAAAAAAGTACAAATGGCAGAGACTAAAACTGGACACTGACATCTTATAAAACACCAAGGTACAGCCTGGTGAGTCTGAATTGCCATTCTCTTGAGCCCGCAAATGCGGCCATGGGAGCCGGGGCATGGCCCTGCTGCAGAGGCTGTTCCTGCAAGCTGCAGTGTTCCTGGAAAGTGCAAGCTGAGGCTTTGGCCATCTTACAGCGGTTCAAATGCACACATTCATTTAAGAAATTACATCTCTTAATTTTATTTTTTCCTGAATATCTTAGCCTCTTGTGTAGTATCTACACAAGTAAGCCCATCAGACGAGGCGTGTTTGTATATATGGGATTTTTATAGCTATTAATGGTTTGGATTCATTGGGAGTGTGTCAATTCCAGCATCCAATTATTGTAATGAAGTTTTTAATGCTGAGGGATTTGTTAGGGTTTATTTTACCAAAATGGAGAAAAGTAACGGTTTATTCATTACTGTAAATGAGTAGCTTGATCTTATTTTATAATTGCATTTAAGATTAGAGCCATAGAGAAACTTCTCAGCACTGTATTTTTCAGTATATTGAACTGGCAAAAAAAATTGAATTATTACATAGGACTTGTTTAAGGAGCTCTGATGACTTCATTGTTTGGTTTGTTTAATATATGCCTCATAGATCTGCAGTTCTTCCAGGGAAGAACACTGCAATGATTTCAAGCAGTCTCAGCTAATCAATCAGGGCAGCGGTGATGGAGGAAAAAAGTATTTAAAAGTGTTTATGTGCAGGGACCCTATTCAGCATTGAGTAGAAAGTTTCTAAATTCTGTAATTTGTTTTTGAATTTTTAACTACTTAAATATTGGTTTTGGTGTTGTTTTTTTTTTTTTACTTTCCAAAAAAGGTGCTTATTTCTGAAAGGTTTGACTGTAGAGAGCAGCAGTATGAGGAAACGGCCGTGCGGTGGACTAGGTTTCACGTAGATTCTTCTGTTCAGTTCCTTTAATTTTACTCATTTTTTAATATTTGTCTTCTGATCTTGAGATAGAAAGCTTGTTTCTCTTATACTTTTTGTCTTGATCTGCTCATCATGCTCTTACAGCTACAACCATTCAATGTACGTAGGCCAGGCCCTACAAGCCCCCTGTGTTAGGGGAAGTGATGAACCTTGATTTAGGGTTCGTCAGAGTCTGCTCTATTTGCCTGGAGAATCGTAGCCAAAAGGGTGGGAAATGTTGGGATTAATAGTGTAGGTCTATCAGCGATGCTGTATGACAAGTTTAGTTGATGTGGTTTTAATTCAACATCATGTGCCGATCCCTCCTTACGTATCTGCTTCCTATACTGTTACTGTATTCTCTGAAAGTGCCGCAAGCTGGGGCTAAAATCCTCATTAGTTGTCATTAGGTGTAATGGGGTTTTTTCATTAGAACAATGTACTACAACTGCATGAAGTTAAGGTTTTTTCACCTTTTTAGGTGATGACAGAAAAAATACATTTGGACTTCTTCAACAGCTAAAACAATAGCTTACATGAAAATTTTGTAACAGTTTCAAAGTGCCTTCACTTGTAAATCTGTATTTTGTAATAAACAATTTGAAAGTATTTTAACCTGTGTCACTATTTCCTGGGGGCTTTCTGTGGTAGTTTATGAAACAATACCTTCTGTGTGCATTTTCTGTGATGTCAAAGACCTTAACCATTTTTATGCTCCCTCAAATTTCTTTGGGATTTTTTCAGTTTAAATTCAACACCTTTCATGCAATCTGTTGGATTGCTGTGAGGTTTTTTGTGCTTCAGTCAGATGTGGTTTCTGGGAGGAGCAGGTGAGTAATTCATCATGTGATGTAACCAAAAAACTGAAAAGAAGCTGTTGCAGTGGTATGTTCCCAGAGAGGGAGGTGTAACTGTGGCACAGAGGAGGGAGATGCTGGACTTGCCCTGGACTCCTGGTTCTTGAGCCCCTAGCTGGTTCTGGCTGCCTCCCGGGAGGGCAAGGGCTTTCCAGCCCTGGACAAGCTCCTGTTGGTGCCAGCTGCCGTCACACTGATGGTGTTGCTACACCAGCATAAAGCTTATCTGAACTCAGAGCTTTTTAAAAAGCTCTTCTGCATCTGCTGAGGGGAGGGAGAGGGCAAGGGGGAAGTAGGCCAATCTGTGCAGATTGAGTTGTAATGACTTTTTTGACGCCAAAGCTTTCATTTTACAAGTGTAGTTACCAACCCAACGGGATGGGTGAGGGGTAGAGCTGTGGGAACGTGGCTGGCTTTTCTCTGCCTACACTCTTCTGCAGATGAGACTACAATGAGGGGAAAACATGGGCAGCAAAAAGTAAGAAATGAGGCGATTGTATGGAAGGCTTGCAAACTGCCTGCTCTCTGCCAGGACAGCGGGTTTCCCCAGCCAGATGGATTTTTCACTGATTCTCCACCTGAAAATACTGCCTCCTTAAGGCTGCTTGAAGTAGATTCAGAGCTTCTGTGTTTACTACAGGTCAGTTCTGCAGAGAGTCAGAGGAAGAAGGGTTTAATAACCTTTTCTTTAACCCCTCTGGGAGTACCATAAATCTGCCAGCACTTCACATGTTAGCAGTATGCTAATATTCGGTTGCCAAATCCCAAGTGCTGTAGTAAGATGTGGCCCTCAAGAAGATTTGCGGTTAGAGTGCAATTAAGCAGTGTGGGGAACTGAAACTGATTTTTCTCTTTAGTTTCCTGTTACGAAAACTTAAGAGTATTTCCTACTCTGACTCATGGGGGGTTTTTTTGTTATTTGATACCTGGGGAGCAGCAAGAGCTGAAGCCGGGAACACAAAAGGAGGTGCTGTGAAGGAATGCAATTTTTTAGGTGCAGGGGTCTCAGCTGAAACGTGTCTAAATCTGTCTCAAGGCCAAAGAAACTGAGTTTATTGTAATTTCCAAAGTTTACAATAAGCATATAATTTCTCACTCAAGTAGCAGTTCTTAACACAGGTGTCAAATCAACATGAGATAAACTCATAAAACTTTTCAACTTCCTCGAGTGCCTGGGAGTGCATTTGACAGCAGGTGAGTCACAGGTCATGACACTTGCAGTTCCCAAACTGCCTGCAGCCCAGGCTCACAGCTGCCTGACTCCAGGGAATGCTCCCCTGCCTGCTTTTATGCCATAAATGCAACGAGATCCCTCTTGAATGTTGTAATTTTTTTCTTTTTTTCAAATGAGCATTCCAGATGTGTTGGGCCTCTGGACAGAATGCATGTCCTTAAATTCCTCCTCCTCCCCAAAAAGCTCATTAGGTACAATCTGGGTATTGAGCTATGCAGGGCAGGTTTTGACACTGCTGGAGGTAAAGCATGGACAGGTGATTAATTACTCCTTAAAAGAACAAGCACCAGTGACATCTGGGTGTAACTTCAGTCTGGGAGAGGGAAAATGGAGAAGGTGTGAGACTATTTTATACAGTGGTGTTCCTTAATGGATCTGGCCTGTTGTGGTCTCCTAAGGCTCCTTCCAAGAAGAGGAGTGTTTCCCATAATGGGTGGGAGCGGCTCTCAGCCAGTTTCGTTTCAGATGCTGAGAGCAGAGTGCTGACGGAAATGTTGGGAAGACCCAGAAGGGATGGAGAGAAACTCTCCGTCACAAGAAAAGCAGGCAGTGAGCATTAAGCGCACTTCCTAAGGAGCTGAGAAAGCAAAATATTCACTTACAAAAGCAAATTACTGTAGCATGACAGTAGAACACATAAGCCCTGCTACATATAGACACCTCAAAAAAAGCCTAGAAAGGACTTTTTGTTATTAAGATGATGATATTTTTTTTTTCTGCATCTCTAAAATGTGTGATGAGAACACAGCAATTCCCAGAAATGTATTGTGGTGGGTTGACCTTGGCAGGAGCCACACTCACAGTCCACCTCCTCAGCAGAACAGGGGCAGCAAATAGGATGGAAAAAGCTCATGGGTCAAGATAAGGACAAGGAGATTGTTCACCAGTTACTGTCATGGGCAAAAGACTGGAATTGGGGGAGGTTAATTTAATTTATTGCCAATATCCTACTTTAAGAATACAGTAGGAGAACGAGACACAAAAACAAAACTAAAGATGCCTTCCCCCACCCTCCCCTTTTTCCCAGGCTCAATTTCATGCTTGACTTTTCTATCTCCTCACTCTGCAAGTGGCGCAGTGGGAGGGAGAGTGATCGTTGGGGTCATCTCTGCCGCTCCTTCCTCCTCATGCTCTACCCCTGCTCCAGCACGGGGTCCCCTCCATGGGCTGCAACTCCTGCTAGGAGCCTACTCCTCTGTGGGCTCCCTATGGGCTGCAGCATCCTTAAGGCCATCTCCAATGGGGGGTCCTCCATGGGCTGCAGGTGGTTATCTGCTTGCTGTGAGCTACAGGGGGAAAGCCTGCCTTGCCATGGTCTTCTGCACGGGCTGCAGGGGAATTTCTGCTCCAGCACCTGGAGCACCTCCTCTCCCTCCGACCTTGGTGTCTGCAGGGCTGCTTCACACATTGTCTCACCACTCTCTCTCCAGCCGCAGCTGTGCCACAGTGGGTTCACCTTGGAGCCAGCTGGAGCTGGCTCTGTCTGACATGGGGGCAACTTCTGGTGTCTTCTTGCAGAGGCCCCTGCAGCCCCTCTGCTGCTGAAACCTTGCCACGTAACCCCAATGCAGGTGCATACCGCTGAGAGGTAACGTTGTAACCTCTCCCAGGAGGCCCTGCAGCATCGCAGTAACTACAGCTCATGCTGGGCATCACAGAACTGCTGAAGTGTACGGCGGTCTGGATCTCCTGGGACATCCTTGTTGGTGCTAGTGATGGCAGAGGAGCAGTGGGCTGTCTGCAAGGCACAACCACAGTCCCTGAGGGGGCTGGGAGCGGTGAGTGGGCGAGTGGGCTCCCCCCAAAAGCTGTGCTGGTGCAAACACCTGGTCCATCGGTGGTGTGAGCTTCACATGGGGCATGTGCCTCTCTGAGAAGGCTGTCAGGGATGTATTGAGGCAGTGGGATTTTGCCAGCTGCACTCTGTGGGGTCTGTATCTTGGCAGCCAAAGTCTCAGGCCCCTTCTGAGGCCTTTGTGGCTTTTGCAGCAGAACTGATTTCATGGATGTTTGACGATACTTGTGGACACCATATCTGGAAACCAGCATGCGTGGCTCTGTGTTGGCTGTGGTGTCTGGTTGTCATGGCTCTGAGCAACTCAGAGTCTGGCAGCTGGGATGCATCTGGTGTCATTGCCTGTCATGTGCTGGGAACAAGATCTTGTTTGTGTCTTCAGCAGTGCTGTTTGCAGGCACAATTTGAGGGTGACGGTTTTGTGGCATCATGTGTGTTGGGAGCAGCCTCGTGGAGGCTGAAGTCTGTGACCCAGCTGGGATTCAGGATGAACAGGCCCTGCTGGTGCTGGTTTCCAGGTATTTACGTCTAAATCCTTCACAGTAACCTGCTGCTGTTGGGGCATCGCACCTCTCGCTCCAGCGGCTCTGCCTGTTCGATGGCTCCATTGGCACGATCTGTGCTTTTGTTTGACAAACGGCCTGTTTCAGCAGACAACCTCCTAATTCGGGCGGGGCAGAAGTGGCCGGAACAAGTCCCTGTGAGTTGCTTTACACCCCCAGCGCGGGCACTTTGCGGGTGCCCCTCTACCCTGGGCTGCCGGCGGAGGGGCACGGGGAGGGCGGGGCAGCATGACGGGAAGGACTTACCGGTGTCAGCGCTGGGAGGCCCGGCGGCTGGCGGGGACTGCAGGTCTCTCGGGACATCGTGCCTATGGTTCGCTCTCCAAACTCCTCCGAGCCGGCGCCGCCCCCGGCTCTCAGCCCACCGACACCCCTCCCACCCCGCTCCGCCGGCGGGCCCTGCCCTGCGCCGGGGGCCCAGCCCGCCCCCATCCCCGCCGTGAGGGGC
>JAOXJM010000005.1:16131732-16150508 GCA_026413425.1 Tringa solitaria | reverse complement strand
CCAACACCCCCAGGTCCTTTTCTGCTGGGCAGCTTTCCAGCCACTCTTCCCCAAGCCTATAGTGTTGTCTGGGGTTGTAGTGACTACTGGGGCAAGTAGACAAAGAAGTTGGTATATAGAGCTTCTAAACAGTTTATAGGATTGTGCCCTGTTCCTGCTGTTTTTGTATGGTGAGAATGGAGGGTCCCATTCAGTGAAATTAAATGTCAAATATAAAATGAATTAAAGGAAGAGAAGTAATTGTCATAAGCTATTATTAGACAAGCAACTTGAAAGAAGAACAGAATGCTTTGGTGACTGTTGTGGACATTTGCAGTCACACTGATTGTAGTCAAAGGATGATGTGTAACTCTGGTGCTTCAAGATGCACTCTCTCAGTGGTGCACTGCTGTTCCCTTACACAGGTACTTCATGGCTGTGCTTTATGAAGTATTGCAGGTTGTTGCTGTATTTTTTGCTTTCAAATGTGTTACTGATGACTAAAACTACTACGGGAAATAGTTTGTTTCTGTTATTCTTTTGTAAGTTAGGGTTTGAGTGTTTGTTGTGTGTTTGTCTCTCAGACAAGAGCTGTGACTTAATGGAGCAACATAGAATAGCTGAGCTGCTCTTTTTCTTTTCAGCCTGAAACACTGCTATATTCTCTCTCTTTTTTTCCCCTGCAACAGGGTAGGCTATCTAGCAGGATGCCTGGTTCGTGCACTGAAGGAGAGACAACCTGAACTGGATATAACCCAGCGAGATATCCTCTGTGTAGAAATTGCTGGGCTTTGTCATGATTTGGGTAGGTAACACTTCAGATGGCTTCTTGCTCTTTGAAAGCTAACCTGGATGAAAAGCTGACTGCAAGATCAGAACATGAGAGCAGTTTTGGGTTGCTCATTGTGTGGCCACATTCTGAGACAGGATTTATTATGTTCCTTTTTGGTTCAGAGTACATCTGTGGAGGCAAGTCCACTAGGTGAATTTGTAGCCACTTTTAGCTGGGGTTTTTTTGTGTCTTGTTTCCATATGGTGTTTAGAATTCTGCCCTCAGTGGCTGAAGTGTCTGCTTCCTTCTGTGATGTCCTCAGGCATCTTAAAACATTTCAGAGTGAAAATTAGTGGCCCTTTCAAGAATTGTTATGATTATTTTATAACTACTTACTTTCTTCAGAGCTGGCATGGGTAATTACTGTACTCAGTGTTACTGCAGTACTTGCCTGCAGTATAAGTAATGGAACTGGCATTAAGTGCAGTAGTACTGAAAGTGTACTTGCTATAGCTGAATCTTCCTTGTAGGTGATGTCAAGATCAAGTCAAATACGAGAGATCAAACCAGATCCTTAGCTTGCTCAAAATACTTCTACTGACAAGCATGTCTCAGATTAAACCTGCGTAATCTTTATTTTTAAGGTCATGGGCCATTTTCACACATGTTTGATGGAAGATTTATTCCACTCACTCGTCCAGATTTGAAATGGAAGGTAGGCTTTCACTATTAAAGTAAAAAAAGAAAACTGAAATTTTTAAAGGGAGACCGTGAGCAGATACAGCCTTACTTTGCTAAAGCAGAAAGAGGTGTGGGGAGAAGTAAGGGAGGGCAGATGTTTGTCACCAGCATCTCTTCCCTGAAAGTGCAAATGCTCTTGAACTCCTGTGTACTTTCATGAGATCCATTTGTGTATGCGTGTCATCTTCCTGCAGATGTCACGCCAGGTGAGGAGAAATGAACTGTCTCATCAGTGCCTGTAGTATGTCTCTGAAGAGGCAGAATTTGTTGAGACTGCGCTGATCGTTTTAAGCCAGCATTGGCCTTTCTTCAGAGTATATTTTACAGATGTAAAATACCAACTTGGAGCTTCCTTTCTGGTTTAAGGCCAGAATACTTAATACAGTGTTTAGAATTCAAACTTTCAGAAACTTTGAACAGCATTTCAAAGGTTGTTTGCTGAATTAATTGTAATGCAGTCCTTTCAGGCCTCTCTCTGCTTATAGTTGCTAAGCAAAATCAGCTGAGTAAACTTGTTAATCTTCTGCACAGCAGAACTGGTTATTTTGTCATTTAGCATTGTAACTGTCTTAGTGGTGTTTGTTAAAATTCAAAATTAACAGCTCTCTGCTGAAGAATGTGTTCCTGGACTCTGTAGACAGGCTGATTCCCTGTTTGGTTAGATAGAAAATCACCCAAGTGCTGCACTTTGAGACCACTGTGCCCAGGAGAGAGGCAGTGCTGCTGCCAGGTTAAGAGAAAGCTGTGACACTGCAGGAAAGATGTTTAAACTGTGTAATGTAATGATTAGGTGGGTTTTTCCACAGCATGAAACTGCTTCTGTTAAAATGTTTGAGCACCTGATCACTTCCAATAAACTAGAAGGAGTCATGAAGTCGTATGGTCTTGTCCTGGAAGAAGATATGTACTTCATCAAGGAACAAATAGGAGGGCCTATAGATGAAACCGCTTGTGGGAAATCGGTGAGTCAGTGTAATGCTCCTGTGGTTATCCCAATAAATGTCTTAAATTTTACTGAAAGAGTGGATAATTTTTGCTTCTGCTATGTTTTATTATTTATTTTTCCCTCCATGAAATTGCGAGAATCCTGACACAAGAGATGCTAGAGAAGTGTAGTGTTTATTTCTTACAGCACTGGCAGGAGGTGGTTGCTTCACTACATTATGTGCTTACGTCTTCCTGAGAAGTTCTTACCTCAGAGTCTTCAGATTAGAGGAGAGCCTCAGGATGTTATTTTTATTTAGTGAACCTAACTCACTGAAACTAGGTCGGTAGCCTGAATTTCTAATGGAAACCTTAAATGAGCGGGTTAGAATAACAGCCTATTTACTGTATGCCAGAAGGTGGTGGTAATTGGTGGTGCTGTTTCCAGATGGCCCTGCGAAGAAGACATAGTGATAGTTTAGGGTAACGAGCTCAGAATGGGTAGCAAAACTGAGAACTGGCAGAGATGAGGTAGTGAGCAATGTAAAGTGGGGCCCAAGTGACAGAAACACATCAGAAGCAAAATGTTTGGATTTGTTGCAGTAACAAACACAGAGGCAGGGATAAGACTTGAAGAAATGTGTTGCCTCAAGAGGCAAGAAAGAAGAAATCGTGATTATTACTCCTTGCAACTCTGAAAGAATTAAGTCCTCTCTCCTCACTTTACAGTTCTTGTCATCTCTTCAGGGACACCCATTCAGTTGCTAGAAGAATTAAGAACCCGTCAGTAGCAGGTCTGTCATGACAATCTGGTTCTAATCAGAATTTGCATGTTGTCCCAAACAAAGAATCCACAAGTATTAGCACTTCCCATTATTTTCTGCTGTAGTAGTGTGTGGTTCTACCACGTGCACTCCAGCACTCTGATGACAAATGTAGGGCACTTAGCGTAATAAAGTTCATTCTGAGATCTTGTAGGAAGGGGATATTAATTTACCCATCTGCAAGCTGATTTTTACCCACTTCCACTCATTTGCATACAAATCTTGCTGGCTGCCACTTCCATTGATCTTGTGCTGGGTTCATACCCAACATCTGTTCTTCCTTGTGTGGATTCCGTGCCTATTTCCCAGCAGGATAACAGGAAAAGGAGTGTCACGGATGGTACGTGGCAACCTTCTTGTCACCCTCCTGGTGTTAGGCTGCCGGACCTTCCACTGGCAGTCATTTGTGCTGTGGTGTCTCAGCAGAGTATGGGCTCCGAGGCATCTGTGCTGTGGTGCTGCCTGGTCCTGACGTGAACAAGGGGCTGTTAATGCATTGGCCATAAACGGTGTCCTCAACGTTGTCGCAGTAGCAGAGCTCTTTGTGATCAGCACAGGATGTTTTTATCTATGATGTGCTCTCTTCCCGGTGCTTGCACATTTCCATTCTTATTCATATAAATTTTAATATTTGTGTAATGTAGGTAATGTGAAAGCCATTTATGTGGCACTTTTTGTTTAGCTGAAGAATCATTACATTTTCAAGAAATTAACGTTTATGTGCAACTTGTGCCTTAATATTTTGGTGTTGATTTCCTACTTCCTCATGGCTGAATTATCCCTTGTGGTTTAGGAGTTTAAGTGGCAGGCTGTTTAAACAATTTTTGTTTAAAACATCTAACAAATCGTTCTATACAGTTCTATAGTTGATTGCAGAAGGCTGCAAGACAGTGACATGTTTGTGGGTTTAACTGATTTCCTGAGGATTAAATGATTCGAAGCTTTTCCCCTCTTTGTTACTATGCTTTTTTTTTTTGGCATTTCGGTTTAGTAGAATGGGAAATGAAATAGTTGTGTACGTGGCTTTTATTCTTCCTGACATTCCAGGAAGTCATCTCCTTAAGCCCTGATTCTGGATTTCTAATGCCCAACAGCTTCTGAAAGCCCTTTTATTGTCTTTGTGTTCTTTGCTACCTCAGTGTTGGATGTTTATCACAGGCAAAGTCAAAGTGTATTGCCACTGTTTTTAAAAAATTGTATTGGCAATGTTTGCACACTTTAGTTTCTTACTGTTTCTGATTTTTTTTTTCTTCCCCCCCCCCCTTCTCGGCTCCCTGTTGTTAGTGGCCTTACCGCGGTCGAGAAAAGG
Source organism: Tringa solitaria (assembly GCA_026413425.1). Lineage (NCBI taxonomy): Eukaryota > Metazoa > Chordata > Aves > Charadriiformes > Scolopacidae > Tringa > Tringa solitaria. The sequence continues at coordinate 16,145,959 of JAOXJM010000005.1, read as the reverse complement.
AAAAAAGTTTCCTGTATGAGATAGTAGCTAACAAAAAAAATGGCATTGACGTTGACAAATGGGATTATTTTGCAAGGTACAAATCTTAACATTTTTTATTACGAATTCCTACTGCAACAATGCTACTGTTTGTACAAGTATGATCTCATTGTTAAACGCTCTCTGTGGAATATTTCTAGGGATTGCCATCACCTAGGAATCCAGAATAATTTTGATTATAAGCGATTACTTAAATTCACTCGGGTCTGTGAAGTAAAAAACCAGAAGCATATCTGTACGCGTGACAAGGTAAGCTGTGTGGGTGAATCGAGGGGATGCTCAGCAGCAAAATGTGTGCGAGGAGTAGCAGCACGCAGAGAACACGTGGGGCATAGCAAAGCCTGCCTCGGTGTGGTGCAGCTGCGCTCTGCATTGGAGGGGATGCTGCCGTTGCCTGCAGGATGCTTTTTTAGCCCAAGAGAGGAAGAAGTAGTTGCTGCTCCGAGAGTTCTCAGAAACAACTGGTTTAAGAAGGGAGCAAGAGAGCAAGTGTCTATTTGAAGGGACTTGTAGTGGGTCCTGCCAGGGCAGAGTGCAAAGCCACCCTTCGTGCGTAAGCCTGTGCTAGGTCTTCTGAGCAATAGATGTGTGTGGCTTTGGCAGGGGGCTGCAAGAGGTCCTCTTCTCCGCCCAGGCTGCCCGGGGTCGTTGTCAGGCCTCTGCTCTCCCACAGCAGCCTGAGGCTGTTTCAAAATGTGTAAATTGTGAAAGATAACCATTCTGCTCTATGCTGCAAATGGAAGGAGACAAGTCATTTGGTTCCTTGATTGTTTTAGTTTTCCAATTGAGACAATGTCAAAAGTAAAAGATGATTGAATTTTTTTTGATTCAGGAAGTTGGAAATTTGTATGATATGTTCCACACACGGAATTGCCTGCACCGGCGAGCATACCAGCATAAGATTGGCAACATCATTGAAATAATGCAAGTATTATACTTTCCTTTTCTTGCATACTATTTATTTTTAAATTCTTGAAGCTGATTATCCATTTGGAATATTAGATAATGTGTGAAAGGTGTGATATACAATAAAAGCCACTGGGCTATATAACCCGATTCTTGTGGCAAGGCTTAGTGCTTAGAGTATCACAGAGGCTGTGATTACAAAAAAAAACCCCAAACAACACAAACCAAAAACAAGAGGAGCACAACAACATCCTTCCACATGACATTCAGTTAGCAGAAACTTACTAGAACCCTGAAGAAGTGTAGGACCAGAGTGTGCTTATGCTGTTTTAACTGCTGACAGCTGAAGTCAAATCTACAACTTAAGAGACCACTAAACTCAAACTGTCTGGTTAGTAGAGCAAAGTAACTAACAGAGTAATGAGCAAACATACTAAAGCTCTGCTGAGGCCTGGGTTTGTGTTTTTGAAATGCCACAGCAGGAATGGTTCAGGACCAGCTGAGCTGGCTGCCTGCACTTGTGTCTCTCTTGTTCCCTATAGCATTACTCTTTTTACTTTTCTTTAAAAGGAAAAATACTAGTATCCCCAAATAGTTTTTTGTTAGGATCTTGGCTTCTGAGGAACCATCATGCTGGGTTTGGAAAAAAAGAACGTAGAGGAAGACAGTACAAGAGTGTTTTGTGACTCTTTTCATAAACTTCAGCTCCTGGTTTAGTGATCCTCTAAAATTCAAGACTAAAAATGCTAGGGTTTGACAGTATCTTGTCCTTTGTGTATACCTAGTACCTTTGACAGTACCACAGTACCTACGTGTGAGGAGGCCAAGAAATTTAGGTTTTGGCTTACCATAATTATAACAGCTTATGTAAATGAGTGTACAAGCTGGAAATGACAGGAAGAGCTACAGGGAACTTGGGAAGAACTCGATCATCAGGTTTTCCCACCTGAAATTAACACATGTTCATGATGCTTTACCTTCAGAATGCTTTGTGTTCTCTCATTTAACTCCTGGAGCAATGACTCTGTACAAGGTTATGGTCATCTGTGAGGCAGTCTCGTTGCAGCTGAGTGACCATGTCACTATCTTGCAGGGCTCTGCAATCTAAGCGATGTTAAGCTCATAGTCTGAAGCAGAACGAAGTGTACTTGCTCATTCATTGAAAGAAGGTTAAGGTCTGATTTGAACCTGGTTTCAGTAAATGCAAAGACTGTTGAAGCGTTCAATGACCATGTGGAGACAGGGCATATTACAGTGCAATCAGGGACTACTGTGTACTTCGGATGCAGTTCCATCTGTTGTCCTCTAATAATAAACATACTAATGCATTTCTTTTTTGGCTCTTTAGCAACATTTGTTTCAAAATGATGCTTTCTTTAAGTCTGAATTTTGTCTCAAACTAGGATTACAGAAGCATTACAAAAAGCGGACAAATTTTTAAAAATAGAAGGCTCTGGAGGAAAACTGTACCAGATTTCTACAGCAATAGAGGACATGGAAGCCTACACTAAACTAACTGGTATGAGCTCTCAGATCTGTTTTTTTTAATTAATTTATTTTATTTTTAAAGCAAAAGAACATGAGTACCTGTTAAAAAGCTGGTTTTACAGCTGGGTCCTTGCCCCGCTGCCCAAGCAGTACTGCTTTTGTGCACAGATGGTGGGCCAGACCTGGACCATCCAATCTCTGTGCTCTCATATCTTGCTGGGAGAGCAAGACCACCTAGTTTAAATTACTTTTGTGAGAGAGGAGAGGGGAGAGAGAAGCACCAACTTCTTATGTCCTGCACACATTCAAATTCAGATTATTGCAAGCAATGCTGTCACGAGATCCTGCCTGTATGGATGTAAGTCAGGTCCAAAGTGTAGCTACATCAGGTAGAGAAGTATTGTATGTGTGCTGTAGTGTGAAACTAACCCCAAGGCAGGTTTCAAAGGGCTCTGATGCGGTGTAATTTGATTTGTGTGAGATGTTACTACCCTACTTGCAAATATAACAGAAGAAAACAGAATATATGAAAACTTAGTTTACTGCTGCAAGTTTCTAGTTGCTCTGATAAGAGCTTGTGAGAATACTACTCTGCGTACTCACCCGACGAGAACCATCCTGCTTGAAGACATGCAGGGGAACTCCAGTGTGATTACAGAGTGAAGCAAACAAGAGCTGAGACTTGTGGTGTTTTCAAGGAAATACAGTCTGAATGCTAGCATCCAATTCTCAAGGTATGGCTCACTGCTGTGAAGAGGAAACACAGAGAAATTACTGAATTCATGGAAACTGGCTTCACACCACCATGGCATCTTGGTTTTGTCTGCTCCTCCTGGTCTTTTTTGTGTGGCACTCCAGCATTCCTCTGGTTGGTGTTGAGGGCTCGGTGCAGTGTCGGGGGGTGGAGGGCAACGTGGAGCAGGGCAGGTCCTGCTGCATTGAGGGGCTTGTGGTTGGGTGACTGCAGGGTAGAGGACACTGCAGTCCCTGCTGAAGAGCGCTTCCAAGTACTGGCAGCTCTTGCAGTACCTGTGAACCAGCTCATGAGGACTCTCAAGGCATCTCTCCTGAGTGGCATGACAACTTTGCCGAGTTTCCGGCCTTGACTGGCCAACAGAGAGACTCAGGAAGTCTTTGGTGTATAGATGAAGTAACAGGCTGAGAGCACTGTTGCAGAGCATCCTGTGTGCCTTAACCAATGTCTTGCAAAAGGCTGGCTGCTGGCAGTCCTTCATCTGCCACAGCAACATTCAGCCTGACCCACTGCTTCAAGCGGTTGAAGGGAGGCTGCATGGAGCGCTGAGGTGAGGAGTTGCCTGGCCCCTTTGATGCTGTCTCTGCCCCAGGGAGGAGTGGCTGGCTCTGAGTGGCACTAGTGATTGGAGAGCATGAATTGCGGGGTTGGGCGGTGGAAGGCTGGGCAGAAAGGCAAAAAGAACTGAGGTGAAGGTCTTTGTGGGCTAGGATCTGTTCCTTGGTGGCTGTCTGGTCTGTAAGATCAGCTGTGCTGGCAAGTTAGCACCAGGGTCCTGTTGTGACCACCTGCTGACCTGCAGTACCTGGTGGGGAGCACAGCTCAGGGCAAGGGTACCAGGACTGCCGGTGCTGTGCTGTTCAACAAGGAGAGTGATGCGAGGAATATGCCAACATCAGATGTAACAGTGGACCACAAAGGATGAGTATGTTCTCTTCCTCTTAAACCAAGGCACAGTCTTCCCTGTATATGGTGGTTGCATCCATGGGGGCTTCTGAGAGAACAATAGGCTTGTTTTCGGTAGTCCATGATGAGTGATGCTTCTGTGAAACTGTCCAGTTGCCTCTTGGATCTTTGCAAATGGTAAACATCTGTGAGGTTCTGCAGCAGAAAGTTCCCTAACTTTCTTCTATGAGGGGTGAAGAACCACTGTTAGTTTTTAATTTGTTGGCTCCTGATTTGACAGCAAATCCTAGCAAAGGATGAGACAACAAATAGTTCCTTGTCACTACTGCTTTTGCGCAATGGATGTGTTCATCGGCTCCTTTTTCCCTTACATTATCTCTCCTCTCGGCCTGAAGAGACCTAGTCTGTTGTTCCTTGTGAAGAGATTCCTGACTTTGATCTACTTGGTCCATGAAAAAAAACCCCTCAGTTCAAGGTGTTTTGGTGCATGGCTCATAGTTTGCTTTTGGAGTGTGTTGGGAGCTTCTTATGCCAGTTGCGGTCCCAGGGGACCTGGGGAATGTGAATGGACAGACTGCAGCTGCGTTGGTTGTGACAGGCGAGCAGCATCCTGGCAGCAGCAGTTTCTTTAGGACAGCCAAAAAGAAACTTTCTGCTCCGAAGCCACACCAAAAGAAACCTGTGTCTCGCTGCTCCTGTTGATGGTGGGAAACACCCTGTGTACTTCATTGTCATGTGGAGACAGGAGGGGGGACTTTGCTGGCATCCGAAGTCTGAGAAATTCTGAAGGTTTAATGGAAGTACTTAGAATAAAGTACAGGATGGAGTACTCTTGTCCCCAAACCAATCAGTGCTGGAGTTTAGGATAATCTGCTGAACAAGAGGAAGCAACTTCCACTGGAATAATAAAACTTGTTGCAATAATAAGAATTGAGCTAGTTTTTCTGTCAACAACTGTTATGAATCTGATGATAATGAAGGTGATGTTGTGACTTCTCGGTTGCCAGACTTAATATGTTCAGTCATTCTATGAGTGTGTCTTTCCTGAACCAGCAGTTTTTCTTGTTGCTTTAACCTTTGTCCCTGTACATGTGTTTTGCTGTGACGCTGGATTTTGACATACTTAATAAAAATTAATGCAATTTTGGCAGATAATATCTACTTGGAAATTCTGCACTCAAGTTGTCCGGACCTGAAGGAGGCACGAGAAATTTTGCGTAAAATAGAACGGCGTGAATTATACAAGTTTTTAGGAGAAACTCAACCTGAAACAGTGAGGGAAGTTGTAAAGGTAATGTCCATTGGTGGAAGATTCTGAATGCTCTCCCTCTAAAAATGTTGTCTAAGTTGCTGAGCATCTTTTTTTCCTCTATCTCTGTGTGGGTTCTGTTTGTTTGGTTGTGGGTTTTTTTGTGGTTTTGTTTTTGTTTTGGTTTGGTTTTTTTTGCTTAACTGCTATTCCAAAAATAGTGTCAAAAGTTCTCCTGTCCTTATGTTGCTGAGTCGTGAAACATTATAGGAAACTGGGAAGAGTTTTATCTACAAACAGCCAGAAGAATGGCAAGAAGTAGAAATTCAGAAGTTGATTATTGCAGAGATATTTCCGGAAAAAATAGTTTTCTGAAAAATACAAAATTGCATAAAAAGCTGTTACAGTCCATCTGGTTAAAATGGTTATTACAATAATCTTGTATTTATTAAAATTTCAAAATAACAAGGAACACTTCTGCTTTGAATTGTAATTTATGGGGTTTATTTTGAGAACAATCAAGTGAATAATAACTTCTGAGTTTCTTAATTCAATTAAATACTGAGCACAAGCACGCATGTATTTTTTTTCTAGTGTTTGCTTTTCAAAGCACTCATCAGACATCAGTTCAATTGCTGCTGTCTTATTTCAAAATAACGTTATATTAGAGCTAACATTAATTCTGGTGGCTCAGATTTTCTTGTAATGTGCTATACCATGTTGTTGAAATATCAGGTAATTGTCTCTAAACTTCAGTGATTTTTTTGCTTAAAACTTTCCATGCCAAATTTCCAGAAGTATCTGTAAAGCTTTAAGAAAAAAATTCAGCTCTTTTCAAGAAAAAGGTTAGAGAAGGGGTACTAGTTCGTTGTTTGAAGGGAAGATTTGCTTGTGTTCTTTGTCTAAGAAAAAGTAGCATTAAGAGATTCTTTATTAAAAAAGTAGGAGGAAGTAGGAGGAAGCAAAACACCTTCAGACAAAGGTCAGTACAACGTGAAATGGCTGTACATTGATTTCTGCCCATTGCAGGAGCAGTTCAGGATACGCAGCCTGACAGATAAGGAGATGGCAGGAGAGTGAATTGCATGAGTTCCTCCTTTAAACAGCTTCTTTTAGAAGCTTGGTTAATGAAAAGAAAAACTCTCACTTTGAAAATCCATGCGGAGGTGTGGAATCTTGGAATATCCAGTGTGTTCTGAAGGGAGAAGGGGTCACTGTTGGTGCTGTGGTTATACCCAGCCGATGCTTTGCTGTTCCTGATGCTCCTCTGTGGTGGAGGAGGTTTCTGTTGCAGGAGTGTTGGAGGCTCATCTTCCTCTGAAGTGCTGGAGATGAGCAGTGGCTAGAGAAGACATAGCTGTGTCTAATGTGCTCGTAAGAGACCTTGATGCCATTATGGTTAGAATCGCAGAATAGTTTGGGTGGGAAGGGACCTTTAAAGACCGTCTACTCCACCCCCCTGCAGTGAGCAGAGACATCTTCGACTAGAGCAGGTTGCTCAAAGCCCTGTCTAGTTTTGTGGTCCTCAAGGTGGTCAGAGCCAGGAGAACATCCCAAGTAACTACAGAGCTCTGAAATTCAAAGCTAAGTTTCCAGTTAATGCAAACTGGAAGAGGTGAGTTAAAAAAAGCAAACAAACAACAACAACAAAAAGAGAAAGTTAGCATATGTACATTCTGATACAGAATAGGATAGCTTATAAATAGGCTGCCTCCTGCCAGTTGCCTCCTGGCAGTTCTTTCCTCTAGGTTTGCTCTCAGTCTAAACCTTTCCTCAGCTTCTTGAGTCACAACAAACCACAAATCTGCCTCAGCTTGGTGATGTGTGTGATTACCTGCTCTTTTTATTAATCTCCCTGTCTTTGCAATGCACAAAGTGGCAGCAAAAGAAATGCCAATGGTTAAATTCATTGCCTTCTGGACTTGTCTCCTGGCTGCTCTGTACTGCACTTGAAGCTTTTCTCTCAGGAGTTTCAGTTGCTCCCAGGAAATCTTGCTTCATCAAATCTTGCATCTTCCCTAGAACACAGCAGTCCTGGACAAAGGTGAACAGGCCACCTTTGTCCTGCTCAGCCACAGCCTTTTAATGAGAACTTACATGGTTCCACAAACAATTGCTCCTTACCACACTGTGCTCCTCTGCTGGGCTTTAGCCTAGTTATCAGCAGGGTATGTTCTTTCAGGTCCAAAACCAGACAAAACTCCCCTAGGGTTTCAGCTTTTGAACTAGGTCACCATCCCCTCCAAAGTTTGCCAAGGAACTTGTTGCTTCTGAGGTTTTTTTAATAGTGAACAATGACATTACTGATCTTGTCTGTCTCTTGGGGTTTTTTTTAATGTGTTTCAATGTATAGATATAAAAGCTTTATTAGATGGTGAGATCCTGCAGCCCTTCATTTAAAAAAACCCAAAACTTCAGTAAAAACATCTAATATTCAGCTTTAGGGAACTTAATTGCAAAACATTTGTATTAGTAAAGCAATTGCTTTGAAGGTACTTATCTTCTGCTTTCATGGTGACTTCAACATCCTGGGTAGATACTTCTCTTTTCCTCCCCTCCCCCTTTCTTCCTGTTGTCAGATGTAAAACTCTTCACCCACAGGCTGGCAGTATGTGGTTCTTCTCAAAATTCTATAAACTTGTTTTGTTTCTAAAAATTGGTAGAAAACTTACAGCTATGGTTTACAAGGATTCAAACAACCAGATTGCTGCAAGAAGAGTCTGTCAAGCTATGAAGAAACAAAAGCTTTAGTTTAGTGACATGTTCTGTCATGCATTTTGTTGCCTTGGTCTATACCGATAGCGCATAAATGTAACCTGAGTTACTAGTTTGATTTTTGTTTTGGTTTGTGGTTTTTTTTTTTCAGAATAATAGCCTGGCAGAAAGCATTGCTAATTCCAAGCCAGAAAAGGATCCTCCAGATGTGGATCTTAAAGCTGAAGATTTCATAATTGATGTAAATATCTCTCAGAACGGGTTCAGAGTAAAAACTTCTCAATCACAGAGGGCGCCTGCTCTCCTGGCTGCTCAGTGTGAGGCTCTTGAGAGCAACAAGCTTCCCCCCTGGGTGGTTTGCTGTAGCTGGGAGGGTCTGGGGGTAGAAGCTTCAGGAAGCTTCATTTGGGCCCTCCTGTTCCGAGTGACAAATGTGCTCTCCCAGACTGTCCTCACTTTGAAAAGCCGCAGTAGGAAAACTTCGTGGTTTAGCATATGGGTGTTAAAGTCAGCAGTTTAGGGACTATTGCTGTGGGTTATGAAGGCAAGTAAGTTGCCGGCCCCAGTGGGAAGATAACAGCCATGGTGACTTCCAGGCTTCTGGTATTGCATGCCTGATGCAGGGCAGTCACTCCTGGATTTTGTCTTCTCCATGAAGCACCTTGCTGCCACAGCTCAGCCTCCAGCCAGCACTGGTGGGGAGAGCCTGAGATGGAGGAGAGAGCTTGAGCAGTCTGCAAGTATCCGATAGTTTAATCCCTGTTCTTGGTTAATTCTGGGAAGAGGTAACAAATGGCTTTTCATACGGCGCATCACAAATCACCTCTAAAGCTCCCTTGTGTTGAAGATTCACTTCAGGCTAGGTAAATTGTAGCAGTTACTTAACGTTAAAGTAATTGACTGTGCTTTCTTGTCTCACAAATTGAGGTCATGGGTAAGTGGTCTCCTCCCTGCTGACCACAAAACTATTGGTGTACTAAGCAGATGTAAATAATGTTGTCTGAACTTCCTGTTTAAAATCATAAATTCTCCTGCTGCCTCCGCTGGTTGTGTGTTTTGGGGAGGCACAGGCTGGCCAAGGGACCATCATGCTTCTGCTGTTTGAAACTGAAGTGTCTCAGAGCATGACTAGGAACTAGTTGCTGTAAATGTGAATATTCACCTGGCAGCTTCAGGTGAAAGGTGGTGGAAGAAAAGTGGTAAAATGCAAATACCAGCTTGTTTTATTAAGTAATCATTTATTAATGTCATTTACAGTAGTATAGTCTGTATCCTTTTGGACTTACTGTGAGAAAACTAAAGACAAACATTAACAAATGCCATTTTCTTTGTTTTGCCTGCAAGGTTATCAATATGGATTATGGAATGAAAGAACAGAATCCCATTGATAATGTTCTCTTCTATTGCAAGGCTGATCCTTCCAAGGCAGTCAAGATCAGCAAAGAACAGGTAGTCTTTTATTTTCCTCAACTGGCTTGTGATGGAAGCGATTCCAGTCCTTCTTGATAATTCTTGCAGTAGTTGTGAAGAGATTGCAGATTCCATGTCCTTGCAGGTCTTCAGTGTGTGTTGTACTACAGCAATCTGAATTCCTGACAGCCTTTGCATGTGAGCAGTATTTAACCTGAATAACCATGGAGTCTTAGAAAAAATACAGTTGATTTGGATAAAGCTCATGGGTTGTAGTGGGATGGTTTTTACTGCCTTCAGTTTGTATTCAGATTAAAAAATTGAAGTTCAGTGGACTCTGAATTCCAAGAAATACTAAAGCTTATTTCTTTTTTATTCCAAAGGTTTCAAAGCTTTTACCCATGAGGTTTGCAGAGCAGGTTATCCGGGTTTATTGCAGAAGTCAGGATCCAGATATTGTTTCAGCTGCAAAACAGTATTTTATTCAGTGGTGTATAGAGAAGGATTTCACCAAACCACAGGTAACAAATTCACGTTATTTTTCCTGTTCTTAGACCTCTTCACCTTTGTCCATAAGCTTGTTCTTTAATTACAAAATTTGTCATTTAGGCCTTGTCTTTCTTGCAGGGCTACTCCTCACTAACCTCGCTTCTGGCTTTATTGTGGCTTGCATCTGGATGTGCTTTGGTTTCACTGAAATAGTGGTGGGTTTGCATTGATTTAACTTAGGTAATTTAGGAAAAGTTATGTTTTTATAGCAAAGAGAGTATCCCCACAGCCACTCACTAGTTCATGCAGAATGCAGGTTTCCTCATACAAAGGCCTGAAACAGCACTGAGGGATTAAAAGATCTAGGGGAAGAAGTCAGGTCAGTTCTTCTATTGCTTTCCTTCCTTGTTCACCAGCTGTTAAACTCACTCGTGCCCCAGGAGGTTTACTGTTGGTCTGTTTCCTGTGGGTTAGAGTGGAAAATATCTGTGGGAACAAGATTGCAAACCTCTGCTCTCTTGGCAACTAGTCCACAGTGTGAGTGCTTGGAAGTCCTTATCTGTTCTCTTCCTTTTCCTGTTAACTGTCAGAACATACAAATTTCCAGCTGTGAGGAAGGAAGGAATGTTACAGCTCATCTGATATTCTGTTGGGAACAGCATCACAGCTGAGCTGGCAAGTAAAAGGGAGACTCCAAAGCAGAACCTGGGTCCATATGTCTTGCTTTGGATTCCTCCTGCGTTCTCCTGGAAGTGGAGAAGCCTGTAACTATCGTAGCTGTAAGCTGGTGACGTGTGATACAGCATCCCCATCACATCCCCCTTGCAGGAAGGTGGGTGCTTTCATCTAAAAAAATTACTGTTTTGATACTTCCAGTGTATCCGTCATTGTAGGGAAGCAGTTATGGTTGTATTGAGTAAGTTTTTCTCAATAGAAAGTACTAATGGAGCCACTCTGCTGAGTGTACAAGCTATGGGGCTTCTAGGCTGGCAATGTCAGTAGGTTTGATAGATGTGCTGGGAAATTGGCTGTTACATTTCTCTTTAATGTTTGGCTTTCACTTCTGTTTGTCTGATGGTCGTACCAGGGAAAGAAATAGCTTTCTTCAGTTCTACCTGCTTTTTCAGTTATCTTCTACTATCGCGGATGAAGCCTCAAAGTAAAAGAAATGCTGACATTAAAATCTCCAAGTTGCTTAAGAAGTGCAGTGTGAACAGTTTGTTCTGTGGACCATGTATTTTTTTTTTTCCTTTTCATCAAGTATGTTAATATCCCTGACTTTGCATCTTAGACCACCCACAAGTCTCATGTGGGGAAAGAGCTGCATCATCCTAACTGAAAGACCACGCAGAAGATGAGTCTTCTTAGGTGCTGGAGCACACACAACTTCTTCTAAGGCTCATTCTTATGTCATGTTTGTGGCATCTGTCTTTTGAGAGCAGTAAATTTCAGAAGGGCTTTTTACAAATGGATAAAGCAGCAAGCTTTCTCTGCTTGTAGCTCATAGAGTTTTGTTGTATCCTACAAACAGATCCTTCCAGTTCTGGCATATCCACCTCACAGGCCATGGCATGTTGCAGAACAAACAACATGCGTCTCGTCAGCTTATTTCTAAGCGTCTTGTCTCTGTATGCAATGCCTGAGCACCAGGTTAACGTATATATCTGGCAAGGATGAGCACCACTGTCCCAGCCTGTACCTGTTACTGTGACATTATTTACCTTAGGACAGTGACAGGCACATCCAAGCACCTACTTCTGGGGGATTGCAACAGTTTTAAACAAGATACTGTAGCCGATTCAGAGGAAACACTTAAAGTAATGTTTCCGGTTTGTATACCCAAAACACAGGCCTGCTGATCTTCCTAGGTTTGTTGGTAATAATTTAGGAAGAGGTGGACTCCCCATGGGTGAAGGCTTCTCAGATATGTCAGCGACTTTTTTTCTTCCCGCCAGATGCAGCACTGACTGCAGCAGTTTCCATCTCTGGGATGTCTTCAGTGGACCTTGCGTTTATTTTTTCTCTTAAGTCTGATACTGAGCTGCTTTTCCTCTGCTTTAGGATAGAAATCAAAAGTAAATGTACCGTTGCTAATGTTTTCTGACTTTTAATAATAGGATAGTGATGTGGTTGCCCCTCATCTAACTCCAATGAAGGAAAGCTGGAATAACACAAGAGATGATGAACACATGGCAACTTCTGAGCCCAGCTGCAAACAAAGACTTCCTTTTGATAAGTAACACACTGAATTTTGCACTATTTGCTTTGCTTCCTCAGAAGATGAGTAAACCTGAGCAGCACCTCCTTTGAAAGCCAATTGGGTGGGCTGTAAAAATGTATAGAACAATACAGAAATGCATTTTACAATATGTTTTAATGTAGGTACTTAAACGAAGTGCATATTCCAAAGGGACTTTTTAAAAAAAAATAACAACCTATTTCAGCAGGGCAAACTCAATACTCGTTTATTTTTGAATGTATTTGCACTCTGTAGCAAGAGTAACTTTAAAAATTGCAATTCATCGTTGTTACAAGAAGTGCTGAAGACAGGTTACTGTTCCTTCTAGTCCTGAGCCCTTCTTCAGATGATTGTGGTATTGCATGAGTAAGCAGAAAAACTTCCAGCTCAGGTTCTTGATATGTTCGTGTTTTTTTTTTCCTGAGAAAGAGAGGGGTAAGTATGCTTCTGAAGATATAGTGAGGTAAATAGAACTTTGAAATAGGCATCGATGGCATCTTCAAGAATAGCAAAATTAATTTCCTTTAAAAAAATAAAAGGTGGGGAACAGGAGAATCTTTTTTAATAACCAAAGATTACTTTTCTGGTATTCAAAAAGCTGATGCAGGCCTCTTGCTACAAGTGTGACTACAATTTTTATTGAAGTAACAATGCATTGTAGTCACATGTAGCCTTTAATTGTTTTATAGTGTATTTTTGATACGTTGAATGTTAGATTTTTACTATTACACTGAACTGCAAAAACTGCTCAAAACGTCCATTGTTTGAGTGCTGCGGGAGAGCGGAGCTGCCTAAATGTTTAAGGCTGGTGGGCCAGTGCCTGGTCCTTGGCGCAGCTGGTGAGTCACAGAGGACGCTGCAGCCTCTGCTCTTCCTTGCACTGAGCGCACCTTGGTTCTGCATTACACTGTACGAGGGAGAGAGTCTCCTCAGGGGCTCTTCCATTCTTGTGTCCCTTCCCTGTTTCTCCTGAATCTCTGAATACTGTTCCTGTGTGATTTTTCTCTCCCTTGTAGAACTATTAAGAGTTCTCACGTTTTTCCCTTACTGGCAGTACTAATGTGAGTGTTGCCAAATATGTCCAGTTGAAAAAGTGAATGAGGAAGACTTTTGTCCTCTCATCTTTTACTCAGGTCTAAGAGGAAGACTGCTTTCATTAAATAAAACCGAAAAGCTTGAAAAAGCCCACCATCAAAACTAAAAATGCAAAGCAAAAGGTTCAGTAATGCTCAGAAATTGGAACTAGCTTTGGATTTCTGTATCTCAAATGGAGAAAGAAAAGTTCAGCATTCAATTTTGACAGCCAAGCATGGGTAAGGTTAGTGTCTGAAACCAAGCACAGTGGGAAGTCACTGTGATAGAACTGCAGAACTCTGTTCGTATCTGATTATCTTTCCTTTGCCTTTTTTATCATGGGAACTGATAGCTGTTAAGCAGAGGGAAGGACAGTGAGTATTCACCTGCTCAGATTTCATTTGTTGAAATAACCAGAAGCCTGGTTATTCGCTCTGCTGCTTTCTCATGTACCTGTGCTCATGTGTCTGAAGGTGATGTGGCACCACCTCTGCTGTTTATTTCTTTAACAATATTTCAGATCTGCAGGTGTACCAGGTATCAGTTAGAAGAGGTTGTGACATCTTTAAAAGCTTTTAAAGAACTTATTATTATGCTTCAAGAAACAGCATCATAGAGTGAAGGCATCTATCCTTCCTTATCTGTGTAAAATCAAGTATTGTTAAGAATAATGTAATTTGGTTATTGTTGCTTGGGTTTGTTTTGAATCTGTTATAAAAGGTGCACTTTATAATTGGGAAATATCTTTTGCTTATGTTTAAGCAAAAATTTGTACTTAATGTTAAGTTCTGAGGCAGAGCATTTCTTTTTTTCAAACATGTTAATCAGAGCCTTTCTGGACTAAGAATAAATTTATAAACTTTTACTATTTTACTATTCTTTTAAGAAATTGCAGTGCATGATTGTTGTGGTTTTGACCAAATTGACCAACCAGAATGACAGATGGCCCCTTCCTCCC
>JAOXJM010000005.1:16082714-16100038 GCA_026413425.1 Tringa solitaria | reverse complement strand
GTTTGCTATCCACCAGGACCCCCAGATCCTTCTCCTCAGAAGTGCTTTCCAGCAGATCCACCCCTAACCTCTATTGGTGCTTGGGGTTCTTCCTCCCCAGGTGCAGGACCCTACACTTGTCCTTGTTGAACCTCATGAGTTTCTTCTCTGCCCAGCTCTCCAGCCTGTCTCATGCCAGCCCTGCCATGGCTGTGTGTGCCCGCCGGGACCTGGGTGGGCTGGGAGACACAGCGTGGGTGAGGTGGGCTCTCCGAGCAGAGGACTCACAGCTCGCTCTCCGGGGGCCAGCAGAGTGCCAGGCGCTGGCTCCAGGTGGGGCTGAGGGTGGTCCAACCCTGGGCACAGGTCACCCCAACCCTGAGTGCTCCTGGAGGTCTCCCCATGGCACCAGCGTGGTGGGGATGGCCCCTCCCATCACAGATGAGGGGTGTCAGGATGAAAAGGAGGGGGAGGGGCATTCCCAGGGAGAAGGCAGAAGGTTGGTCAGGGTGGGATGGTGCCGCAGGAGGCACTGGGCATTGCTATGGGGAGCAGTGCTGGAGGGGAACCGGTGGCTGGTGCTAAAGAGCATGGTGCTCAGACCTGCTGGTGACTCAGCCAGTGACCTCTTGTCCTCTTGCCTCCCCAGGCCTGAACCCGGGGCCATTCGCGGTCATGTATGAAGCCTTCGTGATGCATAACTTGCCTGGCTGTGATTCTGTCACTGCTCCGGATGCTCAGCATGGCTGTTGGGTGCTCAGCGTGTGACCAGCTCCCTGAGAGAGTCACCCCCGGGCTGTTTTGTTCTGCGGGACCTGTCTCTTTGAAGTCCACACCCAGCCTGTCCTGTGGTGTGTGACTCGGCTGCCGGCCTCCCCAGGGACCCTTCCCTCGTGCTTGTCACGTGTGGCCTGACCTGCCGACCACAGCCCCATGCTCTCCCCACCCTGTGGCCAGGCAGTGGGTGCAGGGCCAGGGGTACTTAGCAGGGCAGAAGGTTTTGCTTCTGCCTCTCAAAAGGAGGTTGATGACCCTGAGGGCAAGACCCTGCCATCGCACTCTGGGTAAAGGGAGTGTTGGGGGGTCTCTGACTGTACTGTGGGCTCCCTGCTCCTAAGCTGTGAGCTCTGGGGAAGCAATCATGAGTTTCTGGTCAATATTTGGAAAACCATGTCCTCCCATCACCACCATGCTGGAGCATCCCTACACCCAGAGCTGCTGTGCCCTACCCTGCACTCCCACACTGCCCCGGCCAAACACCCACCCTGTGTCCTGCCTGGTGAAGGATGAGAGCACTAGGGTGCACCATGTCCCTCTGGGATGGACCCTGTCCCATTGGGGTTCACCCTGTCCCTCTGGGATGGACCCTGTCCCATTGGGGAGCACCCACCGCCTGTCTCTACCTGTGATACTCTCCCTGTTCTTGCGGGGAGGGACCCCAGGGCACAGGGGGCAGTGGCGCATCAGCCCCTGCTGGTCCAGGGCTCGCAGCCCTTCTTGGGGGGGGAATTTGTTGGTTGTTCCAGACTGTGCCAGTGCCACCCCAGCACCTCTGCATGTCGGGCACACTGTGCCGTGCTCCAGAGACCTCTGACATGTCTGCCACAGTGACCACGGGGGGCTGTGGGGAGCCAAGGGTGGCCAAGGGAGGGCAAGTGCAAGCTGGGCACTGTCCCCGCAGCCCGGCACCCCTGTGTCCTCCCCCCCTGCCTGCTGACGGACTCTTCCCACCTGCTGCACATAGGCAGAGTGACATGGCAGTGAGGACAGACAGACCCTGGGGGTCCCCGCTCCGCTCTCCCCTACAGCACCGCTTGCTTTGCTGCTCCCCCCAGGCAGGCACCGGTGGGTTCCATGGCCATGGCAGGGACACACGTCCAGGCTGTGTGGCTGAGGAGGGACTGGCCCGGGCTGTGTGGGGTGTTTGGAGGAAGCTCTGAGGAGGTGTGGTCCCTCTCCCAAACCTGTCTCTCCAGCTCCTTGCCACCCCCGGCTTGACTCGCCCGGCCGGATTGCTCAGGCTTCGTCTCCACAATTTTTGTCCCCAGGGTGACTGATCCCCCGTGTTTTGGCCAGTGCCTGCCTTGGCTGGGGTGCCTGCACTCACAGTGGCAGGAGGCAGCAGGAAGGTCTGCTGGACGTGGTCCTCACTGTCGTGTGGCCCCTGCACAGCCCCCACTTTGCCATGCCGGTGCCACCTTGCCGTGCCCACAGTGGTGGGTGAGGAGGGGACCCTGACTCAGGTGCTGACCCTCTCTCTCACCTCCAGACCTCAGGGAAGCACCGCCCTCCTTGGGAGTGTCAGTCAAATTAATTCATCTTTGTTTTGCTCCAGCTTTATTTCTTCAGATCGCTGACAGAAAGAGGCGGCGATGAAAACACCGCCTTTAGCTTCCTGGTTACAGGGTGGGACAGGAGCTGGTGGAGTTCCACTGACTTCAGAAGTATCTTCCCAAAGAGGAGCACATCCATGGGTGTTCCTCTGTAACTGCAGCCTCTTGAACCGTCCCTGCTGATGCCAACCCCAATGGTGGAATTACAATATTCTGCCTCCATCCCAATTGCAGCATCTGGGACACTGAACCAGGCACATCTGAAATACTTTATTGCAACCAAAAGTGTGGTTTCTACCCTCTCTGTCGCTCTTCCACATCCTCCCCCCACCACAGGGGGGGTCAGGCCTGGCAGTTGGCTCTGTCTCCAGCTTTACCTTAGCTCCTGCTCAGTAAATCCCCCCATGCCCAGCACCCCGTGTACTGGGTGGGAGAGCAGAGCTGGCCCCGGTGGTGCCTGTGCCTCCACCCCAGCAATCACAGCCGGCTCTTGCATCACCTCCTGGGCAGCCTTCGGTTGCTGGAGAGCAGGAAGTGAAAAGTTTTTCTTTTTAATGACCCGACTAATACATAACATACACAAATTGTCCAGCTGGGGCAAAATGGGGCTTGCAGGAGAGGCAGTTCCTCAGGAGCCTTGCACCTAAGCGTGTGATGGCTCAGAGGTGAAGAGGTTTGTAGCCAGAAGAGCAGTAGTGCTCCTAAACGTGCCCTTTCTGCCACTGCCCTGCTGTCATTGCTTTCATTCGGATGAGACCAGGAGAAAGAGTTTACTGAAATAAAATTCCTGTCTATGGCTCGCTGGGCAGGGGATGCTGCAGAGCTGCCTGTGAACCCCTCCTGGACCAATAGGACCAGGACCTAACAGGCTGTTGCAGGACTTGGGATTGTTGATGCAGGGACAGGAGCTGGGGTAAAGGATATGGGGGCAATTTTTCCCACTGGACTCATTCTTTGGTCCCCCCCATTGTAGATCAGGCCCTAACAACCTCTCTGGTGTCTGTCCTTGATCAGGGGAGTGTTTGGCTAGAGTTACCCTGGGCACACACACACCATCCCAGACTGCTGTCACTGCAGGAGAGAAGGGGTACTGGGGGAGTTATTCCCAGTGCTGCCTGGCTTCAGCCCAGCTGGCTCCCAACACCAGCCGTGCATCTGCTTTCCTGGGTGCGTGTCACGGTGCCCTCAGTGCAGCAGAATCGAGCCCTACGACTTTGAGAAGCGGGTGGCTGGAGGAGGAGAAGGAGGCAGAGCTCTGGTTCCTGGTCCCTCTGCCTGGCCAGGTCACTGCTAGCAGGCAGGGTGGGCAGAGCCATCTGTGCCCGCTGAAGCCCTGCCAGCTCTGCCCCTGAAGCCCACAAAGTGCCGTTTCTTCTTGGCCCAACTGTGTTTCCAGCGGTGGGTGATCCCACTCTGAGAGAGGAAGGGAGAAGGCTCGCCAGGGCCACGAGCCCCCAGGTTACCAACTCCCATGACTGCAGAGGTTCCCCGTGCCGTTCCGCCTCATGTTGTGGGTTCTCCTTAGCCACCAGCCTGCTCTACACACCTGTGGGCGATTCCCTGTTCTGACCTCGCCTCTCTGACCCCTTCCTGGTCTCAGCTATAATGATGGGGTGTCACAGTCCCGTGAAGGACAGGTGATGATGGGAACGCCTGACAGTGTTTGTGAGAGCTTATCTGTACATACCATGACACAATTTTTATGAAAGAAGTAATGAAGAAGGTCTGGGGCATTGGGGAAGGTCTGGATACATATTTTGGGAGGCGTGTTTGTGTTTCTGGTGTTGTAAAACCAGCTTCCTCGGTGGCCGAAACCAGGCTGCTGCGGGTGGAGGGCAGGAAGGGCTGGTGTGAGTCGGGAGCAGAAATGCCAGGGACGTACCTTATCTCCTGAGGGCAACGCCGTGGGGAGCAGCACCTCTTCCCGTGCCCCATGCGCTGAGCCGGCTGCGTCAGACGTGTCTGGCAAAGTGCCTATTTACCTGAAAATCCATGAATAAAGTGCATCTACAGGCATCAGCTGATGAAGCCGGTCTCGTGCTCCAGGCATGACTTTGTTCACAAAAAAGACCCCGCTGCCGCAGGTGAGGCTGTTTCTTGGCAGCTTGGGTCCGCTGCCGGCAGCCACGGAGGAAGGTGCTGGGCTGCCAGGGCTGGCTCAGGCTGCTGTTAATGAGCCGAAAGGACTTCAAAGGATCTTGGACCCTTTTCAAGGATACTTTCCTAACTCATTTCAAAAAGATAACAAGGCTTGGCCCTATCAGACACATTTTATGAGCTTCCTTCTGCCTTTGTCTCAGCCCTCATGCTCGGGGAAGGATTTTTTTTCATGGCAGGAGCTCATGACCAAAATTCATTACATCTCAGAAACAGGCAGAGCTGCTGGATCTGCTTTGGTGCCCACCCAGAGCTCTGGAGATCTCCTGATGGAGCAGTCCTCCAGTGTCTGGGGACTGCCTGCATGGGCAAAATTCCTTTCCTCCCCTCCTTCTGCCCATCAGTGTTCACCTCTGCCCCCTCCCCTCCCCAGCCCTGGCCATGCTTGCTCTCCTTGCCAGCCGATGTGCCCAAATGGCTCAGTCACTCCTGCATCTCAGCAGGTCAGGAGACAGGGAAGCGGCCAAGACACCGGCAGGGCTCTGACAGGCTACAGCAGGAAAAACCACCCCCCAGACCTGGCTTTAAAATTCGAACCCGGGCAAGCAGAGACCCACTGGGGGCAACTGGGCTGCAAAGTGCCGAAGGCAGTGGTGCTGCTGGGACTGACCAGGCTCCGGGCTGTGGGTATGCCCTGTCCCGAGAGCTCTGGCAGCAGGTCGCCATTCATGCCGTGCAGGGCAGAGGGCAGATTAGGCCTTCACAGGGCTGTCAAGTGCCGGAAAACTGGATGGTTTCCCACTCTGTGCTGCAAACGGAGCTGAACAATCTGCCTGAGGTGACAGGAGCCCCTGCCGGCACCTTCCCCTCCGGCTTAAATCAGCCAAAGCCATTTCTGAAGTTCAGGTTGATTTGGGCAATCTGGTGGCCAGGGGGAATGGTTCTTGTGCGAATTGCTGTCACACTGCGGTGGCAGCAGTGGATCCTGGCTGACGTTGCTGCCGGCAGGGTCACCGAGCGCGTATGCCTTCAAAACCGCTGTGGCCATCTCTCACATGGGGCATGTGCAGACCCCGAGCTCACTGCCTCTCCCCCGCAGGTGGGATGCTCGCCCTGGCAGCATCTGCAGGGAGGATAATCTTGGTCACCCACGTTCTGAGTGCCCTGAGAGCTGTGGCAGAGCTTGTACCCAACCAAGGTATGACATGAACCCCCTCCGAGCACATCGGCTGGGATGGACGTGGACCTTTAAAAAGCCTGTCTGTCTGCAAGTGACACTTAGCTATGCGCCGGGCTGGCCAGTGCTGCAGCTGGGGGCCAAAACTTTTTTGTCTATATTTAGTGCATTTTTCAGATAACCCTCTCGTTCTATTTTTGGGCCATGTGCTGACTTAGGGCTCCGGTTTTGCTCTTTTGCTCTGCTGTATCACAGGTTCAAAGCCTTTCCATTTTCAGGGTCCTCAAGCACCCAGATGTTTGGAAGGGGGTTGAGGAGAAGGCCAGTAAATTAATATTTTGGCTTCTTTATTAATATTCAAAAACAGGTGAGAAAATTGTTTTTAAGCATTTTGATGGAGCAGCTAGTCCTGGGAACCATGAAAGGCTTTTGCCACCTCTCCCTCCTTCCAATGAGACCTTCCAAGGAACAGAAACTTGGGCTTCACATGTGAGAAGGTGCCAGGGGCATCTTCTGCCTTGGGTGGGTTTCGAAGTTTTTGCCTCCATCACGGAGAGAGCAGAGGGATCTGAGAGTGGTTTCAGTGATGAGTCCTTATAAGGCTGTTGTGGCCTGGCTCGGTAAGAGCCACCCTCCCAGTGGGAGAGCTTGGCTGGCGGGACCAGGGCGCCTGCCAAGACCCAGTGGAAAAGCCTGCGAACAGAAACCTTCAAAGCAGGCTGTGCTTTGCCCTTTTTAAGGTCAGCTCCTTGGAAAGCTCTGTGCTTGGGCAGGCCACCGTCTGAGGAGCAAATTGACAGGCACACGTGTCCCCAGCAGCCTGTTCTGGTGCCCCCTTGCCTGCTCCTTTGATGGGCCAGAACAGCGTGTGGACCTGAGTGCTGGGGGAGCTTCACCCCCTTGAGAGCTTGCTGTGCTGCCTCGTTATGTCAGAGCTCTCTGAGGTTTGAAAAAGCAGCTACAGCTCCTGATGTCATGGGGAGCGGAGCCACCCCTCCTTGATGTGGGGTCAGGCACAGCCATTGCAGCATTTCTGCAGGACAAACCAGACCAGTCCCACCACCGTGCGTGGTCCATGAAGGGCAAAGACCGCAGAGCCGTGTATTGCTGTGTCTCCCACCACGCTCTGCTCTTGATCTGCAACTAGGACCCAGACAGTGCAACCCAGTGGTGTCACCCGGGCACAGGGTCACCAGGGATTGTATGTGTTTTAAAACTCCTGTATGTGTCAAAGGTCTTGGGATGGTGCCCAGAGAGCAAAGGAAAAACCTTCCCCTTGTCCTCTCCTCTCCTCTCCTCAAATTTGGAGTCCTATCTCCAATGTCACTGCCATCCTACCTCCTCTCCTGGCTCCTGGGGAGGGTGACACAGTCCTTCAGTGAGGTGCCAAGGTACACACAGTGAGACTCTGCCTTGCGTCAGTCGTCTGGAGGAGGATTTTCGAAATGCCACAGAGTCATTGAAGGCTTTCATTCCTCTGTCACCGAGCTCTGCTGTGTTTATCACCACCCAGCCTGCGCCCGGTGAGACCGGCTGCACCCCACTGAGGTCAACATGGGGCTCATGGAAGGGCCTGGCTTGGAGGTGACCTCGATCTCAGCCTGCAGCACCCAACCAGCACTGGCAGAGCACAGCTCACCCCAAACTGCGGCAGGACCCCCCTCCTGGCCCTGATGCTGGGCTGCCAGAGGGTGCTCTGTCGGCACAACCGGGTGCTTGGCAGCACCTGGGGCAAGCGTGGCCGTTAACAGAGCCCGTCCGTGGAAGGGATGGGAGGTGGAGGTGGTTTGTCCTCAGGCTTTTAGGAGCGATGCTGCTCATGAAGCACAGCCCCGTGTGGAGGGGTTCGCTCCTGGCCATGCCAAAGGCAGTGTGTGTGGGGGTGGTTTGGTGCCTGGGCACAGCCTGACCATGGGAGTGGTGCAGCAAGAGGAGAACCAGAGCCACAACCAGAGCCAGGACGAGACCAGGGCTCAGAGTTTCTGCTGTCCCTGAACGGTCCTCACTTGTCCCAGTTCATCTGGGACTATAGGCGGTGCAGCCCCGTGCCTATCCACTCATCTGTCGGACCCAGATGCACAGCGGTGGAGTGGGAAGTTTTTCCACCTTAATGTGGCTGTGCACCGTGGTGCTGCCTCCCCCAGCCCCGCACATGTGGCTGTTGCTCATGTTCCCGTGCATGTGGCCGTAGCTCAGCCCAGAAGCTCTGAATGTCCCCAGGAGCACAGGAAATGGAGCATGGGTTTTCACAGCCCCTGTCTCCAGATTCCCATCCCATGCCCAGCTGCCTGAAGCCGTGGTCCCGAAGTTCACACTGCTCCTGTGTGGGAGCCGGGCTCCTTCTCCAGTCCAGGGCCTCGGCTGTGCCACCGGTGTTGCCGCCAAGCACTGTTGCTGGCCTGGCTGAAAATAGCCCCAAGCTAATTTTATCCTCGGTGGTGTTGTATGTTTCAGGTCATTGGGGTGGGCAGTGGGGAGGACAGGGTGGGGGGATGGTGTGTGCGGGGATGTGCGCACATGGGTGTCTGCAGGGACATCGGAACTCGGGGAGGCACCCCGGGTACGGCCGCAGGGGATCTGTTCCCATCGTCTCAGCACAAAACCAGACCGTGGATTAAGAGAAGACTTTAGTGTTCCCTTCCTCCCCTCAACATAGCGAAACCTGCCCAGGGTGGGACATTTATAGCTGCCCTCCCTTATCGGGAGCTCTCTTGGGTTTCACTCCTGGGTGACACCTGGGACCGTGCCCTAGTGCTGCTGCAGGCGGGGGCGGGGGGGCAGAGTCTTTCTGCCCTGCAGATGCTGCACAGCCCCCCCGGGCTCTGCGGGCTGGAGCTGCCGCTGTACGGAGTGAGGGCCGTAGCCGTGGTGCCGGGCACCTGCGGCACCCATCTCATGCTCCTCAGGACCACCCCATTCCTCTGTGAGAAGCAGGCAGGGGAGATCTCTTGGCCTGGTATCGCGCTGCTTCTGTTGGTATCTGCGCTGTGAGACTCCAAACACTTTGCTTGGTGCTGCCACAGCCTTTGCTGCAGCCACAGGAGCTCAACGAGGAGGAAAACCCCTCCTTTGGAGAAACACCACCTGCAAATTGGCCAACTTACTCCAGGGTCTCCATCAGCTCCCCGGGTCCCTCCTCTCCGTTTTTCACACCTGGCTTTACAATCTTGCTTCTAAAAGAGATAAAAGAGCTCCTCAACAGGGTCCCAAGAGCAAGGGATTCTCCAGGG
This sequence comes from Tringa solitaria, assembly GCA_026413425.1. Classification (NCBI taxonomy): domain Eukaryota; kingdom Metazoa; phylum Chordata; class Aves; order Charadriiformes; family Scolopacidae; genus Tringa; species Tringa solitaria. The sequence continues at coordinate 16,091,222 of JAOXJM010000005.1, read as the reverse complement.
AGAGACTCTGAGCCAAAGTGCCAAATGGGCAGGGGGATCTGGGGGGAAGAGGGGAGGGGGAGCAGGAATCTTCCCAGCATCATGAGCCAGCTCATGGACAGCACTTGGGAAAAACTGCAGGCAGCCAGCCCCTGTCTCCCAGGGAGAGTGGGCTCAGGGCTGCAGCAGCAGCAGCGAGGGCTCCTCTCGACCCGGGGCAGCTGCGGAGAGCAGGTCCCTGCCTGGCCACCCTCAGACCCCTGGGGACAGGGAGGCTGAGACAGCAGGGGGCTGAGACACCATTGTGGGAGCTGCCCTCTCTCCTGGCCAGCGTGTCACAGTCTAAAGACACCATGAAGAGTCGAGGTGACTCACTGCAAGGACAGCCATCAACACAGCTGAGACACTGCCCGGAACAGCTCCTCCAAGACTGTTATTTCAGGCTGAGGGTCACAGTGAGTGCTGGATAAACCTGTTCTTGTCCCAGGGACCCTACTCCAGCACAAACTCCTTAGATTGCAGAAAACTCACTAGTGAGGAGAGAGTAGAGGGGAGTCGGTGCTGGTCTCCTGGCCAGGGCAGCTGAGTGCAGCGTGGCAACCTCGAAGATGCTCCCACCAGCCGCTGCTGGCACAAGGCCCCCAGCCCCTTCCTGGGGTGCTCTGGGAAGCCCTTTCTTTCCATATCAGGTCAAAACCAAACTGCAGGGCAGAAAACTCCTCTGGAGGGGTGGTGCATTCACTTTTCCCCACTATGCCTGGACCTTCTGGGCTGAGGATGTCCCTGATGAGGCTTTGGCTGTGCAGTTTGGGTGGGAACATGGGTATCCAGAGGAAAGCCCGAGGGAGCAGCTTTGTCTCTGCACCAGAACTGGACCATGTCACCATGTCATCATAGCGGTGGCCCACAGCAGAGTTCCCTGCAAACACCAGCTGCTGGGGAAGGTGTGGTGTGACCCCGCATCATGAAGTACAGGGAGAAAAGGGAAGGGGCATGTCTGGATGGCACTGGCAAAGTGCAGGAGAACTGGTCTGGCCAGGACACACCGCTCTGACCACTCTCCAAAAAACCTTAGCTGAGCTAGCAGGGCTGGACGCCCACAGAAGAGTGATTTTTCTCCCCTATAATTTTCCCATCCCCTGAAATGGAACAACCAGGCTTCATTTTATTTGCTTATAATTGTCCCGGCTTGAATTTGAGCGTAGAAAGTTCCCGCCTCTTGCCCTAGGGAGTGATTTAAAATTAATTGATACAAATAAATGGGACTGTGAGCAGACAAAGGTGATCACGGGTGAAGGCCGGCGTGCTGCTGGTGCCCACCATGGGGGGTAAAGCCTGTGGGGGTGCTGCTGCCGTGCCGTGTCCTCCGCGACCACCACTGCTGTGTGCCTCAGCACAGCTGGACTTTGCATTTAAGCGTTTGTACTCCCAGGGCTCCAGCTCAAACAGGCAAGTAATAATCAAATCCATACTGAACGGGAGGGCAGCCTGGCCGGGTGATCGAGGGCTTGCTCTCTGCAGCCTAGGCTGAGCCTCCCCTGCCTGCATGGGTCCCCAGGGCTCAGTGCCATTCTCCAGCAGGACTGATGGCCAAGACCTCATGTTGCACAAGAAAAATATATGGCAGGAGTCAAAAAGAGAAAGAAACCCTCTTGTGCAAGAGCTGACAGCTTGCAGGTTGCTAGATTCACCCAGCCTGGGCACACACAGGGCCCCAGCGGCACCCCAGTGGCACCCCAGTGTGTCCTGCCCTGACCCAGCGGGCTGCAGCACCTCCGGTCACCGAGGAATGGCCAGGCTTGACCTTCCACTGGCCCGGGGTCAGCTTAGGAGGGATTTAACCCTAACCTTAAAGAGGCCCCGAATGCTGATTCAAATGCTCATGCTCCTTTTGGAACACATGACTGAGTTCAAGGACTTGAGAGTAAGCCGGGAGCAATCTTGAGTAAAGCATCACTGGGCAAAGCACTGGCCACCTCATGACACCTATCTGGAGGGGGTCACTTCCAACCTGGGTGCAGGTAGAGGAGTCAGGGACATGTGGGATCTAACCCCTGGAAAATCAAACTGCCCCGGTTTATAAAAGCTGCAAACCTGTATCATCACTCAGGGGGTGTCAGAGGTCTGGGGGCGACTCTATAGTCCTGAGGCACACAAGGGCCTCCAGGGTCCTCGCCCAGGCTGGCTGGAGTCAGTAGGACCGTAGGAAGAGCAAACTTTCAGCTGTGGTCCATTCCTCACCTCTGCACCTTGATGTGCCCTCTGGGGTACCACCCCCCAGTGCTCACTCACCCTATGGAGCACAAACCCCCCTCTGTGGAGGATACCCACCCCATGGAGAACACACCCCTCCTATGGGGATCATGCCACCCCTATGGAGCACATCCCACCCCTGGGGACAACACACCAACCCTACGGAGCACATCCCATCCCTGGGGAGAACACACCAACCCTATAGAGCACATCCCATCCCTGGGGAGAATACACCAACCCTATAGAGCACATCCCATCCCTGGGGAGAACACACCAACCCTATGGAGCACATCCCACCCCTAGGGAGAACACACCAACCCTACAGAGCACATCCCACCCCTGGGGAGAACACACCAACCCTATGGAGCACATCCCAACCCTATGGTTCATGACATGAGGCCTTCTGGGGGTAAGGCCAGGGCCTGGGAGGTAACTGCTGCTGCTGGAAGCCGCACATGGAGCCCACATGGAGAAGGGCAAGCCCTGGGGTGGATGCAAAGACTGAACTGATGATGGGGGAGGAAGGACCGGCCGTCCCCCAGCAGCAGAGGGGCGCAGGGAGGCAGGGTGGGCAGGCTCCTTCTCTCGGTGCCGTGGTGAAAATGGAAGTTGTTATCAGCCAGGGGACCCCTCATCGAGATACCACTAGGGATGAGATGGCCCGTGGCCAGTGGCTGTTAATGGGCAGGGGCTGGGTTCCCTCCTCCTTGTTCTGCAGCACAGGCAGGGAGAGGGCAAACCCCTGCCTGCTCTCCTCGCCCCTGGAGAGACTGCTCCCAGGCTCGGGCAGAGGTGCTGAGGCTGCCGGGGAGGTGGCAGTGGCAGGGGCTGACGAGGCACTGCTGTGCCCGGTCCTGGGCCAGCCCCTGGCTTCACGGGCAGGGAGCCTGGCTGCCTGCACCCGGGCCACCAAGGTTACTCCACGCTGAGACATGCACGCCCCAAAATCGCCCTGGGTCAAATTACTGGGCTCATCTCACCAGCTGCTATTTCCTTCTGTCCCAAAGCCAAGCGAGGAGCTTGTAGAAAACAAGAACGTGTCAGTCCGAGGGCACTCTGAGTCAGAGAGCTCCTGGGCTGGGGTCACGCGGGGCTGCCCATGGCAATGGGCTCTCTGCAGCGTCCCCTGGGAGGGACACCCTACACCGGCCGGGCGCTGCTGCGGAAGGTGGCCAGCGTCTCCCCTGGCGACTCCCCCAAAGTATCTGCATCCCTGGGCAGCCTTCCCGACGGGACACCGCTGCCTGGCCAAAAGCCAGTTTGCAACCCTGGTTTCAAAAGATGTTTCGGTGTCTCCTGGCAGAAAGCTGGTGGTGACCCAAATTCTAAATATAGAAGCAAGTCCATTTTTTTGTAATGAATGCAAAACATCCGCACCATGATCATCTTTGTGAAACAGGTCTTTTTGTCAGAGAAGTGTAAATATAACACCCGGATTTCTTTCTAGTGAGGTCACCTCCTGGCTGTGGTCATTCTCGGAGTGCTCTCATGGTTATTTGCTCTACGTAAACTCCTCCATGCTCCTTCCCTGCTGGAAAGCCACACTCATAACCCCTGGCAAATCCCAGGCCTGAGGCTGCAGCTCTTCATGTGATGGACCATCCCTGTCTCAGGTGATGGGCAGTTCCTCCAGGATGGAAGCACAGCGTGAAGCCTGCCAATTGCCTGCTCCTTGGGTGGAAGGCTGGAGAGCCAGGCCCCTGTCTCGTGCCTGTACCCTTGGATGCCATGTGGGCTGTGGGCACCTACTGGTGACACAAGGAGGTTTCTTGGGGCTGGATGGCTGTGATTGTCCCGTAGGCATGTTCAGCATCCATTCCCTCTGCACCTTGCTCAGGCTTGTGTCTCTTGCTCAGCCCCAGCAGCAGAGAGCAGCTTCTGCCCACTGCAGAGAACATTGCCGTCCCCATCCCACAGGCATGCAAGGTGTCCCCAGGGGAGAATCTGTCCTTAGCCTTGAAACAATCTCAGGTTCCCTACATGCCCAGCTCCTCGCAGCACCTGAGAAACCTCACAGCTCTTCTCCAGTGTGGGCTGGGCAGTGAGAGGAGGTCTCCATGCCCACCAGGGGCTGGGAGCTGATGCCAACAGTGGAGCAAGGGCAGGACGAGGCTGCAAAGCCCCATGCTGGGAGCAGTGGGGTCTGGCCACCAGGGAGCAAGTGACCAAAGATCATAACAAATCCACTTTAACGAGCATCTGAACCACACCATGTCCCTACAGTCCTGGCTCCCACAGGGACTTCACCTGTGGTGTGTCTGGCCAAGCAGGGTTGGGTTTCCCTGCCAGTGTCCCTTCAGCGCCAGCAGAGAGCAGAAGGGAAGGGGGAGGAGACACTGCTGTGGAGTCCCATGGACCTGGGACGGTGGTCATCTGGGCCAGCCAGGTCTTGGGCATCTCTGGGGAAGCACGGCCGTGGGAGAGACCATGCTGGGCCTGTCACTGATGGATCTTCCTCTGGCCACTAAACCCCAGCAAGACTCCCCTGAGATTTCTTAGGGCCTAGTAGCTTTGCCCAGTTTAAGTACATTTGGAGAAGAGTGAGTAGGGGCAGAGCTGACACCCACGGGCACGCCTCTTTATCCCAGTGCCACCACTTCAGGAGCCAGAGCTGCTCACAAGGAGAGCAATGAGGAATTTTAACGATGTAAAACAGCGCGTGTTTACTTTTCTTCATCTAGGACACAGAAAACCACCTTCAGGCGGGAGCTCCCAGGCAAACAGGCAGCATGAAGAGAGCAGCCTGAGGAGCGGGAGCGTGGCAGACACTTGGACACTGGAGATGTGGGTTATTGGTGGCACCTCCCAGTCCGCTTTGCTGGGGCTGGATGGTGCCAGGGTTTCTGGGCACATCCCAGGCCCCTGGAGTGGGCACCTCAAGGGCGCACAGTGGAACGGGGGTGGCTGGGACAGGATGCCCTTTGGGGAAGGAGAAAGAGCAGCTTCTCCTCATTTCATTTTCCTAGTCTCTATTGTTTTGCGCAGAGTGTGTGTTTAAGGACTGTTTCTGTACATCGCACATGTACCTCTTCATTAACTGCTCTTCCAAGCCCCTGCTGATGAGCACACAACTCATGAAGTGGCAGCAAGTCACAAGGCTCAAACGGAATGTGGCCTGAGGGCACGTTGCAAGGACTTCAGAGTGCTGTTCACCCATATCCCCAGGACATACAGGGCCAAGGTTGTGAAATGCTTCTTCATGGTGCTCAACAGCTACCTGTGTGACCCTGGCATCACCAGGAGAAACGACTGGGGCAGTGCTCCACAGGCCTGGGGAAAAAGTCACGCCAGGGATGACAGGACCAGCATCTGCTAAGGATGCAGCAAGGTGACACCTGCAGGGAAACCAGAGCAGACAGCCAGGGCTGGAGGGACCCCCTGGGACACCCGTGCTCAGTCCATCCCGAATGCTGGAGACATGTTCCTGGAGGGTTTGGCAAAGATCTAGTCACACTATTGTTTCCTGGTCTCTTATTTTTTTAGAAGGGTTGTTTGGGGGTTTTTTGGGAAGCTGGACCCAGTATCTTCTTTCTTTTTTTTTTTTTTTTGTTTTTTAATAAAAGACAGGTAAATAATGAAAGCCTGGACTGATTTGCGTGCCATTTGTTGGGTGAAATGAAGCACGTGTGTTACATACTGGCCCTGCACCTTGCTAGGAGTTATCAACGCTGCCTCCCAAAACCTCTTGGGTGAACCAGAAGCCAATGTGATGACCATCTCCTTTTCAACAGTCATCCCAACACAGAGTGCTGCTGGTTACACATCTGAGCAGCGGAGCCCGAGGCACCTGCTGGTGCTGACTCACGCTGGGACATACCGAGGCTCCCGCTGACTCTCCTGAGGCAGGTGATGTGCAGTCAGCTGCCTGCTCGCCCCCTCCGACCACAGCCACCTCGGGCCTTGCAGGTCAACTCACCACAGTGTGACTTTCCTCAGTCACCTGATGGCCAGGGCCATCTGGGAGCCAAAGCGAGGTCACCCCCTTTGCTAGGGTGGGTGTCCCTGCATCCCGCCCCAGCATAGAAGTCACTCTGGTTTTCTTTCCCTTATTCAGTGTCCACGGACACTGCTGTCCCGCGGACTGAGGAGAGGGATGCTCCAACACCCGCAGACCCTGCTCCAACACCCTGCTAGCCCAGAAGGCAGAATGACATGGACCACGGCTCAGGGTGGCAGCTTGATCACTGCAGTCTCGTAGGCACATGAGGGCTGAGTGACCACAGTTTCCTGACTGCTGTTCCCTGCGCTGGCAAGATTAAAGTCCCCGTTTCCCACTGCCACATAGAGCACGGCTGCCAACCATCGCTTGGTCCCACCAACCAGGGCACCCAGGCCCAGGCCCAGCAGGTACCAGCAACCGCTGTGGGCTGCTCCGGGCTGGTGCAGAGCCTGCTCCTCTGCTTTATCACTTTTGCAGCAGCTTCCTCCCAGCAATAAATCACTGTGGGTAATAACTGCCTGGGAGGGGGGCTGCCTTCCTTTTTTTTGCAGCAAAAGAGCAGGGCAGTGTATCAGAGATGGAAGCATTTCCTACCCCAATGGGGAGGGAGGGTCATCCCATTAAACCAACCCTTACGGGGACGTGCCAGGGGGAATGGGACAATTTACCCTGGGATAAGTTTAACCACAGCAAAATTTGTTCTGATGCATTTATTTATATCTGCTCCTGTATGGCAGCGGGATGAAAGGTTCATTTCTGCAGTCCTGCTGCAGCCAGTAGGAGCCACGTCATAATCTGTGCAAAATCAAAGCAGCAAACTGGAACCCACTGGCAGCATCTCCTGTCTTCAAGCAGAGACCAGATCAGGGGTCAAGCTTCAGTTGTGTCATAATTTCTGGGTGACTCCTGCAGGTGCCTCCGCCGCTACACCCAGCGGTGCTGAGCTCCTCCAGCTCTTTGTGGCATTAATGGAAACTGCTGTTGCCAGCTGAAAACGCCCTCCCCAGGACATCCCAAACGAGTGGGGTTTCTGCTTAGAAACGTTTCAAGTTCACAGACTTCTCTCCCTCCTGGCAGAGCTCTGCCAGGTAGTAGCGCTCCCCTCCTGAGATGGCCTACACCCTTCTGCAAGGTCCTTCAATTACAGATGACTAAATGTTATTTAATTTGTGACTGCAAATTGAATAAGACTCAATTAAATTCTGCCTCTTGTGCATTTGTGATGGGGAATTCTCACCTGTGATGCCAAATGAGTCCTAACTGTACTATGCATGACTCAGACACTTAAACTGTTCTATTAATGACTGTTTTAATAAATGTTCTATCTTTATACGGACGATTTCCTGCCGTGTGATGAGCTTGGCACTATGTCAAACCAAACCTCGGTCCCATGGTCAGCCCGTGCTGAGGACGAAGGCAAACGCAGTGCTGGCCGAGCATCTCGGGGGCTGCAGCACCCACGGGTTGTCCCTGGCTATGGCCCCCCCGGTACCAGCCGTCCCCCCCCGAGCCCCCGCTTTGGTGGGAAGGCTGGCAGGTTGCAGGCAAGTGGTTTTCACTTGCTCCCAACGCCTTCCTTTGCGTCCCACCAAAGTTTCTCTCAGAAGGAGGCCTCGGCGGCGCAGGAGGGCGAAGGAAACGGGTGTCGGGCAGGCGGGGGGAGAGGGGGGGGCGCTCCCCGGGCCATCCCAGGCCCCGTCCCTCCCTTCCCGTCGGTGGCCGCTCCGGCGCATCGCCTCGCCCGCTCCTTTCCTGCCGCCCTAGCGCGCCCCGACGGCGGCTGGGCCTCTCCGCAGCGCCGCCGGCTCCGGTTCTGTCGCTCTTTCACTTCTTCCCCTTCCCTCAATCCCCTCCCGGCTCCCGTTGCCTCCTCCCGGCTCCACAGCTCGCCTTTGCCCCGACGCACCCGGGGCTTTCCCGGTCTCTCGCCGCCTTTCCCTTGTCCCTTGTCCCCTTCCCCGCACGGGGACCTCCCCCGGGACACCGGAGGAGCCCCCCCTCACACCGAGCGCCATCCCCCCACCCTTCGGGGCTGAGCGCCCCTCCCCGGACCCCTCCCTGGCCCCGCCCCTTCCCCAACCCCGCCCTCCCTCTGCCGCCTCCCATTGGCCGCTTCCCTCCAACCTCCCCCCTCCTGCTTTGTGACGTCACGATCAGCTGTCGGAAGGGCCCCCCGATTTTGTGCGGGGAGAGCGGCGGGATCTCGCCACAACCCGCACCGGCCCCGCCGCTACCGGGGCCACTACCTCAGCACCGCCTCCTCTCTGCCGCCCCCGCAACCCCCCCAACGGTGCCGTTAAGGGCGAGGTGAGTCTCTCCCCCGACGGGGGGCTGCG
>JAOXJM010000005.1:16048110-16067624 GCA_026413425.1 Tringa solitaria | reverse complement strand
AGGGCAATGAGGTCTCCCCTCAGCCTCCTCTTCTCCAAACTAAACATGCCCAGAAGAAAGTGCTGTAGCCCCCCAGTCACCCTCCTGGCCCACAGCTGTGGGTGAACGGGACACCACCGGCCATGGGTGCAGACATTTCTCCCTGCCCCAAGGTCCAGCTTAGCAGGGGGACTAAAGTTAAACAGAAACACCCCAAATATCACCACTGCCCTCTCCTCCCCCAGGAGCTGTGGGCTGGAGCCCCCCAACATGCTTCCCGGGGCCACAGCCTTGCTGCAGGCTGTGGGGGGTGTTGCCCCATGGGGGCAGCCCCATGGCTGCCCTTGCTGCCCTGCAGCGCTGGGAAAGCCCTCATCATGCCCATGCTCAGCCCTGCTGCTGCTGACTGAGCCCCAGGTCCCACTTACTGTGGGGTCCTCACTGCCCCCCAGTCCCAGCCCTCCAGCATCTCCCCCGAAAGCCCCTCTCCGGGCAGGGGAGGTGGAAGAATTTGGGGTGAACCTCCACCTGGGCTAGGGGACACCGTTCTTCCAGGACTTCTCTCTTTCCAAACTCTCCTTGAGGGCTTCTCAAGAACTTCAACGGAACCTCAGTGCTGGAGGGTGCAGAAGGGGGGCCAAAGGGAGCTAGAAATGGGCCAGGAAACCAAATGGGTCACAAGTGGGATGGAAATGGGGCTGGACTTGGCTTCCCTCTGCTGGGGTCAAGGGAGGTAGCCATGACGGAGGACTGTGGGGCTGCCCCGTTCCTGGTGGTGCCTGGGTTTATCCCAGGTGTCCTAGAGCCCACCTGTGCTGGAGCCTCTCCCTCTTGGCTGCGGAGCGGGAGGGGACTGGGACCATCCTGGGGGCACGGTGTGGTGGGGAGGGAGACCGGGTCGGACACCCCAGCCACCTTCTTGCTGGGGTGGGCGAGGGCTGGGCGTGGGTGGCCGTTGACAGCCCTTTTCTCCGCAGGGAGGTGCCGGAGCCCCGGCTGGAGCGGCACGTGCCGCACCACAGCAGGTCCCTCTCGGTGAAGGCCGCCATTCTGGAGAAGGTGGGGCAGGCGCGGCGGGTGCAGCGGGCCAAGCAGATGGCGGAGAAGCACCAGCTCAGCCAGAAGGCCCTGCAGCGGCAGAACCGGGCCCACCAGCGCCCGCTGCGCCGGGCCAAGCAGTACGCTGGGACCTTCGTCCACCAGCCCTGCCAGCGCCACTGCAACTACTGACCTCACGGGGCGCCCCCCCTCACCGCCTCCCCGGGCGGAGAGCGGGAGACCTCACCCCCCGCCCCGACACCAGCCTCCCTGGGGAGCCAACGCCGGTGACACCGGGAAGCTGTTTCACTCCATGCACCCCCACACACCTGCTCCCCCGACCCCCCACTCCTCGTCTTCCTTCCCCCCACTCTCCATGGCTCCCCTCACCCTTTGCCCACGATGCCGGCTGGGCCAGCACCCCCTGGCACTGCCGGCATGGAGGGCAGGGCCCTGCTGCCCCCTCCACCCTGGCGGCCACGCCGGGCCTCATGCGGGAAATCGGTATTCCCGGTGAAATCACCCCTTTCCCAAATCCACAGTGAAGCCTGTTTGTCCTGAGGAGCTTGTGACATCAGTGCCTTTCTTCATGACTCCGCGTACAGCCGGGCTGGGATGTCACAAGCAGAGACACCGAGCGGCAGCGAAAAGAGCAACGACGCAACAAGATTTGGGATTTTTAGGAAAAATCTCATCAATAACACTAAGTAATGCTTCCTCCCCCCAAAACCAGCAAATAACACCCTCTCTCCCTAATTTCCCAATTACGTTTTTACCGTGATAAGACAAAATACCGGCTGCCGGTCCCAAGAGGGCTTGTTGTGGGGAAGAGTTGGTGGACACCTTGGTGGCAGGGTCAGCTGGGTGGCTCACGGTGCCTCATGGTGTTTTTTTTAAAGACAACCTTAAAAGCAATCTCAGGAAACAAAGCACTGTCCCAGCGCCTTGCCAGAGCCCTCCATGGCCTCACAGGGAGGGGGTGGCACCGTGGCCGGTGGTCCCTCCAAGCTGTCTGGCTCCTTCCTCCAAGCAAGTCCCCTCCTCCTGGAGCTGCTCATCTGCTCAAGCCGCACCGATATACGTACATATATACATTTGTGGGTGTATATTTCTCTGTGTACTTGGAAGAGGCACTGCTGAAGCCAAGGAGCACTGTCGGCCCCGTGTTAATCCCTGGGAGGGGAGCGGAGACAGGGACCTGCGCAGCTTCCCTGAGGTGGCAAAAGCACGTGGAAGGTGGTGGTGAAGGGATGCTGAAGAGGCGACCAGAGGGAAGAGGCTGAAGTAAGGGCAGAGATGGACCTGGGAGTGGTTGCAAAGGGACAGGATGGGGCAAGCCCGGTCAGTGGGGCTGGGTGAGGGGATTGCTGCAGTGAAGCCATAATGGGAATACCTTCTCCCCCCACTAAAAATTGCATCCTTTCCCATGAAGGGCCAAATTCCGGCGTGGGCAATGCTGTTTTTTTAATGTAAATCCCTCCCCGTGACTGACTCATTCTGCCTTGCGAAGGACACCTCCAGACTTTTCACCAGCTCCAGCACCAGCTGAGATGACTCCAAACCCAGCAGAAATTTACTGATTCCTCCCCAGCTCCCTCCCTTTAAAAACTGGTTTTGCACTCCATGTCCCGAGGAAGGTCTGGCCATTGTGTCCTGCTCGTGGCAAGCTCTCAGCCTGGATTCCCACCCTCTGAGACAAGAAATATCCCCACTTCACCCCCCCAAAAAATGCTGATTTCACAGGAGTTTCTTCCATTCGCCATGTTATATCCCTTAATATCAGTTTGGGACCTAGGTTGAAGGAATCGTGGTAAGCCCAACCTCAGACAGCTGATATTTATTAATTTTTTTTAATGAGATTAAAACCAAAACAAACCCTTTTACAAGCACCAGCCCCCGGCTCTGTGCCTGGGAGCCTGGACCACGGGGGAGCTGGCTAATGATGCGCACCTGCAGTGTTTATCTTTCACTCCGATGACACGGCATTCCCAAAAACACAGAAAGAATGGAAAAAAAAAATGCTTTCAAGTAGCTCTTTTCAGCCTTTCCCTCTCAGTTCTTCCAGGCCAGTTTCTCATTTCAAGTCCTCCTGAGACCCGGCGCCCTCATCACAGGGGTGATGTGATGCCCTCCTGCCCCTCCGGCTGTGGCAGCCAGTGCTGTGCTGGCAGAGATGCCGGGCCGTATCCTGTGCCCGCCACACCAGTGTGTCTGCTGCTTCTTCAGCCTTCTGGAGAGCGTGGTGGCACCAGAGCTGGTGTTTCACGGCCTCTGGCTTATCAGCAAGGAGCGGGAAAGGATTGGGGAACCCAGTGTTGGCCCCCCCTGGCTCTCGGCATCGCCCACCGCTCCTGGGGCTTCGCCACAGCCACCGTCCCTCGCCACCAAACCTAAGACCCTGCTGGAAATCACCCTGCTTCACCTCTGTGTCTTGGCGAAGAGATCGGCAACTCCTTGACTTGAGGGGAACGTTTACATCCTTTGGCTTCACATTAAATGCCTTTTTTTCCCCCCCAAAGCAATGCCTGGTGTGAACCAGGAGCACGGCATTTGTAGGGTCGCTGGCACCGGCGCTTGTGAAGACAAGTGGGCGCTGAGCCCCAGCTCTCGGGTGCCCGATGTGGTGCTGCCTTCCCCGCGCTGCTCTTTCCCCTGTCACCAGGTGCCGTGCGTCAGAGGAAGCATTGTCTCTCTAGCCCGAGTGGACAAGCCAAGCAACGTCCTGTCTCCCTGCCCCTTCTCCATTGCAAATTCTCCTCCTGCTCATCTGAGATGCCGACAGTCCTTCTGGAGCGCTCCCGAAGTTGGAGGCTGGCCATGACCCTGTCACCCCCCGACAGCTCCCGGGGGAGGATGTGCTGGGGACAGCAAGGCTGGCTGGGAGCCGTGTCCCCAAGAGATCCTGCCGTGTCTCTCCTACCAGCCCTTCCCGCGCCCACCAATCTGCTTGCAAACGGTACCCCAGTAGTAGAAACCCCTCATCAAAATCCTCCTCATCCATCATGACCCAGAAAGCCATGGCCGTGCTCCCGGGGCTCAGCACACCCGGCTCTGATGGCTGGCACCTAGCACCCGGCTCTGACGGCCACTGGAGTTACTGAGTCCTGGTTTTTGGAAGCAAATGCAAACTGTTTTCTTTTCCTTTCTTCTTTCTGTGCCAGTCTGAGACATCTTTCGTCACGCTGTGCCCAGCCAGCACAGGACATGAAGCAGAACTATTATCACACTTTATATCAAGAGTATGTTTATAAAGAATTAATAAATTATTAATGTTTTCATGAAGAGGTTAATCCAGAGTCCTAGCATCCTGCAGGTCAACGGAGCGCACTTACCACAGCATATACAGGCTCCTGCGACCCCTCCCTGTTGTTTGCACACTTGCTCGTGTATTAACATCTAATAATCACCTATTAATCCCTGCAAAGCGACTGTTGATCCACTGGTGTGACCAACTCTTCTTATGCTGCGGCAAAGGTGTGTTCAGACTGCGCTTTGCAGAAGCCCTGCCACGCTCCTCTCCAGCCCAACGGTGAACACAAGACCTGGCCTGATACCAAATCTCCTGCCCAGTGTCGCCAGAGCAAGAAACCCCTTTACATTGAGCTTATGAGTCTCCTCGAATCTTAAAACAAATGAAAGGTGCTTAAAAACTGAGAACTTCTCCTGTCTGTGCACATGTGTGCATGTGTAGATATTTCACCATGGCATGGGTGTTCGGTAGGTTGTTTCGGGGTGCGGGTTTTTGTTTTTTTAGGGGTTTGTTGATATTCTTTTCCACCCAATATTTTCAATTTGTGACTAGCTGTGCAGTCCTCCCACTGGGAGGGTGAAGCAGTCACGGCGCTGGCTGGCAGGGAGGCCCTTGGGCTGGTGTCCTGCTGGAAAGGCTGGGATGAGTCTTGCTTGCTTTTCTTTACTTGTGTAGGGGGAAACTACAGCACGGACTCAGGGACAAACAGATATGCTGGGGGTCTTTAAAAAAAGAGCTTTATTTTTTTTTTTCCGGGCTTCTCTGTTTGGCTGTGGGGTTTGTTTCTGGCTGTGAGTCCTCCGGTTGGCACGGTCCTGAAGGATGCTGCGGGGATGTGCAGCATATGTCGGTGCGAGGCTGCTGCGCGTTGGGAGAGAAGCAGGGTTTGGTGCTTGGATGTAGCACTCTCCCTGAGCAGCAGCCCCTCTGTGTTTGCCCATGTCCCGAAAATTCACCTTACAGCTGCCAGAGTGCGGCCGGTCCCTCCTCAGGCTTATCTGGGAACAACCAGGTAGGGACTTTAAGCAATGAGGCCCCGAAGATTTGGGGGAGCAGAGCTGCACTTTCTGCATCAGCCACAGCTGGCCTGGTTCCCACTGCGGCCCTGGGAGCAGAAGGCAGCCGGGACGGGGGAAGCTGCCAGAGCAGTGGCGTGGAGGAATGCTGATGCAGGGGACAGGCAGGTTTCTGGGCAGAAACTTTTGTGTTTCTTGCAATGAAAGCATTAAAAAAAAAAAAAAGAAGGAAAACTTCCCCAGTGAAAAGATCTGGGCAAATCTCTGTTGCCCAGATCTCTGCTCAGTAAAGTCAATCACAGTCAATCGTGGATTGGCGAGTTGGCTCCAGCCCCGCACTGGGGGACATGGACGGGCAGGTGTTTGGGGCATCAGGACACTGCGGGCAGGCTGGGGTTGGGGCTGGTGGAGGCAGCAGACCCCCATGGTGGCAAGATTCCCCCCCGCCCCGTGGTGCAGGGGGTCTTCTCTGAGCAAGGCACGAGAGATTTGCATCTCAGTTGCCTTATCCAGGTACGGGGCAGGGCAGCCCGGCTCCACAGCAGAGGGATGGGTGAGTGCCCTGAAGCAAATGACGAGGCTGCCCCGGCCATCGGGAGCAGGGTAGGAGAGGCACCCCCTGGAGAATATCACCTCTCGAGATGAAAACCAGATGAAGCCAGGACACGTCTAAACCCGTGTACCCCCATGCAACCCACCTCCAGGGCAGCTCCCTGCCTGGCTCTGCTTGCCACAAAGGTGGGCTGGCAGCCACGGCAGGGGCAGGACACCTCGCTGGAAGCCAAATTTTTGCCGTATTTGGGCTCTGACCTGCATTGCAAGACCAGGGGGGAGTTGCCACGGGAGGTGCGGCAACAGTCCTCGTCACCCGATGCTCTGAAACATGCACTCACAAATGTGCTTTCCAAAAAACTGCTGTAAAAGCTCGGTCTAGAAGGAAAAGGATTCTTTCCATGGGAGTCAGCGTGGTTTTTTTTCATCATGGAAAACATAAACACACGGCTCATCCCAAAGATCAGTCACTGCTGTGGGAATCCCCACTCTTTGTTTAGGCATCTTTCTAGCCAAGAGATAATTTTACATTTACATCTTACTGATACCCTCTCCTCTTTCATCCAGCCCCACTGGGGAGAAAAAGCCCCACTAGATGTCTTGTCATACCAGTCAGAACAAAACAAAAAAAAAAGATTAAAAAAAATGCTCCAGTGAAGTTCTGGACTTGAATCACAGCTTTGCAGTCGCTCCTGTGGAGGATAAATATCAGTTCCAGTGCTCTGCATAGAGTGGAAATTAAATTTCATGGGAATTCATTGAAAAACAAGTGAACCCCCAAAGATTAAAACATACAATAATTAGAGAACAGCCAGTGCAAAGTGGTACGACGCCTCCAGTCAAGAAAAATGGTTCGCAGTGGCTTCTCCTGTGGCTGCCGGGCAGAAGGCAGCACTGGGGGCAGAAGGCAGTGCCGAGCCCCACTCCCCTGCGCTGGGGTTGGTGTGACCGCAGTCCCCGAGGCTTCCCTGAGCGTCCGGTTTAAAACAAGAGGCCAGCTGTGTCCAGCTGGTGCCATGGTGACTCTCTAGCCACCAGGGATTGTCAACAGCCACCGTTCCCACAGGTGGCACAGACGTGCCTCCCGTTTGCTGCGCCTCCTTTGCTGTCTGCACTCAGAAATAGCTGCTGGGGGGCAGAGGGGCATGTCGGCACCCCAGCATCCCCCCCGGTCCTCAGAGCTTCCCCCCACGTTCTTCTCCACCCCAGGGCTGTGTCTGGTGACATCCTCAGCACAGCTGCTTGCAGGGACCGGAGCCCAAGGACAGACATCCACCACTCTCACAGCGTCTCCATCCCACTGTCACACCAGCTGGGGACATTAAAGGGCCTTAAGTGGCCTCGGTTGCCACGGGGCTTGTCTTCTTCAAGGCGATGCTTTCCATCTCTGCCCATTTCTCTCAGCTCTGTTCAGTGCAATGTCAAAGTCATGAATAATTTCCCAGCGTCTTCAAGGGCTCAGTCCTCATCCCATTAATATGACCGGAGCAGCTGTCGCGGGTCGCATGAGTGTGGCCACAGACGCTGGATGAAGTAGTGGGAGGGGCTCTGTGTGGTTGGCAGGTCCCTCTTTTGGTGAGAGGTGTCCTCAAACCCATCAGAGATGCTGCCTTCTCCCCGGCTCGACCCCAGGATGCCAGTGGTGGTGGAAGTGCACGTCAGCTCTTGACAACCCGACGCCACTCAGGTGGGAGGTGGCCCCACGGCCACCCATTTCATGCCAATCATGGATGCATCGTCAAACAGCCTTTCTTTTTGCTTCTCATTAACTAAACCCACAACTCTTTCTTTAATAGGATGAAGATGACAAAGATGAGCAGCTCCATTTAATAACAGACGGCTCTTACTTGTAGTCATTTTTTTACAATTCTTTTTTATGGGGAGGTGACATGCAGGTGTCATCCCCTTACACTCACTCTGAGCTAATACCTCCTGGGCTGGTCAGGGAGGGGGTGGGTTACTTTTCCAGCCCCATACCCAGAGCAAGAGGGATGCGATTGCATGGAAACACTACCATGAAGCTTTAGCTCATACCAACGAAAATCCCCCTACCTACCTACTCCTTTTATCGATGGGGTGTGTGTGTGAAGATTTTATTCCTTGCAATTGGAGGGGGAAACCAGCACAGTAAATTGTAATTGTAGCTTAAAAATATATTGCACAGGGGAGCCCAAAGCTTCTCCACTCTTTCCCATTCCCCTCGCCTACCCACGTCGGGGGGCCGAGAGCGGCTGTGCACAATTTCACTGAAATCCCCTCCGCAGCTTTGTATGGGCAGAATTATGCTTTGGGAAATGTAGGGAGGAGGGAAACAGCACAAGGCCTAATAGTAAAATAGTAATATTTGCTCTTGTATCTTAAATATACCCGTACTGAGGCACTGAGCACTGCAATATGGTATTTGTATCTATCAACCCAAGGTATTCTGCTTATAAAGTTCCTCCACGCGCATCATCCATCTCCATGTGGGACTGGCTATTCATGTGCCTTTCACCCTTTTTCATGGTTTGTCATCTTTTTTTAACACAACTGCAGAACTTGAATAAATCAGTGAACTCTAATTAAAAGTCCTATGCAAGAGGGGACGGGGGAGTTAGTTTTTGATATTCCTGTGTTTTCTATGTTGTTTTAAAAGTAGATGCTGGGATTTTCAGAGAAGCCTAACAGAATTAATACCCTAAAAAGCATTTAGATTTTTTTTTTTAGCTAAAAAGCATTTAGCATTTTGGCTGCTCAGTCTCTTGGGCAGCTTTGAAAAGATCAGCCTAAACCCCAGCTCCTGACGTGGTTTGTGCGTGGAGAGGGAGCGGCAGCAGCAGAACGAGCACCAGCGCTTCGCCAGGAGGGGCGGCGTGTTCGACAGCTGGCGTTTCCTTTCAAGAGAAAGAAGTGCTATTCGGTGGGAAAAGGTTGATTTAAGCCTTCCCTGAATGCGCTGGAGAAGGTGATGGTCCCTGGCCGCCCCAGGCCATGGGATGCCCAGGCAGCGAGTCTCTCCCAGCTGGGTGCTGCCAGATGCCTTACAACAGTGGGACAAACTTCCACCCCCGGGATTTGGAGAAGAGGGAAAGAAAAGAAAAAAAAAGCCCCACATTTTTCTACATCACCTATGCTGTAGGACTGAGACCTCATCCGAACCTCGAAGCTAATGAAATAACGTCCTTTTTGTGTGTTCCATGTGAAATCGGTGTAAGCAAGGTTAGTAGAGAAAGGGTGTCTCCTTCTGGTAGGACATTGTGTAAACATTTGCTGTGTGTCAAGACTGAAGGACACAACTGCCTGGAATACGTTACGTAGTGTGCCTGTGCGTATGTAACCTGGATTTGGTTGTTAGGTTGTAATGCTGTCTTTTGACTGAAAAAAAAAATCTAATATAAAGAAAAACCACAAGAAATAAAAAAAATTATATTTAAACTCTATTTTGTGTGTATTCCTCTAAAGCCTGTAAGTAAACCTGTTTGCAAAATGCTTCGGTTTTTAAAATAAGCTTTTAAAAGTCAATGCTGTGACTGTCAGAGACAAGTCAAGAGAAAAAAGTTCCCTGTGAAGCCAAGGAGGCACAGGGCAAGGGAAGGCACGGGCTGCGTCATCGGAGGGTTTTTCTTTTCCCTCCCCATTAACAAACCCTAAAACTCGGCAGATGATTGCAAGGGCTACAGCAGCTGCTGATGGCCTGGAGAAAGCCGAGTCCCATAGAGGCCTATCTCTTACACCATCAGATGTTTTTCCAAGCACGCACCCAACAGCCTGACACGTTCTGAGCACCCCGCGGGTACCCGAGAGGCAGAGACGCCTCCAAGATGATGAAGAGCTTGGAGCATCCGACCAATGAGGGGAGGCCGAGAGCTGGGATCGCTCAGCCTGGAGGAGAGAAGGGCTCAGTGGGGTCCCATCTACGTGAGCAGGTACCTGATGGGGGGCGTTCAGAAGAAGGAACAGGACTCTTCCCAGCCCAGGGGCATGGTGAGAGGCACAAACTGAAGTAAAAAAGAAGAGAAATTCCACTTAAACATAAGAAAATGCATTTTTACTGTGCGAGTGGTTGATCACAGGAGCAGGGTGCTCAGTGAGGCTGAGGAGTCTCCACCCTTGGAGACACCCAAAATGAGAAGGGACTTGGCCACGAGCAACCTGCTCTGGGCAGGGGTGGGACAGGCTTTCCCACCGAGCGAAGCCAGGGAATCTCTGCCATCCCCCAGGTGCTGCGAGAAGCACTTCAAGGATTTGTTAGGTTCAACATCGGGCATGAAAAACTCGGTAAGAGTGAACCTTGATAAAGCTTCTCCTGGGAAAACCAAAGTTGGCAGCAGGAGACAAAGCACAGGGTCACCAGGGCAGGGATGGACCTCAAGAGCTCTTCAGTCCAGCCTCCTGCTCACAGCGGGGGAAATACTGAATTCAGACCATGTCGTACAGGGTCCAGCTGACTCTTTAAAATCTCCAGAGAGATCCCGGCCACCTCTCTGAGCCCTGGTCCAGTGCCCAGCTGTCCCCAAAGAATTTTTTGTTCTATCCAGTCAGAACCTGCCCTCTTTCCATTTATTCCAGTGGTGTCCCTTCCTCCCAGCACCCACCTTCGTTAAGTCTGGCTCCATCTTCTTCTCCAGAATGTGAAGGGGTGATGAAACCCATTTCCCTCCATCTCTCCTCTTTGGCCAGGTGTTCCCAGTCTCTGGCCATCTTGGTGGCCTTTACTGTGTCCCTTCTACATTATCAACACCTTTCTTGTGGGTGGGGGTGGTGGTGGGAAGCAGGAGGTGATACTCCCGACATAGTCTCACAAGTGCCAAGAAGAGGGGAGTGATCCCTTCCCTTCCTGGCCACACCTCTGCTGGTCCCAGCTCTCCTCATCGCATTCAGCCGGACTTTGCTCGCCCTCCCCAAGGGCCCCAAGTGCAGAGCTGCTCCTCAGCCGAGCCATTGGTGGGCACCAGCACAAGGGTCCTTGGATCTTTCCAAGGCTCCTTCCCAGGTGTAGGGTCTTGCATTTGTCCTTTCCCAAGGTCCATGTCCCTGCAAAGGGTGACCCTGTCCACCAGCTCACCTGCTTCCCCCAGTGTGGTGTTTTTCCACGCCTGAGTGCATCCTCTCTCTTCCCCCAGTTTACTGGTACATGGACCTTGCCTGTGAAGACAGCCTTCCCATTTTGTGGATGTTTCCAGCTCCTCATGTCCCAAAACATCCCAACGGACCTGACCAGCAGCAGCAGCAGCAAGGGCAAGCAGAGGCCAGGCCACCCATACAGTGGCCCCTTGGGGTTTGGGCAGACTCAGGGGACATCAAAGAGAAGCACCCCAAGGAGGCCTCTCCCACCCACCAAAGGCTTGGGCAGGCGCAGGGACACTCTGCCTCCTCCTCAGCACAACTGATGGGGACAATAAAGCCCCTCTGTGAACCAGCCAACTAGAGATGAGGGTTAAGAAAGGCAACATGGAGGAGGGAAGTAGTAAAAATGGGCAATTTCAGAAACTGCTTCCTTTTGACTGTGCTCACATGTGCGTGAGTGCACATAGAAATATATAAATACGTGCATATACAAATGGGTACGTATGGATCTATAATCCTAAGGGAGTAGACACTTTTTGTGGAAACCAACTTCACACCACCCCCGGTGAAGTGTGAGAAGTGTCTGCCCCTGGGGGGGAGCAGGGGCTGCAGAGAAGAGGGGCTTTGGGGCTCCTGGAGCATCCAACATCTGACTTCTCCCAGGCAAGAGACACAGAGTGTCCAAACTCCAACAGCGAGGAGCTGAGACACCAGCCTCGCTCAGTGTCTATTACCTCCTGCACAAAGAGGTCATTTCTGTCCTTAGAAGAGGTGACATATTATGACAGTTTGTATTCAATCAGCCTTTAGATATACACAAATGTATTTTTCAAATTCCATAAGAAAAGAAAAAAAGGTAGAAGTATCTCTTTGTGCACAAAGCAGGGAGCAATCCGACAAGACCGGCTTCTCGGCGTCTCCCCATGAGAGCTCGCGGGACAGGGACTGACCCACGTTCCGCGGCGGCACCCACGAAGCATCACCCCGGTGGCAGCACCATCCCCCCCATAATGGCAGGGCAGGCTCCTGCCTTTCACAAAGTCCCCAAACCGTTTCATACGGCATTTTTCCCCGCCGTGTTTTCCTGCTGAGGGGCTCCATTTGTGGGCAGTGCCGGCTGCCGGCTCTCCCACTCGGCGCGCACCCACCCCGGGCGGCCTCGGGGGTTTTCTCTTGCTTCGCTAGAACAGCTGCATCAGTTAATTCGTTTGTGGTTAAACAAATTCCTCTCTAAAGCTCCATATAAGGAGCTCGCAGGCCTAGAGCTCTAAATAATCCCTTCCATCTTCCTGTTTGGAACCATGCTGTTGTTGTTGCTAATAATAATACAACCCAAATTACAGGACAATAACATTTATTTAGAGCATGAGGGATTCCACATTATACAAACCTTTAAATTTTTTTTTTTTTTGTTTCACTGGTCCATTTCTACAACAAATACATCAAATCTACTATATAATAAAATTATTTACATTTCCAAACAAGATCAGGTTTGTTTATAAACCCTCTTTCTGCTATTCACATACAGTACTTAAACAACAGCACAATACATTATTTCCATTACCTAAAAATGACAGCCCTGTATTCTAATTTGTTTATGAAAAGTGGAAACAAATAAATTTACAATTGTCTTCCCCTCCCCTTCCATTTCATACAAACACGTTAACCTCATGTGCTAACCCTGGACTTCGCTTCTGAAATCCAGGGGGTTTTAGAAGAACCCAGTTTTTA
Source organism: Tringa solitaria (assembly GCA_026413425.1). Classification (NCBI taxonomy): domain Eukaryota; kingdom Metazoa; phylum Chordata; class Aves; order Charadriiformes; family Scolopacidae; genus Tringa; species Tringa solitaria. The sequence goes on along the minus strand of JAOXJM010000005.1, from coordinate 16,055,012 downwards.
TATCTATTTATCTGTTTTTTAGAAAAAAAAATCATTTATTGGGAACAGTATAATATTAAAATGACTTACTGTACAGAATTTTATTTAAAAAAGAAAAATCACAGCTCAAAATTCCTATTGGCAAATTCACACTCATTTACAAGTTTCATGTTTCCATGCAGTAATTTACTTGGATTTTCTTCGCTTTGACTGCATTGCACTGGCACTCGTTTCTGAAATCAAGAGAAGAAAAAAAGCATGGATACGACGTCGGTAACCGTTCACCAGAGCTGCCCAGATTGCCCTTCTATTTCTCTAAAGTCACGGGAAGCAGAACCCTCTGACGACCGGGGCCGGCTCCGCACCGGCCGTGACACCGAGGGACCCTCTGCCCCAGCGGCGACACACACAAAGCTCCCCCTCGCTTCTCTAGGGACACCGCTTCCCAGCGCTGCCAGCGTAGCATTTATGAAGTCCTAATGCAACAGCCTTAAAAATGAGAGTCGTGTATTTTTAGCTGGAATCCCCATGTGCCAGGGCTCGCTCAGCCGCCCCACGGAAGGGCAACCAGCCCCGAGCGTCCGGGGGATGGTGATAGAAAAAACAAGGTGTTTCGGAGCCTGCCACGCACGTTAAAAATCCTGGTGTTGGAGTCCTCGGAAAGTCAGGTCATTTAAAAAAACAGTCTCTTCAGGGCACATTGTGATTCACAGAAAAGCAGCTTATGCAGAAAGATAGAAAATCTTATCTAGCACCAACAGAGCAGGCGGGAGCACATGCAGAAGCCACGAGGAAAGCAGATGACATTTTCAGTGCACTTACCAAGGCACTACGCTTCCACTTCGAAACAAAAAGAGAGTAAGGATCGAGGGTATTTGCATCTTTAGATTTTTTTAAAAAATGTGATTTGAAATGTTGGCAATGCATCTTTGGCTCTTTACAATATTTTCCCGAAGCTGTTAGAGCTGCGTGTATTTTAAGAATTGGAAGGGGAAAAACTCCAAGACATCTGAAACTAGAAAAGCAATGGTGCAACCCCAGGGCTGCCAAGTGTTGCAGTAAAAGAAAAAAAATAAAAATCAACATTTCAAAATTCAAACTTGAAGCTACAGTAAATGCTGGAACAGCCCTTGCTGGAAAGGTACTCCAAAAAGTGAAAATTCCAGTACGGTGCCAGTTTTTGGAAGTGAAACATTTAAAGAGGCACAGCTGCCCGTCCCCGAGCACCCTCTGAGCAGCCGGGCTGCAGTCTCCGGGCTTGGGAGAACGAAGAGGGCAGCAGCGGTCAGTGCCTGTCCCTGGTCCCTTGGGAGCATCACCAGCATCTCCTGAGCATCACCAGCATCTGACCATCACCAGCATCTCCTGAGCATCACCAGCATCTCGTGACCATCACCAGCATCTCCCTCACCTGCCTCTACCCCAAAGCCATGCCCTGGAGCGTGCCATGTATGTATGGGTGAGGGCTGGCTTTCGGCACGTTCTCTCCTCTCACAGTTACCCCTCTGCCTCCTTCTTCCCGACACTTAGTGAGGGAATTCCTACACCAACAGCTCAAACTCCACTCCTCTCCCCCTGCAACATTTCCATTTTTCCTACGCACCATTTTTATAATGACCTTAATCAGCCTTTCTCTCAAAAGGCACCTTCTCCCAAACCTGTGTTCTCTTTAACACAAATTAGCAAGTTTCTCAGGACAAAGTAGGTGGCCGGGAGGAGGCCAGGAACATACAAACCAAGTGTGCTCTCTTAAGCCAGGATTCACTACTAAAAACATAGAACAGAGTAGGCACAAGTGGCAAACCTTGTTACACGTCCTCAGCTGCCTCGCTAGCCCTCCAGCCTGCCTTGGGCTGCCCGTTTTCTCTCCACTGTGGGAGCAGCTGCTTGCAGGGCCATCAGGTCACCAAAGCCCCAAAAGGGACTACACGGTCAGCAGGACCTCTGTTCTCAAGCAAAACCCTTGGACACGACGGCAGTTCCAGACACATGCTTTAAAACCCATTATTTTACTTACAGAGGCAAAGGAATAATACAGCCGGTAAAAAACCCCTAAGTAAGTTCTGGTGTTATTTAAATTTGATTTACTTTCGCGTTCCCACATTTTCAGAATTTGACGTGCCACTGGTTGTCATCTTTAGGTTTATTCATCACAGTGTGTGGGGCAGGTCACACGTTTCTCATCCCCTCAAACTCAGGAAAGTATCACCAAATCGTTTGTACATTGCCTTCACATTTTTCAAACTTTTCTTCACAATCATAAAAGAGAACTTATTTTTACAATACAGGCTCAGATCCTTCTGCACAATCCTGCCACAAGGAGTAAATGTAATTAAATTCAGCAGCCACAGAAGTGCAGAACGTACGTGTCCCTCCGTGTGATCTTTTGAGAGTCACTGCACAGTTATGTACAGCTGGAACTCTTCTCTGGAACTCTGAAAATGCAAATATTCTTACCATCAAATTTTAGTATCTTCAGTATGGAAAATGGTTGCTGAATTCAACTTGACTTCCTCTTATAATCATTTTATATTAATACCTCTGTGTTCTGTATGTTAACTTTAAAATACTGGTCAAATGTCGCCTCGACGGTCTCTCTCTACCCTCTCGTGCAACTTTTGTCCATCAGAATGTTTCTGACCCTGACACACAAGGAACTGACAGAATTCACTTCAGAAGTGCGGAACGGCACCGTGTCCTGGGGCAACGACTGTGTGAGTCACACAAACGCTGCACGCTTTGTTAAAAGCTGTGACCTGGGCAGAAATAAGGCCCGTCAGCAACTGCGACTGCCACGGGTTACTGGCTGTAATTTTAGGATGTCCCGTGCTGTCGGGAGCCGCAGCCGAGGCCCCGTGCGTGGGGCTCAGCACCCCCAGAGCCTGCCCGAACCTCAGCACGTGGCTGCGGGAGAGCTGAGCGTGCCCTTGGGAAGAGTTAAGCCTTTGTCTTGTGTCTCGGGCTTCAGGGGGAAAAAACCCAAAAGAAGTCACTTTTTGACTTGAGCACAGTCCTTTTAACGGCAACACATTTTTGCCAAGAGAATTCAGGTTCAACTAGGCAAGCTGGCTGGACACTACGGTGGCGAGAGCTGCGGGAAACAAGCTCCATAACCTTAACAATGGGAAATCCACACCAGATTTACTGCCAGCACAGACGTCGGTACGTACTCCAACCTGTGACTGAATCACTGACACCAGAGTTAACAGCACACAACACTCACAAGCTGTAAACCATCGTTAGGAGCCAGTTATTGGAAGGGTTATTATTTGGGGGAGTAGGTTAGGTCCTGCCCTCTCCAGAGAAAGGATGGCTGTGCCTTTTACCTTTTGCCGTGCCGGACGCAGAGGCTGGTCGGGAGGATCTCTTGCGCTGCCCGTTCTCTACAGTTTCCTGTGAAGCGGCAGAATCCTCTGTTCTTGAATTTCTTCTATTTGGAGTTTTAGACTTTTCACAATTCTCTTTTGTCTCATTACTAATAAAGTGGGACAAAATATTTCTGATGAAGTGTAAGAAGAATTATGTTTTCCTATGCAACTCAGACAAGCTGGAGGATGGACCGACACAGGTACCAGTTCCGGACTATTAGCACTGAAGATATGAAATGCTAGAGATACCAGAAGTTTTATCAGATGAAGAATGACCTGAGTAAGCCAGAGTATAGTCCGTTTCTATTAAAAATTATCAGAGGATACAGAATTGAGAAGTCCTCAAAGAGAATATTTTCAACATTAGAAGCCCAAGAAATTATAGATGCATTACAAATTGTCTGCTCTGTTTTCCACAGGTGCCACCATTACTGAAGTCTAGGAAAAGCAAACAAGTTACATTAGAGACTGCTATGATACGGGAACACAGAGTTGAAATTGCAGCTGAACATAAGGAGGAATCACGACCCCTTCAGTGAGTACAGCCAGCTTTTGTTTTCACTAAAAAGACTCACTCCATTGATCCAAGCGATTTATTTACAGATTAAAAAGCTTACAGTTTATTTAAAACTTTCTTCAAGCTTTAAAGCTTGAAGTTAAAATATTTTTTTAATAACAGACAGCTTTTTCTACTATAAAAATAATTTTAAGTAGTGTGGAAATCCATGTTTCTTGTCACTGAGACAATAAATAGAGTGCTATGGTTTGTAATTAAATGCCTCTTTTATTTTATCACTCTTAACCCTGGAAACTCATCCCGAGTTTTGGGTGTTTGCTCCTTAATGCATTAACACCAGACAATTTCCAATGACGAAGCTAAGCTTATCTCCTGCAAATTCAAAGGTGAATAATCAAACAAATTATTTGGCTGACAACGGAAAAGGAGAAAGCAAGCTCATTTCATGCCCTTTGGGTGACACTTGCAAGATTTCAAGAAAGGCTGCCCTAACCCGAGAAGTGATGGAGAACACCCAGAGCAGCCCTGTGCGTTACAGAGGTCCCACTACAGCATCAGTGTGTCAGAGGAAAAACTACTACAAATACTTGTGGATGTAAGTAACAGCTGTCTGAAGTAAAACACAGTTTGTCAATGGAAAGAGAGGCAAACACTCTCTAGCAAGGAAACACATGGTAGAGGAGAAGGATATGGAAGCACGTGGATTGTCTCAGATACAAAATAAATACTGCAATCTATTTCTCTCTAAATCAGTATTATGGGCAATCTGTGAACTGAATCCCCCAAACAGGTCACAAACTGGTCTTCTGCTACGTAACTGGGGCAGCTGAAGCCACAGCCACCCGCTGCAGAGGACACCTGGAGGTGAGCGAACAGGCAGCAGCAGCTGAAGGTCAGTTACTCCAGGGCATTTTTACAGATTCCAGCGATTAATCCATAGTTTGGATTGTCTCATAGGAACCAACTCATCACCTCTCTCCTTTTACAGGGGGAAATCAAGTTGGCTCAAATGAAAATATCTCTAGTGCTTTGTAGGTTGAGAGGTTCTTCTAAGGTTTGTCCCGCATGGTGTTTAACTGCGGGGGCTCAAAGCCCACCCCTCTCACTATCAGCCATCACCAGATTCACAGTTTGCCTGAAACCTTCCCTTCATTTCTGATCTTGCTCAGAAAAGCATCAGTCCAGAAAAATCCAAACAGAACTGCACTGGGGTAATCTGATGTGCTGCGTGAGTCTGGAGAATGGTCACCCAAGGACACTGCGTTGGGAGAACCCGCACATCTCCAAAGTGTTGCACCTTCAGCTTTTTAGCGAAAAAACAAACTTATGGTGAAATTTCAGTTTGTCTTTGATGTAACTAGAAAGATCTCAATCCAAGTGAAGGTAAATATAGTTAAACATTCAATTCAGAGTCATTCCTGATCTGAGAAGGTGCACTGTGTCACCTCCCTTTAAAAAGAGGACACCGCCTTGTTTCCTGATGGACCACCCAACTGAGATGCCCTTCCTGCTCTGCCTTAGGGCATCACTCCATGAGGAGGGGGCATCAAAACCCCAGCCAGCTGTGCCATCACCCTTACCCGAAAATCTGACAAAGGTCTGTCATTACAGCTGCCCAGACCTGCTGGGTTTAGAATCTAACAGAAATAGATCTTGGAAACCATGTTTTCTTCTGACAGAACGCAACCATTTGAAATTTGATCTTTTAATTACTGACTGTCTTAATTGGGACAAGATGAAGTTTCTGCTTGGCTTTCCTATCAGGTTTCAGGAAGGTGTCAACAAGCAAACACAGAGGAAATCTGGAGAAAACAGTCACGAAGGCAGAAGAAGAACAAACTTTAGAAAGACCTACTGTTCAGAAAACAAAAATCCACATGACAGCTAAGCTTGACATGGCTTTGGAGGTTTTAGTTTTGATTTGTTTTCAGAAAATAGCAAACAGTGGAACCATCAAGACCCTTCCAGGACGTGAAAGACTCAGGCCTGAAGGGACAAGAGGAAACACTGCCCAAAGCATGAAGACAGACTCGGGAAAAAGTTACCGGACAGTCAGCGTTTCAGCATTATTTTGAACCATTCAACTCTCCCAATTTCTTAGCAGGACAGAAAGGGTATGGACAAGATAATGAAAAGCAGCAGAAGTTGTGCAATTGAAGCAAAGAGAAAGGAGCTTCCTCCCATGAAAGCTACAGCTATTCTGAATCTACACAAACTATCTCCTTACCTTTGACCAGCAACTACTGGAGCATTTGTTTCAAGTTCTACAAGAGAAAAAGATAATTTTTAAGTCTGCTATAGAAGTACGTACCCGCTGACAAGGCATGACTATCTCACATTTTTGCTCATTATGCATTAGGTCTGAAGAATAAATTTCTCCCAGCTCTTGTTACCCTCAAAGCAAAGCAGGCTGAGTTTCTCGGTACCACACCAGCCACACGATCCTCCTGACTGTGCCCTGCACCAGCTCAAACAGAGAGAAGTTAAAAAGAACCCTGCAGAAGAAAACCGTAGACAAACTCCCTGACTGTAGCCCTTGTTCTCCTCTTTTTTAAACTTCCATTTTAGACAATTTATTCCTTCTAAAACATCTAGGTTTTGTTAGTTTTAAACCTTAAAAGTACTCATCTGGATGTGCATGGAAAATTTTGCCTCAACCTCCTCTCACAGCAATATCTTCTAATGCAAAGCTAGACAATTTTCTGAAGCTCAATTGTACTTCTATTGAATTGGTAAAAATGTGTGGGGAGATGATGTAAAGAGCAGCCTGCCCTGTCCCCTTTGTCTGTGGCTCTCCTGGAGTTTTTATACACACAGATCAGGCTTCCCTTTGAGCCGTCACCACGATGAACACCTCTCCTTTTCACCATGTAAGATTTCTAAGCTTTTTACTGTCCACCTTTTCATTCTTCAGATCCTTTGTTGAGAGGGAGCAGCTACACCTGAATCCAGCACCTCTCATGAGAAACTGCCCCTGGGTCAGGGATTGCCATTGCAGCGCGACGTCCTGCTCCCCCCGTCACCCTGCCTGCATCACA
>JAOXJM010000005.1:15897937-15921608 GCA_026413425.1 Tringa solitaria | reverse complement strand
CCAGGACTCCCAGGTCTTTCTCCTCAGAGCTGCTCTCCAGCAGGTCACCCCCAACTGTCCTGGTGCAGGGGGTTATTTCTCCCCAGATGCAGCACCCTGCACTTGCCCTTGTTGAATGTCATCAGGTTCCTCTCTGCCCAGCTCTCCAGCCTGTCCACATCTCGCTGGATGGTGGCACAGCCTTCTGGTGTGTCAGCCACCTCTCCAGTGGGGTGTCCCCTGCCACCCATCAGGGACAGTGACACCATCTTGCTGGGAGCCGAGCCGGCAGGAGGTGGTTTCTGGGGTGGTTTCCAGCAGCACAGCTCCAGTTTCCCAGCTGCTGTTTACACCCACGGGGCTGGAATGTCATTGAGGAGAGTAAATCAATCGCCATCTGATATCGAACATGGGCGCCAGGCAGAGCACGGGGAGGGCAGAAGGGCAGTACTTTCCTGGGGAAAATCAGCAGTGTTCAGGGTCAATAAGCCAAATTCGAATTCATCCTTCCCCCTACCAACAGACAGTACAAACGCCACTTGTGCTGCTGTTTTTACAGAGGGACACTCTGCATCCCCTTGTCTCATTCCTGGGGATCCCTTCGTGCTGCCCAGCGCAACTGAAGAGCGTCACAGATTTGGCTAGAGGGGAACCACACACCCATAACAAAACAAACGCTCCTGCTCGTGGACACGTGGCCAAAGGGCTGGCTGCAGGAGATATAAAAACAAGTTTATGGCTCTAAGAAACATTGCAAAGGAAAGGAACACAAGATCAAAAGCCTCCAAGAACTGCAGATACTCTGATTAGCACAATTACAAGTTAACCCCACTGAAGCTTTCTACAACCATAAAAGAGGGACTTTTGCCTGTGCAGCCCAGAAACCACACCTTACCTAAAATGGCTTTCGAAAGGAAAAGTGGCAATGACCCCATCTAGAACTGCCTGCCCTTCTGCCTCAGTACAACCCTGAACCCAGTTCCAGCATTTCTTCCATCTGTGAGGAAGAGACAAGGTATCAAGGAAGCCAAGAGCATCCCCATATTTCTGTAGGGGAGATGTTCCTGCACCAACCACCCTCCAAAACAGCACGAAAGGGCAAGAAAACATGGAAGTTTTACTTAAGCTTCCAGCTTTGTGGCACTAGGCCCTTCCTGCTCATAGTATCTTCAAAGGCTTATTTAAGCAAGCTGTTAGAATTCACAACTGCCCTGGGGATAATTGATTTTTTTTTGGGGGGAGGGCTGTCTGTTTATAGCCTTCCTCGCATAATTATTTTTAGAAAGCAGCATGCTTCCAAATTAGCATCTTGCCCATGATGTTACCTGCTGCTCTCAGGGGCTTGGGCAATCCCCGCTGACGCAGCCTCAGGCAGAAGAGCTGTTTGCAGAGCCCGGAGAGCCCCCAAACCGGCTGGGCACCCCCGTGATTCTCTCCTTCCAGAGAACCCGGTGTTTGCTTCTTGAAAGACTAAATGTAGGAGTCATAAAATAATATTAAATGCAGCCCTACCTTAAGAGGGCCCTGTTCAAACACTCCCAGGCTGTGCTTACCTGCTCAGTACCCGGCAGCTCCGCTGAGATCACAGCCAAGCTATTTGGGTTTAGATTTAAATATCATAATTGCCCTCAAGCATGCCCTTGGCATGAAGTGCCCAGTTGTTTTGTTGCTATTGCTGATTCAATACATCCTGGTATTTCTAATCATTCCAGTGACTTCAAGGATCTTATTCAAGCCGTCCTTGTTTTTGTTGAATTATCTCCAAGGCTCAAGCCCCTGTGGGATGCGGGGGCAGGTCAGACTGCCCTCAGACACACCAGTGGGGCTCGGGCTGCTCCTCGCACCCCCTTTTCTCCATGGGAAGATCTGAAGAAATGACCTCATTTCCCTGTGCAGAAAGCAACATGCTCTGAAATAATCTCTCCTGCTAGAAGACAAGCTCATTTGTCTTTCAAATGAACCAACCCAATAATCTTGCAGCAGATGAGACCCACCACCAGCTGCATTCTCCCTGCAGAGACGCTGGTGGCACCTCTTTAGGCTTGTGTTTGCCACAGGGTCCCGCAGATGGAAGGAGCTGGGTTTAAAGGCAGTTTTCAGTGGCAAAGGGAACTGGAACAGCCACATTCCAAGAGGCCTGACCTCTAATTTCCATCAGCTCACAGAACACTTCAAGGTTGAAACTATAATGAACTGCAGGATGTTTTATTTGTGGAGAGTCCAAGTGAAAACAATTCCCAGTTACAATCGCTACTGGAGACAACACAGATCTTTATTGATTTCACAGTTCGCAGCAATCACTTCAGACCTTATTTTTTTCTGCTAAAACAGCATTTATGGCCACAGCACACAGGCCTCCCTCAAGCTGTATTTGGCATGTATAGAAGCTGTTTGAATATTCTGCAGATTGAAGGGCAAGATACCTGCATCGGTTAGAGGCACAAATGAGAAACCTGCCCACATTTTATTAATCAAGAGGAAAATATTTCCATCTAGACAAGACAAGGAATCCATGTGAAGATGCCATCTCTTGCTCTGACAGAATGACTGTCTTTAGAGCACTGGAGAAATTTTAACCGGAGTCTTACACTGGTTAAACAAAACCACACTCCTGGACAGCAAAGTTAAGTGACTGCATTCGTTTAAAGAGACTGTTTATGGAAATGCTATAAATACCCACCCCCTCAGTGTTTTCCCTTCATAAATCTCAGTAGTGCTGATCTTTGTAAAAAGGAAAATGTCACCTCAATACTACGCAGAGGAAAACAGGTGCCTAACAGGGAAATACACTGCTGACCATGACTAAGCCGGGGAGTTGGGGACAGGCTGTGACAATCCTCACCCCACCACATTGTGTCTGATCCCCAGCAGCAGCAGGATCCCAGAGTAAGCAGCTCCCCCACCAGCTGGTCAAAGCTGGGTGACACCTCCACAGAGTCTGAAGATGCCCAGAGACCTACAAAGCAACCAGCCAGGCAAAGCCCTTCTGAAGCTCTCAGATAATCAAGAGGAACATCGTTAGCACCTCCCTAGAGCCTTCAGCTTTGCTTATGGTACCTGCTGTTTTCTTATAATCCCAGAGCCAAGACACAAGCCAGGCTGTCCTTTAAGTCAGACAACCAAGCAAGCTCTGGGTGCTCCTCCCAGGAGCAGCACCAGGGGAAGGCAGCACCACCACCTCCGCAGTACAGCCTGGCTCCTGCCCCAGACCATCCAAACCATCTTGAGCAGTTCTGGAGAAGGTTGGTGGAGAAATTCAAGCTTACATTCCCCTTATTACTGCCCTACTCATCCTCAGCTCTTGGCCCTGGCACGGCTCAGTAGGTAGAGCAGACAAGCCCAGGGTGAAGTGACAGCTGGGACAAAGGGACCACTGCCACACTATGGTCAGTGGGCTGCTGCTTCTCCCACCATACAGTGAAGACAGATGCTTGTTTCCAGGATGGATAACAAGGCCCTGGGCTCTCTGCCCCCAACCCTTTCCCCAGGCAACGGGGCAACCTCTCACACCAGCCCCCTGGACTCCCAGCAGAAGCAAGGGCAGCACACCAGAGAGGCCATGCTGAGGGAAGGAGGGTCTGCAGCAGAGACCAAGGAGAAGTGAGGGACACCATGTCCATCTCTCCCACTGAAGCAGCCTGGGTTCATACCCTGAAACCCCACCAAGCTGCAGCTTTTTCTCCCAGCAGCTCTGGAAGATGACCAGACCTCTGAGCTGTACCCAAGTCACTTCTTCTGACCCAAACAGCTATGGGAAGCGGCTATTTCCACTTGCAGTGAACAGCATCAACTCATCCATGAGATAAGCACAGAGAGGAGAGATACCCCTACTAACAAGTACCAGTGCGGGACACTGGCTTCCTCTGGGAGCACCCACCATCCAACCCACATACATGCCTGACCCAGACCCCAGCTTCCCGCTGGTACAGCCAGTACCAGGTTTGTAGACTACATTTCAGCCACCAGTGTTTTGCTGCTGAAATATCTTCTTAGCTTTAAGATAAACACCTGCTTCCCTAAAGTCCCACCACAATCCAGCCGGAGAAGGTCACAAAGCTGCCTCCTCCTCACCACTGAGCAGCAAGTGCTTCTGTGTCTGCCAGGGCCACAGCACCAAAGAAAGACCTGTGCAAACAGGTCTTGGCTTCCCAGCTGGGAAACCCCCTGCAAGTGCTGAGCTGTGAAAGACTTGTCACCTGGTGCTCCTGTTCAGCTCCAGTACCCACCCTGGGCAGAGCACTCCTGGGCATCTCCAAGGCTACGCTGGCAGGACGGTATCTATCACCTAGCTATTCATCTGCCACATGTTATTAAGAACAAGGGACTGCCCTGCACTTGCTTGACCACAGCCTCGTAAGTTCCTGCATATTAGTGAAACAAAAGAACTGGACATATCTGCAGGAAAAGGACCTCAAACTCAAGGGAGCATCTCTCAAATATTACAGTCAAAGAGCCCATCCCTCCCATGTAAATACAGAAGCAAAGGGCTCTCCTTGAATATCACTGTGTGTTTTTAGACTAACAGTACAGCTTTCACCCAGAAATACACCATAAAATACTCCATACAGCCATTTGTATTCTCTGGTCACCCATGAATGAAGTGCCTTTAGGGAGAACTATGGCACTAATTAACAGCACTGACTAATTGCACCAGGTGGAATGGGGAGGGCTCAGGGCAGCTGGATTCCACCACTTGGTCTGCACAAGACTGAGCAGCCACTTCTTGCAAGAGACCTCCTCCATGCACTTTGCGGGGGGGATGGAAGCAGAAACATTCCACCAGTGAAGGAAAGGCTAAGAGGGTCATGATCTCTTTACGTGCGGGACTTTGGGTTTTTCAATGTACCAGAAGTTTGAGCTCCTTGGAAATGCTCTGAATTGAAATTCATAGCAATGCTTGAACAGAGAAATTAAAATCAGCCCTTACACACTGAAAACTATGGCTCTGAAAAGGCAAGGCAGCCTGCTTTTTTTTTTTTTTAAAAGCCACTTGTAGGTGGTCACAAATTTAAAAGCAGCATGAAGCATCAGATGACACCAACCAAGAATCCTGGGGTTTAAATATACAGTATCTCACAGTGCTGGCCTTCTGACCAAATTGGCCACCTCAGCAGACCCCCCCTTTACAGCAGGGACCCAGCAGATGCTGCAGGGAAGGGAACGCAGGGACAGACACTCCCAAACCCATCTGCAGCCACCAGGGATTCTATTTGTATTAGAAGAGACATTGCAATTTCTCCCCACCCTCCCCAAAGTAATTTTCAGCACGATTTTTAAAGCAAGTTGGAGCAGCGATAGGCATCCCCACCCTGCTCCGCAGACACACACCCAGCAGGCTGCCCAGCTGGTCTCCAGTCCAGCCAGCACAGGGCAGCAACTTAGGGGAGTATTACCCCCCTCTCCCTGCCCAAGATGTTAATTCATTAATGTCGTGGACAATTAACAAGGACCAAGATCCCCAAGCCAGTTGTCCTGCCTCAAGAAGTCACCGGGAAAAGAAAAGCCATGAGCAGGGTCCCAGGAGAAGCAGCAGCTCTGCTCTGACAGGGTGGGGGTGCCTGGTCCCTGGGGACAGGGACCATTGCCTTGCCTGCTACCCCACTGCATAGTGGCACACGCGTTTTTCCACAGAGGGGATGAAAAGAAGAGAATGGTCCATCAGTTCAGTGTGTCTTTGTTCTGTACTGGCAGTCAGGTTGTGCCTGTCCCTAAACAGCCTCACTAATGAGGGCTAAGGCTTAATGAGCTTAATACATCAAGAGATGCGAAGCAGCAGAGCTAAAGGGAACCCAAGCCCAAGAGATCCCTGGGATGTCTGCTCATCATCCACACTCCTGTGGTCTCCACCCAGACCAGGCTCCGAGGCCAGGGCCCTGCTCCAGGCACTCAGCCATGGCAGCAGCAGAGCCCCCGACATGTCCCCACACACCCCTGGCCAGCAGCACATGGGCCACCAGCACTTGCGCTGCCAGCTTGTCCTTGGATATGGTTTCACCACTACAGCCAGTGCTGCAGAGCCACCAAACCAGCCCAGTCCTTGTCCACAAGGCTGCACAGACAGGCCTGTAGACAGAGCTGCCTCCTCCCCAGGACCAGGCACAACCATTGCCCATCCCTGGCCACACAACAGGGTGCAGAGCAGGGGCTACCAGAAGTGCCAGCATAATCCCAATCCCACAGCAGGTTTTCACAAGTGTGGGAAGCTCTTGGTGACACAGTCCAGCTCGATGTCCTGGTGTGAGGTAGAACAGACACTTGGATTTACAGCCATGCTCCATATGTCATTTCTCGCCTTTTGCTTTTGCCCAGGGGATGCAGAAATAGCAGGGACGCACACCCAAGCTCAGGCATCAGTGGTGCCAAGGAGCCCCCATACCAGGCTGATGGCAGACCCAGCAGAGCTCCCTCACACCCTGCTCACCCCTGGCTGCACCAACAGCCCTCCCGAGCCCCCTCCTCACCTTGGCCCTGGGCCAGGCATGAGCCATGGTGGCCAGGAGGGAGTCCCTGGCTACAGCAGAACAAGGGTCCCCAAGTTCAGGGCTGGTGGGGGGGAGCCTGAAGCCTTTCCTGCCCCTGGAGAAGGCAGAGAAGCCCTGCCAATGCCCTGCCCACGCGTCTGGGCCACAGAGCAGCTAGTCCTCTCCAGAGGGTCATCAGAAAGGGCTGAGCTCTGAGCCATCTGTGCCACAGAGTTAGGTTTCTAGACAGCAGACATGTCCAGCAGCCCATGCCATCGAATAAGCCACAGGGGCTTCCCTGTGGCCAGTGCCAGATCTCACATCAAGTAAGAGAAAGCGAGACTGGTCAGACTGGAGCACACCCATCCCCCAGAGCCCAGCCAGGGCACGGCTGAGCCGTGGTGCAGCTCAGCACACCGCCGCTCGCAGGCCTCCAGGAGGCAGGAGGAACACTTCAGTAGTATATGGACCATCACTTAGTGACCACGTACCAGCCAAAAGCTCCTCCACATGCCAGCTCGATGATCCTTAAGGTCCCTTCCAACCCTAACCATTCTATGATTCCTCAGACAGCAAGAGAAGCACCACTGAAAGATGGAGAGCAGGAGAGAAACAGCCCTTTCTGCCAATGCTGATGCACTGAAGTATCATCCACTGCATCCTCCCCATCCAGAGCACTGTGCCTGCAGCAGCCTCACCCTGCTGGGGCAAATAAAGCTCTCCCGGCAGCAGCCACCCCAGCACAGGGATTGGCTACTGGACTTTGACCATGCACTGGTCGCCAGCACAGCAGCACAAACACATGGCACTCGGGGAAACCCCAACACCATCACACCAGGAGATCAGAGACCAGACTGATCCGCTGGCACAACAGGGAGAGAAAGCAACCGAAGACATCTACAGATCTGCATTCCAGGGAGCGTTTTTCAAGTATAGCACTTATTGCAGGCAATGTATTATATATTCTATATTCTTCCTTGCTTTCAAATACGTACTGTGGCATCTCGAAATAACGATTCCTTCACCAAGGGGCTGGGGAGGCTGTTACTGCTGGCTGCACACTGAAGCTTTTTGTCCAGGCCATTTTTGGCTCTGCAGCCCCCCGAGTGTCCGTATGAGGAAGGCTTTGTGAAGAGCAAGGACTGAGCAGGACATCCAAGACCATGGACGCAGAGAGGCAGTGAAGGGAGCACTGGTCTGAACTGGCTGCTGCAGTGTTACTGCCAACAACAGCGACCAGCCGCCGTGCTCCTCTCCGTGTTTAATGCCACTCTTCCTGCAGGTTTTGCTTAGGACTTTTTGCTGATATACACATGAATTCAGGGCATAAATGTGAACCATATGTGAATTAGCCAGCCCCGCTAGGTCGCAGGCTGCTTCCCCTCTCCCTTCCCCACAGGAGTGCGTTACCCCCCTGCTGCCCCACAGAGCTGCACGGACCAGGGTTAGGCATTTAGAGGAGGCACCAGTTTAAGAAATGACTGAGAATCCTCCATTTATGCACTATTATAGCCATTTCTAAGTGCATTGAGAGTATTAGCATTAATCTTCAAAGTGTTCAGGAAAGCTAGTTTAATTAGGCAGGTCCGATTAGTTTTTCTCCAAGCTAGCAGTTTCTAGAATATCCTGCAGAAGTGAGTTCCACCAGCTAATTACCCCCTGCCTGAAACAGTCCTTTCCATTTGCTGTCACTTCACCTGATGCAACGCCACATCCCTGGGAGGATGGCATACGCGGATGCTTTTAACTCGCTTCTCTGCCACGGTACAAGTCCTGGGAATCTCAACACACCTCCTCAAAGTCGCACCCCGTCACAAAACATACGACTAGAAACCATGCAGCACCGCTTGGTAAACCCAGTCTGTTCTTGCTTATGTCAAAGCTCAACAACTCAAAGTGACTATTTTAGGATCTGCTGACCACTAAAGCACAAATATCAAGTCATTCCCAAGCATTTGTTCACATGTCAGAGGAGATACACCGCAAAATTTCAAACAGGCGATAAGCTGCATCTTGATCACAAAAGAAGTGCCACAACCCACCTGCTCGCCCTCTCAGAAGGGGGAATTTGTCCATCCAGGGCAGTACAGACAGCAGGCACTCCCACATCCCTCCCGTTCAGCTCAGCGACCACACTCCGAGCCCACCAGAAACTCATCTCACTTCTTCTCCAGGACTTTTTTTTTTTTAAACAGCTGCAGGAACACATAGAGCTCTAGAACAGCAGAATCACACCTGAAGCTTTTGGGCAGCCAAGGCCACTGACACCAGCTTGGTCCCCAGTGCTCGGGGAACAGCAGGATGGTTTTGCAGGAGCTGCCGAGACACTGCTGGCACAGCCCCACTACCAGACCGTCAGGGGAGCAATGTGAATGGGTTTCCATTATTTTAAGTGTACCATTTAAACACTGTTCACAGAAGAGCTGGCCAAGAGGGTGCTGAAAAGACTGATGGCAGCCAGCAACTTGTCAACACAGGTTGTGATAACAGGAGCAGGGCTGCACCGGTGTCAGCAATAGCCCAATTCCACTGGTATAGATGGGGCTCCCAGGGGCCCAAGAAGCAGGCAGCAATTCTCTAGCCTACCTAGAAGATCTAGAAATTGCCACCATTGCTGCCAAAAAACCTCAAGGCAAGAGAAGAATTAATTTCCCCATCACTTCATTCAGCATCAAGATTTTCAACACAGTTTTTGGGTACTATATCACAAATTTTACCGCATCCAGACAGGGAATTGCTGGCATTTGCTATTCTTGCTTGCTGACAGGATGAGACTCCAGCTGTTTTAGGCAAGGGGGAGCATTCAGCAATGCCACCAGGAGCAGCAGAGGTGGTTTTGCCAGAACATTATGAAAAACCCTTCCCACACCCAGATGACTAGAAATTCTTTGTAAGCTAAAAAACAAACCCCACCCTGTAGCCACAGGGCCAGAGAAAGCACATGTGTCAGCAGAGGAGGAGACAACAATGCAACGCAGCCTCTGCGCAAGGGAGATGGAGACAGCATCGGGCTGAACACACATCTCCCTGAACTCATCTGGCCCATGAAAAAAACTAACCCTCCGTTAAGACTCTCTTCCCACTCGGACATTTGCTGTCAGGCAGCCAAGATCTACATCTTCAAAGCTACACATCAAGACGGTTTAATAGCTGCATTCAATCAAAGCTATTTCCTCCCTTAAGTATGTACAAACCAAGATGTGGTAACATTATGTTAATCCTGAAGAATCAAAGTGAAAATTGCTGGGAAACTTCCATTCACTGAGGCATAGGACAAGCTTTGCATGTTAGAGAAAGCTATTCCATATTCTAATTCACAATTTAACATGGCATTAGTTATAAGATTAAAAAAAATATCACATGAAGAAGCATAAAAAAGGCTGTAGCAGGTTGTTAGCATTAAGCATTAAGTTTGCCAGTGGTTTGCTGTTGCACCAACCAGCACAGGCAACACTGCCTGTTCCAAAGAGGCAGGAAAGTCCTTTGACAATTAAGCAAATATTCCAACCTTCTAATCCTTTTGGGTAGGTACTAGGAAGCTTTTGAAAGCAGAGCTGTTATCACTGCTTGGATTTCTGGATGCTCCCGCGTGAACTAACCCGTGTGTACACAGCAAAGCTGAGCTTCCTTCTTTCTCCCTGGCTCAGCACAGAGGGGTACGTGGAGAAACAGCAAACACCCCCCGTGATGCTGCTCACACTCTTCTCCCAGAAGCCAAGAGGCCCCAGCTTTGATTTCTTAAGAATTTCAAATATCACAAGCTCTTCCAGAACAATGGTCCCCTTTCCCGTCCTCCCAAGGGAGGGGATAAGCCCAGAGTACCCGGAGTAACCCCAGCACTTTCTGGAATACTTCGGTTCAGGAATCGAGCAGGGCTGTTTGACAAAGGAGCCCCTGTGCAGGCTCCAGTGTTGAAATGAGAGCGCAACAAATCCCAAGCATGAACTGAGACTTCTCCAAGCACATCTGAGGCTCTAATATCTGTGACCTAGATAGCTTCAAGCCACCAACAAGTCTTCATCTTTAGTTTGCTTTTTACTAGAGGCTCCAAAACTCTGAGTTCCTAGTTCACAGGCCTGAAGAGCGCCTCTAATCTCTCAAATTGAGAGCCCAGACCACCACTCCCCAGGCATAAACACAGGTAGAAGGTCTGGATTTGTACAGTACCTGTTGGCCCACACCCATGTTCATCTGGTCCTCCAGCCTGCAGAACCTGCCATAAAGGCACTTTGAAGATCTAAGACTATTAACTAGAAAAGGGGCAGAAGGGAGAGGTCAGTGAAGAGCCCAACCACATCCACTTAACAGATCCCGTTTCTAGGCAACAAAACTAAAGGCCCAGTCGTAGTTACACTCTTCTGGTGACATTGTCTGCCATGGCACTCTCAGGCCCTGCTCCTTTTCTGTCCTGCTCTCTCGAATTCGGTATTTGACATGATGACCCCCTGGCCTTCCAAGGAGGGCTACAGTAAAACCCAGTCTCCAGCAAAAAGTATTAAGTGTCACTGGAGCATCCCCTGCTGCTTTCAGGAACCTGCTCCACCACAAAACAGACTGTTGTATTTTCCTGCCCTGAAAGTGATGTACCAGAAGGCTTCATTTCCCACCTTGCTTATGTCTATTCCTGTTTTCAAACGACTGATCTCCTCTCCCTCCACTCCTCTCCACTCGGCAGTTGTATAGCTCCAGCTATAAAATAAATCAAACTCAGAAATCCTAGGGCGGTTCTGCAGGATATTCCAAGAAGCTTCCTCCCAGGACTCTACCTGTAAACGCTAAATACCAACAAGCAGATAAAGCAGACCTTTCAGCACTGGCACTTTTGCTGTTCCTCATCTCTTGCAGGACACTAAATGGAAGAGGTTAGTCTGACAGCATGAGGAGGTGGTAACAACCACTGGTTTGAGTCTGTTTTGAAGTTATTCCAGCATGAGACAGTTTATGAGAGGTGTTTTTGGAAGAAGCCACTCCTTGCTGAAGCACAGCAACCTGACCCTACTGAAAAAGAGTGTTCATCTCGCAGAGCCCGATGGGCCTCCAGGAGAGGCTGCTGAAAGACATCACCCCAGCCAGTCTTTAGTCCAAAGAGCGGTAAACACGTGCCATGAGCAGGCTTCCCTGGGGGGCTTGTTTACAGTGCAGAATGGCCCCCAAAGAAGCCTGTGCACGATGCTGCCTTTCCCTGTTCCTCTCCAGCTTTCCCTCCAGCACATACAAGAGCCTCACAGGGCTCTCAGGCCCAACGGGCAGCACCAAACCCCCGCTTCAAACACACACAGAAGCCTTTTGTCAATTATAGAGTAACCTAAACAGCAACTAAAGTAGTGCCATGGAAAAAATGCGAGGTCTGCTGGAATCTTTGACAGAAAACAGCAGTGCAGTACCAAAACTACCATAACAACTCCAGTAGGAATGGCCCTGCTTCTCAGCCCAGGAGCTTACTGAGTCTGGAATGCTGGAAAGGAAGTGATGGGGCATTTTGCTAGAGGTCTTCAGAGCCACAATCCTACCAAACGGCTGTGCCACCAGTCCTTTGGAGAGCATGAACAGAGGTTTCAGCAAGTGGGTGTTGGGACTGTTGCTAATTGTGTCCCTGCCTATCTCTTCCCTCCACCCCAAGCATTCCAGCAGCTCTTACAGCAAGGAGGAGAAGACAACTGGAAAGCAGACAGGGCACAAAGTTCCTCCTGCAAAGGCAGAACAGAGCAAACAAGCTGGACAAACTGCCCCTTGCAGAGACCTCTTCACACAACCAAGGACAACATGGTTTTGGAGAGAACCAGCTCGGACTTTCCAAATAGCTCCTAGGTGTAAGGAGCCAACCCAACAGCGTTTGGAGGAGGCCTGACCTTGCTCCCACACATGCACCAAGGTGAGCACGCCTCCACCAGCTCTTTGTGAAAAATCCCACCTCTATGTTTCTTGGCAAATCCCAGCCAAACCAGACACTTTGAAGATCGCCCAAGGCTGGAGCTATTTCTCCACTTGGCCAGGGAACAATTTTGGGCTTGGCATGAATTACTGCATTCACGCAGCCACTCCTTGTCATGCCAGTTGTCCAACACCAAGACCGGCTGCAGGATGAAATTCATAGTAACAGCAGCTTACCCTTGCAAATGAAATCCCAATCTTTCCATGCAGTGCTTCTCCCAGGGCAGCCACCAGCTCGGCCTTTGCCGTATTTGGCTCCAAGGGATGGCTGAGAACAGAGCGACACTGGCTCCCCAGCACAGATACCATGTCAGCTACTCGGGGGTTCCTCCAGCAAGGGCTTTTGCCTTAACTGGCCTTGTGAAGCACCAGACAAAACCAACCAAACTGTGCTCATGGAGACACAAAGCTGGAACAGCATTCAATTTGTGGTGCCCAGAGAGCTTATGCAGCAGCAGGTCTCCATTTGCCAGAAGGACCCTCCATCAGTTAAGAGGAAGAGCATGGCAGGACACACCAGGGAAGTGCCTCCAGCAGAGGGACACAGCTGGGAGGGACACTGCTCTGCCCTTGTCACTCCAGTCTGAACCACAGAGCTGCAGAAGGCATGGACCCTCAGCACACACACACTGCCGTGGTGCCACTGGGGCTCAGGGTCACTCCTGATGTCTGTCATACCAGACTGGGAAACAAACCAATCCAACCCCTCCTTCTACATTTTCCTAGAAAGCAACTCCAACAAAACATTCAGGATGTTTATGAACCACACTTTCAGAGGAAGAGATACCCCAGTCAAGTTCCTTAACTCTTCTGGCATGGCCCAGATCCAAGACAGACACACTAGATACTGACGATACTTCATAATCTTACGAAGCAACTAAACACCATAGAGGTCCATCCCTCAGGAGAAGAAAGCTGCTCTGAAGTCTCAGCCAGGGTTTAGCTGAAGGTCAGTAGAATGGGATGACTCTACCAAAGGTACTCTCTTCTGTATGGCTTCTGGCAGCCAGGCAGGAGAAACACTACCAACTTGCTGGCAGCAAGAGAATGGTAGAGCAGGGAGAAGTGTTGTCAAGCAGCTGGAAAAAGGAAGTGCTGAAACTGCTCCCGTTACAGCACAGGTTAATGCAGACCTAGAGCACACACTGCAGAAATTAATTTTCCTCCTCAACATACCTGAAGAAACAACAATGTTCTCAGCTGTGTCACCATATGACAGCAAGGGGATAAAGAAGATTTTTCTCTAAAAGCCTTTCAAAGGGCAAAACCAGCCACCAGGGCTTCTGAAGATAAATTAATGGTCTTGCGGCAATTGAAGAGGTGGGACAACAGCAAATAAGTGCCTTTAACTTTTGAGTGTCTGGTTTCTATCGTCTTCCAGTCACATGAAGCTGGTGAAGAGCTGGAAGCTCTCCTGCTTGCTCCAGCTCTCACTGTGCATTAACCCCCGCTCGGGGGGGGGGGGGGGGGGGGGGGCTGGAACATTCCCAGACACAAGTGGGGCTGTCCCAAACAGTGCTGCCCCACAGCACCCCTGGGGCCTGCTCCTGGCAAGCAAAGAGTGGCTCCGATAGCCACTACACAAGTGACCATTCCCCACTGGCCAGGGCTGGTGTCTTCAGCGCTGTCATCAGCCCGAGGATGAACCCGACCCTCAGACAGGGATGTAAAGCCTCTCTGTTGCTATTACTGTCCCAGACACCCAGAAGACACAGGATGCCTATGAGATGACAGCAGACAAGCTTCATACCAACAAGCCAAAGTCCTGAGATGGTGAAAACAACTCTGCATTAAAGCAATGATAGGAAAAAAAGTCCAACCCCCTTTCAGCAACAGATACAGTTCTTCTATTTTTCTGGCTGTAACCAAGAGGCACAGCAGAGCAGAGGAAACAAAACAGTAACAAGTTATTTTGGATACTGTTTGGTAAACAGATGCGGGGCCAGTTATCTCACCGTGGGAACACTCAGAGGAGCAGGCTCTGCCAGGGAGCAGCAGAGCTCTCCCAGAGGTATTTCACTGCGGGCTCCCAGCACTTGCATCATCTCCATCAGTGGATTCCCAGGAGTCTGCAACATCAGCCACTTGTGCTGCAAGACCCCTGGGAGGGTCTGTGAAGTGCCATCTCCCCTGGGTACCACGGGACTGGCCCCTCCTACTCTAGCCACTGACACAACCACGAGGACAGTTAGAGGAGGTATTTCTACAGCTAACTGTTAATTACATTAATTGACAAGAGATCTGACTCAACTGCTACACAGCCTGGTGAAAACCGGGCCTCTTGCTCCCCATGGCAGGGATGCCCTATCCTTGTGCAAAGGGTGTGCCAGCAGCAGTGCGTCACCTCACACACACAGCAGGCCACCGCTGTCACGTCATCTATGCCAGGACTGCTTCCTACCCCGGCGGGACTCACACCGGGCAGTCACTGCTGCCTGCGAGTGCTTTCAGCTGCACACAGCTCCGGCAGCAAGAAGCAAGGCACGAAGCAAGGAGTCTGTTGGAGTCAGAAGTAAGGAGCACCATTAAAGGCAAGGTCTTCTGCGCAAGTGAACACAGCAAACAGCATCGCGCAGGAGTCCACGAACAGAAGACCATGATCAACACCTGTGAGATCAAAGGAAACACGGGATATAGAGGCACAGTTCTAGGCGGGCAGCACCACAGATAACATGAACTCAAAGCGTGCTCACGCTGCCCACTGCGACACAAGTGCTACAGCCGCAGAGCTGGGAGCAGAAAAGGCAGGGCTCCAGAAGCAGCCCAGGGAGAGCCAAAGCCCCTTCCCCTCCTCCCACTCGGTGGGGAGCAGCCTGTGACCCCCACTGCCACCCCCAGCCACATGCTGGGTGGTCGCACACAGGGACCTGCCTGGACTGAGGTCTCCAGCTGCGGCATCGCAGGGTTATTAACATTCCACTAACGAAGTAGAGGACAGAAGAGCCCACATCATTTATGGTTCCTCTAGGTCAGGAAATCAAGCATGTGACAATCTGCAATACAAATATTAGTGTTGTGTTAAATTAAGTACCACCTCTCCTGAGAGCCAGGATTGTCTCTGACTGAAACAGAGCACACCCTCCAAAACTGCCATCAGAGCAGGACACGCATCTCCAGGACAGCACAGCCTGTGCCCCAGGAGTACTCAGTGTGAGTGACAGTTCTAGAACTGCTCCCTGTTCGGAATAAAGGGAGAGAGTTCCTGGGCTACAGCAGAGCAGAAGAAAACACCTGGATACAACCGTTTCAAGTGTTTTGAATGAGGTGGTTTTGCACAAAGGCATCCCTACACTCCAGTTCCACAGACACTCAGATGTGCACACACAGCTCAGGAAGCCACCAATGCCTTGGGACGCTGAGCACCCCCATCCCAACAAACACCACCCTTCACTGGCTTAAGGACTCCAGCTTTCTCTTTGCTTGCTTCTGCAGTGATCTTGAAGTACAAGCATGATTTAAGGGGAATTTTAACACAGTAGTAATTCACCCAATAACTGGAAGCCTCACTTTACAGCATTCTTACTTTTTTTTCCCTGAGGAAGTTACATTCTAGGATGTTCTGCCCTTTGCCTGTCCAGCCAGATTTGGTAATAGCCCTTCTCATCACTAGATGTAGCCCCGAACAGAAACACAATAGCATTTAAAGCTGGAGATGGGCTCCAGCAGGCAAATGACCTTGCAGTTTCCAAGTCCTGGATGTTATTGGAGAATGCTCTCAGGAATCTGATTAATGACAGAACTGCTTTATGGTTTAATTCTGCAGCACTTGCCAGAACGAACAAACGTGCCTTAGGCTTTGGCTCTTGGACATTAGATACAAGAAGCTTCAAAACATTGAAGTTATTTGACACTTCCTTTCGATTTCCCATATACAATGTATATCCTCTGTGCATTAGTATCAGAACAGCCAGTAGTTTCTATTATGTGTGTACGTGTGAGCAACACAGTGCAAAGAGTCATAGCATGGAATAATAACTTCTTCTGAGATGTTAAAGTGATGGATCTTGTGGTAGCTGGCAAATCAGAGTCCATCCTGCAATGTCCCACTGTCACTTGGAGCATTCAGCCCCTTCACAGAGAGGGAGGTGGAACTCCTTACCCTCTGAAGGTGCCAGGGAACAAGAGGACAAACTGAACCCGAGAGCAAAACAGCAGAACCCAAAACTCTGGAGGGAGATTATACTTAAAAAAATAATAATCCCCAAACCACAACTAAGCATAAGTTTCCCTACATAAAGGCAACCCAGCTGTCCCCTTTCCCACCCCTGTCCCCCTCTTACTGCCCGAGGACTCCGTGCAGCCCCACAAGGTGAGCAACAAGCACTGGGTGCCTCTCAAGGCAAGAAAAATAACCAGGACCTCAACACAGAAACACTTCAGCAACCACACTCCGAGGAGTGTGAGCAGAGCTGAAATTGCAGCACTTGAACTTAGTAATTTCCAGTACCTTTGATAACATGGGCCCAGCTTTTCACACCCTGGTACCCAACAGGCTGCTGAGAATCAATTCAGATATTTTATTAAGCATCCTGCCTCCTGCAAGTATTTACCAATACTAGAAAAATTAGACCGCCTATTCAGAGACACCTTACTAAGGAAATTAACCTCATTTTATCAATGAGACTTCACCATAAAGCCAGCTAAGAAAGTTATTCAGAAATCTCACCCATGAAAGGAAAAAGAAACTCTCTATCCCTAGTTTTTAGATCCTGGAAGATGCAGAAACTGTGCAGAGACCGGAGTTCCCATACATACAAGTTCCACTGCAGAACATGCAAAGTTCCCCCTTCAGCAGACACTGCTGCGCTATTTCCAACCTACATTTATGACTGTAGCTGTGTGAAAACCCCAGCTTTGGTCTTCACCGCTTAGAGGTGTGGGAAAACAGCAACTAATAGACCAGCCCCCAGAGCTGGAGAACTGCAGCCAGTGCTTCCCAGCAAGAGAGACTCCGCTGGCAGTCCATCAGTGTTCACTGGACCCTGACACATGACAGCGGACAAGCTCCAAGTGAACGCAGCCATGAAGCAACCCCACTCAATCAACGGCAGCGCTGGGTTTGGCATCAGTCAGCCATTGGTTCGCACAAACAGGCTTGGGAACCTCAGGACAAGAGGCCGATTGAACAGCATCCACTGCCCCTTCAAATCACAAAGGCTGTTAGTAACGTGAAGCCAAGTGCATGGAGCAGACAGGACATAGGACCACGGGTTTATCCACGTCACAGCACGGTGTGCACAGATATATCCTACACCAGTTCAGCCCAGTTCCCTCCCACATACATTCACACTCCACCAAAACCTCGAAGGACTTGGAAAACCTTGGCAAGGGCTTAAGCACGAGTTGTGGCTCTTGGGGACACTCACTGCAGGAGATCACACTGCTTCTGTGTGCCACAAACCAGTGAGCTCTTCCCAAGCTTCTCGTGATCCCACAAAGGGGACTAAGCGCCAGCCAGTCCTCACACCGCTGAGGTTAAAGTGACAGTTCAGCTTCCAGCACCAGGAGGCATTCAGATCAAGGCATTCAGATCAAGAAACACGTCTGACAGACTGCCCAGCTGAGCTTCCTGTCCCTCTTTAAAGCTCCTCAGTGTTGCACAAACCAGAAAGCAGCAAGTCTGCCTAAAACATGCAAATACCACTGACACAGAAGTGATTCACATCCTTCAAGTGCGTCACCACTGGCAGGACAAGGAGGTCTTTAAGACTGAAAGCAGCCAAGTGCCACCCTTGTGCCCTCGGTGTTGGCCCTGCACAGGACACCATGTTGGTAAGCAGAGCTCAGTGCAAGTGGAGAGAGCCCAGGCAAAGGCAGACCTTGGTTCTCTGGGGTATTTAACTTTTGCTGAGGTGTTAGAAAAGAACATACAAGACAAAGACCAAATGCATTTTTCTTTAGAGCAAAGGGAAAGACTGCATTATCTCTTGCCACTCACTGACCAGCAGTTACTAAGAAGTGAAGAGACACCAAGAAAGAAGTCCTGCTTTCTCATTCTGAAACACAGCAGCTTATCCAGGTGGGAAGCTGGGGCTTCCAGTTGTTCTTGAGTAACTCTGCTTTTAGTCATCTACCTACAAGCACCTGAAGCTCTGCATCGCCTATTCTCTATAATAGTTTGCTTTGAGCACAATCTATACCTTGTTAACCTCCATCTCCGGGCGACATTTGCAGGAGCTCTGTTTACCTCTGAACAAGTGTATGTGGCCATTGCTGCTACAGGATCAGGCAGCTCTAGTTTCCAAGTCTTTATCAGAGATCACACAAGACAACCTGATTTTCCTCTCCAGGTCCTGGCTTGCAGCACGCAGCCTGCTGACTGATGGCCTGAACAAGCACTGGGTGTCACAACCCTTAACCAGCTGCTGCTGAAAGAACGCCTGAAACTTCAGCACTGGAAAAGTGCCCGAAACAAACTTGTCACAAATTCCTCTACCTTATCATTCAGGCAGGAATGCCATTTCCCTTGATATCTCAGAGATTTGCAGAGTTAGACTGCACACTCTTTCCTTTTAAGTTTAGATACTTCTTACCATCCTGTAGGCAACCATCTTCTACAAAGATACCTTTTAAAATGTGTTTGAATGACAGGAACATTGCCCATATATCTGAATTTCAGAGAAGTCAGTAGAACATCACATTAATTTGCAGGATATTAGGTTTTATGGTTCTGTTCCCACCCTCAAGTATTGGCCAGCACCTCAGTTTTACCTTCTGCAAGTGCATCAGCTGCTATAGATCCCAGTCGGGTCAGCCTGAGGGATTCAAGAAACCTGCAAGTACAGAGGGAAGGGGTTTGCGGTGGGGAAGAGATAACAGACAACACAATTGCAAGGTTAAAGCATCTGTGCTGCAGTCCAAGGTGGTCAATCCAGCCCTGGAGGTGGAAGCAGGTGAGAGGCTGCAGAGCAGGAGCAAGGAAACCTGGTGCCATTTGCAGGGCTGTGACAGAGGAGGGGGCTCTGCCCTCTCCTGACCTCCTGCTCTCCAAAAGAAGCACAAAGCTGCCCCAGTTTCCTGGGGCAGCAGCCACAGAAGAACCAAGCAGAAAGCCCACAATGCCCAGAGATTTGTCACTCATGGGACCTGCTCCTGCTGAGTCCATCCCAGAGCTGGGTGAGCCCATTCCCCACCAGCAAGGGTTACCTGCTAGAAACGATGGGGAAAGAAGAGCTTCCAGGCTCCCCCATGGAGGACCACTTATTCAGTCACGTTCTTCATATTTTTGAAAGACAAGGGTACAAAAGCAGCCTACATAGCCTCTTCTAACTTGGACAAATCTATGATTATATATATATATATATATATACTGAGTTTGTTAGAAGGGACCTTCAAGATCATTGAGTGCAACCATCGAATTAACTCTGATAAAAACCATCACTAAACCATGTCACCAAGCACTATGTCAACCCAGCTTTTAAATCCCTCCAGGGATGGTGCCTCAACCACTTCTCTGGGCAGCCCATTCCAAGGCTTAATAATCCTTTCTGTGTAAAAATTGTTCCTAATATCCAATCTGAACCTCCCCTGGTGCAACTTGAGGCCGTTCCCTCTTGTCCCATCGCCTGTTCCTTGGGAGAAGAGACCAATCCCCCCCGGCTACACCCTCCTTTCAGGGAGTTGCAGAGAGCAAGAAGGTCTCCCCTCAAGAGGACATATATATACGACAGATTCAGAATCCAGCAGTGGAGATTATACAGTGGTCACATTATCTGATGTATGCTTGGCATTCAAGTCTGCCAAAAGTCCTCACTGGCATCAGAACAGAGCGACTGAGACTATCAGGTCACAGACTCAGCCATGGAATTATCCCCAGATGACCCCCTTGGGCAAAAACAAGTTTGGGGGATAAGGAACTCCACAAAGTTTTATTCTGAAAGAATAAGCCATTTCACAGCAATTTGCTCATGTAATAAAGGAATTTGTTGGGGTTAACTGTTTAGACAAGCCCATGAGTAAGGACAGAAGGACTAGGTTCCTTCTAGGAAGCAATCTATTCATAACCTTTAATGGAAATCTCCAAATACTTTGGAATTAGCTGCTTTGCTGTACCAAGGGAAACTTCATCTCACTCTTCCCATAGATGAGGTAGTTTTCTACACACACAGAAAATTGAAAGTATGCTAAAAGGAATGGCTAAACTTACAAACCATGCAGAATTTGTAGATGAGCTTTCAACTCCTTTCCCTGAATGACATCCATCTGCAAACCGTAGCACTATATAATTCCAATCTTAGCCCTTTATGCATTAATTTTCTCCGCGATAATAACTACAGTGCCAGAAGTCTTAGAGCCAAGTAGCCTTATTGCAGGCAGCTCCACAGCCCTTGTAGCAATCGGGACAGATTCGACCAACATCAGGAGAGAACTAAAACATTTCCTACCCTCTGCAGTTTTTAACCAACATTAGTTTAAAAAAACCCCAGGTTTTAGCATCTTTGGCTAGGCAGCTAGCTATTTTAAGATCAACAGCACTACAAATTAACATGATTCAAATGCAACTGTCCTTCTAGTCACATTTTCCTCTTAAACAAGACACTTATCAAGGGTTCCAAGGGAACAGACAAGATAAAAAACACCTTGTCTTCATGCTATGAGCTGCTCTAGCCTCTCATCTTAAAAAAACAGCAATTGAGAAAGTAAATTAGAAAAAAAGAAGAGGAGTCTGTCAGCAGAACTGCTGGAAAAGTTTTGATCCTTTCAGGAAAACAGCCAGAAATTTCTCTTGCACTGAAATAGTCAATTTGTTTCAGCTTCCACATTACATGAAATTTTATCCCTTTTGTCTGAATACAAGGCTGCTTAAAACAAGCAAAGCACAAGGGAGAAGCTGTACCATTGTGCTTGCCAAGCAAGTGCCAGCCCTGACAGATTACAGCCCGGAGCTGCCCAAGCCAAACCCTGCAGGTGCAGCGCACGGGGCCCTGCAGAGCAGCAGGACAAGAGCACCTCAACTCCCCCCAGAGCTCCAGATCCACCCCTCAGCCAGGGGAAAACGGGCATGTACAACCTGATGTCAGACTAACACAAACAGTTACAGACAACATGCTTCTGTGATAGCTATGACAAAGCCCCTTTATCAGAAGTCACAAATAATTGGAAAGCGTTAGCTCCCTGCTTGCCAGGTCAGGCACTGAAGACTGTCCTGCCTCTCACTAATCAGGAGGAGATTCGTTAATATTTGAGTAGACTGTTACAGCTCACGACACGGTATCCAATACACCGTGCCACGCTCTCAGATAAAGCTGAGGACAAATGCAGGGAGGAGCTGGTACAGAGCAGAACACATCCCCACACAGCCTTTGCAGTGACAAGGCGCAGCATTTCAGGAAAGGAGAAGAAAATTCCCAGCATTTCAGCAAAGAGCAGAATTAAGCCACAAAAGAAGCCCGGTTCTCTGCTAGGTTACCACCTCTGCTGAGCTCACACATGAGGGCACACAAGTCAAATCCTGTCAGCTCTCATGATCTCATCGCATAGCTCTCAGCAGCCCAGCTATCCCATTATTTGCTTAAGTATTCCCACAGTGGGAACAGCCGTGTTAGAAAGGTGAGAGACCCCCAAGAAGTTCTTCAATCTGCCACCTTGGTGATACAGCAGCTTTTCAGACTGCCGTCAGGGCCAGCCGGACAAGTGCAGTGTACCTGGTACCCAGCCCCAGGGAGCACTAAGCCCCTCAGGCTGGGAACACAACCTGGGGGTACCTGGGTTTTCAGCATCACCAGTGTGTGTCAACAGGGCTCAAGCAATAGCTGGAGATATGGGGCTTCCTGCCATTTATTTATTTATTTTAACTAAGAGAGCTCAACAACAGTTGATTATATGACCTCTTCCACCATCGCTGCTGAAGCACCAGCCTTAAAATTGCAGCTGTAATTCGGGCTCATTTAAAAGCTCTGTGTCTTCCCCGAGACCTATTGAGCTGTTCTACTTTCTCCTCCCAGCTATTGATTACCGGGGTTCGCGGGGCGAGGGGGAATATTAACAACTGCCTCCCGGCCACTCTTCAGTGATGCCATAGCTTGTGACATCACGACTGTCTCCATGGCAACACAGCAACACAACTGAATCCAAACAGGAGGCCAATTAGAACAAGAAAGCTCTTTTGTGGTTGGAACCATAGTAATTAACGGGAATAAGAGGAGCTGTTACAGAAAGCACATCATTCCAACAATAAAAACCTTGCTTTTAGTTTGCCAGGTGAACCTAAAACCCCCAAACCACAGCTAAGTATATATAAAAAAAAGCCCTTCTAGTCTGGAAAACCCATGATATCATTAGCTTCTTTCCCAGCTCTAATGAACACCGAGCACAGCCTGGATCACTGAAATAATTTTTCCTCTCCCTCACATTGAGTTCTCTGTTCCCCTGTAGCCTGCCCACATGCTTAGGAGGCTTCTCAGCCTGTCACGCTCAAGCAAAGCCTCCCAAGTGCTTTCAACTCACTACAATTAGCACACACATATGTGTGGGGGAGCACACAAAAAACCCAACCCAAGGCTGCCAATCCATAGTGACTCATGCCAGCAAAGACTCCACCTTCAAGGATGAAGCACACTCAGGATTTGAAATAAATGATACGAACCAGACCTGGACCCTCTAGGTATCTACATCATGTTGTTTACAACCTCCAGATCAATAGGAGACAGAGAAGCAATCTCTGCTGGTGCAAGTGAAATTGTTACGGTGCTGCTGGGGGCATGTTAAGCCAAATCTGACTCCCGGACTGATCTCCACTCTCCACCCTACAGAGCATGTTAATCAGGAAGCACTTGCTGCCATCCCAGAGATAAGGCTCTGTATTGCTCCAGAGTGCCCAGGAGAAGCACAAGGCTCCCCACAGTCCCCAGGGCAGAGCAGCTGTTTAGAGCGTAGCACAACTGGGCACTTCCATAGATTCAGCCCATTAAACACTAGCTACATTCAGGAGTACGTTTACAGCATTTTTCTTTTTTTAAGCAAACCTAAACACTACAGGACTCCATGAATAAGCTTAGGGTATGCTTCCCAAGAGAGCAAGCTTGAAGGTGGAAGCCACAGCATGAAGTCAGGCCACCTGAAGTGAGGAGATCTGCACCCAACAGCTTGGGCACAGCAACCCTGAACAGACTCATGGCTGCGCTTAAACCTTCAAGGGTAATGCTGCTTCCCAGAGCTACAGTCAGCAGACCTGCTCTGCTCCTCTCCTGCAATTCCACAGGAAAGAGAGGCATGTCACTCTTGGTAGGTGAAACAGAGCCCCTGGGTCACAGAATCACAGAATCTTCTAGGTTGGAAGGGACCTTAAAGATCATCTTGTC
>JAOXJM010000005.1:15853231-15882488 GCA_026413425.1 Tringa solitaria | reverse complement strand
CTCTCGTTCTGTCATTAATTACCTGTGAGAAGAGACCAGCACCAACCTCTCTACATACACCCGACGGAGAGGGATGTGTTAGGCACCTACGTGGCTGCTGCAATTCTGTCTCTGGGAGAGAAGGCAGTTGGAGCCAGTCCAGCCAAAGGAAGAACTCCAGCATCTCACCCTCAGGAGATGTTGAAGATCGTCTCCAGGCGGCAGCCTGAGGGCTGGGTACAGCCGGGGACGGTCTCTGCCTGTTATCTCTCCTGCCCTGCCTGCAGGGGATGGGACCAGGGTGTGAGGACTGTGAGCCCAGCACACAGCACGGCTCTGCCTCTGCACGGAGCTGGGCTGCTGCCTGGGTGGCTG
Organism: Tringa solitaria; assembly: GCA_026413425.1. Lineage (NCBI taxonomy): Eukaryota > Metazoa > Chordata > Aves > Charadriiformes > Scolopacidae > Tringa > Tringa solitaria. Next base: position 15,882,134 of record JAOXJM010000005.1, on the reverse strand, counting down.
GTGAGCCCCACATTTGTCACGCTGTTGCCTGGACTGTGTGGCTCAGGTTCGGGCTGGCTGGGGTCCTGCCCTCACCAACCATGGCTCAGGCCCCTGGCTGGGCAAGGTCAGACCTGCCTGGGCAAAATCTCAAACCCTGTGGATCTGGAAGGGACAAATTCACACCATTTGCCTTTTCCCCCAGATCAAATCCCGCAGACCTTTTTCCAGGAGTCCTGCCCTGTGTGGGAACCTGCAAGGAAGTTCACTGTGAAACCCAAAGCCTTGTGCCACTTCCAGCACTGAGGGACGGATGCCTTCTGCTCTCCCTCCTCCTGTCAGCCCCAATTTCTGCCGCTGGCTGCAGAGATCAGGACATGCTCAGACACTGGGGAAGCAGCTACAGAGTCTCTGTTGGCCTTTTTTCTTCCTGGGAGCTTTACAGAGAGGTCAAACCTGTCAGCTGCAGGCTGGATTGGGGTAATAAGAGATACACAGTGGAGAGGAGGAGGAGGAAGGTGGAAGCTATCGATGGTGTAGGGCAGCAGGGCTGCTTGCCTGTGCCCGCAGGACTCCAGGCAGAGAGGGCAGGCAGTGCTCCCGGGCAAGGTGGGCATCCCGCGGGGTGCTCCCAGCCACAGCATTTGGCTTCGGGTTTGGCTCGACTGGGTGAAGACTTTTGAGTCTCTGCAGGTCCATCAGCCATGCTGGCCAGATCCCAGCAACCAGAGCCTGTGCCATTTCAGTGCCCACCTCCAGAGATCCAGTCCCAGCCATCCCAGCACCAGCCGGGCTGCTGGGCTCCCTCTCCGGTACAAAGCAAGCCCCCACAAACCCACAGAAGCCTTGGACAATCGTGGCTGGAGATCTAGGGGTCTAAGCCCAGCACCTCACGTGCTTGACACCCCCTGGGCGGTCGGCAGCACTATCCCCTGTCCCCGCTGGCCTCGTGCCCCCTCCCCTCCGTCCCCCCACCGCCACATGCTGCGGGCACTCACTGCTGTTGGTGGGCAAGGTCCTGCTGCCGCTGAGGCTGCTCGTCGGTGGGGGGGAGATGGAGCGGACGGAGCCTGTGTCCTCTTCCTGGGAGCAGCCCGCCTGGATGGCTCGGAGGTAGCTGTGGCTCCGGGAGCGAAAGTAGCTGGGCAGAGGCAGGTCCAGCACCTCTGCGGCAGCCGACTCGGCCTCGCTGTAGGTAGAGTCACAGACCGCCTCGTACTGCTCCCCCAGCTCCGGCTCCGGCGCCTGCAGGGGAAGAGAGGCAGAGCCAGTCACCCCCTGCTCACAGGTGGCCCTTTCCCTTCCCCTCCTGCCCCTCTCCCTGCAGCCACCATGCTGCCCCTCCTGCCTGGGCCCGCTTAGGGCAGACGAGACCCGGTCAGTGCTGGGGGGGTGCAGGGTGCCTGGGCTGTCTGCTGAGAGAGGAGGAAGAGGGGACTCTCCTTGGAGGCGAGAGGGTCCCTGCTTGTGGAGTAGGAGAAACTTACCACCATGGTGTCTGTGAAACACCCCCCAGTCTCTGATGGAGGGGCTGAGAGCATGCGAGGCTAAAATCCCCGTCCAGCCTCCCAGTCCCCTTTTCCCACCAGCACAACTGGGAGATCCTGCTGGGACAGGCATGCTCCTCGGTGCAGGGAAACAGCCTGGCCCTACAGCGGGGTGCAGCACCCAGAAAGAAGGTGGGGAGGTGTGGGGACAGGCCCCATGCTTGACCGGGGCCAGGTTGCCTGGACTGGTTCTGGGTGGCACCATTGGGAACCCATCCTAGCCCCCTCCGCAGTAGGGCACCAGGAGAGGGCTCAGTGTCAGGCTGTGGCGAGGCGTGAGCAGAGAGGGGCAGCTTCACCCCCTGCTTCTCCTGCTGCCCCCACCTCCCTCCCACCTGTGCCCCGCTCTCCGGGAGCAGCGCACGGTCAAACCCGGACTGGGGAGAGGCTCACCCGGGTTAAACCAGAGCCAGAGTGTTCTAAAATACAGATGTGAGGTGCTGAGATTTGCGCTGTTGCCCACTTCCATCTCTCCTGGCCCTTTCTTTGGCCTCAAGGACAGTATTTCTGCCCAGCATTAGCATCTGAGCTCCACAAAGTTTGGTTCAAAAAATTCATCTACTTTCTCCCTGAAACTGACAGTCCCTGACCCCCTGCCGGGGCCAGGGCAACCAAGCTCTCCAGCTGCCCTGCAGTGCCCGGGTTGGGAGTGCTGCCTCCTTCTCCTCTTCCTCCTCCTCCTCCTGCCGCTGGCCCCAGGCGTGGGCTGACCCCACAGCCTGTCTGGCACCCTGCCGTGGGGTGTCCAGGCTGACCCCAGAAAGCTCTGTGAGGAAGGAAGAGGGAAACACCAGTGGGACGGTACCTGCTCTCCATGGGTAAATATCTGAGGGATAAGTGAGGGGGGTCCAAAGATCTGGAAGAAAGAGTTGGAGAAGGTTAAAGGCCAAGAACAGGGGAGCCCCTCACACAGACAGCCATTGCACAGGGACTGAGGACGAGGGGAGTGGATGGCCCATCCCTGGAGGCCACCGCTGCTGACACTTCAGTACAAATCCAGAGCTCATAAGATGCCAAGCAAGATGCCGCACAGGCCCCTCAGACAGCGGCACAAACATGGCAAAGCTCCACGGGACGCCTCCCAGAGGGAGAGAAGCTGCTGATGCATTCAGCCTGTGGTATGCACCATATATCAATGAATATATATATATATATACACAGGGCACACTTGGGACACACAGTGCTGGGACACCCCTTGGCACACATGGGTTGCCTGTGGCTGCTGGACAAGGGCTGGTGTGGCTCCCAGTTGGCTCCTCTGTGAAGCCCCCAGCATTGGCCAGCACCTTGCAATGTGGCCAGGAGCAGTGACAGGCCTCTGCAGCCCGCAGAGCCGGGGTGGATGGGTGGCCTGAGTGCTCCACGTCGGGGAAACTGTCCTTCATCCTGATGGGGTCGGGCTGGCCACCTCACTGCTGTCTCCTCTGTCCCCACACCAGGAAGAAGCCACACGGAAGTGGCACTGCCTTCTCTCCATACCAAAGCCACGGCACACACTCGGTGTAAGGACAGAGGCCCAACAGACACTGCGCTGCCTGTGGGGAGGAATGTCTTCTCCTCCTCTCCATCCCTGGTCTGCAGAGCACATCCACCCACTGAGCTCCGCCCTGCATGAGCTGCCCAAGATGACCCATCTTGGGAACCATCCAGGTTCAAAACCTACCGGAGGGAAGAGGCTTGGCTCTGGGGGCTGGGTCTGGCCTTTCTGCACAAGGCATGGCTCAAAGTGTGGATAAGCAGCGTTGGGGGCCACCAGCTGGCCCTCTCTGGCCACTGCTCCCCTTGGTGTGACAGGCACACCTGGTGAATCCTGGACTTCCAGAGGTTTTAAGGTGGAGGTCAGTTGGGACTTGTCTTTCAAAGCTGAGGATGCTCCTGAGGGAGGACATTAGGGTCTTGCTGGACACACAAGGAAGGTGTTGGAGGTCACATGAAAGCGAGGGCAGGGGAGGAACTGCCTCTGGCACCGGATGAAAGGGCAGATCAGACCCACCAGAGGATGAGACCAGCACACACTGGTGGCTGTACCAGCTCCATCCTGGATCAACAGATGTGATGCTCGTGGGAGGCCTCTAAATCCCAACCCAGCTGCAACCAAACTCTCTGTGATTTGGGGGAAAGCAGGCAAAGCGCAGGTGATGACAACAGACGCTAGCTTGTGTGGGTGCTGTGGCAGTTGGTGTGTCCCCAGTGTCACCGTGCAGCCAGTTTGGGGCCGGGGCGTTTGCCTGGGCAGCTCCTGGCACATCATGGGCTGCTCAGACCCTCCAGCTCCAAAGCCCTTCTGATGTCTTCCTGGGGGTGCTGCACTCAGCTGCTAAATGGCAGCGTTAGACAGGGAGAAAGCACAGACTCAGCCCTCCCATTGCCTTCATGCAGAGACCCAGCTTCGGACGTGAATTTACATGCAGAGGACAAGAATGCGATGGCCTTGACCCCTTCTCTGTGCAAAGAGACACCCGGCACATTGCTGTTGGTGTACAAGGAACGAGACTGACCACAAGAAACACGTACGCCCGCGAGCAATGCCCCCTGCCCTTCCCCACAGCCCTCCACCAAGGGCTCCAACCACTCCACGACAGCAGGAGAAACCAGCCGTGGGGCTGGAGAGGCTGGGCTGGGCCCGAGGAGGACTCAGAGCCCCACACATCTGGAAGGGAACCCCGGCAGAGGGTGCCCTCCCTCTTCCATGTTCTGGTTCGTGGTGTCCATCCCACGGCTTTAACCCCTGGCCCCTGCGCGGCAGCAGAGTGGAGCAGCACGCAGGGGACACGTGTTCCCTGCAGACACGCGTGAACAGGGACACGGCAGAGGCCCAGGGCGACAGCAAAATGGCTGGGTGAAACTTGTGGAGCCATTGCTGCCCCAGGGAGCTCCACCTGCGCATCAAAAGGAGGGATCCCCATCCCAGGGCCGAGAGAAGCACACGGGACCTCTGCAAATGCCTCGTCCTGGCACAGGTTATTTCCTGGCCTGTGAAGCTTATAGCCACCCAAGCCTCAAGCTGCTCCAGAGCAATCCCAAGGGGAGGCACAGTGTGGGACAGGAGTTACACACAGTTTGCACCGACTGCATCCCAGAGGTTGGGGTCAGGGCAGGAGCGCACCCTGGGGATTTTGCCACCCACCATCAGCACCTCACTGGCATCCTTGGCTTTCTCCTTCCCAGGGTACCTGGAATATCCAAGGGAGACACCCCCAGCTAGCTGGCAGGACAGTCTCCTGAATTACAGGCACCTTGTTGCTGGGTCCAGCCTGCTGCACAAGGGATGATGTCCTCAGGGCTAAGCAGGGTCACTGTCCCCGGTGGCCCGCAGCAGGGTCCCAGGCTGGATGCCACCTTTTGCTCTGGCTCTGCACCCACCCAGCGGGCATGAGGAGCTTGCAGCAGGAGCCAGCAGCCTTGCAGGTGGCTTCTGGGTGGTGACACGGTGGGACTCTGAGCTCAGAGCAGCCCTGAGCTTCACCCATGGCTGTGAAGCATCGCTCGAGGCTACCACTCCTGTGGCCATGGCCAAGGGGCTTCAGCTGCACCAGCAGTGCTGAGAGGAGATGAAGCTAGAGGAAAGGGGGTCTAATATGAACCTGAATTAAGGAGCTGGCCTAGATGCTTTGGTAAAGCTGCCAGAGAATAGTGTGTGCAACTCCTGGAGTGCAGCCAGTGCCTGATTTTGAAAGGGGAAAAAGACGTTCCCCTCTCCCCACAGCCGACCTCCGGTCTCACTGGGGTGTACTGGTACAGCGGGGCTCGGCGCTCCAGCCTCTCACCTGGTTGATGCAACTGGACTCGTTGATACTGTCGGAGATCTGGTTGTATTCTTCCTCCCAGGTCGGGAACTTCGGAGGTAGGAGGATCTCGACGGAGTCCAGGCGGTCCAGGCTCCTGCCAGCAAGAGAGAGAGGGTGTGAGGGGTGTCCCCAGGGTGGGGACAGTGCTGGAACTGCCACCCTGCCATCAGGACATCCATCCGCCAGGCACAAATGGGAGCACCGAGATGATGCTGAGCACCGAGTCCACCGCTCGGCCCCTGTTGCAGCTCCAGGAGCAGAAGGAAGCCTTTTCTCACCCTGCTGGCCCCTGGCGTGAGCTATTGAGTCTGGCACTTGGGGGCACTTGGGGTGTGGGAAAAGGAGAGAGGACAAGACCTCAGGTCCCACTGCCCCCCGGAACACACTGCAGATGACAGGTTAGTCGAGCCGAACCCCAGGGAGCAGTGGGATCCATGCTTACCCCCAGAGTGACAGCCCTGGTGACAGACCAGCTCTTGCACAGGCTGATGCTGGAGGCTGGGGGTCAGGGAAAACGGCTCTTCCCTGCCTGGACTGGTGGGAAGGGGGTGTAAGAAGTGGGTTGAAAAATGACTTCTAAATTGCATTTTGTGGACTTTCTAATTGGAAACACTTGCGTGACTTTTTTTTTTCCTAATTATTTTATTTGTGTAGAGGAACCCAAAAGATTATCTGGAAGATCAAGGGGAGCCAAGCCTGACTGACAGTGCTGCAGGAGCCCAGGGGGTCAGTATTTTCAGAGCAGCTTCTGCTGCAGGCTCAGGCAGAAGCACTGTCCCCATGTCCCGGGGCTCAGCAGCAGCCTCTGCAGCAGAAGAGCAGGGCTGTCACTGACCCGACCCAGCCAGGGTGACAGCTACAGCCTCTGCTGGGACCCAGGCACACAGGGGCCAGGAGGGATGTGGAAGGAGGGGAGGGACATGGGAGGAAGAGGTGGGATGTGGGATGGATGAGGCTCCCTCGCTCTTCTGTTCTGCCATGAGACCCTGCCTAAAGGAGTGCTTGTCACAGACCAGGTGGGGCATGGTGGAGGACACGGTTAGCTGTGCCAGCCTGGGAGAGCTGTGGGTACCCTCCCTCTGGAATTGCTCACGGTCCCTACAGCACCTTGGGGTGCTGCTTCCCCCGCATCTGGCAGGTTTGTGGGTGCAGAGGTCTGTCCCTCAGCCTGGGGGACAGCAAAGCTGAGGGCAGTGTGTGTCCCTCTGCAGGAGACCCCTTTGGACCCCCAGGAAGGACCACGGCACCCCCTGAGTCTCCATCCTGGGGTGTGATGAGAGCGGGGAGTAGTCTCTTCTGCCAGGGGTGATGGAGGAGACACCCAGCCCCCAGATCCCACTGCTGAGTGACCAAGGGCAATGTGGTGCCCCAAGCCCTGCGCTATCCATTTATTGCCTGTTTTTCCTCGGCCTGAGAGGGTTTTGTGCGTGAGCTCACCATCAGTTGTGACCTGGGGCAGGCAGTGTCCCTGTCAGCCTCTCTCTGCCCATCCCACTGGGCTTCACCCTGACCCACCTCACAACTGGCCCCTGGGGAAACCGAGTCACGAAGGGGGCAACACTCTTTGGAAGGGCAGAGACCCTCTCACAGGGACACATCAGTCTCACTCCTCCACGCCTTGTCCTGGCTAAGGTGGAAGCCATCCTCCCTGCGGTCCCTCCTGTCCCAAACCACAGGCCTGGTGCCCCTCAGTTGGTGGAGCCCGGAGAAGGCCCCAGCAGCTCTGGCCAAGGAGACTGTGGATCTTGGCCAGGGCTGGCATGGAGCTGGACCAGGGCACGGTGCCCCCACTGCTGTCCCAAGGCTGTGCCAGGCCAGGGGGGGCACCTCAGGTTGCCCTGCGGCAACCAAAGCGGCCACAGCATCCAAGGAGCTCCTTGGCGATGGGGGAGAGGCGAGGGGGTGGTCGGCAGATGGCAGCCGTGCTCGTGCTCTGGGCCACCGCTCCCGCCTGGCCTCTGCCCGGCACAAGCCCTCGCCAGCCCGGGCCAGAGGGGATGGACAGGCCAGGGTGCCATGTCCCAGGAGCTGCGGACCCCCCTCTGCCCCTCCAGCAAGTCTCCTGCTGGCTGCCAAGCGCTGGCAGCAACGGCCACGTTCCAGCCCAGCCCTGCCTGAAGCCCTCCTCTCCCTGGTCGCTGCGTCCACGGCTCGTCCAGCTCTACCCTTCCTGCCCTGACAGCCCCTTCCTCAATGCTTCATGTCCGTGGGCTCTGGCTGGACCCCAGCAGCCCCGGTGAGGTCATACCCTGATGGAGATATGACCTGAATGGACAATGAGCCCAGGACAGGAAGAACCTCCATCTCTCAACTTGGGTATTTTGCATTGGAGACCCCTGGACCCAACTCTGCTCTTCCTGAGCTGGATGTGAAGACAAGGATCAGGGATGGATCCAGAACAGGCATTTCCGGGGCTCCCCGCAGTTAATTTTGTCACAATCTCTCAGCAGAAAGTAGCATCTGGTCTGCAAACTGAAGCCACCATGAGGGGTCTCCACACTGCCTGCTGCACCCTCACTTCCATCTGGCTCTGTCTGCTGAACACCAGCAGTACATCTGTGGTGGCTGCTGCCCCCTCCTGCCCCTCTGTGCTGCTCACACCCCCTGACCCACCCAGCATCCCAACACTGGTGGCCTGTTACAGTCCCTGGGTGCTTTGTCCCGGGAAGCGAAGTGGCTGGTGAGGACACTGCTGGTCAGGTTGTCCACACAGACCCCATCCTGCAAGGACCAGCCTCTTGCCCATCAAGCTTCTGCTGTGTTCTCCTTCCTCTGCTGTCCCTCTGCCTCAAGCCACTGTGGGTCTTCCTCCCTTGGTACCTGGTCCCAGACCTCTTAGCTCAGCTCTCCTGACCTCAGGGTATCACCCAGCCCAGTGTGCCAATGGGGCACTTTCTGGCTGGTCCCAGAGTCCCTCGGGCACCAGTGGAGCAAAGCAGATGGCACAGTCCCAGCAGCCTGTGGGCTGTGTGCCAGGTGCCCTCAGCCATGCTGGCTGAGCATCTTCCACCTCTGAACAGCATCGTGGGGCTGGCATCTCCGCACTCCCTCAGAGGAGCAGATGCTCAAAGATGTAATGCACAAAGCTCCATCAAAGGAGCTGAGGGGACAGGGACCTGGAGCAGGTTCCTAACAGCAGGGCTGTTTGGAGACACCATGATGGAAAGCTCTCTCTGTTCCTCTGCTACATCTCCTGTCCTGCTTGTCTCCTCATCTGCCTGCCCCGTGGGCAGTCTGAGCAGTCTGAGCTGGGAGCCCTAAGGGTCTCTGATCCCCACATGGGGTCTCCATGTGGGTGCTGTTATCTAGACCCCAGGGACTGCTTCTGGGGTGGCCCCTGGGGACCTGTGCAGAGCTCCTGGAGGAACATTACCTTTGTGTGGTGCTCTGCTCACTCAGGGACTGTTGGGTAGCCTTGAGGTAACTCTGCCTCCGAGCTGCAGTTTTCGGGGATGGTTTGGGGCTGGTTTCTGAGTCTTCACTATCATCATCCCCCATGGCTTTGATGTAACTCCCGCTCCGCATGCGCCGGCACGGGATCTCGCTGTCTTTGTCCCGAGACAGCGTGTTGTTCCACTCCCCCTGAGGCACCTGCAAGAGCAAGGGGAGCATGAGCAGATGTGAGGGACAGCACCTCTGGGATCAGTGGGATCATGGGGACTTGGGGGGATTAGTGGCAAGGACAACTGTTGGACCCTCAGCTGGAGTGGCAACGGGCAACGCAATTCCTTTCCAACCCTCCCTTAGCAGATCATGCCAGGCAGCCTTGTGTTTGATGGCCTGTTTCAGCACATCTCCCCACAGCCATTCACCCCCCGCCACTGCAGACCACCTTCACGCTGCACCATGCGCACACAGTTGACACAAGCTGCACAATGCCAGACAGGATGGGGAGGGAAGAGTCTCACCAGGGCTGTGCTGGGCACCGGGACAGGAACAGCACACGTTGTTCAATGCAAAGCCCACGCTCATTTACCGTAAATTACACAGACTGTTCAGGCCAAGGCAATCAAGAGCTGTTGAAGACCAGGACCCAGGGATCAGAGCCCAGGCCTTCACTAGGTCCAACAGCCTTTAATGCTTCTGAGTTGAATGTGACTCCGTGTGGTAGAAATTAATTTCTGAAGCCAGACCAGACCCTTAGAAGTCCTTCTAGTGCAGCTCAGGCACATAGATCTTGTGCTGGCCTCTCTGAACAGATGAGTAGTACCTTGTGCAAGAAAAAGACTTCTAACTTCACCAAGATGACAACTCTATCCCTTGTTAGAGATGGGTGAGCTGACATTTCCACGAGAGGCTTGAAGCACTGCACAACTGAAGTGGCCAGCACCCTGCCTGCCTGTCCTGTGGGGCTTGGGTAGGGGACTGGAGGCACAGGTGTTCGTGACTAACTTGGTTTGTAGCTGGCCTTTGGCCTGCCCTTAAGCTGAGGAGATGTGGTCAAGGAGAAGCAAGGGAAGATGTGAAGAGTGCAGCAATGTGGAAGCAACGCAGAGACCAGGAGAGCCCGAGGCCACCCAGTCTGCTGGTTGGGGATGGCCATGGGAGCAGCAAAGGGTCTGGTGCTGAGCACGGCTCGTGTTGCCAAGAGCACCCATGTCGACTCTGCTGGATGGAGCTGTTGGACTTGCCCAGCTCCCTCGGGGGCTGTAGATCCATCAGCCAGTGTTATGTAGTGCTTTGGGGAGGCACAGAGCTCTGTTGCTGCTGACTGTGATGAGCCAGAGCTGTTAAGCACAGCGTGGCTCCTGTTCTCCTCCTTGTTCACAGCAGGCATGTTCTGTGGGAGCCAGAGCTTTCCTGAGGGTGCTGTCTGCTGCTGCTGGGGTGCAACATCTTCAGTTGAGCTTCAGATCTGCAGGCAGTGGCTTCTTGTTTGCCTGAGAGGGCCCCAGGTGGGCCAGATGTGGGCTCAACCCACGCGCAACGGCTTAGCTCACTTTGAGGGCTTTCTTCTGCCCAAAGGAGCGAGGGGTTCAGCCCATGTCCTGCCAGCCTGCTCCTGCTGTCTGTGTTTGGGAGAAAGCAAGGGGTGATACCAGGCTCTCCCCATATGGAGCAGAACCCAAACAGCCTGTGGGACTGCTTTGGTGACGGGACTCCCACCATGATATGTGCCCATGAGCCAGGACCCACGTTACTGGGGGCCACGGAACAGAGAGCCAGGGGCATCGAGTTGCCTGTGTGTGAGATCCAGGTGGGGATGGACGTGGAGCGAGTCTCACATGTGAGCCACAAGCCTGGCCAGGCCACCCTGGACCCACGCACTGCTGCTGCTGCAGGTTCTCCCAGCTCTTTCCACTCTGCTCCCACAAGCTTCGTGCTTGGCAATGGCTTCTGGGCTGGCTGCCCAGCTCAGAGCTACTGGGTGTTATCCAGCAGGTTCCTATGCAATGAAGAGCAGAGAGACCCTTCCCTCCCGGGTGTGAGCGCTCCCTCTGCCCCAGCCCAGCTGCCTGCGCTGGCTGGTCCCGTGGCCAGCCAGGAGGGACCTGCTGGCTCCAGCTGAGTCCTGCCATGGGGAAGACCCCACAGGTCACCGGGGCGGCTGGCTCTGACCTTTCCTAAATGAGACGGAGGCCCTGAGAAGCACTTTTATAGCCATCATCTTGGCATCAGGTCTTACTTGAGACTGCATTTTGCTGCCTGCCTTCTCAGGGTGAGTGGCAGCCTCCTGCCTGCAAGGGTCTCTGGCCAGCGAGGGGCAGGGGACCAGGCAGGGTTGGGGTCTGCAGCCCTTGGCTGAGGAGGTGAGAGCTTGCCAGCAGCCAGACAGGCCAGACAGGGACCTGGGACTACACAGCCATCCCCTATACAGAGGCAAGTGCTGTATTTTGAGGGGGCAGTGAGAGGTGCCGGGCTCAGCCCGCTGAGCCCAAGGACAGAGGGGACATTAAGATCTCGGGCTCCCGTGGCTGCTCTGGGGCTGCTTGAGGGCAGGCTCTGTGGGTTGCTCAGCTCTGCCCGGGCTTGTGCATCTGCCTCCCGGCCATGGGCACTCTGGTCTCTAGGCAAAGCCACACGAGGACAGGGTTTTCAGTACGTCTCTGCTGGTGCAGCTTGCCCACAGAGTGAGCCAAGCATCCCTCAGCACTGCCTGCCCCAAACAGACCATTCCCTCTCCTAGGGACAAGCCTCCACCGGCTTCCCCGCCGCATTGCGACAGCCCACTGCTCCTCGCTGAGCTGCCTCATTTCTCCTTTCCCTTGCCTCTCCTCTACTTCACGCCTTGGCAAGGTAGTAAGGAACATAGCTGGTCTCAAGGTGCTCCACATTCCAGTTTAGCAGCGTCAAGGGGAAGGCAGATGCTTGGCAGGACACCCTTTGAATCTGGTGCCCCAGTTTGGAGTGTGTCCTGCTTCAGCCTGCACACAGAGTCCACAGGGACTCCCACAGCTCTTGCTCCCGTGGGACAGAGCGCAGGAATAAGTGTTTCTGAAGTGCCACAACTGAAAAGACAAGTAGGTACCCTTGGGGATCTTCGGGAGCAGTGCAGGTACTTGAGGTGCTGTTCAGGGTCCTCCAGGGTGCTTCTCTGCACCTTCAGGCACATGGGGAGCCTGTCCCAGTCTCTGGAGCTCTGTGTTGGGGCTGAAGAGCCCAGAGCACCTCCTGTTGTCAAGGGACAGACCTCGATGGTGGCCAGTGCAGCACCTGGATGGCAGCAGCTTTCCTGGCAGCCGAGACCCTGGGCCCTGAACATGGCCCAGGAGCTACAGAAAGGACAAAGTGGGAATGAGGGCTGCCTTATGTTACACCGAGGCCCGGCATAGAGAAGATCAGGAAGCTCCTCAGAGGCTGTGGCAGCCTTGCTGCTCTTCATGCTACTCTCCCAGATGTTGGCTGGCTTCTGCCCGCAGTGCTTTGGTTGCTGTGAAAGGGGTGGGAGCAAGAGGACTCCCGGGTTCAGAGCCTTTGTTGGTGGCTGCTGGCACAGAGGGCTTGGGGATCCACCCTGCCCAGTGGCCGCGCAGGACGGGAGGAGTGGGCAGCAGAGATGCTCTGCCAGGCTTCAGGATCCTCCTTTCTGCCTGGTTTTGGTCTGTGCAGTGTCTCATGGTGCAGGCACGTGGGATTCAGGCACGTGTCTGTCCCTGGGAGCTGGGCTCCACCGACACCATCCTGTGACAATACTGCACACCGCAGAGCAGCAGTGCCTTCTGGCCCTTCTGCTGTCCATGCCATGACCTGAGCATGGAGGGAAGAGAAAAGAAGGGGCCACACAGAGCTTTCCCCCTTCCCTAATGCTGCCTGGGGCATTCCCCAATCTCCTGGAGCATTAAGAGAGGGGAGAGAGGAGGGAAGGAGAAAACTCCAATCCTGGGTGCTGGGCAGGGGCAAAAGACCTGCACCCTCTGCTTTGGTGAGGTCTGGGGGGAAGAGAGACTTGCAGAGCAAACAGGGCTTCCACTTGCATGCATGCCAGTTCCGACATGCAGCCCGGCCCCGGCACGCACAGCCATGCACGGCACACGAAGGCAGCGGCCGCGGGTCCTGCGGGGCCGGACGCAGCGCGCAGGGATGGACGTGCCATGCAGCCCTGCGCCGAGGCAGAGAGACTGAGCCCCACGCGGGTACACCCCGACTCCCTCCAGGGCCCCATCCCTCGTGACGTCCCGAGGGCTGCGTGTGCTCTCAGGCACGTCCACAAGAAAGAAAACTGGAGCCTTTGGGCCCCATTTGTCCTTTTGGCAGGGCACCCTCTGGGAAAGACCTGAGCTGGGTTTCCTGCCCCATGGGAGCTCTGTGGGGCTGGCGGGAGGGCAGCCAGCATCCGTGGGGTGGCTGGCACTGAACGGGCCACCCACTCTTCATTATGGATTTATATTTGGGGCTGCCTGAGGGTTAAGGAAGCTTTGGTGCTGTCTGACTGTAAGTGGCGTTGGGGAAGCTAATCCTGATGATGCATCAGGCTAATGACCCTGTTCCCTGGGAGCCCTGACACTGCTCGTCCCTTTGCTGTGCTCTCGGTACCCACGGACATGGGTTTGAGTCTGTGTATGGGGCAGAAATGCTGCTCAGCCCTGCCTGCTCCTGTTCACCCTTGCCGGGGAAATATCTCACTTCAAGGAGCTTCTTGGCCATTGGCATCCTGACCCCTCAGCCTCTTCCTTGCACCCACCAGCCACCCGTGGGGCCCATGGGGATGGGAGGACAGGGGATGGGGAGCACAGCCTCCCTCCCTGGGGACTGGGCTCTAAGGACAGTGCTGTCTCACCCCTGAGAAACTCCCTACCCTGATGGGACAGGGCTGGTCCTGGAGCTGGGTGATCACCCACTCTCAGCTCCAACATCTGGGTCTGGGCCTGGAAACATGACATGGACCCCCAGTAGTCTCTGATGAGCCCCAAGACTACCCAGAGCCTGCAAATGGGGCAGGAGAGGTGAACAGCCTCGGGGGGACTTACCGAAGCCTGGTAGGCTGGGGGGTCCTGTTTGTCCCCATCACACTCCTCCTCCCTCCCTTGTGTCAGAGGACACTTCTCTGCCTCTGGGACCCACCAGGCATTTCTGCCTCACAGCAGCCCCATCTGCAGCAGGGCAGGGCTCTGTGCCCCCCGAGCACCAGGCTCCGGGGCCAGACAGATGGACACGGTCCCTTACCAGGGCACAAGTGGGGAGTGGGCTCATCCTGTGCTGGGGGGTCGGGTGGCAGGGGGCATGGGGCCTTGCAAAAGGACATTTCCCACACCTCCAGAGGTGACTTGAGGGTGGTGAGGCACTGGAACAGGTTGCCCAGGGAAGTTGTGGATCCCTCATTTCTGGAAGTGTTTAAGACCAAGCTGGATGGGGCTTTGAGCAACTTGGTGTGGTGGGAGGTGTCCCTGCCCAGGGCAGGGGGGCTGGAACTTCATGATCTCTAAGGTCCCTTCCAACTCTAACCATTCTATGATTCTATGATTCTATGACTTCTCCATCGCCAGCTTTGTCCCCTTCCCATGCCAAGGAGGGGTAGGGATGAAATCACCCCATCCTACCCTGACGACCCCATACCCTGTGCTCTGGGGCTCATCCCGGGTGTCTGGGGGCTTGTGGGGGCACCAAACATCATGTTTTCTGGCCCGGGGTCTTGACTTTGCTAGTGAGATGCTGCCGGCCACAGGGGTTGCCCCAGCCGCTCGGGACACTGGTGACACCCCGGTGTCCCTCAGTGCCCCTCCGGCCGTGCTGACAGGGGTTGCTGGCTGCTCCCGCTCCGAGTCTGGTGGTGCAGGCTGCCGACCCCTTCCGATGGTTCCCAGGAGGGTCAGGGCGAGGAGAGAGCTGGGCAAAAGCTTCCCCTCAAAACAAGATCCCTACCTGGCCGCTGCCTGCGTCGGTTGGCCCAGGGCTGAGGGGCTGGTCCCACCTCCGCGGGGGCTCGCTCGGCGGCAGTGGGGTGGCACCCGTGTCCTCCCAGCCGAGCGGTGGGGCTGCCCAGCTGCTGGTGGGGCTCACGCCACCCAGCTGTGCCCACAGCCCTCCGTCAGGCTGTCGAGAAACGGAGGCTCATTACATGGGTGGGGAATAACCAGCAGGGCAGACTCGCACCCCCTGGCTGTGACCAAACCCCGGGGGGGTGGGGGGCTGCGGGGGTCCCGTCCGGCACCCGGGGCTGCCTGCGCTGGGCTCTGCTACTGCGCCCGTGGGGGGAACGGTGCCAGCGGATGGAGGTTTTGTCTGCAGATCTTTAACCTCCTGCAGCTTAACTGAAAGGAGTTGGGGGGCGGGGGGGGGGAGGGTGGCAAAGAAAAAGAAACCAGGCCGAGAACATCTTTTCTGATGTTGTTCCTGATGCAATAAGTCCCTCTGAAATTTGATTTGCAGCCGTGGCCAGCGAGGTATTGGAAGCAGAGTGTGCTCCGGTAATTCATTGCTCTTTAAAGCTTCTGAGCCCGCTGGCCGCTGCCAGGGGAGCCCATGACACCTTTGCATTTAAAAGGATGCTGGAGATTTATATACATAGACTAGTCCCCTCCTCCCCCCGTCCAGGCCTGGCTTATTTATCTTCATTCCTCTCTCTAGGGCACAACCAGGTTTGTGTTCTTCAAGTGCCACTTTTTGAAACCATGGCAGTGACCCGGCGCTCTCGGCGACGGGGGGGTTCAAACCAGCATTAGCCATGCAGGCTTCTGCCATGCAAGCGGGGGGGCTGGCAGTGCCCTCCTGGCCCCCAGCCCTGCCCGGCGTGCGGGGGAACAGCAAAGGCAGCCGTGCCCCGCAGAGCTGCAGGTCCTACCAGCGCTCCGGGGAAGCTCTGTAGAGCGGGGCTTACTGGGCACGCCGGCACATCCTTGAGATGCGTGGATATAAGGGGTTAAGTGTTAGTTATTACTGGTGACCTTCAGTCCCTGGGATGGTGGCAGTGCTCGGCCAGAGGCCAGGGAGCTGTGTCCTGCTGGGATATGAGCCGCAGCCCCTCGGCATGCCCAGCTGCTTGGGCACTGAGTGTGACCACGTGTGGGCAGTTACATGCCCGGCTGCCCAAAAGCCCAAGAGTCCACCCCACCACAGCATCTACAGGGTCTGGGTGGGCAGTGGGGATGCTTTGGGGTCCTGCAGCAAAGGACCACAGCAGAGGGTGCTGAGGCTGCGGGGTGGGCACACCACCTCTTCCCCATGCTGCCATGGCCCAGCACAGGGGCTGGAGGGTCCTGGGGCAGCACTGCAGCTGGGGGAGCTGGACCCCATCAGCACCCATGTCCCTGCAGGAGGGGTGGCGGTTTGTCCCCCAGGCCGTGGTGAATTTAATCCCCCCCGCCCCCTCCTGGCGATGTGACTTGAGGTGGCACCTGAACCATCTGGAGGTGGTTGATAAGGTCTACTGGGCAACAGGGCGCCTGCCGAGAGGGTGTCCCCTGTCTCCCTGTGCTCCCCCTGCCCGCAGCAAGCCCTAACCCCCCCTGCTGCACCCACCTGCAGGTAATGGTAGGCCAAGTCCTGATGGCAGGACTTGGACTTCAGCAAGGCTTTGTCGATCGTGGCGGAGGCTTTCTGGCACATTTCCCGGGCATGGCTGAGTGTCAGCGTGGACCAGGAGCCCCTCTTAATGTAGTTGGAGTCATTGTTGATGGGGATATTGGTGCAAGGGTTGACCTTGAGGTCGTTATTGCTCTTGGAGGATTTCAGCATGTGCTCGCTGATGGTATTGTAAGCGTGCATGAAGTACTTGGGCTGGCTGTGGTCCGGCTGCCGACCCAGTGTCATGAGGCCCATTGGGTTGCGGTAGCTGCAGGTGTCGCTGTCTAAGTTGTCATCTGAACTCCACCAGCCTGATATGTTGGATCTGGTCCTGCGCTTGGGCTCGGAGGTCTTCGCTCGGTCTTTGCTCTTGCTCCTCCGGTTTTGCTTGGGGTCATCTGCCCCCTTCTTGCCGTTCACGTTGCCTTTGGTGGGGCCCTCCAGAGACTGGGACTTGGCAAAGAGCTTCTGGACGGAGTGGACGAGGTGCCGGATGCGCCCAGGGCTCTCACTCCGGTGCTTCGCATCGCTCCTCTGAAACTGGAGGGTGCTGAAGCCGTCTCTGTGGATGGGCAGCTGCTTCTCAAACTGGTCAAGGAGGTTTGCAGGCAGGCGGTTGATTTTAGTGGCTTGGGCATGGCTTGGAAAAGGGTTGTCATCCGGGACCTCAAAGTGGGAGTTGTAATGGATGCGGGGGAAGGTGCTGCTGTTGGAGATCTGGTTGTTGAGTGGAAGGAGACAGTCGCCGTGGAGGGTATTCTGGGCTGGGAATCGGGGGTCCATGGTGAAGGAGTCGGTGGGGCTGAGGAGATAAGGGTTCCTGTCCTGGGGGGCATAAAGAGAGTCTTGAGGGGAGTCCAGGTTATCGGAGAGGTGGCGGCTTCTGTTATCTCCTAAGCCCTTCATGGTCCCAGTGTTTCCTAGACCATTGCTCGGGGATGGTGCAGCAGAGCCCTTGCAGGAGCACCGACCCCGATCCCCTGCAGATGTCCCTGCACCTGGAGGAAGAGGAGAGATGCTCAGACCACCCTGAGAACTCTTTGGCAGCCCACCTCTCACCAGGGCGTCCTCGCGAGAGCATTCCCAGCTCCAAAAGCAAATGCCACCAAGGTTAAGGGATGAAGGAGAGAAGCAGGATGGGAGAGAGATGACATGGAGGAGGGGAGGAGAAGGAGCAGGAGTCCAGGGGCTGGAGACAACAGGGTGCAGGAGAGGAGAAGGGGAAGGATTCATTCTTTCTAGCTCCAGTTTAAGTGCTTGTGTGTCTCAGTGCTCAATTACAGGCTGCCTAAATAATGCTGCTGCTATTTTTCTGGTCTCTGCAAATGTTTCTTTAATGGGGTCCCTTCCCCAGCCAGCGTAACGAAGACCGGCAGGGGCACTGCCAGCAAATCACTGCTCCTGTCCCATTTGTTCAGGAGAAAAACCTGCTGCCAAACACTGCGCGGGCCTTGCCTGAGCCAAGGGAAGTCTGGAGCCGAGCATCCTGTCTTCTGCGCTCTGCCTGGTGTTTCTGTGGTGGCGGAATCTGGGAAGGGGGCTGGCAGCCCCGCTCTGTGTGTTGTGTGCAGCTGCGCTAATGCGATGTGATGTCAAACGTCTCCTCTCCAACAGGTGCCCCGGTCTATGGCGTGTTTTACCCTGGAGGAAATTGTCTCAGTAGCTACGATGAGAGCAGAGGTGTTTCTGAACACTCAGAGCCTGACCCGAGAAGCTGTTTGCTGCTCGGTTGATCTTTCCTGCCTTGCTGTGTAGCTCCTGGTGGAGCTGTGTCACCCTCCGAGCCTGGCCGTCTGTCCCTTGCTAGGGGCTGAGGGTGGCCACCTGGGGTCCAGGTGTCCCTGTGAGGTGGTGGAGGGGGACAGTCGGACATAGGGGATCCCCTGAGGGCCTGGAACCTCCTCACTGAGGGGTTCTCTGGGGCACTTACCCCATCCTTGGGGGGAGTCCTCATCTGCATGGGGTTATACAGAGAAAAAAGACAAACTTTTTGGGGCTACTTAAAGAAAACCAAAGAATGTGAAGATGAGTCGAGCTGTCAATCACTGGTTTGATTTTTCATACTTAAAACCTATTTGAAGCCATGTAGTGTATAAACTAATTCTTATTTCCTTTTACCTTTTAGTTTAGCTTCTTATTTACTTTTTGCTTTCGTTTGAGTGTCACTTAAAGGCAACCAGCTAGCACTGAAGCCTCCTATGAGTATAAAAATCCAGAGAATGAAATCCTAGACTACTGCTTCAAGATCCAGGGTCCCAAAACATGTACATGGAGCTGAACAGCTGCTCCTTGGCAAGATGAAGGGGCTGCTCTGGGAGCTGGGTCATCAGAGGTCTGTGCAGAAGGGCCATTTTCCAACACTAGGATGATCCAATGTTCCCTAACACACACCTGGAAGAGGAAATAGTACTTGGACCCTCAGAGCCTTCAGTGAGTTTGTGAGAAAGAAAACCATCATTTGGTTATTCCTAGAGAAAAGTAGGATAATGGTGTGTCCCTCTGAGAAGCAGAGCTCATAAGCTGGGCTCCTGGATTCTCCTTCTCCCTGTTCAGCCACAAATTTGGCTCTGGTCTCCCCAAGGAGTTTGTCCTACTGCACAGTCTGGTCAGTAAAAACAGCCAAGGGCGGGTGGTGTGGGGAGAGGAGTTATGATCGCTGGAGGACGATAAGAATTGACAGGCTTGTTCTCCTTCCTCTCTCTGGGAAAAATGTATTAATAATGAAAGGCAGCTGGGGCTTTAAATAATTGTTTGCAAGTACAAAAAAAGAAAAAAAAGAAGTGCAATGTATTCCATTGCTTGACGGGTTTTAAAAAGTCTCCAGCTAACTCTGTGACTCCCAGCGGGTTGGCAAAGCCAGGCCGGTCGCTCTGAAGCAGTGGTTTGCAGACGGCAGGGGAGCGCAGCCTGGGCTGGCCACCGGCTCCCCACCACCAGCCCAGCCGGGCATTGCCAGCCTCCCCCAGCAATCAAGGGAACCCACATGGTTCTTGTCCCCAGGGAATCCTGTGGCCTCACACAAGGCTTGCTTGGTCCCATCCCACCTCACCTGAACCCCCCCTGGGTCCTCTGGACTTGCTGCGGAGCCAGCTGCCTTCACCTACAAGCTGGTGCCCTGCCGCCTGGCCTGGGCTTTGGTGGCATGGGAGAGATGGACAGTGCCTGTGCGTTGTGGAGCTGAGGACATGGCTGTTACCCTGGGGGAACCTCGACACCAAACCTGCCATTCTTGCCAAATGCAACATTAGCCTGGGCTTAGTCCAGCTGCTCATGGTCCCTGAAGGCTCCATCCTTCCCTCGTTGTGCTCCTCAGCAGCTGGGTGCATTGCCTCTCTGGAGCCCCTTGCCCACAGGACAGCATCCGTGTGAGCTGGTGGAGCAGCGGTGGGTGCTGGCTGGAGAAGTGCCACAGAGGAGAGACTCAGGGATGTGCCAGGCAGCCCTGCTCCTGCTTTGTGCAAGCTGGCATCAGCGCAGTGGTTAAAGACCGGTGACAAAAAGCCCCAGGAGATGTTCTCAAAGGAAACCCCTCTGGACAGAAGAGAAGGAGAGGGTGTAGAAGGACAGGCTCCAGGCTCAGCCATCCATCTGGTGCTTTGAATTCCAGATGGACATGAATGGGCAAGCTCAACCCTGCCCAACTTGGAGGGGAAGCCCTGCAGGTATTGGGGAGCTCAAATCCCCCCTGAATTACCACCACCCTGATCTGCCCAGGCTCAGCTCTGCCCCCGTGGCTTCCTTCTCCCTTCCTTCCATGCCCCAGCTCCAGACTCCCAGCAAGGTCCTTCGCTTCCATCCTGGCTCTGATGGACTCTGTGTTTCTCCTGTCACATCACACTACAGGAGTCAGAGAGTCCCTAAGGAGACAAGACAGTGCTGATTTGATTATAGCAGGGTCTCTGGATATTGATAGTAAATATGTCCTTTTCTACAAAGGGCAATCAATATTTGAAGCAGAAATCTCCCAGGTGCTCCTGAGAGAGACTTCAGCCTCGTGACAGCTTTGCCATAAAGCACATCAGCGGTACCGCTTTTGTGTTCACTGGGCCCCACAATAAAGTAAAACTGCCTTAGCACTCAAAACAAATAGGGAAATGAAATTAAATAAGTGAAATGAAAATAAATGAAATGCAATGAAAGCCTGGCTTGCAAGGGAAGAGTGGGGCTGGGGGGCTGGACAGGCTCAGGATGGCTCAAGAAGCAGAGGGGCAGGAGGAGTGACTGAGGGGCTGTGGGGACAACCAGGAAGGGAAGAAAAGTGAAGTCTGGGGGGAGCTGGAGGGGTGGGAGCAGAAGGTATGGGGAGGCAGGGACCAGGGGAGGGCAGGGAGCTCTCTTTCTCCCAGGCTGCCGTGCTCTCATTTCTATACAGCAGACAGTTTATTGCTCCCTTCTGCTGTGGGCTCTTGCAGGGCTGCCAACAGGTCCTGATCCTCCTGCCTGTCCTGATCCTCCTGCCTGTCCTGCTCTCCCTGGTGTCCTGGTTCAAGCAACACAGGATTGATTTCTCCTTCAGTAGTTTTACTTTGCAGTAAAGTCTCTTCTAATGCTTGGGAAAACTGCACTTTTAGAAGGCTCTGGTCTTTGAATTTGTTAAAATTTTTACTTTACAGCCAGCTCTGGGGTGCAGATTTCAAGATCTCGGTGTTTTTGAGCCTCTCCAGGGGCAGGGATGAGGAGGAGCGAGACCTGGGCACCTGGCCCAGGCTGCCAACAGGATTGTTTCATACCATGAATGCCACATTTGATATAAACTAGAAGGTTTGCTGAGGAGTTCTGTCTATCCCTCGATGGTGGGGGCTCCAGAGAACTCCTTGCCCCAGTGCCGGAGCCCTGAGCCCTTCCCTTCCTCCTGAAGCTGCAGCGCTGGCAGGGTCCCACCTTTGCTGTCCCTGCTGGGAGTGCCCGGCTTCTGCTGGGGAATGGACTGGGGATAGTCCTTGGATATCTTATATTGGTGTCGGGATCAATGCTGGGTCTTTAGTTAATAATACAGTTAATTAATAATTAACATTATTAATGTTAATTGTTTAGTCTTATTCTATTAAATCTCTTTATATTTCAACCCTCAGGTTTCCTTGTTTTTCCCCAATTCTGCTTCCTGGGTGGGGAGGGGTCATTGGATGATAGAATAATTATCTAAATGACAGTAAATTGTTGTGGATTCTTCAAACCATAATACCTGGACATCCCTTCACTTGATGGGCAGCTGCAGCATGAGGTACCAGCCTGGCTGCTGGGCACGTGTCAGGTCAGGGCTGGTGGGGCAGTCAGGGCTCCCCCAGCTCCTGGTGCCCACCACCCTGTGTTTGCTGCATCCTCTGTGAGCTGGTTTCCCTTTAAGATGGATTAAACTGTTTTCATTGCTTTTCAATTACTCTCTGCGATCCTTGGCACTTTCTTGAGACATGGGGTCAGGGAAGGGAAAAAACCCAACAAGCTCCTTCCCCACCATCTTTTTAATTTGGAAGGATGAAAAGGCTTGAGATTAAATCTCCCAAATCCATGATCCTGCAGCTCACAAACTGGGCAAGGGCTGTCTCCCAGGGCAGATGCCTGCTGTGTCCCCCTGTCAGGCACCATGGTGAGGAGGTGGACGGCCCCCAAACAGAGGGGGGGCTCCCAGAGTGGTTGGCAGAAGAAGACCCTGGTTAGCAGATGGTCACAGCAGGGGCTGCTGGGGCATGGGGAGGATGCATCCCTCAGCCCAGGGGAAGGGGCTGGTTTTTCTGTGTGGCCCCATTACCTTCCTTGTGATTTTTCGGGATTGCCCTTCCTCTTCCCAGTGGCTTTGCTGATGCCCAGAGATGCTCTGAGATGCAGCGGATGACCTGGCCTGATTTATGGCAGTTTTGTGTGTTCTGAAGACTCTGAACCCCAGCTGGAGCTAGCTCTCGGGCACGGCTCACAGCAGCGCAGGGGCTGCACCGACTTCACTTCCAGCAGCACCTCCTGCAACACACATCTGCAGCTCCAGACACCCAGCGGTGTGTGAAACCCCAAACCAGGCAGGAGGTGACAGCCTTGCCCGAAGGAGCTTCCTGCTCAGCAGGATCTCCTCTCCTCCCTGGGCTCAGCGCTGCCGACGTCTCCCTCCTGTACGACCCACAGCTGCTGTGTGTGGGAGATGGGGCCAGGCCGGGGGCTGCCCAAGCCGGTGGGAGATGGTTCACTCCACTTCAGGAAGACTGAATCACGTCTTCTTTGTGAGCTGAAAAGCCTCCCTTGTTGTAAGAGATACTTCAATGACTGCAAGTATTTGCTTTTCTGTCTCTTTTTAACAGCAAAGAGATTAGGCTGGCCTGAACTCTGGGCACAGCAGGAGGCAACCGAAAGGAGCTGGATGGAGAGGAGGAGATATCTGCAATGCAGCGCAGATACTAGCAAAGCAGTGATTTCCTGGCTGTCTGTCCTGTCCTCGGTCTCAAGTGCCTGCCCAGCTTATGGCTGCCCATCCAGGCAGTCGCCCAGCCGGGCACTGTTTGGCAAATCCTTGAAATTATGGTTTGTGACCCCTGGCAGAAAGCGTGGGTGAGAAGTCCATCAAAATATCACTCAGGGCAGCACCAGGGCAGAAGTCCAATGAGCTATCCTGGAGATGTCTGTCTGTCTGTCTTTGCAATCCTATAAAGCTCTGAAGTTTCTACTGCCCATCCAGGATCTCTCTGATGATATCTTGTCCTGTCCACCCTGCAGAACCATGGACAATGGATGTCCTTCCTCCTTTCCACCTTTGAGGACTAGCTCCATGTCCCCTTGGAGGTGCTCCGCCAGGCTATGCAGCTATGCACTATGTCCTCAAGAGGATGGCTGCCCAGAAGACAATGGCCATGGATCTGTTCCCATCTCCCCACAGTTATTCCTCTGCTGAGGGCGGCAGCAGCCAGAGGACCGCTGCTCCACAGGGGCTGGTCCTTGACTGTTCTGAACAGGCTGGAGCCTCAGCACATAAAAGAATAAAGCCTGGGAGGCCCCTGTGCTTGTGAGAGGGCAGAGCACCTCCTACAAGCCAACCATGTTGGGGACCACCGGCTTTGACCAGCTTCTGCACTGGGGCTCTTGGGGACTTGGGAAAGGGACTTGGGCAAACCAGCTGCCACTGCCCACCCTGCCTCCATTTTGACTTTGGGGTGGAGGTGTGTTTCCAGGAGAAACTACCTTTTTTTGCTCATGAATCTGGGTTCCCGCAGGCCAAATTCCCAACTGAAGTTCTGCAAACCCACCTTAAAACAGCTTATACTTATGGAGAAGACACGGCAGAGGACAGGGCAAATCCTCTGCCCTCTCTCAGCGAGGAGGGGACAGGAGGAGGAGATGGGGTCCCTTACCCTGCCACCCTCACCTTGCCTCGCTGTCTCCTGCTCCAGGCCTTTTCCAGGACTTCTCTTTGCCATTTGCTTGCTGGTGTTTATAAGCTCGATGTGCTGCAGTGAAAGCTGGTGCTGGGGGTCACTGGGCAGGGCTCAATCCTTCTCAGCAGGCCTGGGAGGGCACAGGGAGCTTCAAGAGCA
Organism: Tringa solitaria; assembly: GCA_026413425.1. Taxonomy (NCBI): domain Eukaryota; kingdom Metazoa; phylum Chordata; class Aves; order Charadriiformes; family Scolopacidae; genus Tringa; species Tringa solitaria. The sequence continues at coordinate 15,858,368 of JAOXJM010000005.1, read as the reverse complement.
CCCCGATGTTCACCCTGATGTTCACCTGCATTTCCATTCCTCGTGTGTGCGTGTTGGGACTGTGGCACGAAGGCAAACCCACATCTGTGGCTGTGGATTGTGTGTGTGTATGTTCCTGTGCTGCTGCTAGTGGTGTGCACGGTGGAGACCCAGCTACGGGGGCCAGGCTTGCCCTGAAACACGCTGAGGTGGCCAAGAGGGAGGTCAGACCTACCTCTGGAGCTCTCACGGTGCGAGGGACTGCGGTCCAAGGGTGGGTGCTTCTGCTCCTGAAGAAACTGGGGAGCTGCAAGGGCTGGCCTGGTGGATGCATTGCACCTCCCACAGCCAGCAGTGGGTGCAGGCTCTGTGCTGCCTCCCCCCCTTTTCTACAGTGCCCTTGCAAACACCTTCCATGCAAGGTGCCCGTGTCCTCTCTCTCCCTGGCCACCCTCCTCTGCAAACACAGCCCTGACTGAGCAGTGCCTCGATCCAGAAACAGGCACCTGAAGAACTCTTCTTTCTCCTCAAAATCACAGCCCAAAGCAACATTCCCCCCTTCCCTTTCTTCCCTCCCTGCCTCCCCCTCACAGCTTAGCCATGGATTTCCTGCTATTCCCACCAGCAGAGCTTTCCAACAGCTTCTGAGTTTGTTCCCTGTGGAAACATCAAGGCTGCTGCCCCCACGCTGCTTGGCAGCCCAGGGGCTTTCATTGGTAAGAGGAACTTACCACCTCCCGGGAGAGCTCGTCTCTCTCATCCTAACCTCTGTCGTGTCCCATCTAAAGAACATAATGCACCACAAAATCACCACAGCTGTGCAAAACACCAGGCTCCAGACCTTGCTCCAGTTGGTGCCAGCAAGAAACCACAGACCCTCTTGCCAGGCTTCAGGAAGGTGGCATTTGTATAACAATCATTTGTTTAGGTTGGAAGGCATCTCCTGAGATCACAACCTTCAAAGCAGGGTTGTCACTCCCCAATCAGGTTGTGGTTGGGGGAGGGACAAGTACTACTGAGGCAGGGCTGGCCAGGAAGGACGAGGAGGATGTTCAGGTGCTGCTCAGGAGAGGCAGGTAGAAGCATCAGGAGAAGAAACAACCTGAAAATGGGATTGCTCAGGGTCAAGTCCTCCAGAAGGAAGAAACCCCTATCCTGACAGGGCTGCAGGCACCCTCTGGAGCCACCTAGTCCTGCCCTCTGCTGATCAGCTCTTCCAGGACTCCACGTACCATAATCTCCCACGTAAACCTCAGCCCAGCCATCCAAGCTGGCTGCAAACACATGGGTGGCTTTTATATATAGAAACCTAGCAGCATGCTAATAACTAGCTAGATAAGGAATAAATGATTCGCAACCTGCAGAAGAAAAATGACTCCCCTCACCCTGCCGCAAGGAGCTTAAAAAATTGTATGCTGTGGTGTAGGTGACGTGGGTCTGCCTACACGCATGAATTCAAATGTTGCCTGAATTAGCAGGAACACTTCATGTGGCATTCAGCGAGGGGGGCCGCCGGCTTCCAGGGTGTTGCATTAATGATGATTCAAAAAGTTCAGAATCTAATCGCAGGGGATAAAAATAGCCGGCTTCTACTTAGAACAATTCATTATACAACCTCCAGCCTCCTTCTGCCGCTCGCTTCTCCCCAGCAAGTTGCCCCCTGCTGCCGGGGAGCTCCATCCCAGGGGCAGAGTGGGTACTGAGGTCCAACCAGCAGTCCTGGGCTGCTGAGAAGAGCTTAAGCCAGGTCTCCTGAGGAGCACCTGTGGGGTTAAGACCACCTGGACTTTCCCCCTGAGACGTGTGACGGCATCACCAGGAGAACCAGGGCACAGCCGCCCTTTGCCCCTCGCTCTCTGTACAGCACGGAGGGGAGACAGTGGCTTCCAGCGATGTGTCTCATCTGCCTGGGGTGCCTCCTCAGGAGATGGGGAGTTGCTTTATGAGGGTCAAGCTGTCTAAAGGTGCCCCAACAAGCTCACCCAGCTCATCTCCAAATCCATCTTCCAGGCAGCTAACGCCAGATGAAGCAAATCCCAGTGTAGGCGACATTGGTGGATGAGCTCAAGAAAGTGCACGGCACTGATTTCTCAACCCTACTGAGTCCCATGTCCCAGTGGAAGGATCTCCTCACATCTTACTTCACCTGTGAATAAGTGGCTTGTGCCTTTTTAATGAGGAATCTGCACCAGATAGTGCCCTGCTGCCCCGGGACCTGAGCCCCAATGCAGACCAGTGGTCTCCTGCTTGCTCTTCAGGCAAAGGGATATCTCTGCTGGAACTGCCAGCTGATGTCCACTGGGGTGATGGGGAAGGACAGGGTCTGACTGGAGCCACCCCAAAACAGACAAAGAATAATTTTTCTTCCTTATATGCTCTAGATACTATTTTTTTTTCTCTACCAGCACAACCAGATGCTGTGAAAATCAATGGCTGCAATATGACAAAGATTTTTGACTGCAGGTGTTGACTAAGCTGGAGGAGCAGATGAACTCTTGAGACAGAGAACTTATTTTCATGCAAATGTCACTGGTAATGTAATCATCTCTCAAGGGAACAAAACCCCAGAAACTTTACAACCTATTTGTCCCGAAATAGAAGTTTCTCCAAGTTCTCCAGAAGATGGGATCTGCTCTGAAGAAGGAAATGCAAAGTATTAAGTAGGTCAGATGAGAAAAATGAAGGCAAGGTAAGAAAGGGAGAGCTTTCAGGAAGAAAGCAGGAGAGCTGATGAGATGGAGCGGAATGACCAGGGCAAAGAGCAGGTGTCATTGTCTTTTGAAAGCTACCTGCAGTCTCTGCTCTCATACCGGGCACTCGGGGCACATGCTGGTGACAACATGGTGCATGTTCCAGCTTGTCTGGAAGAGCAGCTAATGAGACCATTAGGGACCAAAACAGATCTGTTGTGGTCAGTGCTGTTCAAGAGGCCTGGAGGGGGGTGTGTGTGTTTGCAAAGCCCTCCATGGAGCAAGCAGAGGATGGAAAGCATTTAACATGACTGCCCTTGACCTTGCTTATGCTGTGACTCCCAGGGATGGAGATTGTCCAGACTTGCACTGAGAACTTGTGACACAGAAGAATGCCACTCTGCTTGGCCTTCTGTGCTACCACTCTGCCCCAAAACACCACCTGGATTCTCCACAGTGCTACGAGAGTGAGCAGCAGCCCCAGGACCGGCGATATGGAGGGCTGAGTAGATGAGGAGGAAGAGCTGGGAGGGCAGGGACGGGGTCCTTGCCCTAGGTGTTGGTGGTGCAGTAGTGACAGGGTGCTTGGAATGGTGATGGCCATTGCTGCTGCCCCACCAGGTCTCTGGAGATTTGCAAGGATGTTGCTTTGCTCCAGGGCAGATGTTTCTGTTGTCTAAATGTCCAGATGAATCTAGGGGGGTCCAGATGAAGCTAGGTGAATCCAGATGAAGTTAGAGGGGTCCAGATGAAGCTAGGTGGGTCCCTGCCTGCGTTTGGGGTGCAGGAGGGAGATGTTCAGTGCCTGAGACACAGCAGCTTGTGTTGCCTGAGGGTTATGGGGCCAGGGAAATCAGGTGGGGAAAAGCCAGCAGCTCCCTCTGCCATTCTTTCCAGAGAAAAGACTGAGACACGTCTGCAGCCTCCTGTGCGCTCAGAGCTGCGGGAACACTTCCTTTGTCTCAAACTAGGTCAGCGCGGAGGCGTGACGTTACTATAGCAATCAGTATTGGATTTCATAACTTTATTTTAGTGATGGGAGTGTTGCAGGATTCACTACTAGGTGGAGGGAGGGTTGTCATTGAAACACCCTCTCCAGCTCCCCTTCCCAGCCCCCGTCTCCCTCCTGACCCTCACGCCACGAGCTCACAGCCGCGTCTGTCCATCCCATCCCCCCTCACCCCAGGCTGTTTCTGAAGAGTCCCAAAGTCATCCCTGGGCCATACTGTACCTCTCACAGCTTGCTGGGCTTGAGGACTAGGCCAGATTCAGCATCCTGTGCACCTTGTGTCCTTCTGGGCTCCAGAGCTGTCCCTCCTGAAGACCTGTCAGGCAGAGAGAAAAGAGAAAATGTCCTCAGGTCACAAAATGCAGGGTGGTGTCTTCCTGCCAAATGTCCCAGGCCATAACCCTGACGCTGTAAAGACACAAGTCTGATGATTGACATCCAGGTTGTCTTCATTAAGTCCTAGCAAAGGCACAAGGAAAAGCATCTCTTGTAAAGAGGCAGAGGCAATATCCATGGGAGGGTGGGAAGATGCAGAAGTGGGTCCTGTGTCCCTTTGTGTTGCATGTGGACTGAAAGGACAGACTGGAAATCAGCTAGGTGGGGAGGAGAACACACAAAATGCCTGGGTTACTTGCTTGGGGGCAGAGCTGGGGTGAGCCCCTTCATGGGAAAGTGCTCTTTGATTTTCTTTCCCTTGTTTCTTTGCCATGAAATAATTCCCCAAGGATCTCCTTTACTACCTGCGGCTGTATCTTCATTTTTTGCCATGCCAGGAGCTTACTGTCCTGAGCAGGGGTGATTCCGTAACCCCCTGTGCCTCATCTTCTGGGCTGCTCACTTTGCCGTGGGAGAACAGTCTGGTAAGGCAGGAAGGACAGTCCTGGGGACAACCCCCTGGCTGGGGTGGCAGATGGCAGCCAGGTGCCTTTGGTGTGTCCTAACTATACACTTGCCAAAATCTGCGTCTTGCTCTCACCTCCCAGTGCTGCTCATTAAACTCCTGTTTGAGCAGCTCACATTGTAAATCTCTTCCATCTGGTCACTAGGTGCTACTGTACTGCAGCTAAAGTGCTGTACTTCTTTCTTCGTTGTCATTCACCACCAGCTACACTGCAAACAACTGAAAAAAATGCTCCCTGAATGAAAAGTAAAGTAAATAATATGGAGACACCCCCCACACCCCACCCCTGCGATGTTTCTTAATGTCCTCAAAAACCTGTGCATCACAACGGAGAACACAGACTGAATTATTTTATCTGTGAGATTATTATCTGGGGTTTACATCAATTGATGTCCAAGGAAGCCTTGTGTGTATCCATGCTCTCTTCTGCACTGAGAAGATGCAGGCACGGTGCTGGGGCAATCTGGGGAATTCAACCTTTTCATAGAATCATAGAATCATTTAGGTTGGAAAAGACCCTTGGAATCATCGAGTCCAACCATCTACCCTACTCTACAA
>JAOXJM010000005.1:15815653-15837190 GCA_026413425.1 Tringa solitaria | reverse complement strand
CCTCACAAGACTTGTGCTCCAGACCCCTCACCAGCTCCGTTGTCCTTCTCTGGACATGCTCCATCCCTTCAATGTCTCTTTTGTTTCTCTCTGCTTTTTTATTTATTCTCCACCGGTGATTTCTGCTCACACCCTACCTCTTCACATGGGTTTACAATGGAAGGTACCACTATCCCCACCAGGTGACCTAGTGAAAGAAGAGCACGTCGGCTGTTAGCATCAGCCCACGTGGAAAAAGGAAGGAGACAAGAGGAAAGAATCCATTTCTACTCCTATCATCATCCTGCTTGGCACTTATCTTCAAAGCACTATACAAACATTAACTAATTAATCCTCCCAACACTCCTGGGAGGAAGAGACATATTAACATGACTCTTATTTTAGACGCCTGATAAACACAAAGGATCAATGGGCCAGGAGATACCAGACAGGCAAAACGGGCAGGTCATGCCAGTTACTCCCTTCTTCCTGTTGAATATGGCAGGGTCTGTGAGTCAGGGGATGTGTCCCAGGCAATTAGTGTGTACTCACATGTTGGAGGAGGGACAGAAGCGGAGGAGGTGGAGTGGAGGGCAGAACGGGGAGTGTTGCAGAAATACAGGAGGCAGAGTAAAACTAGAGCAGAACGGGAGGAAGAAGATGAGCCCCGTCATCTGCACAGATGGACAGACAGACTGACGTAAAGGCAAGTGTTGCAGGGTGGGGAGCTCAGCAGCTCCCCTGAAAGAAGAGGCAGGTGAGAAGGGGACCTGCAGAACCACATGAGAGCGATGTCCCTTAGAGCTGAGGGGCATGGCTAAGCCAAGGCTGATGCTTTGTCACCAAAAGACCCTCCCTCCTCTCAGTCTGCAGTGCCTGACCCTCAGAGTTATCTGTCTCCAGTGGCTTCCCCCGTCCCCTGGATAAATGCACTACCAGAGCCAAGAAATGTGGGTGTTTGGTGGAGCACACCGGGACGGCACCCACCGCAGCGGGTGTAAGGGCTCTTCTGGCTGGGAACCCGGGGAGCTCGCCCCAGGGATGCCTGGCACCCCAGCAGCAATTCCTGCAGCGGCAGAGGTCAAGGGGGCAACCAGAAACCAGGAAAAATAAATTTCAGCTGAGCAGCACTAAAATTAACATTTTTTTTAAGCCACCTGGAAAGTCAAAACAGTTTTGTTTGAGCTCAAGCAAGAGCTTTCAATTCCAGCTTGACAAAATTCTATAAGTATCATAAAAATAGACTAAAATGGAAGAAACTCTGACACTGCTGCTGAGGCATCCTGGAGGAAAGCGTTGAGATAAAGCATTTTGACTTTAAAAAAAATGGATTTTGACCTGCGCAGTCTGGCAGGTGAGTTCCCCAGAAGATCTAAAAATCAAAAGGTGGATTTTTTTTCCCACTTAAAGATTTTAGTTGCAAAACTCCACTTCTCACAGCTCTCCTACCTGGTGCAACAATCATACGGTGATGGCGAGGGCTGCCTGAGACCCAGGTACCCTCCGCCTCCCAGCCCCCCCACAGAGGTGGGACCCCTAGGGTTGGCAGTGCCCGGGGGCAGCCCGAGGCGAAGGGATGGTGGCATGGCTAGAGGACCTCAGGAGGTGGCTGCCCACTGGCTAGGACCCGGGTGGTGCCCAAGCCAAGGAAGGGGAGCCCGGTGCCATGCTCGGGTGCCCATGTGTGTGACTGGCAGGGGATAGGCAGCCAGCTCTGGCCAATGCAGCCTGGCAGAGTGGGTCAGCAAAGGCTGCAGGAGCCCCACTGCCTTCTTGACAGGACAAGGGGCAACGGGCACAAGGTGGAACACAGGAAATCCCATCTCAACGTGAGGAAAAACTTCTTTCCTATGAGGGTGTCAGAGCCCTGGAACAGGCTACTCAGAGAAGGTGTGGGGAGTCTCCTTCTCTGGAGACATTCAAACCCATCTGGACACTTTCCTGTGCAACCTGCTCTGGGTGACCCTGCTCTGGCAGGGGGTTAGACTAGATGATTTCCAGAGGTCCCTTCCAACCCCTACAGTTCTGTGATTCTTGCAAGCTGCTGGCTGGTCCAGTGGGTACCAGGGCTGGCAAACCCCAGGCGACCTGCTGCTCCATAGCCCTTGTGGGCAGAGTGGCTGGTGTTAGGTCTTTCAGCTCAGATGAAGACGTACAGCATTGTCCCTGAGGCCAGCAGCAAGGGTTGGGAGAGGAGACAGTGGGTGACCGGACAAAGGAGCATGGGCCAGGCCTCTTCAACATCTACGGCAGACTGGTGTTTGGTACATCTTGGAGAACCTGCCAAGTCCTTAAGCCCTCTCACAGAATCACATGAGGTTGGAAGGGACCTCCAGAGATCATCTAGTCCAACCACCTTGCCAAAGCAGATCCAAGTTGCACAGGAATGTGTCCAGGAGGGGTTTGAATGCCTCCAGAGGAGGAGACTCCACCACCCCCCTGGGTGATGAATGCTGAGGGGAACCTCCTGGTCCTCCTAGTCCCTTCTGTCATGTGTGGCTTCAAGAATGAACCCACCCATGCCAACAGCACTGCCTCTTCTGCTGCCATTTCATATCAAACATCCTAATTACAGCATAGTAGTTCTAATTGCAATTATCTCTCCTTATTGCTGGAGCATGATCATCCTGGCACTATGAATTCATGAAACAATAACACAATGTGGCCTCCATGCCCAAGGTCTGAAGACCTGGTGGGATCAGAGTGACCATTTCTGCTCCCACAGCTCGTCATGTGGGACCTGGGCTGGAAGATGGCCCCCATCTGCACCTGCAATACGTCCACAGCCTGGGCTGGGCCAGGATGTTATATGAAGAAGCCTTCATACCCCTAGTTATGGCCATGTGCAGCCTCACCTCCTAATGCCCACCCTCTGGCAGCCCTCTGCAGTGCTCCTGAGCCGTGTGGACCAAACGTCTTGTCTGTGTGCTGCTTCTTGTAATTTCTGACCATGACACCCTTTCTCCTGCCTGGAACATAATAAATAGATCAAGCATCTTAATTCCCACTCTGGAAGTCAACTTGTGTCTGCAATGTCTTAGTGTCCCATCTGAAACAGGGAGCTCAGAAAGAAATGCAGCTGCTTCAGCAGTGATTTTGTGAGACCTGGTGGGGGCAGGAAGCCATCTCCCCACTCCTGTTAACACATTGCAGGGGAGAGATGTGAGGAGCTCCCAGGAATAACAGCCCTGCTCTCCCTGCAGCACCTCCCCACCGTCCCGAGTCCTGATTTGTGCTTTTGTCTGAACTTCCAGCTTGAACATCTCCAAACATTGCACCATTTCTTGTCTCCTTTAGCTGAACTCTCTTTCTTTACTCTAGTGTTTACCCAGTAATGCATCAATAGCCGGCTGCCGCATCCCCTTTCTTTCAACAGGGTCTGCAGGTTGACTCAGCTCCCTTAGGATTGGCCTCACTGGGATTTTGCATTTAAGGCTTCTGCAGCCTTCATCCCTAAATCTTTTTTGAGATCAGGATCCTACTCCCTGGTCCTGCAGAACGTGACCTGTGCTCAGTGCTCCTTGCAGCCGGCTGTGAGACAGGACGTTGGCTGCAGGGAAGCCCCTGTGCCAAGCGATGCAGGTCCATCTGCGGAACTGCGCTGTGTTTGCCACTGGGGCTGGTGGGGGACTGGGCCACCTGCTGACAGCTGGTGTTGGTCCCTGTTCTCTGCCTCTGGGCTCCTGGACTTCTCCAACTGAACTATTTCAGGGGATCCCCAGGGGTCTGGGATCTCCAAAGTGAAGCCAATATCCTGCTGTTTTCTCGAGAGTTGAGTTCAATTGGACCAGCCCAATCGCATCATGGAGAGCCTTGCTTGCTGTGCCTGAAATTATAGCTGATAAATTTTTAAACATAGCAGTGTATGAAGGCCAAAAACAGATCAGAGGCTCTTCCCACTCGTCTGCCCACAGGTCTGGAAAGACACAGTCCATCTGCATAAGATCTTACAGTCTCTTCATGGAGTTTTTCTGGAGATGGCTACATCTAGTTCTGGGATGCTCAGGCCTCAGTAAGGCTGGGGAAAACCTGCCACAGAGCAGGCTGTGCTTTTGGGGTAGACCTGGAGCCATCTCACACAGACACAAATGCACTTGCTAGAACGATATGTTTTTTCTGGTCCCTCTGCATACAGAGACACATTCCAGTATAATTAGTTCCTGTTTCTCCAAGGGGCCCTGGCACCAATCAAGCACTAATTGAAGGTTCCAGGTCAGCTGCCACTAGCCCAGAGATACCTCGCTATTTCTTCTGCTGTCCTTCCTACAGCAGCCCCACATCCGATTGCCTCCAGCTCTCCTTGCCCAGGAGAATGGAAACATTCAGCTATGGAGAGGACACCCACGGGCATGGGACCTCAGTGCCCCGTCTTGCCTTTACCTGAGGCAGTGGCAGAGATTAGCTCCTTGCACTCCAACTCAGAGAGGGCAGAGGGTGAGAAAGGGAAGGGAAGCCCCTGAACTTACCGGTTGGGCTGCATTCCGCAAGCTGAGCTGGCTGCTCTCCCTGCTCCAGGCAGAGCTGACCCAACATTCCAGAACCAAAGTGAGTCACAAGGTCTCTATTCACCTGGGATGGGCAGGGAGCCTGAAGAAAGCTGAGGTGTCCTGGAAGTCACTTTTGGGGTAGGAAATCTCCAGGTTGGAGAGTGGGACCAAACGTGTTGTTTGGGGCTGACACAAGAACCCCTGATGAGAAACCCCCTGTGGACAGTGTACCCGGGCTCAGGTTTGGGGTCTCTGAGAGCTTGCTGTGTCTGACAGATGTCCCAGCATCTGGAGGGCCCAGGGAAAGGCAAGTCCTATTGTCCTCAGACACTGGAACAAAACATCAGCAGTCAGAGCAGGGGTCCTCCTGGTAGAAACGGTGGCCACAAGAGCCAACACAACAGCCCCAGAGCAGCACTGAGTGATGGCTTAGACATTGCTTAGCGCCCATGTACACCCTTCAACCTCAGTCAGCCCACCTTGGATCCAAGGGGTTTTCTTCTAAGGAGGTGGAGGCACAGGGGTGGGAGAAAGGGGGGGTGAGCTGGCTCAGCCCTGCTCTCCCCACATCTGTGCCCAGAGCCACCTTCAGCCTGTGGGGACCTGCTGCATCCTAACTCCTGCCCCGCTCCTGTGGCTGGATCGCCCCCAGCCATGTTTCTCCTGTCTCCTCTGGCACCTGCACTCTCTGGCCCTGATTCTCCGAGTGCCTGGTGTGCACACTGTATTCATGCGAGTGCCATTTGCTGTTATAGAAAAAAAAAAAAAAAAAAAAAAAGCAGTATTTCTGGCCATGACGACTACTGCAGGGGCCTGTGTGCTGTCTGCCTCGGAGGCACATCGGCAGCCCTCGCTGGTGTGAGCTGAAGCTCTCGCTCCAGCTCCCCGCACAGATTTATCTGGCTGGGGCAGGAGATGGGGCAGTGTGAGCCTGCAGCCCCGGGGGGAGCACTCCTGCACCCCACAGTGCTATCAGGCATGGAGAAAGAGTGACAGTGGTAGAAAGGGTGGGAACCCCAGACCTAATGAAGAGGCACCTTCTACACTTACTTTGGGGGGATGCTACAGGGCAATAGTATCCCCAAGGGCAAGGAGCAGCAAGGGTCTCTGTCCCATGTGCGAGCCTTGTGCCATGCAGAGGGGCACAAAGTTCCCCATGGGTCACCTGGCCATGTCCCAACCATCCCCATGTCACACCCCCTGCCTGAGCCTTAGCCAGACGTTGGTGCCCAGCCCCCTGCTCCCAGCTTAAGAGATGCACCAACCCATGGGCATGGTGCAGAGGGTTTGGGAGAGGTGGGGGCAACACCAAAAGGCTGAACACTACTACGGCAGCGGAGTGTCTGCATCTACAGGTACAGGCAAAGGGGGAGAAACCAGGAGTGCAAAGGAAAGCAGCTTAAAATAGGCTGGCAGTAAAAAAAGGAACAGCAAGGGCTGAGGCAAGTCCTGGAGATGTTCACTCTCTGACTCCCATGCAATTGAAAAAACAAGGTGGGCCAAGGAGGACCAGCCCTGAAGGGACATGCCTTGGTGGGCACCAGGCAGGGAGTTCCCATGCACTGGGACACGGGTTTGACTGGCTGCTGGGAGGGCTGGTCCCTGGGTGCTGGCTTTGCTTGCCGAGGGCCAGCTGGAGAAGACCCCTCGGGGCAGGCGCTGAGGCCACCGGTCAGTACGATGGGTGGTTTGGCCTTGACAAAGCTGAGGGAAGCATGCCCTCAGAGGAAGCTCCACCAGCCCAGTGCCTGCTCCACTGGGCAGACTGGCCAGGCCATGGGCATGCCTGGGGGACACCAGTGAAGCCCCCAGTACCCACCCTCCCCTGACTGAGTGGTGGTCGGGCACCAACACCCCCGCACATGCCAGTCCCTGCTCCCAGCCAGCCCACGCGCCTGTGGGGCGAGCTGCCACCCACCCCAGGGTGGCACATGCCACCACACTGCCCCAGGACCAGCCAGAGGATGCCGGCAGGACCCATCCGGCACCAAGCAACAGACACCTCCCGGCCAGAACCACACGTACCTGGGGGGTCTGCCAAGGCCTCCCACTCGCCATCCTCACCGGCAGCAGCCCTCCCGCTCCCCTCGGTGGCTCGGCGGTTGCTACGGAAGGACCGTTGCCAGGAGATGAGGCACTGGATCCGCTGGATCCCCGCGGCGGGCATCCCGCCCAGCCCCGCCGGCCGGGCTGGTGGCAGCGGGGACAAGGCTGGGAGCCACCCCCGTGCCAGCTCCCGGGCATCAGGCGAGCGTGGCAGCACGGGCCAGGCTGGCAGGAGCTGGCAGCAGCGAGTGCCGCCCCGCGCGGAGCCTGCGAACACGCGTCGGCAAAACGCAGAGGGAGAGAGAGATGATGGAGATGGGAGCCACCTGCCACAGGGCAGGCGCGATGCCTGGGGCTCGTCACCTCCCCCCCGCCCCCAAAAAGCATCATCCCTCAGAGGGCAGGAAAACACTCTGGTGATGGTCACACACGCAGCTGTGCTTGCCAAAACCAAAGCAGGTCTTGCTGCAGCCTTGCAAGGGTGCGTTTCACAAAGGCAGGTGTCTGCTGTCCTGCCAAACCTCTGCCAGAGCTGGGTGATGCCAGAGCTGGCGGGCAGCCCCTCGCTTTGCTCTGCCCTGGTGCCACTCTGGGCTGCGCTGCTGCTCGCTGGGAGATGGGGCATCCTGATGCTCTGCCCTTGTTGGACAGCCCTGGGAAAACCCCAAAAACAAGTAATGGGAGGAGCCCAGGGAGAGAGAAGAAAGCCTGGTCCTGCCTGATCCCCCAGGGAGCTGGTTTGGGACCCAGATTGCCAGAAAGCGCTGTTTTTTTCCCCATGAGGCTAGATCTTAACTCTCCGGTCTGGTGCAGCAGAGGAGTGCCCCAGCAGGTACTAAGAGGGGAAAGAGAAGGATAAAATGAGGAGGGGTGTCAGGTGAGCCCTTCCCACAGACAATTAGGTGCCAGCTGACAAACCCTGTGCCCTAACCTTCCAGCAGCGTGAGCAGTTCTTCACCAAAGCAGAGTGATGAAATCTAAAATCCTGACTCTTTCCAAAGAAAAATCCAAGCAGAAAGGACATCTAACGCTGATGGCAAGCAAACAGGCTCTGGGCACCCGAGGCTCTTTTGAGGGAGCTTTGGGCTTTCCTTTCTTTCTCATGGGTCACCGTTCAGCAGCCTGATCCCGTTCTTGCCATTTCCTAACACACAGCACACACCTCTCCAGCGGTGAGCAAGGGATGCTGCAGCCACCGTCCCCAGCCAGACCCACGTTGCAACCTCTCTGTGTCCTGGGGTGCAAGGCACACTCTGGGAGGGGGGCTGCAGCAGGACCAGTGCTGGAGTTCCCCTTTGTCACACCAGCTGGGTCCCATCTGGAAGGGGACACAGGAAAATGAGAGCTTTTCCCAGGGTGGCCTGTGAGTCAGGCGTCTCCATCAAGGACTTTGGGTGGTCCCCTGTAGACTCTGCTCAGCGCAGCACCCAGCCCTGGGTGCCTGTCTGGCAGCAATGCCTCATGCAAACAGCTAAGAACAACCATCCCCTCTTCCCAGAGGGGAAACTGAGGCCCAGCAGCACCCCCAGACATGCTTTTCAGGGATGCAACTGGGTGTCCAACGTCCCAGCTCTCCCACCGCCCCTCTCCGGTTGAGTAATTCAACTGTCAAAACCCAGGAAACCAGAAAACTCTGCTTCAGTCTGTTGTATGGCAAGAAACAGGCAAAACCAATTTTACCAGGATGCTGATCCTAACATCCAGTTGTGGGGTCCACCAGCACAGGGCTCCTGAGCCCCCTTGTTAGCTCCCCAGCAGCCCCTGGAGAGCTGTGCATGTCCACGGCTCATTGTGGAGCAGGGAGGAGACCCAGTTTGGGAGGTTGAGAAAAGCCCAGGGCTCTGCGACAGAAAAAGGTCTGAGTGTTACCTACACCAGGAGAGCAGCCCAGAGAGGGGGTACCACCACAGACCTCTGCACACCCCTTTGTGCTTTGGGAGCAGCACAGCCTGGGACGAGCATCTGTTCCCAGCCCCAGCATGGCAGCCCCCCACTCTCAAGCAGTGGGATGCCCGGGCGGCCCCAGCCTGCTGGCAGCCAGCCTGGCATGCTGTCCCTTGGAAATTGGGGTACAGCCACCCACCAGGTACAGCTGGAGCAGCTCCCATGGGAAAGCCGTCACTCCGGGATGCAGATGTCACGCTTGCCTTGAAAAGGGCCACATCTGACACGGTCGCCCTTCAGCTTTAAAAATCTCATTCTGGGTCACTTATTTCCTTGTTTCTGAGACATAAAACCAGACAGGACAGGCGGGCAGCTGCGCTGGGCCTCCGTGCCCTGCAGACATCTCTGAGCAGGGCCAGGGCAGCTCCCACCAGCTGACTCCCTGCATGAGCATCACGTCCCCCGTACCAGCTCCCCAGGGGTTAACGTCCTGCAAGAGCCCACAAGGACAAGTCGGTGAGAGCCACAGCAGCCTCAAAGTCATTCACAAGGACTTTCCTGCCCCACTGGGTGAAGGAGATGTGGGATGCAGGAGGGACAGTGGCTATCCCACCACACACGCAGCTTCTCGCAGGGTAGCCCCTCTCTGAACCCTGCAGCCCTGGGAACAGCCCCTCGCTGCAGCCCAGAGCAAGGAGACTGTCACTGTAAATCATGAGGAATACACACAAGCCCTCACACCCAGCCTGTTCCAGGAGTCCAGTGAGATGTTTCCTTTGGGCACTTGGGCACAGACTCGGCAGAGGTGGGCTGTGGCACAGCTCCATTCTCTGGGGGTGGTGGCAAAGGGGGTCCCTGGCAGCGCTGATACCCAGGGCTTTGCCACATCTGGCTTTAAGCATCCTGCACCCATCCCTGCCTCCCAGGGTATCAAGGCCTTGGGAGCTCATTTTGGAGCCACCTCTACCACTCAGGCAAATCTGCCCCTGGTGCCTGGGGGCTCAGACTTCACCCAGCTACACAGCATTCCTGACATCCCATCCCATGAACGCAGGACACCGCTCCTCAGCACAACGCTGGCATGAACCGCACGCCTACAGACCTGACAATGATCTTTCTGAGCCAGGAGATCAGCCAGGTATTAAGTGAGGCCCTCAGCCAAACCACAGAATAGTTTCAAAAGCATCGAGTATGTAATAGTAACGGAGAGCCACGGAGACAAACGCTCGCTCCATCCCAAAGAAACACGGAGAACAAGGCAGAAAGGGATTATTGGAAGCAGTCCTGGGCTCACTACGAACAGGGCAGGGACAGCACACATTCACCAAGACAAATCTGAGACACAAACTCCTTGCAGAAGAAGGAGATTATAAACGACCACAGCTCTTTCAACCAAAATTGATGGTAGATGTGTCTCCAATCCCCCCCAATGCTGCCTGCAGCACCAGGATGCCCAGCTACCATTCACGCTGCTGCACACCTGCTCTCATCAGCGACTCCTCAGCTCCTCGCTAAAGCACCTTACACCTTTCCTTCAGAAAAAAAAAAATAAAAGGAAAAAAACCCAAACCAGAAGCACATACCGTTTTTTGCTTACAAATCATGGTTTGCCAAGCCAAGTCTGCTGCTGCCGCTGCGGTGATGGGGTGACTGGTAACGACCCTGCAGCTGGAGAGCCTTGAGGCCACTCCAGCCTGGACCTAGGGAGGGGTGAAGCAGGAGGGGGACTGTTTTGCCGCACAGCAATTCTCACCTGAGCCCGCCCGAGCCCCTGGAGGTCTCTGTGATGGCAGAGCTTCCCCCCTGCACTCCCAGGGAAGCCGGGAGCCTCTCGCCCAGCCCAGGTGGCACGGGCTGCAGAGTCACTTTGCACTTCTGCAGGACATCTCCAAAGCTTTGCCCCTGGCTCGGAGTTCAGCCGCCAATTTATTCATTCACAGACAAACACAGCACCTGGGGGGCTCGTGCAAACTTCACCGCTCACAGTATTCACCATGGGCTTCACGCGCTGCGGCTGCGGAAGCCGTGGGATTACGTGGAACCCAGCTTGCCTTCCTGTATTCCAAGGAGCCAAGCTCTGGCCGTCTGATTGCAGCGGTACGACGGCGTGCCAAATAGCTTGGAAAATCAGAAAGAAGCAAATAAATCTCAGCATGGGGTGTTTTCAAAATCTTCAGTCTCCAGCTTTCTAGCAAGCCAAACGTGACATCTGAGCATCCAACATTGATTGTCCTGGTCTCTCATGTCTGGAAACACGAGGTGTTTCTAAAACCCCTTCAGTGCCTCTCTGCAGACCTCCTCCTGATGTCCCGCAGAGCACAGGGAACCTGGGGCCGTGGGCTGGTCTGTGAGGGTGGAGGAAGGCAGGACTAACAAGGGTGCCTGCGTGCCTGATCCTGGAGGGACACAGGCTCCCAGGTGTGCTGGGGGGGCTCAGGGTCCCCCACTCTTTCCAGGTGTGCCTCTCACCACTGAGGATGGAGGGAGTCACAGGTAAGTTAGATGGGTCAGCTCTGACCCAAGTGTCCTCAGGGATGAGGAGAGCAGGAGAGCAATCTCTGTGGACCCCTTTGTGCTTTGGGAACACCACACTGTGGGATGAGCATCAGTCCCAGCCCCAGCATGGCAGCGGTGCACAACCCTACTGGTGGTGCACATAGAATAGTTCGGGTTGGAAGGGACCTAGTTCCATCTCCCTGCCATGGGCAGGGACACCTCCCACCAGACCAGGTTGCTCAAAACCCCATCCAGCCTGGCCTTGAACCCCTCCAGGGATGGGGCAGCCACAGCTTCTTCTGCTTGGGAGAACGGACTTTCACCCCGGCCAGCTGTGAGCATGGGTTGCACTTGTCATGGGCACCCTCTGCCAGCTCACCCCCACTCCTGTGCACCCCAGGCACTCCTGCCCATGCAGATGACCATGCCCACATTCCCTGTGGCCTCTCCCAAACCATAGTGGCTCCCAGGAGTGGTGCTGGTCAGGTGCTCTGCTGGGCTATCTCAGTTGTGGGATTGACTCTCCCCTCCCAAGCACATGCCAACACTCATACACACACACGTGCAGGTGCAGGGCAAGTGCTGTCACAGCTCCCCAGGCCGTGACACAGCAAGGCAGAGCCACCAAAAGTACCCAAGAGAAGGAGGAGCAAAGAAGAGGGAGGCAAATCCGTTGAGAAGAACTCAGGAGTGCTCAGGTGACAAACAGGATTTCAAAGCCCCCAAAAGAAGAGACCCCTGGGATCTTCTAACTCCATCTCTTGTCTCCAGAGCTCTCCTTGCAGATGCCAATGGGCTCCGGAGGCTGGTGTGTGGCAAAGTGGGCTGCTTTCATGAGCCTCACTCATGACAGTAGGTTGGCTACTTTCCTAAGCTCGGCATCCACCTTGTGCCAGTGTCGCCAGTGTCCTGTGTGCTGGTCCATCACTGGAGTCCTGTGTGCCGGTCCATCCCTGTGTCCTGTGTGATGGTCCATCACTGGAATCCTGTGTGATGGTCCATCACCAGTGTCCCATGTGCTGGTCAATAACCGTGTCCTGTGTGCTGGTCCATCCCTGTGTCCTGTGTGACAGTCCACCACCAGTGTCCTGTGTGCCAACCCATCCCTGTGTCCTGTGTGCCAGTCCGTGTGGCCTTTGCAGACCCTGCCCAGAGGTGGGGACAGCCTCTCCCCACTACAGCAGAGCAGGAGGGGACAGAGTGCCAGGGCACGGTCCCCAGGGGCTGCTGGCATCCCGCCAGCCTGGTGCAGTGAGGAGGAGCTGGGGCCACACCAGGCTGGGACGGCTCATCCATAGCTGCCGATGCCTCTCCTTTTGTGCCACCCTGTATTTTTGATGAGGTGGACGCTGAAAGGTCAGGCCTTCTTCCAGGGATGCTTTGCGCTTGGGCACTGCAGATACTCCTTTCTGAATCCCTGTTAAGTCACTTAAACCTTTTGGTGCCTCCGTTCCCCATCTGTAAAGCAAGGCTTATGATATTTCCTCTGTCTGTCTTACCGGGATAGCTCATAAGCCATTTGGGACTGCAAAAGTCTCTGAATATGAATTTGTGTCTGGCTCGCAAAGTGGGGCCCTAGGCTCGTTAGGAACTAATGTGATCACTTGTGCTGTGTCTAGCGAGGAGAAACACGCTGCTGCGAGTACTTGTTCTTGTGCTCAGCGATGGGGGTTTAGCAGTGAGGACACAACACACACTCCCAAGGCTGCTGTGGCGTTCCAAATCACACTCCCATGTAATGAGCGTGGTGGTCTCAGCTCAGGCATTCACAGACACCAATTTATCTTGTGCTGTTATTTGACGACAGACTCTTTGCTGAGGGGTCAGGACGGGTCACAAATACCCTTCAGAGACAGGGCGGCTTGTGTGTTCACACATATTTACGCTGTACAGAAGCGCAACACCTCAAATGAGGGTTATGCTCACCTAAAGTGGTGATGAACACCATTCTTTCGCGCTTTCCCTGCTGTGTCCCTGTGCCTGCCCTTCAAGGGTGGCTGTGTAAGGACGACGCAAAGAAACAGAGCATGAGCAGAGGAAATGGGGCGCTGCCGGCCTCAGCTCACCCTCGGGCACCCCTAAACCATCACGGCTGGGCACCTTTGTCGCTGTGGGAACCCCTCCAGGGATTCAGCAGCAGAAACCCTCTGGAACGGTGCACACGCTAACGGGGCTGTGCACAGAGTACCCAGCGTGTCCTGGGGGGCTCCCGGGGGAAGTTTGGAGATTGAACCAGGGAACTTGGGATTGCACAATACTGGTTGCAGGATGGTTCGGAGAAGGGTCAAAGGTGGGGAAAGGGAGGGATCCAGGTAGAAGAGGGAGGAACAAGCATGCAGTCTGTCCTGCCTTCTTCTTTTCCCGTGTGGTGCGTCCCTGTGTGTGCATGTTACCCCCATCCGCTGGTGAACTCCAGGCCAGAGGAGCCAGTGAGTGCAATCGCAGAGGTAGAGTCAGATCCCGGAGAGACTGAGGGTCTGGGAGGTGATACCAAGGCAGCTCATGAAGGGTGTTTTCTGAGCTGTGAGCCACAGGAGCAGGATGGGGCTGTTCATGATACCTACATCCCCCCACCTGCTCCCCTGCCCGCACTCGGCTGTGCCCACAGGGGCTGTGCCCAGCCCGGGACCTGGCTCAGCCTCACTGCTGGTGGGACCTGCAACAGTGGTAGGAAGCGGTTCCTTATCTCGACCAGATCCCTGGGACCTTCCATCCACAGGATTGAACTACCCTGAAACAGTCCTGGCCAAGGACACGCTTAGAAATAACATCTGGGACAGGACAGGCTGAGACTCCCATTAATTGCCTGGTTGCTCTGTGGTTTGTTCATGTGCTACACCCGAGTAGGTACAGCTCAAGAGCGTCATTGTCAAAGTTGTGGCTGGGATGAAGGTCTGGCATGAGAGCCCTGAAGGCATGCCAGGAAACCTGCTTTTTGGCACCTGAAGCTATGCGTTAATAGTAAGATGATAATATATTGAGCCCTACCTAGTCCTGCCTTTGAAACTATTTATCATCATGGCATCTTGCGCTGCTGGCTGGTGAGTGCAGTGCCCTGCCAGGCAGGATGAGCTGACAGCATCAGAAACACCTCCAGAGACATGACAATGTCGGGAGACCATGGACCACCAGCCTGAAATGGCTTCCAACATCTCCCACTTGTCTCCTGCGGGAGTGCTGTCCCTGGGGGAGGCAAAGTGGCCATCCCACCGCACACCAGTATCCAGGACTTTTCTTTCTCAGCTCTTCCATGGGGCAGGGATGCTCCACTTTTGCTTTGCACGGGTTTAGCAGGAAGTGGCTCACTCAAATGGCATCATGCGAGAAGAACACGATGGAGTTGGGAAAGCAGGTTCATGCCCCCATACCCGAGTCCAGCCCCTCATCCAGCCTGTGGGGCTGCTCTGTCCCAGGGCCAGTGTCCTGCTGGTGGCTGGAGGGGCCGGGAGGGTGGATGCTGGCAGCATGGCTCTGCCCTGATCTCCATGCTCCTGCCCTTCGGTAGGGTCCTGGGTGCCCGTGTATCTGCCAGTGGCTTGAAGAGCACCATTTACACCTATGTCTCAAGAGCTGTTTGTGTGTAGGGCAGGAGAAGTCAGAGTGTTTCTCCTGCATAGGCCATGGGGACACACGGGGGTCACCCTGCGATGCTGTGCCCTGGCACAGGGCTCTCCAGGATGGATGGAGCCTGTGGAAAAGGCTGCCCTGGGCTGGGGCTGTGTTATGGTTTGAGAAACCCACAGCAATTTATTGTTGTTTAGACAATTATTCTATCACTCGATGACTCTTCCCTGGCCGGGAAGGGGAATTGGGGAAAACAAGGAAACACATGGGTTTAAATATAAAAAGATCTAATAGGATCAGACTAAATAATTAACAGTAATACTAAAGAACCTAAATTAATCAATACTAAAGTATTGATCCTAATGCCAAAATAAGACATACAAGGACTATCCCCAGCCCATTCTTCAGCAGAAGCCAGGCACTCCCAGCAGGGACAGCAAAGGTGGGACCCTGCCAGTGCTGCAGCTTCGGGAGGAAGGGAAGGGCTCAGGGCTCCGGCACCGGGGCAAGGAGTTCTCTGGAGCCCCCACCATCGAGGGAGAGGGAACTATTCAGCAAGCTTTGTAATTTATACTGAAGGTGGTGTTCATGGTATGAATCAATCCTGTTGGCAGCCTGGGTCAAGTGCCCGGGTCTCGCTCCTCCTCATCCCTGCTCCTGGAGAGGCTTGAAAACACCGAGACCTTGAAATCTGCACCCCAGAGCTGGCTATAAAGTAAATATTTTCGCAAATTCAAACACTAGAGCCTTTTAAAAGTGCAGTTTTCCCAAGCATTGGAAGATAAATTAGTCCTGTGTCACTCAACCCAGGAGAGACTGGCTCAGCCGAGCAGCACGTGGCTGGGAGATGTGGTCAGAGGGTTGGGAGAGGGGTCTCTGCCTGAGTGAGAAGCCCCAGAGCGAAGGGGACAGGACATAGAACCCCACAGGGGATTTCTTCAGCCCTCCCTGTTCAGTGGCACCAGTCCCCACTGGCCTTTCCCCACAAGCTCTTTTGATCCACAGATCCCAAAGTGTTTCTGAACTATCACAAGGGGCATGACTTGCTTGCTCCAGGGCTGCTGCAGCCTGGGCTTCTGCTGAAAGCTCTCACCATGCTTGGGGACTAGGGCTGGTGGGAGATGCAGGCACTTACTGATGTGGCTTCTCTGGGGAAACGAGATCAGCAGCAATTGATCAGCAAAACCACACAGAACAGACACACTCGGTGTGAGGAGTGAGCACCAGAGCCACCCCGCTCATACAACCTGGGGACACGCATACTCTGTCTCCAGAACATGGGACAGGCCGTGCTGTGCCCCCTTCCTTCACCCTGTGACTCAATCCCACTCTGAAAATGTTGCTGGACTCATTGGAAGGCATCCTTGGAATCATATTTTTGCCATCAAGAGGATAAAATAGGTTTTTTTGGCAGGGAGGGCACATGCTCATGAGAGCTCCCTGGTCTCCTCCACCTCGGAGCGGGACAGAGGGCAGAACCAGGCAGGGGAAGGAGAGATGCTGGGCAGAGTTTGTACCACCCATCTGTGATTATCTAAGAAGACCTGTTAATGTCATGAATGGTCAAAACCAGGAGTAGGAAGCACAAGGAGGAGTGTGGATGAGTGCAAGAGCCAGAGATGCGCAGTCGCTCCCAGCTCTCCAAGCAGCAGCAGCGCAGCCGCAGTATCTCCCTCCCCACTTTGGGGGTCCCTGCTGAGGTCCCCCATCAGCTGAAGGGGTTGTTTGAAGATGCTGATGTTAGAAGTGGAGACAGTGAAGCGCCAGGGCTAACGAGGTTGAGCAGAGTGGAAGCCCATGAGCATCTTCTCTGAAAAGGGAACGCTGCATCCCTCCACGTGCCCAGCACTGCAAGGCTGGGGTGGTCCCACCAGAGGGCTCAGCGCTGGCTGGCCCCCCCTCAGGCTCCTCTCCACTCCAGAGAGACGCTGGTGCCAGCATGCTGGGACCTAGGAGAACTTAGCTTGCTCTGGGCTTGGTGTCACCATGACCTAGGAGCTACTGGAATTCCAGTTAGTAGATCAACCCCTCCTTTGCTTTGAAGTCTCTCTGCAGGGCACAGCAGTGAGGCAGGGGACCCGTCACCCCCTGTGAAAGCGCCTGAACTCTGGGATCCACCAAACCTCTGCCTTCCTGGGAAGCTGAAGGTGCTCAGCATCCCTCGGGACCTGCCTTGAGGCCTCTCCTGCAGGTGACCAATTGCCCAGACCAGGAGCAGGTGTGAATCCCCAAATCTGGCCCCTCGAAGGACAGAGGCATGACTGTCCCTGCAGCGGCACTGCTCTGCAGGACAGGCCAGCGAGGGTGAAGCTGCCTCTTGTGCCTGTGCCGCATCAGAAGAGGCTGAACGCTCCAGGAACAGGAGAAATTTGGGTCCGTGGGAGCAAACACCCCTCAAATAGCAACAAAGCCCTGAGCCCCAAGAGCTCTGCTGATTTCCTACCTGCGGAAGACAAAAACAACCCCAGAGGAAAGGCAGCACCCAGCCTCAACAAGGTTTAATTTGCTGTTGACAATCCAGACGGTAATTATATTACCAGGTACCTGTCTTTTCATTAGGGCCCCACGCAGATGTTAGTTTTCTGGAGCTGACATAAACATGCTCATTTGTCTTCATCAAAGCAGCACACACGCTCCCGGCCGTCTCCCCAGTCACCTGGTGCAGCACCAGTGCTGGGCCCCTCCACAAACTGCCACCCGCAGGGTCCTTTACTGCCCCAGAAGGGCACATGGACCTTGCAAAGAGGTTCTCTGCAGCCACTGCCATCAGCCTTGTCCGTGTCACCGGTTTAGCCCTGCCGTCACCCCTGTCCCTGCCATCATCCCTGTCCCTGCCGTAGCCCTGGTCCCTCTGTCAGCCCCCAGCTCTGCCACCAGCCTCTCCAGCACGGGCCAGATGGGACATTTCGCTTCCCTGCAGACAAAGTCTGGCACCTCTGGCCTTCCTTTGTGGGTAAGCCAGGGAGCTTGGCTGAGAGGGGGGGCACGGTGTCCTCCTCAGCAATGGTCCTCCTCCCAGTGCCCATGCCACCCACCCATCCCCTTTTCCCCACCAGCACTGGGGACCTGGCCCAGTTCAGGGTGTCCCTGGCCACTCACTGCAGCCTGAGTGAGTCCATTCTGACCACAGCCACTGGCACAGCCCATGTGGAGGAAGGCTACAGCTTGTTCCTCCCCCAGGGTGCCATCGCTGTTGTGGCACGGGGTGGGCTCCAGCCTGGCCACCTGGAAGGTGACCCCTGTGATGGATCACCCTGTGACCTGGAGTGATGCAGGTGATCCCTGAGCCTCATCAGAGGAACAGGGGACCAGCATCCCCAAGAGTACGGGCAGCACAAGGGGGTGGCAGCAGACTCACTTCTACCTTCACAACAGGGAAACCCCCTGTCTGCTGGGGAACTGGGAGGAGGAGGGGGATGGGAGCAGGCCAGGTGGTGTGCCAAGGCTGGGGGAGATAGAAAGCCAGAGGCTGATCCTCCTTGTGTTGTCTGTGCAATTTTTGTACAGAAACACACCGAGCAAGTTTGTGGCATTGCCAGAGCTAAACAACCCCTCACTCTTCATTGGCTTAAAAAAGCCTCTTCCTGTAGAAAATAGTTTTTCTGCAGCAAATGTGGCTGGATCCCTGTTACAGTGCCCGGCCACCGGGAGAGAGCTGTGCAGACGGGAGCCTGGTGCCCAGGCAGGGGTAAGGCAGCCGGGGGAAGCTCCCAGCAGCTCCCCAGCCTGCAAGTCAGGAGGAAGGTCAGGCTCCAGATGACAGACCTCTGGCTGAGATGCGCTGCCTGGATGAAGTGGTATTTCTTCCCTCCACCATCATTAAATCTGGTGCTTTGGCAGGGGGGGCTGTGCAGGGGAGGAGGGACTCGGCAGCGCCGAGGCCTGCGTGCAGCACAGCGTGTCTTCTGCCAGCTTGGTGAGGGAGAGAAGAGCGGCAGAGCTCCACGGACCACGTAGCCTTCATTCAGCCCCTCTTGGCAACCATTCATGGGGGCACAGATGCGATGCGAGAGGGCCTGCAGCTCGCTGGCACCCCGCTCTGTCGCAGCCCCGCAGCTCTGAGCCCCGGTCTCCCCCCTCCCTCTGCCCTGCCAGGGCTGGGACCCTCATCCCGGTGCTGCCCACCCCTCCTCTGGGCTTTGCAGGACCCGCCATCGGGGCAGCGCTGGGGATGCTGTCCCCCACGCTCGCGGTGTTGCCGGAACAATCGCTCGGATCCTGCACCCCTGGTAGGGACATGCTCCTGCTCTCCCTTGGAGCAGGGCTCAGCCTGACCCCTCACTCTGGGATCCCAGCCCCACGCCGTCCCACCAGGTGGTGCAATGGATGTCACTACTGCTGGTGTGCCACCACCGACTGCAGGAATCCTCATCCTGACACAATCACCGCTAGATTGCCATCGCCCTGGGTGGTGACACCAGCTGCATCTCCTTAGCGCAGCTCCGATGGATCAAACAAATGGGAAAAGCCCCTCCAGCCACCTCAGATCCAATAGTCTGCTGAGGCTGGGGGTTTGATCCCCTGGGGCTTTGGCCACCAGCATGAATTTTTGATGATTCCTTTCAATGTCTCACTTAGCTGGTGCTGAGACCACCTTCTCCTCCTAACATCACTCTTTGCTTCATCACTGGTTGCCACGGCTCTAAATCAATGGTGCTGAGCTCCATGTGGAGCTCTGTTGGCCCTGCCTTTCGTAGACTAGAAACAAAGGCTCACTTCAAGATGTTTAATACCCAGTTCTCCTTTGTCTCCTGCCTATTTGTCCTCACCTCCGACTACTTTATCATGATGTCTCCAGCCTCCTGGAAGCTGGAGCTGTTCTTTGACCTTCAGCCTTAGACAGTCAAGCTGTCAGGCTCGCAGAGGTGCATGGTTTGCCTAGATATCTTATACTTGAGACCTGGGTTGGGAGGTGCAAGGCTAAATAAGTAAATAATGGCAAGACCCTCTAGATGCCGTAACAGATGTCCTTCAGGAGAACCTGACTCCCTGATGCAACTGGATGGACTGTGGTGGAGATGAACTGCAGGGCCTCCTCCTGGAGCCCTGCTTCCAAAGAGGCATATTTGGTGCTCCATCTCCACCTCCTACCCCCCGTGCCCTCCTTGCTGTGACAGAGCTGCTCCTTTGCCTGTGGGAGCACAAGGCTTCCTGCAGCGCAGGCTGACCTCCAGCAGGGTGGGGATGCTCTGCCAACACTGCTGCTCCCACCACTCCCCTTGTTTTTCCCTCTCCACTTCAGCGGTGGTCTTGCCTGCACGCTCAAAGAGTTTTTTACCTTGAATTTGGCAGAACTTGGCCCAAGTTGGCCCAAGAACTCCACCCCACACTGGAGACCTCAGCAGCCCGGGAGGGGACAGCCCGTAGATCTGAAGGTGGCACACATGACATGCTGCCTGAATCAAGGTCACTTTGTGAGTTATATCAGACCTTGCACGGAGTTTTCTCCAGGACTGTAGCACCCCACTAACTCATGGCAGTAGGGAGGAGGAGGTAAGCTCGTGTTGTGTGAGCTGCGGCAGGGACTGCTGGAAAGTCGGGTCCTTGGGAACTGTGAGAACCGCAGAAGTCAAGGACACACTCTCTTGCTTTCTAGGAGGCAGCTACAAAGGCTTCCAGCTGCCCCACCAGCCTGGTGCGGGATCTGGCAGGGCTTCTGCTCTGTGGGGTCAGGGACCAGTCTTGCTCTGCAAGTGCCTGTGCTGGGGAGGCTGCGGGACGTGTCTGCCCCGGGCTCTGCGTGTGCTGCGGCAGACCACGACTACACGTTATGCATGCATCTGATGAAAGGACTTTCTGAGCCTAAAAATCACTGGCACATCACCGTGACCCTCCAGGGCCAGCCTGCTGCTGGGGCTCCAGCCAGGGACCTGCTGTGCGTGACACTGCTCTGCTACCAACGGCTTGATTCTACTACTAATAACAGCTTCATTAATTAAAGAGGCTGTAACAAGCACTGGTTTTGACCTGTACTTTCCCCAGCTCGATCACCTGGCTGGGCAAAGGCAGCCCCCACCACTGGCAGCTCCTGGGGGGGCTCCTGGTGCCACAGCCAGCTGGTGGAACTGGGACGGGCTTTGCACCTTGCCTACAGGGACTGCTGCCTCTGCTCTCCAGCGCTCTCCAGCTGGTTTGGTTTTTCATTCCCGAGTCTCAGGGCTCAAGGCAAAGCCCGGCCAAGTCAAGCCTCCCCTGGGGGCAGGACGTAGCGTGCCACGTCCCACGTAGCAGCCAGCAGGGAGGCCAGGGCACCACTGGTGAATCATTCCCGCAGTGTGAGACGGCTGCTCTGGGAGCCTCCTGAAGGCACAGGGATGATGACAGCTCCCTTGGATGGCCGAGGGGCTCCTCCGCCGAGGCTCCCCGGCCCCTGCAGACAGCTGTCAGCTCCAGCTCGCTGCTTGGCTGCATTTGGGACTCTGTCCAACTCCATGCTCCAGGGTCCTGTCTGCTGAGCCATCCCCAGGATGCCACATTGTCCCTGCCAGCTCCACGGGTCAAAGCCTGTTCCGAGTCACCTTCGTGAGATGTGCTCAGACCAGATTGAGCTGAGAAGGCACGCACTCTGCAGTTCCAGGGCAAGAGGTGCCAAAGGCTTGCAAACCTCTGATCCTGTACCAGGAGCAGCCCCAGGGACATCTGTTGACATTCAGAACCATGGGCTCAGCTGCACCAGGTCTAAATTTGCATAGAATTTGCAGCAGGGAGCTCGGAGATTTGTGTTTATCTTTACAAATGGAAGAGAAAACCCACCAGATTTAGATGCAGTCTTTCCACATTCACAGTGGTGACCAACCAACTGACTTGCTCCTTGGCTATGAACATGCCTTTTTTCCAGTGACCTACCTGGCTGGCCCAAAGCAGACCCCTGGCTGTTCCATTCAGAGTCCACCTCCCTGACAGTTTGAATCATAGAATAGTTTTGCTGGAAGAGACCTTTCAGATCCTCAAGTCCAACCATTAACCCAGCACTGCCAAAACCGTCGCTAAACCATGCCCCTCAGCATCACCTCTACGTGTCTCTTAAATACCTCCAGGGATGGTGCCTCAACCACTTCCCTGAGCAGCCCATTCCAAGGCT
>JAOXJM010000005.1:15774169-15787310 GCA_026413425.1 Tringa solitaria | reverse complement strand
AGGTGTCCCTGCCCAGGGCAGGGGGGTTGGAACTCAATGATCTTTAAGGTCCCTTTCAACTCAAACCATTCTATCATTCCATGATTTCCAACCTGCTCCACAACATGGGAGGGCAGAGCACCCAGAGGTGGCTCATATACCAATGAAGCACCATGCATCCCACTACTGTGTTCTGCTCCTGCGATGTGTACTTCACAGTGGGAAAGGCAGCTCCAGAAACAGGGAGATGGCCACTGCTCTTCCTTCCTGACCATCAGTGAGTCACCGCCCTGGATGCCAATCATGGTGAACTGACCATGCTATAACAGGTACAGGGAACCAATACAGCCATGCAGTTACACATCAGGCTGTCCTGAGCTCTGCCAGCCACCTCCTAAGACATCACCTGCTATGTGCTGCCACCCCCAACACACTGTGCAGTCACTGCATCCCCGCTCTCACTGTGGGCTTCACCACCGCACCAGCGCAGTGGGTATCTTCCAGTTGCACAAGCAGGGCAGGAGCACATCCTGGGCACACACATATCCTTGACCCTGACCCTCCAGCCTCGAAGGAACACATGTAAAGACATCTCCAGGGCTTTTCTCCTCTCACATCCAGGTCAGAGAGGAAGAAGCAGGCCAGTCTCTGCGCCCATGACATGTCTTCACCAGTATGCAAGGTCTGAGGGCACCACTGAATCACAGAATGATACAGCGGTAGAAGGGACCTCTGGAGATCATCTAGTCCAACCCCCTGACAGAGTAGGTCTACCCAGAACAGGTTGCACAGAAATGTGTCCAGGTGGATTTGCAATGTCTCCAGAGATGGAGACATGGCTTGTCCCCCCCTGCCTGCTCAGCAGCCCACTGCAGGCAGGACCTGGACACGGGGGCCCAGGCTGCAGCCCCCTCCATCTGAGAACTCCCGCCCTGTGCCAGAGCACCTGGCACATGGCTCTGGCCTCCCAGCATCTCCTGTGGCAGCAGTGTGGGAGCTGGACTTGGCACCGGCACTGTGATTCACCTTCCAATTGCCAAGGAGCTACAGCGTGCCAAGAGATTGCCAGGGAGGACCATTCCTCCCCATCACTGCTCCTCTGCTCAGGAGCTAGAGGGGAGGCTGGGAGGCACAGAGGGGAGAGGCTGGGCACACACACACACACTGGAGGTACATGTGGGTTTTTTTTCCCTCAACCTTTCCTCGTAAAATAGAGAACAGAAAAAAAAATAGGAAAAAAAAATAGCAAAATAAAGCAAACCCGACAACTCCAATTTCTATCTTAATGAATAAATGAAATGCATCCCAAGAGGTAATTAAGTGCTTCGAACCAAACATGTGTCACCTACATAAAAAAAAAAAAAAACCCAGAACCCAGAGAGAAATCAAGCAACTGCAATTAAGGGAAAGAGACAGCGGGTGATGGCCAGGGAGTGGGGGTGTGGAGAAGTCCAGCCAGGGAGGGCCCTGCTCCTGCTGCCCGGCCCCCTGGCACCAGGGACTGGGGCTGGTGCTCTCACTGTGCCATGAGGGTCCCGTGGGAGAGGGGCAGTCCCACTGGTTTGGAGGCCTCCCAACACCCAGGGGTGTTCCCAGGGGTTTCTCCTATCCTAAGGACATCCCTCTCCCCATCCACCTTTGTGCCCCATGGGGACTGGGACCGTTTGCTCTCAGGTCTCCCTTCCCAAATCAGACACCATCCCCCTGGAAAAAACATCCAGGAAATACCCAAGCCCATCTGACTGCATTTCCTTCTGGCCCCTTCCCTGTCCTTGGCCCTACAGTGCGTGGGAGCTGCCTGGAGCGTCGCTGTGTCTCAGCCATTGCTGCACCATGAGCTCCATCTGCATTGGTAGGGTTTGCCGTCTGTGCCGGCGCTGTGCAGGAGTAAGGATGGAGAAGGGCTTTTCTGCAGCACACCAGCATGACTTCAATCCTCAATCCAACATCGCAGCCACCCCAGGTGCACAGCCCACCCCTCCATACGCGTATGCCTGACCTCCATCCTCATCCCCAAATCTCCTTCAAACCTCTGCACCACTT
Source organism: Tringa solitaria (assembly GCA_026413425.1). Classification (NCBI taxonomy): domain Eukaryota; kingdom Metazoa; phylum Chordata; class Aves; order Charadriiformes; family Scolopacidae; genus Tringa; species Tringa solitaria. Next base: position 15,785,288 of record JAOXJM010000005.1, on the reverse strand, counting down.
GCCAGATCCCTGATGTTAAGGAGGAACCTCCATGTATGCCAGCCTGCAGAAAACCACGTTCTTCTTCTTTCTCAGTGGCCCCAGAAGGCTACAAAGACAATCTTTTATTGGCCCGCAGGGTGAGCAAAAAGATCAACTTGTTTAAAAAACATCATGGATTTTCCTGTGACAACAATTTAAAGAAGGGTTTCAGAAGTTGCTGTACTAAGAAAGCCACGTGCTGTGAGGGTCATGAGCTCTCTGGCAACCTGTGGTCCTTGGAGAAGCTGTTACTTACTTCTAAGTGGCATCAGGGCCAGGACAGGGCACCCCCACCAGTTCCTTCACTGTCTCCCACATCTTGGGGTCCCACAGCTGCTTGCTATTGACCAAGGCTCCAGGGCTGTGAAGGAAAATCCTTGACATGCTCTTGACACTTATTGGATTTTATGACTATCTTCTCCCTTTGGGAGGCCAAATCAAGACCTTTTGAATGTTTGGGTTTGGCTGAGCTGCTGAAGGAGCCTGTGTCACATCCTGGGACGTGGCAGGAGATCTTTCCTGACATGGGGAAGGCATGTGATGTATTCCTCCTGTACACCCTGCCTATTCACTGCCTCTCAAGTGTCTGCTGCTTTCAGAACAAGTTCCTTGCCAATGGACCTTAGCAGGTGCGACAACATTGCCTGCAGCCAGAGCCCTGCCTTTTGCACAAGCTCTTCTCTCTCCCTGGGGGAGAAATACAGGCTTTCCATGTGCCTGAGAGCTGCAGCCCTTCCTTGCAGAAGCCTTCTTCTCCACCTTGCTGGCAGGGCTCAAGCATCTGCATCCTCCTCTAGCTCACCTCGCCCAGAGTGAGTCAGGGACCTTGGGGACCACCCCATGTGTAGCTCAATTCATGGTCATGGGCTAACAGCAGCGAGCAGAAAGCAAACCACGGTGAGGGGCAGCCCCACGGATCCCACTGTGCCTACACCTGATGTGTGTAGGTGCCTCCTGGGTCTGCTTGCCACTTGGCTCCTGGCTGGCCTGCTGTCCATGGGCTCTGCACTGCAGTCACAGCAGAAGCCTGGATGCTCCCATGCTCCAGCATTTCTCCAGCCACTGCCCAGAGTCACAGCCATCACAGTTCTCCCTGTCCCCAGACACGCACGTCACAGAGTCCCCCAGCCACCCTCTGCCCCAGGCCGTGCCACCACCTCATATCAGCTCATCTGGGCACCCCAAACAGCCCCCCATTACCCTCTACCCCCCCCACGGTACCTCTGCTTTGCTGCCACTGGGCGATCAGGCTCTCTCTTCACCTCAAAGGGCAACAGCATCCCGAGAGGAGAAGCCCATACCTTCCCAACACCCACAGGCTCCTCTTGCCCCAAGGGAACCCCTCGGAACAGGGTGGTCACCCCACGGAGGTCCTGCTTCAGCCCCTGCCCTGCCCGCAGAGCCCAGAGCACTCACAGTCCGGACGCTGCTCCCCAAGGTGACTTTTCTGCCAGGATGCTGCCGTCATTCGCGAGCTGGAGGACGTTGGTGGTCCATGCGGGGTGGGCAGAGCCAGGTGGCAGCTCGGTGACCGTGCTCACCAGGATCTTTGGGCTGAGGAGGGCAAAGACAAGTGTGAGTCCAGGGAGGCATGGATTAACCCCAGTTCCTTCCCCATCACAAAAGAGTCATCCTCCTCCAGTCTTCCCCCGCCCCAGATCCCTTCAGGCCAGTGAGGGAGGGATCCAGCAGAGATGCTCCTGCTCCAAAGTACCCAGACCCCAGAGGTACCACCCCCTGCCAGGTTCAGAACACATTCATACCCAGCATGACCCACAGACACTCCTCTCCACCAGACTTCCCCGGCCCCCCATGTGCCCCTGCCTTCCCTGGGAACACACTGAGTGGGGCTGACCCCCAGGGCACCCATCAGAAGGACTGGTAGAGCTCTTGCAGGGAGCCAGCCGTGTGGAGAGGAGTGGTCTCCACTCCCCAGTCCCTCAGAGTGGGAGGGATAGAGGCAAATAAGGAACTCGGCAGGATGTAAGTCCATCCCTGGCTTCTCCATCCTTGTTCCAAGCATGGCCATGGACTTGTGAGCTCATCAGACACAACCAGTCCACCATGAATGGGTGGCAGTCACACTGCTGAGGTCAAATCCTCAGATGTCATTGGAAACCCTGCTGCGGTCCTGTTGAAATGGACAGTGCTGTTCCCCTGACTCCAGGGTCTCCAGGGCTGTCAGAGCCGCCAAAATGGGCTCCAGCTTGATGAGGTTGTCCCGGAAGGTCAACAGACTGCCACTGTGAGCAACCCACCCTGCTCCAAAGAAAACCTTTTGGTTTAGGACTATTGGTGTACGTGGCACATCGCACAACTGCTGTCAGAGGCTTGGAGGACAAATGGGTTCCAAGCCATGAAAAAGTCAGATGTACCACCAAGCTAAAGAACAGGGCACCTTCCCACCGCTTCCAGTCATCCTGGCTCACCACACCAGTGACATGCACATCTGTCCTCCCCATGCACTTTGAAAAGAGCAGCTTACGCTCTGATCGGATTAGAGGAAGAAAACTGCATTGCAATAAATCCAGGGAGGGAACTGACTGCCTGGGCTTTAATCTGAGGGGAGCCTTCAAGATAAGAGCATTAAGAAGTGGGGATAAGGCAGCCTTGGTGCAAGAATGGTCTGAGCTGGTCCTTAGTCTGGGAAGCGGGACAGCAGAGCTGGCTGTGGCATGCCCTGACACCTGAGAGCAGCTCAGCACATCCCTTCAGACAGGACCTGTCTGTCCATGCCTGCAGCCCTCTTGGTGCAGGAGATGGGGGAGCTCTAAGAAGGGCAGGGCATAGGACACAGAGGATCGCTCCAAAAGCTCATATTTCTTATCAGGAGCCCAAAATTCCAAGTACGAACAAGGACAGTACAGTCCTCATCAGGAGACCTTGGCGTAGGGTGGGATCTCTCCCCATAGTCCCTCCTTCTTGTATGGAATCTGGCACTTCCCAGCTCCAACTGCACTTCAGCTCTGAGGTGACACTCCTCTGGAAGTCCTTCTTCTGCCTCCTGAACGTGAGGCCAGAGGCAGTGTGCGCTCTGCAGAGCTCTGCTCCTCCTTCAGAGACATTCCCTGAGAGCCATCACCACCTGGCTGATCTCCAACCCCAGCCCATGTCCCATGGGTGGGACAGGAGCTGCCACCGCAGCAAAGCAGACACAAGCTGCTTGCTCTCCAACTCTCCAAGAAAGCCAGGCACCTTTTTCCCTCATGTGTCTTCAGAGATAATCCCCACACCAGCACCAGGGGAGAAGGAGGGAATTAGAAGTGTCCACCTGCATCCTCTGATGAAGGCTGAGGAGAGCAATATGCTCCCACACTAGGTTTGCACCTGGAGGACCCATGTGTCAGAGATGGGCAGAAGCCACCTGGGATGTGGTCAGTGGTGAAGGCACAGCATGGAGCCACCCCTCATGGCAGGGCCATCTGTTTGGCACAAGTGGGGACTGACCACGCAGCTCCTGCTGCAGGTTCTTGAGAAGTCAGCTGGAGAAGCCCTGGCGGAGCATACAGCTTCGTCGTGCTCCCGAGATGAAGGGAAACAGCCCTGCAGCTCGGTGTAAGTAATTGAGGAAAGAACATTTGTAAGGCAGGAGACAGCTGGATTAAAAAGGTGAAGCTCAAAAAGCAAATGAAAAGAGAATCATTGATGATGGATGGGAAAGCAGTGCCCGAGCCCAGCGTTTTCCTGGATGTGCTGTTGAACAGCAGCAAGACAAGAAGAGCTGAGATAAAATCATGAAAAGAGCTTGGGCAGCCATGGGGGCTTGCAGGTCCTACTTCAGCTGAAGAAGCATGTCAGGTCCTGAGCTCCCAGTTTCCCAACCTTGGTGGGAGACCCTGGTGCTGGTCCCACAGCCCAGGCCTGCTCTGCTGAGCAGCTTTAGGATCGCTGCTCGCAGAGGCTGGGCACCTGGAGGTCTGCCCCGGGTGAAGCTGGGCAGAGTGACTGTTACTGTCCGCCCAACACAGCCCCTCCTGTGCATCCCCCACTCCGCTTGGTCATGTCCTGGCCCTACCTCTGCAGAGCAGAAATCCCCCAACATCTGGCGCGTTCTTCTTGAGGGCATTCAGAGAGAGCGCACAGAACACACTGGTAAGGTCATTACTGCCGTTTGCTTTGTTAATTGCTGCTGATCAGAGAGCTTTCTTGGCAAAGAGGGGAAAAGACATTTGGGTAGAAAAAATAAAATCCAGTTCATAAGATAGAAGAGCTCAAAACTGCTCTCTTTGCACCAGGTGTCAAGCAGACCCAGGCCACCCCCGCAATGACAGGGGCTGTGGCCACCAGGCAGCCTGGCTGGGAGCCTCAGGTTAAGTCCCATCCATGGCAAGGGAGAGTGGAGGGGCCTAGGTGAACCATCACTCATCAACCACAGAGCACCTCCCTCTGCCCACCATGGTAAGGACAGACGGGGGAGGTCACAGCTCCATCACCCCCAACAGCCCTCCCCTGTGACTTTCTGCATACCTTGGGTCGCCACAGCAGTTGGGCCCATCAGAAAGTGCAGACTGCTGTTCTGCCTTCCCTCTCTGGCACCAGGCCACCTCCACATCACCTCCACCTTTCCAGCACTGCCTGGGGGCCAGTCTCTACCTCCTTTTTTTTCAGGACCACAGCAATCTCCAACAGGTTTCAATTCTTGTTCCTTCAGTTCTGAACACCAACAAGAGCCTTCCTGTCCCAGCTGCCTCCCAAAGCCAGCTCTAAAACTCAGCTGGGACTCAGAGAACAGAGGTGAGAGCCTGATTCCAAGCAGGTCACCTGCTACAAAGCAAGGCATAGGACTTCCCTGCTTGATTTTCTTTAAAAACCAGTTTGCTCCAGTGTCCTGGACAACCCCAACTATTCACAACACCCTGAAGAAAACCCAGAAGCATTTGCCAGTAGGAGGAGGTTTCCCAGACTGGGAACCACAAACAAAAAGATTCATCCCAGCCCCGTCATTTCCCAGTGGGCTGAGGACAGTGGCATGAGACTGGATTGTCACCACACACTACAGAGAGGGGTTGTGCTGCCCTTGCTGTAAATGCTCCACCACACTGCAGATCCCATCACTGCACCACACCAGTAGAAGGACCTTCCCCAGTATGACTGACAAGCCCTACATCTGTCTTGCAACTAAGTATGATGAGGCACAGACGGGTAATGACTTGCCAAAAAGATCACAGGGAGCCAAGAGAAGTCCCAGGGATGGAGCTTGTATCTCCCAAAGCCCAGACTCATCCAGAACACAAGCAGATTAGGAGCCAGAGCAGCCCCAGGAGCATCCATCTCAGAGGGATGGGGACTCTGGGTAAGATGGTACTTGGTCTGTGCAACATCATTCCTTGACAAAACACTCTGGTTCATCATCAGCACGCTCTGGGCAGCAAGATCCACACACCAGAAACCACCAGGCCATGATCCAGCTGTTGAGGAGAACTGCTGGGACCACTTAAACCACCCGCAGAGGACTTAAAATTCATGCTGGAATGTTAGTGCTGGAGTCCAGTGCCCTAGGGCACAAATAGAGCAGGACCTGTTCTCAGGGACACTGGTGCTGGGGTCTGGGCAACAGCTCCTTCCCAGCAGAAGGGGCAGATTGAGCTCAGCAGGAGATAAAACCATTACCCCCAGTACCAGGGCAGTGGGATCCCTCCCCCCCACCCCACCCCCTATACCAGGGACCTGTCAGAAACCCATTAGAAAACCCATTAGAAATATAACTAAGGAGAAGGTTCAAGGCACAACCAGCCTTTGCTGGGCTGGGATCACCCCTGGGGTTCAGGTGGATCCGAACCTAAGGGGCAAGATGACTCCGAAATCGGAGGAGCAGACAGCAATGGACAGGAATCCCCAGCAGAGACAGATCAGAGAGGTCTCCAGCAGAAGCAGCTCCCCTTCTGCTGGCCAAAATCTCCACTGTGGAGTCCCTCCCTCAGTACTGGAGGGGTTGGATGGTGGTTAGGAAACTTCAGGGAGGGCTCAGCCTGGAGGACACAGGTCTCCTTCAGGGATGGGTGAGAGCAGGGTCAAGGGCTGTAAGAGACTGAGCAAGGGGGAGGGAGCTTTCTCTGCTAGCACAGAGGGGGTCAGTCCCCCAGAGGAGAAGCATTGCTGCTCCCTTCGCCGGCCAGACTGGATTCAGGTGTTAACAAGCTGGAAAGGACGGGGAAGATGTATTTCAGCAGTGCAGGAACTCCAGAGCTACTTCAGCATCACAGCAAAGTAAATACCCTATAAAACACTCATCCTGCATCTGGACAGCAGTCTCCATCCACCTCTGGTCCCAGAGCTCCCCTTGGAGATGGGGAACAACCATCAACAGCGCTGAGGTTCATGATGGAAGCACACAGCAAATCCTCGGCCCCAGTAAGCGCCAGTGAAGGCAGGGGGAGTCTTGGGCCCCCCTCCCATGCTGCCTGGAGGCAGCGGGAGCAGTTCCTGGCCTCGCTGCCAGGGAGGATCGAGGGCAGCAAAAGGGAACAAAGCCAGGTCTGAGCCCCAGCCCCATGGGATGCTCGGCCGGGAGCGCTGGAGGGAAGCACCACGTGGCTGCAGCAGGGGCAGATCCGTCCCCCAGCACCCAGAGCCCCCTCCCAAGGCCACCCCCGGTGTCCCCTCCATGGGGGAAGGTGTGTCCAAGGGCTGCTGCAAAGCAGCTGCGGCGAGCGCTTGCTGTGGGGCACTACCATCGCCTGCCCGACTTGCCAGGCTGTTCCCTCCATCTGCTGAACCCAGCACGTTTATTTTTGTGTTTCCAAGTTTGATCAGATCGACTCTTCCACTTTAATCTAATGAGCGCGCTGAGCTGAAACAAACACAATCTGTCCGCGGAGGGCCGGGGAGGGATGTCTGGGGGCATTGCAGAGGCACCACGGGGAGCCTGCAGTGCCCTTATAGAACCAAGGCAGCTTTGGTAGCCAGCATAGCCCGAGCTCCCAGCCCTCGCCCCACACGTGCCCGCACAAGTCTCCCCACCACTCCAGGGGCTGAAGACCTAAGCATGGAGAGGTACCTCTGGAGAGAAGAGCATCCTCCTCGGGCCCCGATCTGGGCACCGCTCTGCTGTTTCCTTCCTCCCCTTGCCCATTTCCCATTTGACCGTCTTTCCAGCTAATTACCCCACGGTGCTGTGGACACGAGCCATGTGGCAGCAGGCATCTGTACTGGTTCCCAGAAATGACCTTGGCTGCTCAGAGGACAGCAGGAGCCTTTTTCCCTGCCAGGCTTCCCCCAAGGCAGACAAGAAGCCTTCAGCGGGAGGGACGGGACATCGTGCACATCCAGCCCCTGCAGGTCGCTGCTCTCTGGTTGTGAGCTCGTCTGCACCAGTTCCGGAGTGTGGCTGGAGGCACCGAGCCTGCGGTTCCCCATGCTGGGACAGGTCACCTCCACAAGGACCCTCCAGCACCAGCTCCCTGCAGAAACTCCCCCGCAGGGTTTACTGCCAGTCTCAGCCTTGGAAGCTCTTCTCTTGTTTTTCATACCCAGTTTCACTGCAGTAAAGCCCTGAGATAGGTTTGTTTACATTCCCACGCTGGAACGGGGAGCTTGGGTGCTTTGGCATGAAGATGTTCCAGGGACAGCAAGGGCTGGATGTGGGGGTCCTTCAGGAAGCAATCTGGCTGGGTGGCATCACTGCCACCGACCACCCCACTGTGCTTCTTCCCTGGTGCGAGGACAGAGATGGAGCAGAAAGGAGGTAGCTCAGCAGAAGACACTGTTTGCAGCTCTCTGCAGCAGGGATGATTGCCCTTGGGAGCATCCAACCTTGCACCGATGGAAAGCCCCAGGAGCCTGGTGGTGGGGAGACCCCTTGGGGTGGGAGGCGAGCTGTCATCTGGAAAATTGCAGGGGCTGCCCGGACAGCAGCTGGGAGGCTGGAGGCAGGGCAGGCTCCTCCTGGCTGCCCAGCTGCCCGGTAGCAGCTCAGCTGGCTCAGCCAGGCTGCCAAGCTGGCCCTGGAGAGGACAACTCCACGCAAGGAGAGGGCTCAGCTGCCAGTGGTGGGCAATGCCAGCAATGCCAGGACATGCTGGTCATCCACTCCCATGGGCAGAGGAGGGGGATGTGGGGAAGGTCCCCAGCAGCTCGTCACCCTGCCCTGCTGGGAGGGAGAGAGGGCAGAGGGCTGAAGGACAGTCAGCTGGATGTGCTGAAGGGCTCTAGGGGACTCCGTGGGGCCGGCTGTCCCCAGGAGCTGGAGCAGAGCCAGGCCAGTGCCTGGCCAGGTTGTTTCCACACCTTCCCTCAGCCCAAGCGTGTTTGGAGCTGGGTGCCAAAGGCCCAGCAGCTTCCCAAGCGCACGTGGCACTTTGGGAAATGTCCCCTCCAAGTGCTTGGGCACTTGAGCTCCATGGGGGTGAGGTGCTGGACTCCTCGGGGATCTGCGTTGATGGCACAAGTGTCCCCAGCCCAAGGAGGTCAGCACCCACCTGGCTGTGTTGGCTTAACCTTGAGCCTCGCTGCAGTAAAGCTTTGTATATAGATAGATTTCCTTTAGTCTCCTCCCCAAATAAAATCCCTCAACTCCCTCAAGCTATCACATTTGCAGGTTCTTTTTCCTTAAAATAATAACTAACTCCACGCCGTGAGAGGGTTGCTCTTGCCCTGCTTTAATAAAGAGGGAAGATGAAAAGACCAGGAGAAGATTGGCTTTTGCAGCACTTCATTGTCACTCCCAGTTCTGTGCTCTCCGTCCTTATTTCTCATTCTCCTTTCCAGGAGCTGTCTGTAACCCTTTGATAACAACCTCTTCTCTCCCAAAAGCAGGCAATGTCCTTTCTTGCTTGCACAGCCAGAGAAACGTCACACTTTCCCTTTGATGTCAAGATAATGTATAGATGTAACATCATGTGTATGTGTGACAAATGCAAACAGCCAGCTCTCTGTCCCAGATTTGGTAATTTAGGGAGAAAAAAGGAAAAGCTAAGAAAAAAAAAATCTTAAAATGAATTCTCCTTGTCCATCACAGGCACACAGAGGTGCCTCTGGGCAGCCAGCCCTCCCTAGGGGCCTGGGACCCCCAAATGTCCAGGACCAGGGATGTAGCAGGCCCTGCTGATACCAGGGTCCCTGCGTGTCCCCCCACCCCACTGAGCGCTGGGGCCAGTCCTGGCAGGTCTGTGTGCCCAGAGGAGATGACACCTCACAGCCCGGAGGGATTATGGGGCAGCCGTGAACTACCCCGTTACAGCAAAACAAGTAGCTCAAACCCCACGGGTTTGCCCAAAGCAGTTTGGGACTGGGTTTGCAGGAACGCTGTGTCCACTGGCAGTGCAGGGGCCAGGGCTGAGCCCGGCTCCCCGGGCACCCCATGGCCATGTCGGGGTGCAGCCCCTCTCGAGCCACTCTCCAGGTGTTGCTCAGGCCCCTGCTCCAGGCTTGCAGGAGCCTGTGAAACCCCAGAAACCTCCCATGGTTCCCTGTTTAGAGTCCCTCTGACCAAAGAGGGGTGTCTCTGTTCCACATGAACTGGGACTTGCTGGGATAGGAGGGGGATGAGCCCATTCCCCTGCACTGTATGGGAGGCATCAACCTCTCCGTCTCCCTCTGCCCTGGGCAGCCCTGGCTCCCTCCAGCCCCAGCCTCCAGGAAACCTTCCCAAGCCCTGGGGACCAAGCCCTGAACCCTCCGCTCCCAGCACAGCCATCAGCTGGGTTCAGGGCATGGTTTGGGACCAATACAGGCAGGAACCATCCCAGGAGGTAGGTCAGATGCAGCCAGCATCCAAATGAGACAGACAGGCACAAGAAAGTCTATTCTCAGGCACACACAGGGGTCTCTCCCTGGCTCTTGGTCTCTGTGCCAGCAGGGAGACATCTAATTGCAGACCGGGTGCGTTCTGAACAGGGCAGGCTGAACAGAGCAGTGCAGGCACCCTGCCTGCCTGCCAGGGAATGCCCTGGGCATGCATCCCACCTTGGCCAGGAGAGCCAGCAGCCTCCAGCCCCCTGGCCCCCATGGGGTGCAGCTGGGGGTGCAGCTGGGGGGCACAGGCAGCACGAATGGTAAAGCAGGCAGAGCTTGGCTACCTTTCTCGTGGGTCCCCTCCTCACCCCACACACTTGAGCACGGTTTTCATTTCATAGAATCATAGAATCATTCAGGTTGGAAAAGACCCTTGGGATCATCGAGTCCAACCATCAACCCTACAAAGTTCTCCCCTACACCTTCAGGGATGGTGACTCAAACACCTCCCTGGGCAGCCTATTCCAGTGTCTGACCACTCTTTCTGTGAAGACAGTAGGCATACTTTTGTTTGGACAAATCAAAATTTAATGCATGGTAATTTGATTATTTTTATTTTTTTTTTCCTTTTTCTCCTCCCTTAGCTATAGAAAATCTTTGTTCTCCTTATTATATATCATTTTTCCTGTAAAAAAAAAAGTTGCCTAACTCTGCTGAAATTTTTTTTGAGCTAAGAAAGATGATTGTGGAAGATACAAACCTTCCAGCTAGGGAAAATTTAGGACATTTTAGCAACTTGACTTAGGATGGAAAGGGGATGATGTAAATTTCTTTTTTTTGGATATATGCCAGTCAGAAACCTGTTTACCCTGTGTAAATGTAGTAAGTACTTGATCTTTCAATCTAGGAAATCAAGGAATCTGGAGAATTTGCATCTAATATATTTGTGCCATGGGCCACAGAAACTGCTGTGTCTTTACTGCACAGACCCAAACAATTGTTGTCTTAACTGCATAAAAAAGCTAAATTATGGTATTGTTTTTGGAGTAAGGAAATACAATCAGAAAAACCTAAAATGCTATGAGTTAATAGGATAGGCAATTTTATGGAACATGGAATTGTAAGAGGAAAACTGGAAAGATGGTGGTTTTTTACAGCTAAAGATAAATTTATCACACAGAATCACACAGAATCTCCATGGTTGGAAGGGCTGAGATCATCGAGTCCAACCACATAAAAAAAACCAACAAAAAAAACCACACACAAAACCACACACCACCCACCAACCAAACCCCACACCAAAAACAACACCACACACAATACCTCACCACATCACACCCACCCACAAACCAATAATCTTGGGCACTAGACCATGCCCTGAAGAGCCATGTCTACACATTTCTTAAATCCCTCCAGGGATGGTGAC
>JAOXJM010000005.1:15711796-15723773 GCA_026413425.1 Tringa solitaria | reverse complement strand
CAGGACCCTACACTTGCCCTTGTTGAACCTCATGAGGTTCTTCTCTGCCCAGCTCACCAGCCTGTCCAGGTCATGCTGGATGGCAGCACAGCCCTCTGGAGTGTCAGACAGTCCTCCTAGTTTGGTATCATCAGCGAACTTGCTGAGGATGCACTCTGTCCCCTCATCCAGGTGAATACATTGATCAGGACTGGCCTGGGTATTGAGGAACAGGAACCCCCAGCTCAGCACACACAGGCTGATTTCCTGAGCACGCTGGGGTTCACGTGCCCAATTCAGGCACCAGGGCTGGCAGCCTGGGCTCGTTAGACACAAAGCCTGCACACAAACATCCTGGAAGGGCTCCAGGATGGCTTCTTCCCCTCCATGTGTCCCCATCCCACCCCATGGCAAGACTTGGAGAGTCATGTTCCTGCCTTTGCTGCAAACCACTGCTGCATCAGGGATATTTATTCAGCTATTGTTTTACTTAAAGCTCATGTTGGGAAAACAAAATAATGGTGATTTTGCCTTTTGGGGAGCTTTCCACAGGCAAGGAGAGAGACAGAGCTCAGAGGGGGTGAAAGGAAGGACCAGATGCAAGAGACCCTCCTCCCCGCTTCCCAGGCTCTTCCCTGTTTCTCCAGCTTCAAGGCTCCCACCTCAGCCCTTGTTGATCCCACTGTGCTCCGCAGGTCTCACCCCCCATTCCGTACTCTCTAAAGGAGAGCTCGTCTCTGCACTTGAAACATTAAATCTCTTCTGGGTCCACCCTTGTGAGAGCATTTGTTTCATGGCCTGGGATTTTGCCCCAGTGCCTGCAGGAGGGGAGCAGCCCAGTGGGGTGGGAGACTTAGAATGGTGTCAGGGCCAGAGACTGGCCATGGGCAAGGGACAGTGACAGTTCACAGTGTCCAGAGGTCACCTGTGCCTGGAGAGGTTGCCACCGGTCTGCCTTCCACAAGTGCAGCTGCCCTGCAGGGTGGACCGACGTTCTTGTGGCATCCAAGAGCTGGACTGGAGACAAGTCCTGCTGCCCCTTCATTGCAGGGGGAGGGCAACCTGCAGGGGGGGTCCTTTGTGTAATCCCTCGCCATTACAGGGGATCATGACCCAGTGTCACCTCGGTAGCAGGAAAAGCCAGACCCCCCCTCCTCTCTTCCTGGATGGAGGAGCCTGCGGTGACACGTGGGTGCTGAGTTGTCTGCTTTTGCAATTAGCAACAGTCATTAAAATAAGTGCTATATTAATTATGGCTGGGTTGCAGCTCAACCTCCAGGTCTGTCACTTGGCAAAAGTCACACTTGTGTAGGCTCCCACTTCTGGGAAGTTCCCGAAGCCTTCGTGCTCAGTTGGGAAGGTGGGGGCAGCGCGGGCACAGTCCCTGGCTGGGCTCACTCCTCCTCACTGGGGTCTGTGAGTGCAAAGCAGCCTCAAACAGCCACCTGGGGCCAGACAGCTTCTCTTCTCCATGTGCCTCTGTCCCAGCCCTGACAAATCCTGGGAGAGAGTCCAGCTTCGATAGGAAACTGGGTCAAAAATCATGGTGCAAACAGTGTGTGGGGAACTAACCCCACAGACTGACCAGCAGGCTCAGGACCAGCATGACCACAGCAAATGCCAACCCAGAATGGCCTCCCATGGCCTGGAGAGCAGGAGGTGATTCCCAAAATTAGGGAGGCCTTGGAGAGCAAGAGGTGGTAGCGAGATGGAGCACCTGCAGAACTGCCTTCATCCAGGCTGCCAGGACCAAGATGGTCCTGGACACAGGACCCAGATGCACCTGGACACAGGACCCAGATGCACCTGGACACAGGACCCAGATGTCCCTACCCATGTCCACTCTGTGCCGGTCTGACCTCCTTCCACCCTGACGTTAAGCCCATCCAGCTTCCCCACAACTCCATAGGGTTTAGTTCACTGTGTTCCCACTTGTGCCATGGTGGTCCTGCTGCCATACAGCAGCACATGACCGCCTGTGGGCCAGGCTTTCCGTAAACCCTTCCCTCCCAAGGAGTACCAAGAATGTCCCTGTGTTTGGGTATTTTGCAGGAGACTCATGGTTTTGAGGAACGGCAGCTTTTGGGTCTTTATTCAAGAAAGAATGTCAGGCTGGCAGCGCCCTACAGTGAAACCAGAAGTGGAGTTTGGGCAAATCCCGGGGTCGGACTAGATGATCTCCAGAAGTCCCTTCCAACCCCATATGATTCTATGATCCTGCACCTTCTCAGCTCTTGACCTCACAGAAGCAAGTCTTACAGACCGTGGTTGGTCCGTGTAATAAAATCTCTGTTCTGCTGCAAGCTTTGGTCTTCCCAGTTTCCTGAACTGACGGTTATTGACAGACTGATGCAGAGGGACTAGTTCCTTCGATGCTGCCCATAGTAACCCAATTGCAGCAGGCTCCAGCCAGCGGCTGCTGTGGACTTGTCCCCATCTCCAACCGTTGCTGGAGCAGCAGTGGGACCGGGACCAGGACCAGGACCGGGACCAGGACCAGGACCAGGACCAGGACCAGGACTAAACTCTTTTCCTTCACTCCCTGCCCTCACAGGTACAGGAAAAAAAGGGTCGTCTGGGGTCAGAGTTTCTAAACTCTTCTGCCACAAGCAGCTACTTCTATAATCCCTGCCCCAAAATCAGGTAGATGATTAAAAAAATAAACGTGGTTTTGCCAGTGTCATGAGAGGTCCACTACAGATCACCTCCCATCCTGAAATCATGCTGGGGCAGCTCCAGTGTACTTCTTCCTGATGGCCTCTCCTGGCACAGATTTCTTGCTGCATCTTTCTCAAGATGTAGATATTTAAAAGCTCCGCCCAGCCTTACTAAGAGCCACATGAAATTTTCATGTTGCCAGTCTGCCGCGACAAGTTTAATGATGTTTAATAAAGGCTGATGGTGCCTGAACTTCACAGCAGAGATCCTTCGCAGACTCCCTGGTGGAGGGAGCGCGGAAGAGCTCGTCCCCACTGTGTCTTCTTCACTTGACTTAGCACATAGAACAAACTACTGTGAGCCACGTGGCATTTGTGTTTATGACACAGCAGAGAAAACATCCTGCAGTTGTGGATATTATGTGTAAATGAGTCAGCATGGACAAAATATACTTTCTAGGTATTAAAACCAGATACCCTTGGGTTTTATTCAGAACCAAGACAGTCTGGGTTAAAGGGTTTAGCCAGCAAAATGCTCTTAGTATCACTCAGAAAAGACATCTGGAGGTGGTTGGTCCAAGCAGATATGGGTAAGGCCAGTATAACTGGACAGAACACAGACCCAGTGTGAACTGTGCATGCCTGAAAGACCAAAGAATTGCCCCTCTGTTACAGATGTGCTCAGCACCCTTGGGACTGCCTGAGTGGACCTTCCAGCCCAGGGACAGCAGGACCCCAGCCTAGACCTCACCTGCTGTGAGCCCACCCAGCCCAGCCTGGAGCCAAAGGCATCAACAAGCTGCTTAAGTCTTTAAAAGGGGCTTAAGCCTTTCAGAGAGCCAGTTCACATCAACTCCATGCCAAGTACCAGACGAGCCACATATAATGCTCCATAAGCACCCGAAGGTTGTTCCTCCATATCCATAACATTTTTGGAGACTACCCCAAACCCCATCTGAAGGGCTGGACTGCTCTTTTGACTAATGCATGGAAGACTCCCAGTTTGACAGTATCTAAGACAAGCCTTGTTTGATAGGATCTAAGACAAGACTCTAAGAGAAGCCCAGATGAGCCTTTCTGGGCACCACAAGTTTGAGAACTGAGAGCCATCAGTCTGAGATCTGGGAGCAAAATGGGATCTCAGATCTTGCATATTCGGGAGACTGGAAGCCACTGGGCTAACAAATGCCACTCAGGGCTCTGGTATGACACCAAGCTTGTTATTTCCAAATGTAGATGGATCAAGCCAGGCAGCAGGAGGGTGGGGAAGGGTCAAGGCAACCATTTCCCTTCCGCATCTGGAATCACAGCCTAAGCTGGTGGACAAGCCCAGGGGCACTGCTTTGCCTGTCAGTACCCATCAGGGTGCATCAGGATGAACAGGGGTCAGCTGTGTGCACTGTCAAGGAGGCAAACAGACTGCAGTTAATCACGGGCATGTTTTCTAGTGGGTTTATCTCCTTAAAGGAAAGGCGGAAGGATGTCTGTCACACCTCAGGATAATATAGTAAGTGAATAAACAAAATATCCTAATGGAGTTATAAATCTTCAGAATTCTTGGCTTTGAAAGATGCCTCTGGGCTGCAGGACCTAAAGGCATCCCTGAGAAATGCATGAGGCAAAGAACCAGCCAGATGCCTCTTTGTCAAGGGCAGTCACCCCTAGGACTTTTCCATTATCTCCCAGATAAACTCTCCTCAAAGGGTGTATCCCCCAGTCTCAGCCAGAGACACACGTAGGAGGTCCCTGCTGAGGAACCATCAACCTTTCAGATGCGTCACCTGGAGCCACTCGGAGGCCCATGTCCACGATGGGGCCATCCAGCCTGGGCATGCAGAGCCCGTGCTTTTCTTATGGCAAATCTGACTTGCGTGTGGAGGGGGAGGCTGCCCCGGAGGCATGCTCTGCCCTCAGCACACAGGGCTGCTCCTCCAGCAGCAGCAGGGCTGGAGCCCACCGTCTCCCCGAGCTCGGGCTGTGCAGGCACCACGCTAGGGTCTGCTGCGCCGGCAGCTCTGCCTCCCAGACATCAGCTCGGAAATAATCTCAGCCCAGACAGCAAACCCATCGTCTGCTGGGCCGCTGTGACAGGAATAGCTCCTCGGCTCCAGAGGGGCTAAGTTCACCCCTGCAGCAGCACCAGCCTGTCTCCAGCACAGCATGACTGTGGACCCGCACGGCTCTCGTGGTCCTTTGGATCCTCTCCTGGGGCAGGAGCTGGCAGCATCAATCCCAGCCTCGCTCTTCTATCCAGAGAGCTGAAAGGAGGCCTTCAGACACTGCTCAAGACCACTGGGAGCTACAGGTCCACCCTGTCCTACATTCAGAGGCACAGCACCAGCTGGTTATTTTGGGTTGACCACCTGCCTCCTCCCTTCAGTAACGGCATCTCTGTGCCAAGAGCCTGCAATGGAAGGGCCGCAGGTAGAAGGCACCCAGCCAACACCTCAGCGGAGAAGCGTGCTCCATGCCCAGGCCAGTGCTGCCCTGGGCCTCCTGCCCCCCACCTCTGGCTCAGCCCCCCCTGCACACCGTGGCACCCCCGAGAACAGGATGGTCCCCGGGCCTGGGGGAGCAGCTTGTCCTCTCCTGGGGGCACCGGGAGCTCCAGCCAGAGAGGTAGGTGCTGGCAGCACACAGCAGCGTAAAGAAACAGAACACTCATCAGCAGCTTGGACAGCCCTGGGCTCTGCACAGGCACAGTGCTGGCCAGGACATCAGGATTACCTTTCTCCATTAACTAAAGGCACTAGGGGAGTGCTGGCATCCACCTGGAAAGCCATCAGGGACAAGCAGGAGGAAACTTCTCATCAAGAAAGGCTGCTGCTGCTCAGTGTTGGCTTCTGGGTGGCTTTGCCTTAGACCCCTGCTTCCCCTTGAGATAGCAAGCCTCTTTATATCCAGTATCTTTCCACTCGGAGGGAGGGCAGAGGACTCTCAGGCTTGGGTGGCTCCCAGGGAAGTTTGTTTATGCACATCGTGGCTCCGCGGGGCTGGAGCGGTGACATTCTGGACCGCAGAGGGCTTAGGCACTCGGAGGACAATGTCTAAGGGCAATGAAAGGAGCAGAAATGTGCAACAAAATGCACTCAGGCCATCCTGACGTGGATGACCCCTTCCAGACCCCCTTGGCTCCCACTGCGGCACCCTCCACCATGCCCACCTGGCAGTGGTCTGCAAGGTACCAACTCTACAAACACTGGCCAGGCTGCTGGCATGCTGGTCCCCCCACCAGCTCACATCACAGAGGAATAAAGCTGCCAGCAGCACTGGAAGAGCCAGGAGGAACACGCAAGGAGGAGGAACATTTCCTGCTCATGTGGAAACAGACTTCCCACCCGCAGCAGCTCATGCTGGGCCAGGAGTGACTGCAAACACAACCACCCGAGTCCCATTGCTCTGGGGACCCCCAGGCAGGACTGGCCATCCCTTCTGCAAGGTGGGCAGCAGGACTTTGGCCAGGCATGACGGGACAGCCAGCAGTATGGCTGAGGGAGGGGGTGTAGGCACCGTCCGATGCAAAGCAGCGTGTTCCAGAGCTGGATGCCAGTGCCAGCCCTCTGGCCACCAGCCCAGTGCCGCCCTGCCTGGTGGCACCAGAGCAAGGCACCAACTAGCACCCTTGCTACTGCCCAGCCCACCCGAGGGACACACATGTCCCCGTGGGGCTGTGTCCCCATGGGGCCATGTCCCCGTGGGGCCATCCTTGGCACCCGCAGGCAGTGCCTCTGCAGAGCGGCTGTCACGGAGCACCATGGCACAGCCGCACGGGCTGCGAGCGCTGCCTGGGGAGGGAAGGGTGACCTTGGCCTATATTTTAAAGGCCACTTCTCATCTACAAAAAGCAGCCAAATGAGGGCAGCAGCAGGGAGGAGAGATGAGCAACGCAACGCGGCCATGAGGCAGAGGAGCCTCTGCGCTCAGCAGTGCCCTCCTCCTCCCTGGCACAGGGTGGCCAGAAAGGGGGTGCCCTGCTGACCCCAACTCTGCTCTCCCTCCTGTCCTGTGTCCATCTCTGCTTCCCCTCCTGTCCCGTGTCCATCTCTGCTCCCCGTCCTATCCTGTGTCCATCTCTGCTCCCCCTCCTTGCTCTGTGAAAGCAACGACATGTGTGGGGAGCAGGAGCTGTGGGGCACAGGGAAAAACGGCAGCGGGGTTGTGCCCAAAAGGGCAGAGCAGGAGTGTTGGAGGGCAGACCCACGGCTCTGAGTTGCTTCAGTCAGGGATCGGTGCAGCCCCCCCGGCCCCACAGCACACCCTGCCAGCAGCCAGAGCAACCCCAGGTTCTGTGCCTTTCTGCCAGCCCCACGCCATGTCTCACACACCTAGGAAGGTTCAGACACCACCAGGAGTGTGAACCAGGACTCTGGCACATCCCATACATGTCCTGCATGCGGCAGTCCTTATTTTATCAACAAAAGGCAAGAATTCTTTACAAGATCACCAAGTTGGACCGTCACAGTCCAAATGTGCCCCCCAGCCTGGTTCAAAACAGCAGGAGATAAATGGAGAAAGCCACATGCACAGTCAACTTTGATGGGAAACGCAAACCTGACTGCACCACAGTCACCTCCCCACTCGCTTCCCAAGGGTCCTCCAGGGACATCTCCTGTCCCCATGAGCCCCAGGGAAGGGGCTGGACTTTGGCCATGGCTGTCCAGGGCCTGGAGAGGAGATGTCCCGGCTGTCCCATCTGCTAGCACAGTGCTGGGGAGGGAGAGCTCCTCCAAGCATCTGGTGGGGCTCAGCCTTGTGCTGCAGCTGTGAGATTTCTCTCCAGGATCTGGAAAGCACTTCAAGGATATTCTTAAGCATTTTGTTTCAGAGCTTTAATGATAGTGCATCACTTGGTTGGCAGGAGCTGAGAGCTTCCCCTGTCACTAGTGGCTGAGCATTAGTAGAAGAAAGGAAGGCTGCATTATGGGTTGATGGTCTCCATTCAGTCTCCCATTTTCTGGGAGGAAAGATTGCTCAAGTGCAGCTATTAAGCAAGGCAGGCAGTTCCTGCATTCCAACCCCAAAGCTGGAAGGCTTACTGAGGTTTAAACCATTCAAGAGTTTCTAGAAAAAAAAGCCAAGGTGTCTGCAGAGAGGAAAGGACAGGCAAGGTCAGAGGGGACACAACTGTGTCACCTTTAATCATTCTGGCAGAGGGTAACCATTGCTCTGCCCACAGGGACCTGCTAACACCCACCCTCATGCCCTGCAGAGCCCTCTCGGAGCCCTCCTACCAGTTTACATGCAGGTACACGAGCACATTGGAAAAAGCATCTGAGCATCAGCCTGGGTTGGCCTCCTGCCCTCTTGCTGTGAGGGCAGGCTGGAAAGAAGCTGGTGCATCATCCTTCCCTCAGTCCCTCCCTCCCATCCATCTCCTTCCACGCTGCCAGCCTCTCCTTAACCTTGATGGTGCCACAAACTGTGACATCTCCTCAGCTGCTGTGAGCCCACATCAGTGGGGTGAGGGAACCAGAACTGAGGGAATATTTCTGAAATACCAGGGTGCTTCTCAGCAGGAGGTGGACCCACAAGGCTGTGGCTATTCAGTGGACGAGGCTCTCTGGAGATCCTCCCAGAGAAGTTCTCAGATGCTTTTGCCTCCAGAAGTGGCCACAATTTGAAGCAATTTCCAAAAGGGTATTGTCCCCTTGGTGGCACAGCCACCGGTTCTGGGGTCAGACCTGGGCTTCACTTCCTTGGAACCAGCTCCTGTGGGATGGGCTCAGGGCAGCAACCCCTGAAGGTCTGGATGGAGCTGGACACAAGAACAGAAGTCCGCTACAGGAGACATCAATCTACTCGTATTGCCATGGCATTGACTCATACACCACATTGTGCCAGCAGAGACAATTTGAACGGCGGCTATAAAATAATAAACAGCAGGGTGGGAAAGAGGCATCAGGATAAGATGGGGCCAAGATGGAGAAAGGAGAAAAAAAAAAAAAGAGAGAGAAAAGAAACTTAGTCACAAAGCTCCTTCTGTGAAAATCTACCCCACATCTGGAAGGAAAGGTAGGGCAAGGAGTCCCGAGGCTGTGCCGAGCATCGGAGGTACAGGACAAGCTCCTGTGTGGCCCCGGAGCTGCTAAAAGCTGCTTTCATTGCCTCGTTCACCCGGCGCTGAGGGAGGAGCTGGGGACCCCAGCAAGAGGGAAGCAGGAGGAAGAGCCCTGCTGCTGCCGGTGGAAAAATGAGACCTCCACACAGCTGCAGGAGCAGTTTTGTTGCTGATTGTTTTTACAAGGGGTTAGGCTAGGTTGATGATTAATATTAATGTCTCGGTAAATTATGCATATTATGTATTTGCATGGAGCATTCCCCAGCGATGTTTCCTGCATGGTTAGCCAGCATCCCCCCGAGCACCAGCAGCCCGCTCACGGAGTCGGCAGCTGCATGTCTGAGGGTTTTATTCTATTAAGAAAACAAAACTCAAACCAAAAACTGAAAACAGCCTGGCGTGGGGAGCCGACCCCTTCCTGCCAAGAGAGAGCAGGCCACAGACACGAAGGGCAAACGAACACTGTCACCTCCCTGCACGAGTGACAGTAGGGAGGACAGTAAAGGGGTATCTTCTGCACACCCATCCTCTCCCCAGGATGGATAGATCCCACCCTAACCCAGAGGCAACAACCCTATCACAGACAAGATCTAGTCTCCCCTATCTCCTCCCCGCATCTCTCGCTCTGGTTCTTTTCTCACGAGATGCTCAGCTCCTTGAATTCTGCTCATGTCTCTTGTTACTGCTCGCACGAGCCCAAGTTGTATCATCGTACCATTATCAAGCCATGCACCTGATTTTCTGGCACACGGTGTCCTCATCAGGAGGCAGCTCCTTGCAGCTCAGCGCTTCCATCGGTACAAACCAGACGGACTGTGCTGTGATGAGCAAAGCAACACTAACGCGTATCTGTCATCTGCCACGTGCTTCCTGACGCCCTGTACAGCACCGTGCACACGTGCGGGTGGGTGTCTGGCCTCAGACTTCATTCTCAAGCCACAAACCCAGACTTATGGGGGTCAGCAGGTCCAGGCAAGCTGCCAGGCAATGCCGCCCTGCTGCATGTCCCTCATCCCCAGCTCCCAGGACTCTGCTGCCAAGCAGCTCCACTCCTTCCCCTTCCCATCACCGCTCTGGTCGTGTCCCCAAGGGGCACTGATGAGGGACCAGAACCAGGACATGCTACATAAAGAGTAAAACACTGCTGGGGCACACCATTGGCCCCATGTGGTCAGGGGCCACGTCATCAGGAGGCCACATCAGAGCCCTGGAGGACCCTCCTTACTTGACCTGCGATGGGGATGGAGGCAGAGATGGGAAGGACTTCACAGTTGAGGAGTAGCAGCCTCTCATGGGCTGTGTCAGCGCTGAGTAGGGAGGGATGGCACCGAGAGCCACAGCTTGTCCTCCACCCCTCACCCCAAATCCCTGAGCCAGCACCAAGTGCCACTCTTCAAACACGAGCCCTTTAGCTAAGGTCTCCAATCTCAGCACCAAATTTCCAGATGTTTCACGCAGGTGTCTTTGGCGAAGGACCTCGAGAGATGATTAAGAAGCAGAAAATGCAAAGAGGAAAGACAAGACACTTGTGCAGGACTGAGGCATACAGAAGAACCTGCTTAGTCCATGAGTGGACAAGCCACCTTCAAGAAACAGCCTGTTCCACCATGAGCACACCTGGGAGGGAGGGACAAGACTTGTCACTGCCACCTGCAAACCCCACAGGCTCCTCTCCACCAGGGCCCACAGCATGGAAACGAGACAGATGTTCCACTCTCCCTGGCCAGCCACATTTGGGGTGTTCCCTCAGCCAGAGGTTGGAGATATTTGCCTGATTCCCTTTCAAGTATATTTTCATAGTTCTGGTCTTTGCAACATCCTGTGAGAAACCGCTTCACAAGCAAATTGGGTGCTGGGTGCACAGATGCCTCCAAGAGCATCAGGCATTTCCCAACAGCTCCATGGAAGCTGTCCCAGGTCCCACCTCCCCTCCACACCTCTCTGGTTCCTCAGAGAGGGTGCTCAGCGGTAGCTGCCGTACCTGAGACACAGGCACAACCCCAAACATCATCCCATCACCACCCACAACCCCATCACTGCAGAGCGAGTGCACGGACACCCATTGGGTCCCCTGGAATCATGACAACGTGGTGGCTGGGCAGGGAACAGACCAACAGCACAGAGCAAGGGGGAAGAATTGGCAGGGCCATGCAGGGTCACGAGAGCTCCCGGAGGACCACAGGCACCCAGAGCTGAAATCCTCCAAGCACTGAGGTTCCCTGAAGGTCCCATGGAGGACAACTGTCCCAGCTGCCCAGCCCAGCCCTGGTCCTGCCCCACAGTGGAAAGGCCAGTGGAGCCCCCCAGCAGTGGGCTCAGACAGCCCTGCCCACGGCCACTGGAGAGGAGGGGATGAGTCAGTGCACGAAGGCCACTCATGCATGGTGTGGGTGGAGCAGTGCAGCAATTTCTTCCCCAGGAGATTATATTCTTCACAGAAGTCCTTTTTATTTATTTCTTCTCACGGAGCACAGCAATTATCTGCTCCTCAGCTCCTCCGCACCTGGGGCTGCTACATGTGGGAAGGGGACAACTTGCTATTCCTCCTGCTGTGCCAAGCGGGCAGGGCTGGGACCTCCTCCTGCAACCGATGTGACACCAAGGGGTCAGGGCTCGGCCACCCAGCCCCACCACTTGGCCACAAGCAGCTCCCATCTGCACCCCAGTGCCACCTGGGTGCTCTCACCACGCCTGTGCCATATGTCTCGGCACTATCAACCACCACACTGTTGCCCCAGCAGTCAGGTGCAGCCTTGGCTGGGTGTATAGGGTTGGAGAAGCAGGAGAAGCTGAGAGAAGATGTTTGGAGAAGCCTTAGGTCTCCTCCTGGCCCCATCACACTCTAGCTGAGGAAGTCGAGATCATGCCACCCAGTTTCCCCACAAGAAATGCAAACATCACTCTGCCAGCTACAGACAAATAGTATATTTAGTGCTTGGGCCACTTCAAAACACTTTCTGGGGACAGCTGAGAACTCCACCAACCTAACAGAGCCCACCCCAGCTGGAGCCAGCTCACTGGATCCCCCTGTGGCCCGTAAAGGGGAGCAGCCCTCACTCACCAGTCCTGGCCACCACGCAGAGGTGGCCACCATCTCACAGAATCTTCATGGTTATGGAGTCCAACCATACACACACACAAAAAAAAAACCCCACCAACAAACTCGGGCACCAGAGCATGCCCTGAAGTGCCATGTCTACATGTTTCTTAAACACCTCCAGGGATGGGGACTCCACCACCTCCCTGGGCAGGCTGTTCCAGGGCCTGACCACCCTCTCAGGAA
>JAOXJM010000005.1:15701547-15711696 GCA_026413425.1 Tringa solitaria | reverse complement strand
GAGGGCAATGAGGTCTCCCCTCAGCCTCCTCTTCTCCAAACTAAACATGCTCATCTCCTTCCAGCTCTGCCAGGCCTCGGCGTGCCGGGTGCTGCCTTGCCTGGCACCAAAGCTCAGGGACAGACAGACAAATGGACATGTTGTGAAGGCACTTGCTGTCAGGGCTGTCAGAAGCGATGTGGTTCTCAGGCTGTGCTGTCCTTTGGGAAGGGGACCAGGCTGAGGAGAGCACCCAGTTCCCGCTGTGCCTGACACCACACTGAAATACTAGAGCTGGCTTCCATCAGCTTCGCGATGCAGGAGCGCAGCTCTCCTCCCCCAAGCATCTTCAGCCCTGTCTCTGCTGCGAGAGAACAGAAAACCTGACAGATGTCGCCCAGGCAGGATCAGAAGGAAAGCAGAACCATTCCAGGAAAGATGACCTCAAAGAAAAGCTCCTCCTGTTGTCCTCCACACCAGCTCTCCTTGCTTGCAAGAACACAAGGAGAAGGGTTATTTCCTGCAGCCTCCATAGCCCACACCGGTTTGCCGGGGGGACTGACGGGCAGAGCACTGCCCGGGTGACTCTGCTACCCAGCAGAAGAGTGATTCAGCCAACAGAAGGGCACAGGGAAGCACTGACACCCCCCAGACACTAACAGGAGGTGGTGACCCCGTGGACGACTGCACGCCTCAGCCCCAGCACAGCCATCAGCCTGCAGGACAGATGGGGTGCTCTTGCTTTTGCAGCCATCTCCTCTGCAGGTTACACTCTGGTCCAGGACACTGAGGTGCCCAGTGCTGCCCCTCGGGGAGGTCACTCCTCACACACGTGTCACTCTCCAGCCAGGCAGCTCAGGAGGACATCGAGCCGCAGGGGCTGGAAGAGGGATGTCGCTGCAGCTCTGCCCCAGCAGACACAGCAGCACAGGTCCCCAGCCACCCCTCTCCCTGCTGTCCCGCGGCGGGAAATCCTGCTCCTCAATGTCACCTTCCTACCAGCACATTTCCAACCCACGTCAAGCAGCGACTGCCAGATGCTGGTTGGGCCACTCGCTGTAGAACTGGGACCTCCCACAGGGGTCTCTGTTCCCGCTGTGAGCTGCAGAGACCACCCCCTGGGTCTGGTCACCACTGAGGTCCCCCAGGGAAGTCCTGCTGCCAGAGGCACAGGCACCAGCACTGTTGGCAGCCCCCAGCTCCCGAGGATGGTGTCCACCTGAGGGGTGGGCTGCCATCTGCCTGTGCAGCTGTGCCCAGGGCCAGCAGCCAAGGAACACCCACAGCTCTGGGGTCGAGCTCTTCACTGCTTGGACCCCTGGCCCAGCATGTCACCGGACGTAGCTATGTCACAGCTATGACATAGTCACCATTACAGAAACATGGTGGGATGATGGTCACGACTGGAATGCTGAGATGAGTGGCTATAAGCTCCTCAGAAGGAATAGGCAAGGAAGGAGGGGGGGGGGGGGTGTGTGGCTCTGTGCATTAGGGAGTGTTTTGACTGTATAGAGCTGGATTCCAGTGGTGATAAAGTTGAGTGCTTATGGGTAAGGATGAAGGGGAAGGCTAACAAGGGAGACTTGGTGCTGGGAGTCTGCTAGAGACCACCCAACCAGGATGAGCAGGCAGATGAAGTATGCTATAGGCAGCTGGCGGAAGTCTCGCAATCGACAGCCTTTGTTCTGGTTGGGGACTTCAACCTACCAGATATCTGCTGGAAATACAACACAGCAGAGAGCAGGCAGGCTAGGAGGTTCCTTGAGTGTATGGAAGAGAACTTCCTGACACAACGGGTAGGTGAGCCTCCCAGGGGAGGTGCCTCGCTAGACCTACTGTCTACCAACAGAGAAGGACTAGTGGGAGATGTGGTCAGAGGCCATCTTGGGCTAAGTGACCATGAAATGGTCAAGTTCTCAATTATTAGTAAAGAGGGGGGTTAGCAAAATCTCCACCTTGGACTTGCGGAGGGTGGACTTTAGCCTGTTCAGAACTCTGGTTGGAAGAGTCCCCTGGGAGATAGTCCTGAGGGGGGTGTGTGTACACACATGGTGCGGCTCATCCACGGGCATCCACGCCCCATACACCAGTCAGCTCTGAGGGACCCTACCTGGTGGCACTGGTCAAGCCAGCCAAAACTTTTACTGACAGGAACATGGGAAAAAAACCTGGTTTACTGCTGGCACAAGACAAAACCTGCCGTTTCCTTTCAGTCCCGAAGCATGGGAAGGCTGATGCAGTTAAGTCCCATCAGAATTGGACTAGGACCCCTGACACTACAGGAGAAGTTGTCTGGTCTTTTGAGGCAGCAGTAAATGTTTTGTCACTGAAGAAGCAAAAGAAGAGGGAGAAAAATAAAAAGTAAACTCCCTAAGAAAATGTTACCTTTGATTTAAAAGAATCTTTGCAGAGAACGGTGGATAATAAGGAAGGTGGAACATCTTCTTGCTAATGCAAGAGAGCTCTTGACCTGCCTGCTTCTGCGGAGGAATAAAGTGAATGGGAGTCCCAGAAGGAACATTAGATCACACTGGTTATTGGTCATGGTAAGAAAATAAGTCCATTAAATGAACACACTTGGGCAGTGTGAACTTCTAGCAACAGCAAACATGCGCAGCCCTCCCCAGTGAACTCTTGCTAATGAAATAAAGCCATTAGAGCCCCCGAGTCACCACATACCACAGCCGGGCGATGTGTTTAACAAGTCCCTGCTGGATTGCACACAGGAGGCCTCTGAGAAGTCTGTGAAGCTCACGGCAATGATCAGCAGACTCTCAAGTGATGCTTTTTAAATCCTGAAGTGGTTGTTGAAAAACAAAACAAAAATACCACCAGATGGGAGGCCGTGCTTAGCACAAACAGAAGAATTGAGCCCATGGGGCCACCCAGCGCTTCTCCTGCCCAAGTCCTCTCCTCTCCCCGGTCGCCGTGAGCTTTGCCAGCTCATCCCTGCTCCATCGCCTCCTGCCCAGATGCCGGGAATTCACTTCAGCAGAATTTAGGAACCACAAAGAGGTGGTCAGGCACGCACGGTGCGGATGGAGCCGGGCTGTACCCCGTGTCATGGCCCCGATAACCCCAGGGGTTCCCGGAGAGAGCCGTCCCCAAGGGCACAGCGGGGCCCCGGGTCCCCTTGGCACACACGGGGGCTCCCTCACCCCCCATGAAGCCGTTTGAGCAGCTCACAGCAGTGTGAAGGGCACAAGAACTTACACAGAGAAGGAACAAGCAGCACTGAGTGAATACTTATGGATGTAGCTACACAAAACCCTCCAGAAAACCTTATTAAAAGAACAACGTGTCTTCCTGTTACTGGGGACAGTCAACCTCTGCTTGGAGGGAACAACCGTCCCTGAAATGCAGGTTATTGGAGAACAAGATGGTGTGAAGCCTGTTCTGTTGCTCGGTGGGGTGGGCGGTACTGGGTGCTGGAGAAGGCAGCCCCATTCCCTCAGCATGGGCAGGAACCATCCCTTTTCCAGCTTGGATGCCCAGGACAGATTCGGGATCCCCCACCAGTGTTCAGTGAGGGGGCAGCGCTCCCGGGGACAACCGCTTGCTGGAGACAGCTCCTTGGGCTGAGGTCCCCCGGCAAGCCCATGCCCAGCCAGCTGCGTGAGCCTGGCACGAACAGCCAGTGCTGCCCAGTGCTTAACACATAAGGAGGGACCAGGAAAATCAAGTCGGTCATGCAGTACACATGCAGAAATGACATCAGCCAGCGCCAAACCTGTGAAGATGGAGCCACCCAGAGGTCCTTCTCCTCCACTGAAACTCCCTTCTCTGCAAAGGAGCAGCTTTCTGGAGCCAAACAGATTTTAATGGTGAAGTTTTTTTTTAAAACATACAATGAAGTCTGTGCTCCTGCCGGTGATGGTCTCCTCACAGAAACCTTCACAGAAAGAGCAGAGCAAGTGGCACCATCCCTCCCAGAGCACAAGTAAAGATATTTTTGGGGGGAGGCTGTAAAAACTCACAGCATCACCAGGGCTGCTCCTGCAACATTAACTCACAAGTTTCTTTCCAGCTTAGTAAAGTTACGAGCAACTTTCACAGTGAGAGGCGAGGCTCACAGGTAGCACGTGCCACTGCAAACCTGCCAGCTACAGAGTTAGCCTGGGGTACTCAGCACAGGCTCCCGAAAAACAATTAAGAGCTACTCCCATTGTTTAAAGAATGATAGCTTCATATATATATACCTAAAAAAAAAAAAAAAAAAAAAAGAAAAAAAGAAGAAAGAGATCATTTCCCAAAAGACACAGCCACCTCTGATTGCTCAAGTGCAAGAAGAATCCCAAATTCTGTCTAGTCAAAAGAAACGGCTCTTGTTTCATGCAATATCCGACACCTCCAAAGCAAGAACAAACCCACGCCTACTCCAACGCTGAGAGTGAATGCCTTTTCCAAACCTAACTTTTTCAGTAGTAACATCTTTGATGTCCCTCATTTCCAAAGCCCAGGAGCCTGGGTTAAGCCCTCCTGGCCCCCACCTGCTCTTCCTCATGGCTGCTGCCCAGCTGAGGGAGAAATCAGGGATTTTTGAATATAAAACAGTGATGTTTTCCCTTTTTTTTTTTTTAAATACCTTTAAACTTGAAACTTGCCTTCTCTATTAGGGTTTAAATTTGCTGTAATGTATAAAAATCATAGTAATTACCTTTACGCTGCCCTCTCATCCCATTGAGTTCAGGCACAGTGATCAGAGCTGGGGAGGAGAAGAAACTTTTGCTTTTAAAAATCAACTTCTTCCGAAATAAATCAAATGTGACAGCTAAACCTGCCGTTGAAAAAACAAAAGGCACGGCATCTGTAAGACAGTGACTGAGCAGCAAACTCCCTCGCAGAGGGGGAAAACCACTTGTGTTATGGCTTCAGGGATGTGAAGTCTGGGAAACTTCTCTTGCACTTGAGCTGAGCATCCCATTAGATCCCACGCAGGACACGGAGTCCCCAGGGGCCAGGCCATGACGCAGCCCTCGCATCGGCAGCGTGAGATGAAAAGCCAATCCTCTCACCGGTTCCTTCTCCCTCTCACTTCTGCCCAAAGTGGAGACGCGGCAGGGGCTGTCTGGGCTCCCAGCCACGCCAGGGCGAGCAGGAGCACAGCCTTTTCCTTTCAAATCCATGGAGCCCCTCAAGCTGCGGTGGCCCGGAGCTGCTGAGGCGGGAGCTCAGCTCCGCTGGACGCGGACAAGACGCAGACCTGGCACCTCGCCGGCCCATTTCTGCTGCGCCCCGAGAGAGCTCCTGCCCCGAGAAAACCCGAGCCCCCGAGCACGGAGACAGCCCCTCCGAGGGCAGAGAGTTGGGCCAACACATCCAAGGCAGCGACTCTGACAGCCGCTGTATATGGATTTTTCCTCCTATTGATTAACCCATTTGGAGTTTGTTTATTTGTGGTAAGGCCGCCTCGCAGCTCATTTACTCTCTCTTAATGAGGCCCCTGCAGAGTCAATGTCTCCTGTGCATTAATTACAGGCTCCAGCACAGCCCATGCTTCATGGAGCATCCTCCCCAGCTCTGCTCTGTGGTTCGTACACCAATGGCCTCCATGGGGCAGGCTCTGGCTCCACTGATCCCCAGCCCCACTGATCCCCACTTTTACAGTAACGGGGCTGCAGGATACGCCACCGTCCTAGCTTCGTTGGACAATGAACAGCTATATCGGGGGAAGATTACTTCCTTTTTCAGAGAAAGGGATCAAGATGTTCCATTTCATCTTTTTCCATATTCCAGGAGCTCGGTGCCAGCCGCTCCATCTGCAGCTGCTGGCACAGCCTGTGTCCAGCTGCCAAAGCAGTAGCAGAAATAAACATCGCTCCAAACAGAGGTGGTGTATGTCTGAGAGACCCTGAAAAATCTCTCACTCCTGTTAGATATTAGAGGCACAAATGGCAAATGAATATCCATCATTTGTTATTTCTGGATGTGAAAAATAAGGGTACAATACTACCACCCACCAGAAAAGCCTAATAAAAATAGAAAGACTTGAACTGAAGTACCCAGAATGGTTAGGATTACCGTAAGAGAACTGAACAAATAACCAAAAATTCAACTTACCATTAAGCAGTAACAGTGAAAGCACCAAGGAAGAGTTGCTGGTTCAAACAACAATGAACCCTGAGCTCACTCGAGATTTAAAACCACAGCACTAACAAGCTGCACTGTCCTGGTTTGAGGTAAAACAGAACCAATTTCCCGTGCAGCAATTTCACTTTTTAGCTAAGCCTCTTCTAACTGACTGAACTCCCTGAAAATTAACAGCACATTGTGCAGAAACTCTTTGCTCTCAGAGCAGTAAGACCTGACACAGGGTGACAGATCGCTTTCGACACCTTCCCCACCTGCTCGCCTTTGCCTTTAGAGGCCAAAACCTGTGGGACAAGAAGAACCTCTATGTGTCTGGGTGGCATCTAACACTGTACGAACTACTTGGTGCTGTTCTAGACCCGCAAGCTCTGCTCTCCCAGGAGTTAAAGCATTGCTGAGACGGGTGCCACACAAAGCCAAGCCGAACTGCAAAGCTACCCGGTGGCTGTTCCTCCGTGACACGATGGAGCCAGCGGCAGCAATCCACCTGAAGTGGTCTGTCTGCTTCTAGGGAGGAGGTGGTGGAAACACCAAAGGAAGCCGCATGAACTGGCGGAGCAAGATGTACCATTACTCTTCCCGATAAAACCAGGAGGTACCACAACACCGGGACGGCCAGACGGCTTTCTACAGCCTCAGGCAGCACTTTCCACATCTTTGAATCCGCAGGGTCAATAAAACAAGAAGCAACTCTCTTCGGTGTGGTGCAGGACAACACGGAGCATCCATACAGGATAAATACCACCGAGTTAAAACTCTGCTTTGGCTAACATCCCTAAGCCTACGGGGAGAGGGGGAAAACAAAAGGAATTTGGGGTTGAATCCACTCACAGTGGGCTTTGCGTTGTAAACGCAGTGGGCTGTGCATCTTTGGGGGTACCCAGCGGTCAGCTCATGCCACTGCTGACCCCCAGCCTCACCCGGGGCCAGGCAGGGCCCCTGGTCCCACACCATCTGCGGTGAGAGTGTGACCCGGGGCAGGAGCGGTGCCAACGCGCCTCCCTCGCACCGCTCTGGCAACCGGACAACTCGCCACATAAGCAGGAGGCCAACGTCCCTCACGCTGCAGTGTCGCTTCACAACGTGCCCCAAGCTGCTTGTCCTGCCCCTAATTCCCTGCTGAACGGGTGTCACAAACACAGCACACGTCACACTTCGTTAGCGTGCAGCAACGCAGAGTCACACACACCCCACCTCTCTTTTGCTTTCAGATCACTACATCCATCTTAGCTGGAGGAAGGGGCAGCGTCATCACAGCCTGTTATAAGGCTATATAAGGGCAAGAAAATACTCCTCCTATTACATGTTACCACTCCCCTTTTATACCCTCCTTCCTGCTGACTTCAACGGGAATAACAGCGCTATTTTCCCTCCTAAAATTCATAACCCTCCCCTTAACAAACATTGAACACATACTGCTTCATAGGTGCCAGCTTCCCTTTACCCTCAAAGCGTGCGATGGAGTTGAATTCTGAACACCTTGACCAGTATTGAGCCGAAAGTTTGCTGCTTCTGTTTCACATCTAACAGTCCCCGAAAGCCTGTTCCTTCCCCACCTATTTTGCAGGTCTAATAAGAGACATTACCTCTCCCTATTGCAAAAATGAAAAAAGCACAATGGAAGTACAATCACATTCTCTTTTCTCAGCTGCTAAAACGTGTAGTTCCTTATGGGAACCTGACTGGTACACACTTCGGAAGTTAATTTTCGGTTATTGGTTTTGAGATTTAACAAAGACACACTCAAATGAACCTATCCATCAAAGAAGGAGGAGCCCAGCCCGCAGAGCACTGTCACTGCCAGCTCTGCAGCCACAGAGCACTGTTTGGTCCTCCCTCCTCTCCAGACGGGCAGGTCCCCAGGCTCCAATGCTGCCTTCGCCACTCACTCCTTACAACAGAGACCGGTGTGTTCTGCTCCAAAGCAACAGAACCAGGCACCAGGTCGGTGCAAAGAGCCAACAAACCATCTTTTATCAAAGCTGGGACCAAATGATTTGTCCAGTTAGCAACTGGAAAGACAGCGCTGCCTGTGGAGAGAAACACAGCAAGAAAACACGAGGAGAGCACAAAGTGCGGCACAAAACCTCTCAAGGGTGTTAAGGCCAAGAAAGCATGGAAAAGAAAGATTCAAGAACAACTTTCCAAATCGGAGTAACCTCCTCTAAGGGTCTGTGGTCAATATGGAAAGTATTTAAAATGGACAAACCAAGACAGCAGAGTAAGGGAGCGCAGAGCCCTGAAGAACGGCACCAGCAGCAGACAAGGCTTCTGACAGCCGGCTCCTGTGGTAAGTACCTGAGCATCTGGAAACAGCTGGTCACACACCTTCTTCCCAGAACACGCCACTCTTACTGCCCTGTTCGCTGTGAGCTGTCCTCGGATGTCACAGCCACCATTGTGACGTTACTTCTGGGGACATCAGCCATCCCCATGAGAGACAGAGAGGGCAGCGTCACTGCACCGTAAGCTTTGGCTAAATAACTAAAAACTATTCGTACAGATGTTTTCTGTAGGCAAGACGCTTTTGGGATTTATTTTGAATTATAAAAGACTAACAAACAGCATTATCCTGTTAGATGTGCATACAGACAAACCCCGGGAGGAGTCTAACAGCCGAGAAAGTAACAAGTGAGTGGCAGGACCAAGAACCCGTGCAGCTCTGAACGAGCACCACCAGTTTTTTCACAGCCTACTGCTGGGAAATGGGACGAGACTGTCACCAGTGAAAATAAGTACAGTTTCCAATTATAACACAATAGAAGATCCAGTCCATGCAAAAGTCTGAGCTTTTATCTCCCACTGGCTATCTTCTTCAAGATCTGGGTGACAACTGTCCAGTAACTCTATTTCATGTTACCAAACTGTTAACTTTCTTTTTACATCAGGCGACACAGAGCGTCAGCAGTAAATACAAAAGGCTTTAACATAATGGGAGGAATAAAATATCTCATTATTGGGGGTATGAAACGGGAGGGATTTTGGTGTGGCTTTGAGTCCTCACCCACACAGACCATCACAGTAAATCACAGTGATGAGTAGCAAACACAGGTTTGGAAGAGCTGTGGTTACGTCCCTGTAGCGTGAGCTTGGGAAGAGCAGAACTTGGTTCCCAGCCTGGGCTTGGGCCAACAAAAGCTGCGATCACCAGCCACGTGGGCTTACGCTCCTCGCTCGGGAGGTACCAAATCAGAGCAGCAAAAGCTTCAAGTGTGAACCACACTCTCCAAACAGGGTGTCACCTCTGGCCCAGGAGAACGGAAGGGACCAAGGATCTAGAGGCGAGCCGAGTATGGAATGAGCAGATGTTGCTGAAGAGCTAGGAGGAAAAAGAAGGTGTCAAAGTTGCTGTGTGACAATACTCAAACTCCAATATTTCTGGTCTCCTCACAAATTTAGGAATCCTTCTGGGTTTTCCACATCTGCTTCTAGAGCAGAAAGAGGAGTAAGCTTCAGAAACAGACCTTAGGAAGCTTGTAAGGCTGGAGAAGATGTGAAGAGTTATTTTTAAAAGTTCTTTGTTTCTAAGCAACCATTTTGCTTAGTCCACTTGCACGCCCTCAGGAAGTTCCACCACTACAGGAGCGCAGTCATCAGGCTCTGCCTCAAAGTCCCATTTAAATTTCTTCGTTAGGTGAGCCTTGAATTTTTCAGCCTTTTTCCTTAGGGTCCCACTAACAGCAGCACTGCACGTGCAGGAAAAGAACACCTAAAAGAACAGAGCAGAGGTCAGTAAGGACTCAGCCATGGCACAAGCTGTCATCTCTTTCCTACAAAGACGTCATACGACAGGGTGCATCAGGAAAAGTTTCAGGTAAAGCCACTGGTAAGGGACCCTGGAAACCATGCCAGCTTTGGGGCTACCTAAATAGAGCTCACACTTCTCCTCTCATCCCACTGCCAGAACAGACATCCCGCCTGCACTCCACTCAGTCAGCCTTAAAGATTTGCATTAAGGTAATAACTTTGGTCCAAGCAGGAGTATCATGGAATCACGGAACTGTCAGAGTTGGAAGGGACCTCTGGAGATCCTCCAGTCCAACTCCCCTGCCAAAGCAGGGTTGCCCAGAGCACATCACT
>JAOXJM010000005.1:15671713-15687646 GCA_026413425.1 Tringa solitaria | reverse complement strand
GGCAGAGGCTGCCCAGAGAGGTGGTGGAGTCTCCGTCTCTGGAGACATTCAAAACCCATCTGGACACATTCCTGTGGGACCTGCTCTGGGTGACCCTGCTCTGTCAGGGGGTTGGACTAGATGATCTCCAAAGGTCCCTTTTGACCCCTATCATTCTGTGACTCCATGAAAAGGGCTGGGGACAGGTACCGAGCACCTCTCCTTCCTTCTCGAGTCCCTCTCTGAGCTTCTGCTTTCATTTATGTGCACTTAATTTGGGAATGAAATGGCCACGGGTGAGGTCCTCTGATGCAGCCTCATTTCCTTCGTTTCCTATCATTTCCACTCTTGCCTGTGCCACTCCAGCTCTAACAGACCCAAGACAAGGTGAGATGCTCCAGCAGTGGTGCTGTGTGCTCCTTGGGCCAGGAGGACCTGGAGAGTCTGGCTGTAGGTACATCTGGGAACACTCACCCCACCTGCATGGGCAGGGATTGGCACGCACGCTGCTGGCAGCCTAATTCTGAGTCCCTTCCACTGCAACTGTTGGCTTCAGGAGGTCAGTGACATCCTGCTGCTGTCCCTTCTCACCTCAACAACTCCCTGCCCTGCGGGGCTGAGCCGGGCACTGGGCGCTGGGCTGGCTCCATCCCCCACGGGACAGCATGCACTTTTTCAGCTTGTGTCCTGGATTGAGCAACACAGGACTAGTTTCTGGTTTAGTGCATGAGAAAACTGAACTTCTAGAAGACTCTAGTGTCTGAATGTGTGAAAATATTTCCTTCATATCCAGCCGGGCTCAAGGGTGGGATTCAAGGTCTCGGTGTTTTCAAGCCTCTCCAGGAGCAGGGATGAGGAGGAGCGAGACCCGGGCACTTGACTCAGGCTGCCAACAGGATTGTTTCATACCATGAATGCCACATTTGATATAAACTAGAAGGTTTGCTGAGGAGTTCTGTCTATCCCTCGATGGTGGGGGGGGGCAGAGAACTCCTTGCCCCGGTGTCGGAGCCCTGAGCCCTTCCCTTCCTCCCAAAGCCGCAGTGCTTGCAGGGTCCCACCTTTGCTGTCCCTGCTGGGAGTGCCTGGCTTCTGCTGGGGAATGGGCTGAGGATAGTCCTTGGGTATCTTATATTGGTATCGGGATCAATACTGGGTCTTTAGTATTGTTATCAATACTTTATTCTTATCCTATTAAATCTATTTATATTTCAACCCTTTGGTTTCCTTGTTTTCCTCAATTCCCTTTTCTGGCTGAGGAGTAGTCATTGGGCGATGGAGTAATTGTCTAAACGACAACAAATGGTTATGGGTTTCCCGAACCGTAACAGCTTGTGAGGAGAGAGGCATTCTCTGCTGTACCAACCACAGCACAAATCCACCCATCCTCAGATCCCGGTGGCCTGAGGCAGGAACGCCCCTGGCTGCCGCCTTTGGAGCTGCTCTTACCTTGGTAACGTGGGTAGTGGTGGAAGTGGAGAGGGTTTCTGCAGTGGCACTGAATATGCTGGTGAGCACTTCCTTCCCAGCGGAGCCGCTGGAGATCTGCAGGACAGAAAGGAGCAGTGGCATCAGCGGGGACACCCCAGTGCTGGCTCCCGAGGAGCTGGGACCTCCCCACTGGGATGCACCTACTCAGCCGAGCACGGGAGAAGAGAGAGCGGGAAGGGCAAAACAAGACACTGCACTGGGCTTCCAGCTGGACCCAGGTTTTTTGAGGGGGCCAGGGAGAGGTTTCCACAGCTATGCCAACCCCACAGCTGCAGGAAAGGGTTTTCTGCAGTGGGGAGTGATTACATGGCTGCGTTCCCCTCTTCCCCATTGCCGTGGTTCCAGCTGGGATGGAGTTAACTTTCTTGCAGCAGCTGGGGCAGCGCTGTGTTTTGGATCTGGGATACGCACACAGCGATACCACGCTGGTGTTTTGGTTGTTGCTGAGCTCTCAAGGCCATTCTGCTCCTCACCCCACCCCGCCAGCGATGGGCTGGGGGGGCACAAGGAGCTGGGAGGGGACATGGCTGGGACAGCTGACCCCCAGGACCAAAGGGACATTCCATGTCACGCTCAGTATATAAAGCTGGGGCAGGAGGAGGAAGGGGGGACGCTGGGAGCGATGGCGTTTGTCTTCTCCAGTCACCGTTACACTGAGGGAGCCCCACTGTCCTGGGGGTGCTGAACCCCCCCTGCCTCTGGGGAACGGACTCCTTGGTTTGCATTGCTTGTGTGTGTGGCTTTTGATTCACTTATTAAACTGTCTGTATCCCAACCCATGAGTTGGGGTTAAACCAGGAGAGCATCCTCCTCCTCTTCCGAGTAACAACACACCAGCCAATGGTGCCGGTGCTGGGAACATGGAAGGGAGCCCTGTGGGACCATCCCCATCCTGCCCCCAGCCCCACAGAGCTGCCTCCCTCCCTCCCCGCCGTGTGGCCTGGCTGCTGGCACCATGTCCCCCCCCTCACCGGTGAGAGGGAGCGAAGGTCTGTCGTCGGAACAGCTCCTTTCCCAGCCTTGGTGCTGTGATCCTGAAAGAAGAGCAGAGAGTTTGTTGGCTCGGACGCAATGTGGGGGCAAATGTAGCAGGTCGCCCTCCGCAGACATCTCCGCTGGGGCAGGGTCGTCCCCCCAGCACCTCTGGCCCCAGTCGCCCTCGCCAGAGCAGAGGGACGGCAGGGGACAGCGGCTCCCCCACCTCTCGAGGGGCCAGCCCCGCTTACTGAGGTTGCCGGTGACGTCTCTGCGGTGCCAGCGTGAGCAGTGGCCGTGGTGTCCCTGCCTGGGGGTGCTCCTTCCACCTGCTGGGGCAAAGGAAACCTGGTGAGCCTGGAGGTGCCAGGGAGGGGTGACACTCACAGGGACAGTGTGGCCGTCCTTGCTGCCAGAACAAGGCAGGGAGGGCCATGAGTCCATAAACACATGCAGTGCAGCATGTATGGTGGCTGTCACTCTCTGGAGACATCCCCACATGCCAGTGCTGCCCAGTGGTGTGGCAGAAGGGGCCAGGGACGCACACAGAATATCTCCGGGCAGGCTTTGGATTGACGTTTTGGGGACTCCAGCAAGACAAGGGTGAGCAGAGGCTCCCCACCGCCCCACTCAGCCTCCTGCCCTCCCAGTGGGGCTGCCTGGGGACAGGGTTTGCTGGACTGGGGCTCAGCAGAGCCATCGGGGAGCAGGGCTCTGTCTGCCATGGGAGGATGGAGCCACCACGTCACCTGGGCTGTGTATGTGGTGCCAACCTGGTGGGGAGCGGAGCCATCTGCTTCAGGCTTCTTCATGCCCGGCCCCGGGACGACAGTGACAGCATCTGCTTTCGGGGCTGATGACTGCAGAAGAAACACAGCACGTCAGGCACCGGGGCACGACACCCACAGCACTGAGTGCTCCCTGGGCACCAGTCCCCGTGAGCAGAGCATCCCTGCCCCGCTCCTCCACAAGTGCCACAACCGTATGACGTCCTGCAAGTGTCACACCGAGCCCTACCTGGGCGAGGAGCAGAGGCCAGGCTGCTGCCCTGGGCAGATGGCCACCACGCAAAGTGCCCAGTGTGACAGACATACCCCAGATCAGGCCTGATGCTTTGTCCCTGGGGTTTTCAGGGACTTTTTTGCTACATTTACAGACACTATGGGTTAGGACAAAAGCGTCTTCAAAAGGTGGGTGAGACCCACCATATCCATTTCACTCACACCCCGCAGCAGGTTTATGATCTGCACCAGCTCCCAGTGGCTGTGGATACACCCAAGGCTGTCAGAACCTCGGGGGAATGGGCATAGGTTTAGGCTTCCAGTGCTCCACGGCTACAGGAGACTGGAATGCCAAGGGCTTCTGCACAGGGGATGCTTAGCCAATGTCCCCCCCCTGTCCAGTACTGGCCATGGGCCACCGTGGGGCTGATCTCCCCCGCTGTGACCCCACGGCGTCAGATGCTCCGCACAAGGGTTTCCAGGCTGTCTCAGAGAAAGCTCCGTCTAATTCTGCAGCTTTTTCCTGACTCCAGCTCTGGACTCACCCTGGCAGCTCCAGGCAGCATTGGGGACTTACCTGCCAGAGCTGGAGGGCAGCCCCGGCACTGACTGGGCAGGAGATGGCCCTGGCACGGCGCAGAGACAAGGCTACACTTTGTCCGAGCTGGGGCTGGCTCTACCATCCTCTCCCTGTGGCGCACACTCAGGTCCCACACACATGCCACATGCATTTTTCTCAGCCCCATTGTAATCGCTCCCGGCCATAGGAGCGACCCTCCACAAGCTTTGGAGGGGCTCCCACATGCTCCTCTGAGAACCCCTCCCAGCCCCAGTGTGACCAGAGGGGTTAGTTGGCAGCACATTTCTCTTCACTATACAAACTGGTCACGGACTTCATGCAAAACACAAGGACAGAGCCGCTGGTTAATGACAACGTGCCCTTCCCAGCTGCCGACATGCTGGAGTGGTGTGAGGGACAAGAGCAGGCAGCCAAAGGCAAAGGGGTGAAGAGATGCCGATGACTTCTGGTTATCAGATGCACAAAACACAGGACAGAGCCATGCAACACAGACAACAGCGTGCATCGGGGGAAAACAGCTACACCAGACAGGACCCTAGGGTGTTTGAAAGCCAGCATGCTCTTCCAAACCAGTGTGGGAGTGCACACCAGCACCCGGACAAGGAACATGGAGGCGTGAAGGCACTGAGACAGTCTCAGTGGAACGGTCTCCCTCTGTACCTCTAGCTGGGAGACATCTGAGCTGGGCTGGGAGACCTTCTCCCCGCCTTTGACATCCTCTTCCAGTCTGGCAACTACTTTGTCAGTGTGCTGGAAGGAAACCAGGCCTTCATCTTCCATTTCACTCTTGTCCTTGTCCAGCTCGGGCAGGCTCTGGGAGATGTCCTCAAAGGCAGTGCCGTGGAAGTCACCGATCACTGTGAAGTCCACCTCTGCTTCCAGGCTGGAGGTTGAACTGACCGTGATGCTGGAGCACTTGCGCTCGATGGCCAGGTGGTTGTCCTTCAGAAAGACCGAGTCCTTCTCCTGGTCCTGCTCCTCATCCCCGGTGTCACTCTCAGGAGCCCTGTGCCGAGGTGGCTTAGCTTTCTCCTCCGCGCCCTCCCTCAAGCCCGCTCTCTGAATGAGACACAATGGCGGAGAGAGACAGGGACAGTGAGCATGGCACGGTGTGGCAGTGATGGCAGTGCCCACGGGGGAGCAGGGAAGAGGAGGAGGAGGAGGAGGAAGAAGGCTGCAGCAAACATCACAGAGTAGAGTCAAACACAACTCAAGCACGGAGACTGAAACCTTTCTGACAGCAGCGACTTTGCAGGGGCGGGGTGGGGTGGGGGGGAGGGGAGAAGGGTTATTCAATCCGATGTTGCCAAAAGTCTATCAGTAATTAATTATCTCAGAAAAGGGTCAGTCACACAGAAAAACTTGGCCAGCTTAGAGGCACGTCAGTGCACCTGGTGGAAGCAGATGTATGCAAAACAACAGGTCTGCTGAGAGACATTCAGAAACGGCTCAGGCACCAGTGCTATCGGATGGCAGAGGGGTTGGGCACTCAAAAACAAACAAAAAAAAACATAACGAAGGGAAAGAAAGAGAGGAGTTTGAAAGAAAAGGGCCCCATCAGCCACGCACGGTGAAGGAGAAGCAAAGGAGTGTGCCAATTCCACTGAGCATCCGCGCGGGCCCAGGGGAGGAGGACCATCCCCACCAGGGCTGCCCACCAGCCCTATGCCGGGGGGGAGAATCTGCCCCACCAACACAACGCTCCCCTTCCAGAGGGGAACTCGTAGGGGTGACCTGGTTGAGTGTTTGGTCAGTGTAATTGACAGCACGATCAGAGCCAAGGGATCACCTCCCTCTGTTAGCTCTTCTCCAGACATGGCCATACCTCTCAACTCCATCATCAGAGGGTGCATTCCCTCTCACCACACTTTGCCGCGAAGCCATGGGACATCTAAACCCATGCTGGCCTTCGGGAAATCTAAACCCATGCTGGCCTTTGGGAAATCTAGACCAAGTGCCGGCCTTTGCATCTCGCTGGAGGCAGCTTTCCCTTAGGAACAGCTCTAATCCACTGACGCCAGAGGAGTCCCACCTCCTGGGCTCTGGTCCAAGCGCTTGCAGCCAGAGCCGTCCCCACCACGGGCCAGGCTGTGCCGGCACAACCTTCCCTTGGCACTGCTGGGAGGTTGAGAGGTATGAGAAACAGGGTGTCACACAAACTCAAAGAGGAACACACCTGCGTACATGTTTTCGTGTGTGTGTGTATGTATAAATATATACATAACAGCTCTGTGATGGGGAGAGGAGCTGGAAGCACACAGCCCTCGGCCGGTTAAGGTGAGCTTTCATACTACGGTAAGCAGCAGTTAGTAAAACAGCACTGAGACCTGGAAGACCACTGGAACAGCAGTCTTTAAATTCTCTTCTTTCAGGCTGGATTTTACTGACGGGTCAGATAAATCCTTTTCTTCCCCACTTGGTTCCTGAGATTTGCTCTGGATTAGAGAAAACGGTTAGTCGTAAGGAAATGAACTCTACAGGAGCTGATCTAGCACTAACAAGAGCGAAGAAAGCTATTTCATCATCCAGCCACCAGATTGCCCAAGACAGGGGAGGGTGGGTGAGGCCGGCGAGCTAAGCGAGAAGGGATATCAACGTAAGAAATGCAAGGGTGAAGCTGGAAGCGTGGGCACGCTGCTGCTGGGTGTGTGTGCGTGTCCGTGACAGAGTCGCAGCTCCTTCAGCCACCCCCCGTCTCCCTTCCTTGCTCCTGGACATGAAGCTTGGGTGCCCGCTCTTGGCTTTAGCGAGCGGCATTCTCCAGGGAGCCAAAATGTCGGGAGGGGGAGTCACAAAACAAAAGCTGATGAACCGACTGGCCAGCGGGTCTGCATTCAGCGAATAAGCCCGACGACAGACACATACATAAAAGGACAGGGGATGCAAAGCGACTGCTGTCAGTCAATGGAGGCGTGAGGAGCCACTGAACATGGTAAGAAAGAGCCACACAACATGCGCATGAACTTTCCGTCCGGACAGTTCATTGGAAGAGTTACCACGGCTTCTGCCAGTGTGAGTTCGCAGCCAGAGTCGGGGGAGGCCAGGTCAGCACTGTCTTCTCCTTCGTGCTCCAGGTCAACAGAAACATCTTCCTTCAGAGAGAGAGGCTGGGAGGTGTCTCCTGAACCAGCCCCTTGCCCAAAGGCCAAGGAGCCCACACCAGACGCAGGTCCCACTGGAGTGACCGGCATCGCTGGCGGTGAGGTGAGGCCTGTGTTCGAAAGCATGTCCTGACCCAGACTCATCTTCCCCTTTGCTTTTTCTAATGTCTCAGCTTCAGGGACACGCTCTTGGTCCTCCGGGGTTGCCCTTCGTTCTGCTTCGCTTTGCTCAAACATCTTGATCTTAGAGGCCACTGAGGTTTTCCTGTAGGTCTCACTGTCCTGCCAGCCTCCTGGGGCCACAGGGACATCTCCGTGTTCCTGGGACACAGCTCTTGTCCTCCCAGCCATGCACATCAATGACCCAGATTCTATTTGATGTGTCCCACTCGATTGTAGCTCTCCCCCACCTTCATAGATCAAGGTAGAGAGCCGGTACGTCTTGCTTCCTTGACACAATCCTGCTCCAGGGGAATGGGAGTGTGGGATTTCGGCAGTTTCTTTGGAAGGAGACTTACCCTGTGGTGGCTGCCCCAGAGCAAGGTCACTGTCCCTGGTGGTTTCTCCTACTGTACGGCTCCTACCCAGGAGATCTTGTCCCACATTAAACTCCAAGTCCTGGGGTGGCTCTTGTGCTTTGGGATCTGCAGTGTGGAGGAGCCCTCCAGCCACGGGACCCCCTTGGGGCAGGTCTCTTATTATGGCCTCAGTCTGTTGTTCTGGTTCTTCTGCCCTGGGAGGCAGCTCTTCCATGCCAGGGCTTTTGTCATGGTACAGTTCCTCCATCCCACAGCCTTCATCTCTGGTCAACTTCCCCGATGTGGGCCCTGTGTCCTGGGAGAGCTCTTTTATCATAGGCTTCTCTTCCTGGAGTGGCTCTTCTGTGGCAGGGACTTTGTTCTGGGTTGCCCTTGCTGTGACAGGGTCCATGTCCCAGGCCACCTCCCCCGTGGCTGGGTCTCTGACCTGGATCGACTCTGCTGCAGCATCTGTGTTTTGGGGTGCTCCTCCTGCAACAGGACTTGCACCTTGATGTGGTTTGCACGTAGCAAAGCCCATGTCTTGGGGCTCTTCTTCAGATTCAGGACTGGCGCCTCTGGGTATTGCCACCTCTGCTACAGGGCTCATGTCCTCGGGTGCTCCTTTGCCTAATTCAGAGCTTGCCTCCTCGTGTGCCACCTCCACTGGGGTGTTGATGCCCTTGGGTATACCCACACCTCTCACAGGGCTGGTGGCCTGGGATAGGTCTCTGCCCTCCGGCTCAGTGCCTGGGGCTGGCTCTGCAGGGACAGCGCTGGGTTGATGGGGAAAGGGCGTAGGGACGGGAGTGCTGGGTTTATCTCCCTCCAACCCTGCCGGGCTGTGAGAGTGGCCCTTCTGAGGCATAGCTGATGGAGGAGACTTGGTCTCTATCTCTTCCATCTGAAGAACCACTCTGGCACTTTCCTCCTTGTCACCATCTGCTCCAATCCTTCCTGGGAGCCCCTCTGCTGCCATGCAGATGTCCTGGCTCTGTACTGGGCCCCCTTTCTGCTCCTCAGCCTCGTGGCCATCCCCTGCCAGGCCACATCGCTTCAAGCCTCCCACTGGGCTTTGCAGATCCATCTCCTCTGGTCCCACCTCTCGAGAACACAGCAGAGCTTCACCTCCCTCGGGCACTTCGCAGCCTGTCAGCCCCACAGATGCCCTCTCTTGCTGAAAGGGAAGCCCTTCCTCCTGCCGTCCCACCAGGCTGGTCCCACCACAGCCTGTCCAGGGCTGCTCCAGTGCTTCAGCTGGTTTTCCAGACGTTGTGCTGTGTTGCTGACTGGCTGAGGAAGGGGGTTGGAACCCTTCTGCCACAGGTGCCACATGCCCAGACCCCTCCCCGGAGGTGTTCACAGTGGCTTCTGGTCTCTCCTCCAAGCCAAGCCGTCCCTCAGTCTCTGAGAGCAGGTGTGTTTTACTGTCCTTCTCCTCTCCCTCTGGATCTCCTAAGTAGATGATCCTCTGGGTGGCAGAAGTCTCCGAGCTGTCATCACTAGCCTTCACCTTAATTTTAATGAGCTCTGTGCCTGTGGCCAGCACTCTGGCCTCCTGCTTCCTGGAGGCTGCTGAAGCACGTTCCTTGGGGGCCACCTCGCTTTCTCCCAAAATCTTGGCCCTTTGCCTCTCTTCGGGCTGCTGACATGGCTTGGGCAGACCTGGCTCACTGGCCGTTGCTTCCTTGCCCTGGGGCTCCTCTGTGCTCTCAGCTGGCAAGTGCTCTGCCTCCTGCCCTGGCTCCCCCCTGCTTTCCTTCTCATAGATGTCATCGTCCCAGACAGACTCAAAATCCTCGGGA
Source organism: Tringa solitaria (assembly GCA_026413425.1). NCBI lineage: Eukaryota > Metazoa > Chordata > Aves > Charadriiformes > Scolopacidae > Tringa > Tringa solitaria. The sequence continues at coordinate 15,678,196 of JAOXJM010000005.1, read as the reverse complement.
CTAGCGATCATTTTTGCTCTCGTCTGGGTATCCAGGGCTGCATCCGCTGGCTCTTCCTGGCCTGCCACTTCCTTGGCTCTCCCTACCGCCATCTCCACTTTCGACACGCTCGCACTCATTTTCACCTCTGAGGTACCTGCATGGGATTCTTCTTTCTTGACTCCAAGAGCTTTCCTTAGAGCTACTGCTTCCAGCCTAGGAGTTTCTCTCTCTATAAATACCCAATGCTCCGAGCCCTGCATTGCAATTGGAGCAAGAAGAGTTAGCATCAAACATACTTTACCTAACTGCTGACGAGTGAGTGACGGAAAGGTGGTCTGCCTCGGACAGGGCTGACTAAATTATTATTATTATTCATGCAAGAGTTGAGGCAGGGTCTGTACAAAGAGCCTGGGAACTTGTTGATGGAGGGAAGGGACTGAAAATAAAGGGGCTGATGCCATGATGGGGACTCCTATCCTCTCCAGGGACCGTGTTTTGCTCTGGGCAGTGGCTCACTGACATCCTTGCAGTATGTACAGCCAGGAGCAAAGCTCCCAGCAGACACCTTAACAGCCACCGGGGCATCTCTCAGGAGGTAGGGGAACACAGCTGGTTAGACCCAACTGGGGGCCCCCGTCTGATGCCTGCTTTCAGCTGACTCTAGCAATCTCCATGAACAAAGGCTGAGATTTCATTGTAGGCAACGGTCTGTGTTTTGAGTAGCTTCCCTCTCAGCTTCATCCACATGCCCTAAGACTATGTCACTCTTCCAGGAATATGAGCAAGAAAAGAAACCACCTCCTGGCATCAGAAAGGCCCTTGCCCCTTCCCACCAGATGCTGCAGCTCGGATCCATTCCAAAGTCCGTCCTCCCTTTCCAGGTCTCCAGGGAAATCTCATCAGAAGCAGAGGTTTCTAGCAGTGCTGAAACCAAAAGGTTCAGAAAATGTAACCTGTAAAAGGTTACCTGTGAAGTGTAAAAGAGAACCACGGGCTTGGCAGCTGAGAAGCTATGGGTACTGCAGTGAGGACCAAGCAAAGGTTGTGGAGCATCCTGCAGCGAGGGCACAGTGGATGTGTGACACACCACCCCGTTTACCTGTGCTGCTGTGCAGGGGGGGGTGCCAGATTACTGTCACTACGCACACTTTGTCCTGCAAGACACCTAAAGACATCACAAGTGCCAAGAACAAACCACTGCTAAAATTCAGCCACTTTGGAACAGAAGGTAGAATATAACCCAGGAGAAGACAGCAGCAGGAGAACATTTGGACGATGAGGAAGTCCAGCAGCCTCTCCAGCCGTCCTACTACACCCGAAGGGCAATGCTGCGGGCAAGGTCCTGTGAGCTCACCATGGGGCTGGCTCTGCCCCTGCCACCACCTGGTGTCACTTCTGCAGGCTGGGCAGGACCAACCCTCTGTGGCACCAGGATACCCTCCAGCCCCAGGGAGTTGGGGGCTGGTTGCCCTCTCCCCACTCAAACTGGGAAAAATAATCCATGGGAAGGTGAGCCATGCCCCACGCAGGGGTGTCAGGGTGAATGTTGGGAGCAGCTGCACCCAAAATGGAAACCCAGTAACTGATACTGAATAAGGGGGAACAGGGAGTGGACAGGGAGAAGCAGCCGAGAGGGAAGGGAAAAAAAGATGAGATTAGAGGAGAGAGAGAAAGGAGGAAAACCAGTTACCAATGGAAGGGCTTCCAGAAGGAGGGGAATCAGAGATTGGTGAAAGCCCTCTGCAGAAAAATGTCACCTCCCAGCCAGGTGCCACCTTCTTTACCAGGTGTCAAAGCACGTGAAGGTCCCTAGGCACAGGGACATCACCCGGGCAGGCAGTGGACCTCAGGCCTGTCTCCCTGCCCTGGGCCTTGGCAGGAGCAGGGCTGCCCCCTGGAAATCCCCCCCTCAGTGCCAGCAGGGGGTGGGGGACACCACGGGGGCCATGTGTGAGTGCAGCCTGATGCTGGCCACCGGCAAGAAAGCCAAGCCACCCCAGGACAGCCACTGGCACGGCACATAGAATCATGGAATCATAGAATGTGTTGGGTTGGACGGGACCTTTTAAAAGTCATTTAGTCCAACCCCCTGCAGTGAGCAGGGACATCTTTAACAATATCAGATTGCTCAGAGCCTCAGCAAGCCCAACTTTGCATCTCTCCAGGGATGGGGCCTCCACAACCTCTCTGGGCAACCTGTTCCAGTGTCTCACCACCGTCATTGTAAAGAACCTACCCAGCTTTAGTTTAAAACCATTGTCCCTCATCCTATCACTACATGCCCTTGCAAACAGCCCCTCCTCATCTCTCCTGTAGCCCCCTTCACATAAATGGAATAAAGGTCTCCCCGGAGCCTTCTCTTCTCCAGGCTGAACCCCCCCAACTCTCTCAGCCTGTCCTCACAGCAGAGGGGCTCCAGCCCCCCAACATCTCCGTGGCCTCCTCTGGCCCCGCTCCAACAGCTCCATGTCCTTCTCGTTCTGAGGGCTCCATGTGCACTGCAAGCCATGCCACACACGTGGCAGTAAGAGCACCCTCTTCCGCAGATGGAAGACAAATCCTTGGCAGGGACTCTGCCATGGCACCTGTACCCTGCCACAACCAGGTCCCCGTGCACCCATGGTGGAAGAGCCAGGTCTTCAGGAGACCTGTCCCACGCCAGCTTCCTCCAGCATCACTTGCACAAACCTCTCTGATATTTCTTTACCCTGTGGTCCCAACACCATCTGCTTTCCAGGTCCATTTCTCCACATCTGCCTCCAACGCAGGTTTTATTTATTCTTAATCCACGGAAATCACAACAGAGGCAGTCAGTGACCGCCGGGAGCACCACCTGGGTCTTTCACAGTTGGGTTTGACCCATGAAAGCAACATTCTCACTAACTTGGTGGCTGCTCTGGGCCTGCCAGGAACCGCAGGTTGGTCTCTGGCATTCCCTCAACACCAGTCTTCCCATTCTGTAGCGATGCTCGTGGCCGACTCAACCAGAAGACTGCTTACTGTCTCGAGGGTACAGCAGTTTCTCTTCTGCTCCTGCACTGTGGTCTCATTGCTTTCTGCAGCCAAGGCAAGGATGGACAGGCTGTGATCACCTGAACACACTCTTCAGTGAAGCCCTCTCACCCCTTTTCTCTGGCTGCACAGCAGAGACCTTTAGAGGAGACCTTCCCTGGACAAAGATGACAAGTTTCTTCAGGCTCCTCTGAATTAAAGCTTGAGATATTCATTGTAGATCAAAAAGCCTTAAGACAAGTCTTCTGAAGCCTGGAACAATGTGTTCATCCATGGCAGCACCTCTTAACCAGAAAGGAAAACCCAAAAGCTCCAGATTTATTTCCAAACCAGTTTCCTTCTCCTAAAGCTTTGTTGGGATGAGCACAGCCCACTTCAAGGGGACAGCCAGCTACTCTGTGGTGTGATCTGAGCTCTGCCCCAGAGGGCTAATGCCAGCTCCAGACACAGCTCTGGTTCCACAGCTCATGGCAGCCCTTATGTCTCCAGAGCATGAGGACTCTTGGGGATGTTCGGTACAAATATCTGGATACTTGGGTATGTCCTCCAGGAAAGAAGAGAACTTCTGGAGCTTTGGAGGTCAGTGGACTGGCAGGACAATGTGTGCCAAGGCAGAAGCTGAGCCTAAGAAGTGATGGTTCTGGGAAGGGTCCATAGTGCAACTTTGACTTCCCAAGGGATAATTTACTTTCACACCTCCCCTCCATGGCCCAATCTGCTCTAAGAACAGAGGCAATTTGGGAAGGCCATTCTCACTGTGACTACACATCACAAGAGGGAGCGAGCTGCCAGAAAGGAAAGAAATATGCCCCTGCCGAAAGGGCCCATAACCTTGGCAGAGCCCAAGGCAGGCTGGAGTCTTCTCCCTTCAAGCATCCTTTGATGTCCCTGCCATCTCTCTTTGCTCACCTGAGGGGAAAGCATGGGCCTCACGACAAGGAGGGGAGAATCCGAGGTGCTGAGACAACACACTGGGTTGCTTTGTCACCCAAAGCTGAAGAGACTCTGGCACCTCACAGCCCAGCGTTCCTGTCTTCCAGCTGGGGTGAAGACTGAGGGATGGAAGGGAGGGTGCAGATGTGTGTAGCTGGGGGTGATAACCCAGCCTCAGCAGGTCTGATGACCACGGGCATCAAGAGACTTTCAGTCTGAGCATGATGAAAGCTCCAAGCTCTGCAGATGTGCTGTCCTCATGTTATCATACTCTCAGGGCCACAAATTCCTCATGGTGACCACAGGCCAAGAGAGGACAGGTTCCCACATATCAACTGCTGAGTCTCAGCCACTAACGCCTAGAGAGAAATCACCTGTGAGGCCCTAGCACTGGCTGGAAGGGAAGACTCTTGGAATCAAGAGATGTGTGCGCACCTCATTCCTGCTCTTTCTGTCCACCACCTCCTAAACACGGGCACGTAGAAGGCCCCACCGTAGACCAGAAGATGCTGCTGCAGAGACCAAGCTTCACTAAAGATGCCTGTCTCCTTGTTGAAGCCTTAGGCTGTGCCCAAGCCCTCGCTCACACCCCTACTGCCTCCTGGGGACACAGGGAGCCCAGGTTCAGGCTCCAGCTGTGCTGGTAGGACACAGCCGGCCAACGCTGGCAACTTCTGCACTAAGGGAGTTGACAGGGAGTGAGGATGGGATCAGCCTCACCCCTGGCCCCCCTGCCCAATGCTGTCTTCTCCGGGGGCACTCAGGTAGGACGTTCACTCCAGCACCGCTGAGCACCACACGGGGTCATGGCTGTGTCCAACCACACCAGAACCAAGTTTCAAAGACCAGTGGTATCTTCTCTTGGCTGTCCTGGGAAACAGCCGCCACCATGTGAGAGAAACCCTGCATGCAAGCAGTGCTGAGACCCCACATTCCTCACCATGGGCACTGGGCGAGGACATCGAAGGCAGCATGACCCTGCTTTGCACAGGCAGAAGCCAAACATTTCTGATGCCCCCTGAGATGCCCTATTTCAGGGTGCCTGGGCCTGGGGAACTGTAAGTGTGGCCAAAGTGAAAAGAAAGCACAAGGGATGGCTAAAGGCAGCTTGTAGCTGCTGCCTGCTCACACCCGGAGTTGAGACCCACACAGTGCCTGTGCCACAGGGTCAGCGCTGCCTTGGGACCCCCAGCATGGGCCCCACACCCAGCCAGCCCTGGGGGTGCACAGCAGGGCTCCACTGGGAGGTCTCTCCCAGGACCCCGTCTCACAGCCCAGAAGAAACACTCAGGGGAGCAGATTTCACCAACAGCCCTGTCCTGGCAAGGGATCCTGCCCATCGCTGGGGAGGGGACCACCTGGGGTGGGGGCCAGCAGAGGGCTCCAGCTCTGCTCAGAGGGAAGGAGCCACCTCGGAAGGACAGAGGGCCCCAAGGGGGGCAAACTGTGAGAGCGAGGGGTGGGGAGAGAAGGAGGATGGTGACAACCTCAGGAGAGGAGACAAGGCTTTTCTGCGTGAAAGACTCCATGCTTAGGGAAGCTCCGTGCTCAGATGCAAAATCGTCTAAGGTGTCCTCTTCCATCGTCTGTGCCAGCACGGAAACCCCAGCACCCACAGGAAAGAGAGAGAGAGAGAGAGAGAGACAGACACAGAGAGAGAGAGAGCACATGAGAGGAAGGAAGGAACAAATGGTGGGTGGGTGGATGGGTAGAAGGGTGGGTGGGTGGATGGATGGATGGATGGGTGGGTGGATGGATGGATGAACAGAGGTCACAGCTATGCCAGTTCTAGATGCTCCACTTACATCTCCGCACTTTAGATATTTGCTTGTAAAAAAGATGTGGGGTGAAGTCCCTCTTCTTCCCAGCACTGTGCTTCGATGAGGGGCTGGGAACCCACCTCTGCCCGGGTCCCCCCGCAGCCCCACATCTCCGGCCGGCACTGGGGACCAGCAGGCACACATGCACATCACAAATCCCCCGCAGACAGCCCCTGGCCTGTACCCTCCTCACAGCCCAGCCCCACGGGACCGTCCCGGGAGGGAGCCAGGGCAAACCGGGTCCTGTGTGTGGCATCCACCCTGCCTGGAGCCATGGCCACTGGTGAGGGCACAGGAGAGGCTCCAGAGCCCCCCCCCGCAGATGGAACACCGCAGAGGGGTGAGCAAGCAGGGAGGGTCCCTGGTGGGGAGAGGACATCCAGGCTGGCAGATGCCTGTACCGAGCCAAGCGGGAGCCCCACACCAAAGAGCACCCAGCTGCGCCATCCGTGCCCCTCGCAGCACCGGGGGGTCTGCACGCCCTGGCACCCCCAACTCCAGCCCCCCAGGCGCCATCGTTTCAAAGTCCCACCGCAAAGCCAGCCGGAACAGCGACGGGAAGGGAGGCTGTGGGTGCAGGGTGCCCGTGTGGCACTGCTCACCCCTCCGCCTACTCCCACCACCCAGCTCACAGAATCAATCACAGTTGGAAGGGACCTTAAAGATCAGTGAGTTCCAACTCCCCTGCCCTGGGCAGGGACACCTCCCACCACACCACGTTGCTCCAAGCCTCCTC
>JAOXJM010000005.1:15586344-15603888 GCA_026413425.1 Tringa solitaria | reverse complement strand
GTAAAATTACTGAACAGAAAATTAGTTCTGTTTTACCTCAAACCAGGACAGACAGTTAACTCTTCTGTAAATATTTAAAGCATAAAAGATATCGAACAATTTAGCCATCTCACATATTATCTGATATTTGCTTATCTGTCCTGTTTAGTTAATCTGGACTTTCCTGGACATAGAGATCTTTTTCTGGGCTTATACATCTAGGCAGAACTCATTTTCTGCCTTAGTCTGCTTGATTTCTTCTCTCCATATTTGTGTTTTCCTCTATATTCATCTTTGTACAGATTCTGCCTTCTGTGCTGATGTACCCAGCCGATGATGTCCCCCCAAGTCCCTGGGATGCTCAGCTCCCAGGGGATGTTCCCAGCTCTTCCAGTCTGTCCCCCTTGCTGCAGGCGTTCGTACCTGCCCAGCTCAGACATCAGGAGTCTGCACCATGTTCCCTCCAGGAGCCCTGTGCCAACTCCACTGCACCTTCCCACCCCTCCTGGAGGCTTTTGTCCAGTCTTCTTGTTTCTTCCCCTTGGTCCTTGTCATTAGCCTTTTCAAAAAGGAAATAAATCTCTCCTCACTGGACAGGTACACGGGGTCCTTGGATGCTCTTTCGTTCTTCATCAAGCAGGGTCCACCTCTGGCCAGCCATGCTGTGAAGGGAACCAAGCCCTCCTTTCTACACCACTTGCACAAATGGATGTATTTAATCCTGCTGGCATGTGCCTTGAGCTTAGAGAACAGCTAGACACTAAATCTTTTGGAGTACTGCAAAGTACTGGGCACTTCTCTGGAGTGCCCAGAGAAGCTGTGGCTGCCCCATCCCTGGAGGGGTTCAAGGCCAGGCTGGAGGGGGCTTGGAGCAACCTGGTGTGGTGGGGTGGCACTGGGTGGTCTTTAAGATCCTTCCAACCCAAACCATTCTATGAATCTATGATATACATCTCATGGAGCAGGGGAGGGAGGGCAGCTGGGAGTGTCCAGAAGCCACCAAAGGCTTGAGCTGAGCAGCAGCCACGTTATCCTTCCTGCACAAAGCATCCTATACTCAATTTATCCAAATTTCAGAAAGGAAAATCTCAATTTTTTTCATTAAGCAGAGCACTGCAAGGGACAAAATAAAAGTGCCACTTCTGGAAAAGGAAAGCAGGCATGGCTTTTTTTTATTTCTGGTTAGCAAATATCACCAAGGTGGAAAGAACCGTTGTAGTCTAATGAGCAGATCTAAAACATTTAATATGGGTCAGTTCGATGTGACATTTCTCTCCGGTGCTATATTGCCTCACTGGTGCTGAGGTTCAGAGTCCAGGCATCCTCAGCTCACCCCTGAAGTCATCTTCTGGGTTGCATCTCCTGGGTCCAATGGATGGTGCAGAGGGAACATGCTAAGGATGCCAGGCAGAGAGCTTAGCTGTGCCCCGTAGGAGTGTGGCAAGCACCGCTGTGGCAGAGCAGAGAGATGAGTTCAGGCTCTGCAGGCAGGTCCCCAGCCCTTGGCAGGTAGCACCAGGGATGCCAGAAGGCACTAGTGAAAATCCTCTCTGGGGAGACCAGCAGTTTGGCGGGAATTGCCCCTGCAGGCCATGCTCTCTGTCAGGGGTTTTCCTCAGCCTCAGGGATGGTCATCCCGTTGGGTTTGTACGTGGAGCACATGCCGCTCCCGCTGCGGGTTTGAAGTGATGCTGTACGAGTGCTTTGAACTCTGACTGACAGAGAGGAAGGTCAGTACCCCATTGTACCCCCTGGGTGTCCCAGGACCCCCAGGATGCTGGTGTTGTTGAGACCCACTGTGTGGAGTGTATGGGTGGGTGGGCAGTGACTGAGTGTTTTGCCAGCAGGATGAGGAAGGAGCACTGATTATTGTTCATGGATCTCATCCTGGAGCCCCCATATGCTGACATGCTGCCCACAGCCTGCTTGGATGTCTGGGCAGGACTGGGGAAAGACGTGGTGTCAGGGAGCAGATTTGCCTTCCCCCAGAATATCCAGAGCTCAGGCAAGACCTCCCCTTGGCCCCGGGATGGGGCTGCTCAGTATGGTCCTTCATTTCTCTGAGGCACGAGCAGGAGCTTGTGCGGATAAGCAGGTGGGGAAGGCAGAGACCAGGTACCATCAAGTAGCGATGTTCTCTAGATGCAGTTGTCACATCCAGAAACCCCGCCCCTGGGCTACAGCACTTGTCTGCCTTGTTTGAAGCTACAAGAAGGGCTCGTGGGAAAGGACTTGAGCCTGAGTAGTGTCTGGCCCCATTCTGGCCCAGCTGATGGAACCAGACTGAACATCTTTTCCCTGGCTGTGTCTCTGGCAGTGCTGGGGCCAAGCTGGGTGACAGGACCACAGGCTGCATTGGTGGCTCTGGGCTGCTGGTGGCCCCAGGGAGCTGCTGCCGTGCTGCAGGGTGGGTGAGTGGAGGAGACCCTGGGCTGTTCTGTCAGCCAAGGAGCATCCCACTGTCCCCAGGGCTTGCAACCGGGTCGTGCAGAGTGCGGGGACCTGAGGAAAAAACTCCGTGCCTGCTTCTTGGAGGGCTGGTGATGTAGGTGGGAGCTCCAAGGCTGTCAGAGTTAGCGCCTGCTCTTTTGCAGGTGGCGATGCCTTTTTGTTTTTTTGACATGATTGCACTGCCATACCAACACTGAAGAGGCTTTTTTTTTGACAGTGCTTCCTGCTTGTGCTTCAGGCTCTCCACCCCCTCATTGCAGATGGGTTTGGGCTGCAGGGAGATGAGCGTGATGTTCGGGAGGAATCCCTGGAAGTGCTGCTCTCTGCCTGCCAGCCCCAGCCCTGCAACGCCTCATGGTCCCTGTGCTCCCAGCATAAGGTTTCTACAGGTTCTTTTCTCCTCAACACCCAGAGGAACGTCTACATTATTATTCCAACTCTTTCAGCTCCTGGTCCTTCTCTCTTCTTGCAGCTCCGTGGCAGCACTGCACAGCCCAGGTCCTGGTGGCTGAGATGGCTTCTGGTCCTGGTCCACGTGCCAGCACAGAGGAGCTTCCCCGGTGGTGCTAAACTTCCAGAGGCATCCCGATGCTCCACAATGCACATGAGCTCCAGCAACTGGGGGACAAGGTGGCTGTGAGGCCCCAGAGCAGCCTCAGTGTTTACCAGGCAGGCGGGCAAAGGCTGGCACCAGCCCAGCAACGCGGCACTGAGGGCTGATCTCCCACGACCAGACCTTCTGGCACCTGGGCACAGCGGGGGATGCTGCACAAATGGAGTGGGATGTATTTCCTGCTCCCCAGTAAATGAACGGGGGGGATATGGGGCAGCAGCAAACCCATTCCATGCTCTCACTCATCAGCTGGGCTCCTGCAGGCTGCAAAATGTGGGTCTCATCCCTGCTCATCGTCTCTCATTGCTGCTCTCTGGAGGGCTAAGCTTTGCCATGCAGCGTGGGTGACCGATAGCTGTGGAGGCACTGACAGAGGGGCGGTGGGAAGATCTGCCCTGGGAAGTGGGGAAGGGCACCGGTCCCATCAGACCCTCAGGAAGGCTGCACCAGGCAAGTGATGCCAGAAACGCCCTCACTGGTCCAGCCTGGGCTGCTCATCCTCAGCTCCTGGCTCTGGAGTTTTGGGGACACTCGAGGCTGGGTGTGCACCTGAGCTGTGCAGCTCCAGCCTGCTTCCTGGCCGAGTGAGTCAGGAGAGGAAGCAATTAGCTTTGCGGTTGGATGTCTGATGAGTCATTCCTTCTGCAGGCTTCTCTCCAGATCCACTGCAGGCAGCTGTGACATCCTGGGCGCAGGGAGCAGGGACAGGCATCAGGGCACTGAGGCATCCAGAGGGAGGTGGCAATGCAGGTATGGCCAGGACGACAGCTGTCAGGAGGCATGTCAGACCTCCCCTTTGCTGTCATCCCTCATCCTTCACCTCCCCGATTTGCTGCCAGCTCCTGGGTCGCAAAGGCTTTGTCCCCACACTGTCACTGCAGCCCCCTCCCAGCCCAGAGAGCTCCCAGCGGTGGGTGTGCCTGGTCAAGCTGGTGATACATCATCTGCTAGACATCACATCTGGCTTGGCAGGACCTGGAATAGGAGGTATGCCACAGCAGAGCCGTGCCAAGGAGCTGTGCCAGCTACTGGGCTGAGGCATGCTATGAAAATGGGTAAAAATGGCAGAATCTGACCAAAAGATTGTCTGCTGCAAAGTTCAAATGCTCATGGTGAGACACCTTGAGTCAAACTTTCTAAAAGGTCAGGGCCAAGGGCTCAGTGCCTTCAAGAGAGACTGGATTTTCCACAACACAGTGCTCCCACCAGGCTGGGACCACAAAGCCAGAGGCAGCTTCAGCCCCAGCAAAGCCCAGCCCAGGAGCCGGTGGCTCTGGCTGTCAGATGGGATGCAAACCTTCAGGACGACAGTTGCCCAGGCATCTGTCAAATGGCAACGCTTCCCTGCTTGACAAAATAAATCCACGGTACAAAGCCAGATTTTGCATGTATCTAAACGCAGTTCTTGTAGTGGAGTAAAGCAGTAGATACTGGGGATTCCACTTATCATACAACAAATGACAAAACAACACTGAACTTCTAAGGCTAGAAAAAACAGAAAGCTATTCCTAGATTGAAAGCAAACCTGTAAATGGGATGCAGAGTCAGAATTCAGGTTATGTGAGTGCTGGCAAGTCCACGTTTCTCTGATGACGTAGGATTCTGCTTATAGGAACCTGAATCTGCTTTTCTTGTGATTTCTGTACCCACGTGGTGCTCTCCTTCCTGGCTTCTTCCCAAGTTTACCAGGTTCTTCTTGATTTCTGCTGGTTCCTCTCCCACTGCTACCTCCAATCATCACCGGAGCTCCCAGGGTTGACATAGAAATAACGAATGCAACATTTGCTTGTGATTTCTGTGGGTTTAATGTTTAAGCGTTTGTTCTTATGTAGTGTCTCTTAGTTTGGGTTGTAGCTAGCAGTCTTGGTGATAAGATAAAAAAATTCTTTATGTGTGAATTTTCTGGCTTTAGAGAAACCCAAACACTACGATTCATGAAAGACAGGCTGAGAGGAGCGCTGGGTGCCTTGGCTGGAGGCCTCCACACTCAGTTCTTATTCTGCTTTCCCTCTTTAGCATCCTCCAGCATCTCTCTCCTCATTGCCTGTTCTCTTGTTCCAGCCTCAGTCTCCTGTTCACCCCTTTCCTCCCTGGTTTGCTGGTTTTCAGCAGTTTTGGCCTATGCTGATAGCCGAGGGCAGAGAAAAAAAGATAGATATCAGGCTTATTCTTGAATCAAAGCATGTTTTTCTAAAACTCTGAGAGCAAACAAAGGCAAATTCCTTAGAAATCTAGATCCTTCGTCCTCGCTGCAGTACCCCCAGGAAGTGTCATCCTGGACATCTCCTGGTGTCTTTCTTGAGCCACAGCCACCAAGGTCCTCCTGCTGGCTCCCACTGGTGCAACCAGCAACCCCCCAGGCTCTGGGAATCTCAGCTGCAGGAGCCTTCTATGAAGTCCAGCAAAAGCTGGGCTAAATACCTACAGGATCTGAGAAGCAAGGCAAGTTCTGCAAGGTGTGATTGCTCTGGCATGCACAAGAACTTGTTTGAGACACCCTTGACGAGTAAGAAAGAGCAAGAAAAGTATTGGGCTGGTGACAGATGAGGAACACCCAAAACCAGCTTGTCTGAGTTCAATCCCTCATCAAAGTTTATGGAAAATAGAGTTCTTTCTCCTTTTGGGTTGGACCTCACTCTGCTGTGCCTTGGATGGACCCTCCACCTTCAGCACCAGGCTGAGACAGGAGGAACATGGAAACCAAGGCAGTGGGACACATCCACAGGGCTAAAGAAAACCATAGCTCATGTAGAAACCCCAGAGCTCTGCCACCACAATGCTCCATTGCTCACCGGTGCTGAGGGCAGGTGGGAGAAGGACTGAAGATGGACCATCCAAAGCCCCAGGCAGTGTCCCATGGCCCATTTACCATGCAATGGGAGCTTCAGGCTGTGAGCACCCCCAGTTTCACCAGTGGTTTTCTGGGTCACCAGCCCTACATGCAAAGCAGGTTTCACCCAGGCACCTCATTAGCACTCATTAAACTGTTTCTGTCTCCTGTGAGCTGGGGAGACATTACTAGTGGGCAGAGAAAGAGACAAGGGTTTGCCAGTGGTCACACTGTGAGTCAGGCAGCCCATGGGAGCCCAGGCTTGTGGGTGCCCAATGTGAAGAGTGGGTGGCACATCAGTGAAAGACTCTGATCTGTGGTCCCTGGTGTGCTGCAGCACCACCGCGCTGGTAGATGAATCATCTTGAAGATCCCCTTGTCCCTGGAGGATGTTCATTAATAGGGACAAGGTGGCCATGGTCCCTCAGTTTGACATCTGGTGACCTTTATCGTGGGGGTAGCCCAATGTGCATCTCCTGGGAGCCCAGGCTGGCCTCAACGTGGCTCACTCTCTCCCTACCTTGAGTATGGTTCCAGTTTGCTCCTTCAAAGCCCATGGCAGAAGGAGGTTCTGGTTGTATCTCCAGGGCTGAGTTTCTCACCCTAGGCTGTCAGCTCAATGCAAGAAACATTCCATGGCCTGGAGTGCCCTGTGCGCCTGGCTAATGGTGAAGATGGAGAGGGGCTACAGCCCCGCTGACCACCCTGCTCTCTCCATCTGCCCCTCACACGAGCAGCAGAAGGAGAGCTTGTAGTAACTCCCAGGAAATAGCAACCTGTCACTGCTCTTTCTCATATATAGCCCAGCAGATCCTTCAAGTCTGAGCAGAGCATTGTCATGACATCACAACTGGGATCTGGCAGAGGAATCTGGAAAAGAAAACCCAGGGTCACGTCACACATCAGCAGCACAGGCAGGGACAGGTCCTGGCTCTGGAGCTCTAGACCAAGCATCTAGACCGTGTGGCTGTGCCTCACGTATTCCATATGTCTGCTGCTCTGCAGAGCATGTCAGAGGTGTGACACTCTATAACCTTTTACATAGCTACTACATCACATTTATAACTTTAGGAACCTGGCTGCTGCCTTCCAACCCTTCCCAAAGCCCAGGTGAGAAGCCCCAGATCAGAGGGCCACTGGGAGTACCAGTGGTGGGCATTACTTCCTGCTTGGCTGGGGTTGGTAAGTTCATAAATACCCATAGGGCTGCAGACCCCTTGGCAAATAAATATGTGTGCGTTTCCCAGAGCCCACGTTCTCACAGAATGCAGGCAGGGTGCAACAGGGGCACCTGCCTGGGAGCCTTTCTGAGCTCCACTGTTCAGCCCAAGGGACCTCGGCATGATGGCAATCCCAGGCAGAAATACAGGTTGGGCAGAGAATGGCTGGAGAGCAGCCCTGAGGAGAAGGACTTGGGAGTGCTCGTGGATGAGAAGCTCCACATGAGCCAGCAACATGCACTGGCAGCCCAGAAATCCAACCATACCCTGGGCTGGATCAAAAGCAGCGTGGCCAGCAGGGTGAGGGAGGGGATTCTGCCCCTCTGCCCTGCTCTGGTGAGACCCCACCTGGAGTGCTGTGTCCAGCTCTGGAGTCCTCAGCGCAGGAAGGTCATGGACCTGTTGGAATGGGTCCAGCGGAGGGCCATGAAAATGATCAGATGGATGGAGCCCCTCTGCTGTGAGGACAGGCTGAGAGAGTCGGGGTTGTTCAGCCTGGAGAAGAGAAGGGTGAAGAAGAATGGTCTCCAGTGAGGAGCGGTTGCCCCCAAACCACATTTATTACGTTTGTTCTTAGGTCCCTGGCCACTCTGAAGAGTCTGGAGGCAAGAAGATCATTGTATTGCAGCCAAGAGTCACAACGCTGTAGCATCTACTGGTTGTGAAAACAAGGCTCTGAGGGGCTCTGCTGGGAGCCACTGTCCTGCGGGGTGGCTTTGGCAAATCGCTTACCCAGTCTGCACATTGGTCCCTCCACCAGTAAAGCAAAACAGGAGACATAACTCTGCTTTCCTTTTAAAATACCAATGGAAAACACCTTGTCTGAACTGTGAATGCTCACGGGCCATATCCTGAGGGGGAAAAACATATGGCCCTTTCTCTTCTCAGAAAGATGTGCCTGGGGAAGGGCAGCCTGGGCAATGGTCACCTCCCCAGCTGGGGCACTGGAAGCAGAGCAGCACCCTCCACATAAAGCTGTGTCCTACTGAGAGAGGGCAAAATCTGGCAGGAAAACACAGGCATTACAGGAGCAGACATGACATTTGGAATATGGCCATATTTGAGCAGCTACCAAAACTGTCAGAAAACAAGGGAACAGTTAAATATAAGATGTGGATGAGAGTCCAGAGAAAGAGAGAAAACAGGGGGAGATGTGAGAGAAACTGAGCTCCAGACGTCAGCTGTCAGAGTTGATTCCTTCGCAACGTGAAATGCAATTGCCTGCCCACACGGAGACTGGTAGAAAGGCAGCAAGGTCCGGTGCTGGGGCTGGGACGTGCCAGGCTGAACACTAACGGTGCCCGTTTGCTCCCTTGGTACTTTGCCGTGTTTTTAGTGACACTCATGAACTTTTTTTCCATGAATCCCTGCCTCCTTCCATGGATGAGGAGGACTCCCCACGTGTCTTCTCACCGAAGAGAAGCCAAGGAGAAGGAGTTGCCCTTTGTGTGAGGGAGCAGCAGAGATGCATGGAGCTCTGCACTGGGATGGATCATGAGCCATTGTCTGGGATGGGATGGAAGGCACACTGGCATGGGGGACGTAGTGGTGGGTGTCTGCTACAGACCGCCTGATCGGGAAGAAGATGGGGCCTTCTTCAGACAACTGGAAGAAGCCTGATGTTTGCAGGCCATGGTCCTCACGTGAGACTTGAACCCCTGCAATATCAGCTGGAGGGGCAGCACAGCAGGGCACAGGCAACCTAGGAGGTTTCCGGAGTGCTCTGGCAAAACGATGGAGGAGCCAAGGAAAGAAGACATTCTGATGGATCTGGTACCTATAAACAAGGAAGAACTGGCCAGGAGTGTGAAGGATGAGGGCAGCCTTGGCTGCAGAGACCATGACAATGTGGAGTTCAGAGTCCTAAGAGAAGGGAGCAGGATCACAAGCCTGGACTCAGGAGAGCAAACTTTGGCCTTTTGAGGGATCTGCTTGGAAGAGTCTCACAGGATGCAGTCCTGGAGAGAAAAGGCGTCCAGGAAATGATTCATCTTCTAAGATCAGCTCCTCCAGTCCACCCTGACAAGTAGAGAATCAAGCAAAGGCGACACGGGCTTGGACAAGGCATTCCTGACAAAACCCAGGCGTAAAGCGGAAGCATGTAAGAAGTGGAAGCAGGGAGGACAGTGCAGCAGGAGTGCAAAGACACTGTCCGGGTGTGCTGGGCTGGGGTCAGGAAAGTCAAAGTCCGCCTAGAGATAAGTCTGGCGAGGGACACGAAGGGCAACAAGAAAGGCTTCTACAGGTACAGCATCACCCACAAAGGTGATAAAGGGACAAGAGCATCTCTCCTGTGAGGAAAGTCTGAGGAAGCTGGGGCTGTTCAGCCTGGGTAAGAGAAAGCTCCTGAGGGATCTTATTATTCATGTATATAAATAATTGAAGTTTGGTGCAAAGAGGACAGAGGCAGGGTCTTCCTGGTGGTGCCCAGTGCCAGGACAAATGGCAACAGACACAAACTGAAATACAGAAAATTCTACTTAAACACAAGAAAAAGCTGGTTTACTGTCAGGGTGGTTGAACACAGGAGTAGGTTGCCCAGGGAGGTTGTAGCATCTCCATCACTGGAGCTACTCCAAGCCCAACTGGACGTGGCCCTCACCAACCTGTTCCCCTTCACCATGCTTTGAGCAGGGGTTTGAACGAGACACCTCCAGCATTGCCTTCTGACCTCAGCAACTCTGTGGATCTTTTTTGAGTCAACTAATTTGTTCAGCATCACCGGATGTGTAAAGAAAGGGCTGTCAGATCCTCTGTGACATGGGAAAAGACCATCCTCGGCTCAGCCGTGTTGTGAACATGTGCAGAAGATCGTATCTTTCCAGCAGGAGGGCTACTCCTGCTGCAGCGGAGCCTCCCTGCGATACGCCGCTCCGACGGCTCCTCCGCACACCAGCAAGCGACAGCAGCGTTCCTAAAAGCTTATTGCAAGGTTTTAGGCTGCCGTCAGCTGAGCAACTCTGGAAGTGTCTTCTTTTTCTCTTCCTGCTCCAGGGATTGGATTGGAAATGCCCCCCGAAATACCCCAGTAAGGTTCATTGCTTATTAATACTTATCAATGCTTATAAATACTTAAAGGGTGGGTGTCAGGAGGATGGGGCCAGTCGTTTTTAAGTGGTGTCCAGTGACAGAACAAAGTACCAGGCACAAACTTGAACATAGGAAGTTCCAACTAAACATGAGGAGGAACTTCTTTGATGGTGGCAGAGCCCTGGAATAGGCTGTCCAGCGAGCGGGTGGAGTCTCCATCTCTGGAGACATTCAAAACCCATCTGGGCACAATTCTGTGCAACTTGCTCTGACAGGGGTGTTGGACTAAATAACCTCCAGAGGTTCCTTCTGACCCCTGTCATTCTGTGATTAATTTATTAATTGTTCTTTCTCATGCGGAAACACAACTACTTTCAAATAGGAATGTACAACAAGGTGTAATACACTGTTCAGTACAGGTTACACACTAGGTTCATGTGTCTGTTCATTTGTAAAAGTGCTTGAGTGATTTTAGTGTCTTAGTATCTTAAGAGGGTGTTTAAATAAGCTTTGAAAATCTTGTAGGGAAAACCAATGTACAGTCAACACATGACCTCAGTGTATTTAAGCAATAGATTAAGGGCAGAATCAATTTGAGTAGGATAAGGCGGACAGAAGGTTGTTTAGTACACTTGTCTTCATTTCATTGAATGCACCATATACCTTTAGCCTTTTAAAAATATTCTTGATTGTGAACTTGTGTGTTAAAGTTGTAGACGCATGCAGGAGGTGTAAAATGTCAGAGGAATGACTTTGTTTCTATACACATTCTTCTTTCAAATGGCCCTACCTTAGACACAATGATTGTAAAATGTAAATGTAGACTTGGAATTTTTTTTTAAAGTAGCCATCTTATATCCCCAGAAGTTATATTCTAGGTAAAAGTCTGATATGCACGTAATAAAATTGCTACAACATAAAAGAGCTGAAATATGTTTTAAAACATGACTGCAAGTTTGAAAACAGTTTACCACACACTCAAAGAGGAAAACCTTTCCTTTCTTATTTTTGTGGATTACATTTTCTCTTTGTTTTCTTGAGGTGATTAATTACTATAAGATTTTAAAGAAAATTTATGAAACTCTATTTCCAAGGAAGGAAGCAAATGAAAAGCGAAAGAGAGATTTTCCTGTTGACATACTTGCTATTTAATGCTGCAACCCCTACGGTGCTTCTAGGGGTTGACATGCTAGCAACGTAATTCCACTGCCGTGCTTGTGGGTCCCATCTTTCTACGGTATTAAGGTAGCTCCATCCATCATGGCCACCAACAGCGTACATTGGTCCTTCAAGCATTGCTACTCCTTAAAAGATAGAATTAGGGACAAGTTATAGTATCTAATAATTTCAGTGACCAATAGTGTATTAACTTCATACCTTAATTCCCTGTATGCAGATAAGCAATTTCAGCTGGTATTAAGCTATCTAAAAGCTGCCTTGTCATTTGGCAGAATAAACAAATATAAACAAAATACTTCATATACAGTGTTTTTCTGAATAAGCATTATCTTTTGCCAAAAGATTAGAGGAAAGCTGCTTTAGTTCTGATGTTCTCTTTTTGGAGTTTTATCTCTGCCACTGCTGTTGACCTTATTCTGAAGCAAATTTAGTCCCTAAATGAGAAACACTGCTGTTCTTTTAAAGAAAGGCAAAAAGATTGAGCTGGGCAATGAAAAATGTGGCCAAACCAGCCACCTATCTCTTATTCTGAGCAAGCTGAAGCTCTGTAGTCCTGCCAGCACAAAGCCTGAGTGGGTGGGTAGCTGGCTGTCCTTACTAGCATAACATTTTAATGCTTGAAAGGGGAACACACTTTTGGATAAGAGCTGGCTTTTATCTGTTGTCCCTGAGTCACAGGAGAGTGAACTTGGCTGTCTCTGCAAGGCTCTGTGTGGACATATCCCGTGTCATTGTCCTTCTCCAGAGAGAAGGGCTTTGGTGCCTCTCTTTTGACGAGCTGCTGCTGCCACTGCTGTTTGCTTCCTTTGTTAGGTAAGGCAAATTGTTTGAATCTGGCTGCTTAAAAGTTTTCTAAATCTGTCTTTTCAGGCCTAAATATACACGGCCTGATTTTTTCAAAAGTGCTAACTCTCCACAAAATCACACTGAAGCTAATAGGAGCTGTAAGTGTAAGGCAGCTTTGCAAAATGCTGATGCACAGATAGAAGCCTAACTTTGGGCACTCAAAATTAGCGCTGTGACCTACTTGTTGGATAGAATTATGCCCCTGAAGTTGCTAGTTATTAAGACTTCAATGACAATTATTTAATTTATTTTGTCTTCTTTCTCTTTCCTACTTACTAGTATTTCCTTTTATAAATTTGACAGACTGGCTGGCAACACCCTACTCTATACTTTCTCCACCAAGAGGTGGAAAAAGTGATACAGGCCACAGAGGTTTACTGATTAATTCTGGATTTCATTTGATGTCAGTTGAACTTACCAATGATTTCAAGCAATACCTGTTTCTGTGAACTGAAGAGAAGCCAGCTCTTTCATAAGAACTGTGATAAATGATTCATAAATCATATTCCATCCCTTACAGTCTCCTCAACTGTAAACTTATCCTTATTTTATTTATAGCTCCAGAATAAATTCTAGATTTCATACCCATATTATTCATTCACTGTGGATAATATTGAGGATTCCTGTGCAGTAAAGACCCAAAGATACTAAGTCATGGCAGAGCTCCATAAAACTTCTGGTAATTAAAACATTGGAATTCGTGAAGTTGTACTTACTTTCTTACCACAATGTTTTCTTCAGTGTGGGTAATTCTCTGATCTAATTTTCAGAGGCTTTTGGTATCTACAGGCTTAAGTCGAAATTTTAAAAAAATCCTAAAATCAGATTGTTTTTGTATTGCAAGCATATCTCTTGGCCACTAAGTTGGATATTATATATTATCCATTATTATATTTTGGAATTTTATAAAAGCAAAATTAACTCTGCAGGACCAGTGCGAGTTAGGTGAACACTAGCAAACATCACTGGCATAAAATTATGGCAATAGGCAACAATAAGCAAGATATTGAAAAATATCTTCTACAAATATTACTGTGTGTTATTTAATGCTTTAAAAAGTTATGTCAGCAGTGTTTGTGTCAATCAAAATTCATTTGTATGTGATGCAAAGTATTTACAAAGAGAAAGCATGTCTTACCTAGGCCGTGTCTGTGTGTTGACATAGGAGGCATTATAGTCCAAACTTTGGTGATAGGGTTGAAACATTCAACAATGTTAGAAGTTTTCAGACCATCTCTTCCACCCACAATATAGAGCTTGTTGTCAATCACTGCAACTCCAAACTGTAATCGTCTACCGTTCATTGTACCAATTTGTACCCAACTGTTAGTCCTAAGGTCATACTTTTCAATTGTAGTGGTACCTGTTAAGAATGTAGGCATTATGAGATAGCCATGGACCGATCAGTACCCAGCAGGCAGTAGTCGGTACAATCCAAAACATTGTGAAATTGTAAAACATTGAAATTCCGTGGGCAGGCCTTTCCTGTGCCTCCCTGAGAACTTCAGTTACAAAATCTGAACCTAATGAGAAAGGTGCATTAATTGCATGCTCATATGATTGTCACATTTATGAGAATAAACTGTGAGCAAGAGGATGCCGAATTCAATGCCAGCAAATTTTTTAATACTGAAAATTTTGGAGATAAGTTAAATCTGTTACTCATTTAAATACCATGAGAAGAAGGTTTTTGTGGTTGGTCTTTTGTTGTTTTTTTTTAATTCCTTATGAGTATGGTACATCACAACTATGTACATGTCAACCATGTTGGTACTTAAACCATTAGTGATACCAAAAGCGGAAAATTTATCCATGCTTCTACCTGTCTTGCTGGGACTTGGGCATGCATCTTCATTAATAGCTTGGATATATTCCTTTTCGTGATGGAGACAGGCAGAAGGCTGAGTTAGTGTAAGTACACACTTGCTTCCCACAAGTAGCTTCCTTGACATTCACCTTCGCAGCTGCCTCACGCTAACTGCTTGACTGATGTAATATGTAAGCTGTATTTTCCCTTTTTTCAGGTCACTGAACTTTTGGTAATGTTTTTACTGCAACTATTCATGAGTCCCCTTGCTCTCTGCCATTCAAAACTGACACTTTTCCATGCACTGGCTCCTGTCAGTCACTCAGCAGCCGTAATTGCTCCTTTGAGAGCTGATTTAGCATAGCGGGGAGATGGCTGAGTAACAACCAAAGTAGAAGAGACAATTGCCAGTTGCACATGCAGTGCACCCTGGAGTCAGCTTCAGCTCAACTGAAGGCAACCAGATGAGAAAAACAGGGCTGATTTCC
The DNA here is from genome assembly GCA_026413425.1 of Tringa solitaria. Classification (NCBI taxonomy): domain Eukaryota; kingdom Metazoa; phylum Chordata; class Aves; order Charadriiformes; family Scolopacidae; genus Tringa; species Tringa solitaria. The sequence goes on along the minus strand of JAOXJM010000005.1, from coordinate 15,589,445 downwards.
TCTCTGCTCCTTGACTGGGATTTGAGATTAGAGAAGTAATATTCTGAGAATTACAATAGGCAGTTAGTGGCTAAGGAATGATTTGCAACAACAGAACAACCATGCAATAAAGCAGAAAATAAAGGTAGTGTTTGGTTTAGACGTGTTTTCACAAATAAAATCAAAAGGATCATCTGCTATACTCAGTAAATTGAGTGAACTAAGAGTTTATCTCATGCTATAGTTTTTCTTCTTTACATGCTATTTCAGTTGCATAGACTAGGAAAGAAACTACCAGATCCATCTGCAATAAAAGAAAGAAGTTCTGCTTTTTCCTCTTTCCTGTCATCTTTTATTCTGAGTAACTGGGATTCTTTGACTGTTCTTTCCATTTCGTTACTCTGTTTGCTCTTCTTCACTTTGATTCCTTCTCATTTATTCTGTGCTAATATGTCAGTGCCCCAATGTTCTCAGCTTCAAAAGAAGTAACTTGCACACTAACTAAAAAATAGGGAAAATACATTAAGGTATACAGTGTGTTCATACACACCCCGTAGGCTTTAATTTTGACAGAGGCTGGAAGGTAGGTTTTGAAAGTTAATGTGGTTTAGATACATGCACATTTTTCAAAATACCAGCCCCAAAGTGTCTCTTTGATCTTCTTTTGATCATTTGAAGTTGAGATTTGACTTCATATACCACCTGTGATAAGCACAAAGCCAAACCTGGCATTCCTTGAGAGTTTCCTTTATCACAGAAAGAGCGTTATTGCCAGAGGTGGTAGTTACTCCCTCCTCAGAGCTGTTCTTCCCGTGCATCATAGTCTCTTTGGTGCCGTTTCCTTTATCTTACAATCCAGCACAAGCTCTAAGTATGAGTCAGAGCTGTACAGGACAGCAGGAGGAGAGGAAGTGCTGTTCTTCTTAACCATCAAAAGGCAAAAGTTCAAACAATTGGCTTTATTCCAAGGTAATAAGTAAAAGAGGCACCAACAGGAAGTGCAGATGTTGACTGAAATAGCCCTTTCTGTGCATAACCTTTACTGAGAAAAAACAATTAAAAATTTTTATTCTTAATTTGGTAGAAGTTATTTTAAAGATAACCTTGAATTCTTGGTTGTTTTATATAATTCATAAATAATCAGTATCGCTAATGATACTGTACTAATTGCCACAGTTTAATTTCATTTTGTTAAATTGTCCTAGGAATGAGTGTTTTCATGTTGTGATGGCGATGAATGTATATCTTGCACTTGATTGCGCAGAGATAGTAAGGTAGCACTGCAAGATCTCTCATAGAGGAAAAATGAGTCATCAGCAACTTTTTGCAAACCATGAAATGGATTAGCTTCTTTGTGATTCTATTAAAAGTGAACTCACACAGCTAAAAGTAATACTGTTCAGCAAGTCGCTAGACTTTAAACTAATTATAGTTCTTTGGCTCCAAGCTGTGGGTTTGAAATTAAGGTTCCTATAGGAAATAATTTAATATACTGCCTACTAAATAGAATACTGTAATGTGTAAAGCTGTAATCTGATTGCAGATGTGAAAATCAAAATTAAAAATGCAATACATTTAAAACACTTAACTTCCAACTACAAACCTAAAAAAAACAACTGTGTATGAAATCCAGAAAAAAAAGATGCACATACTGTTGTACCCATAAAAAAGTGCAAATCTTTCCATCTAAAATTTCATAGTAAGGATTGAAAAGTGTTAGCTAAGAGTACTCAGTAGTTCAGTAATTCTTTTTGGTTTTGTTTTCCTCCTCTCTAAAAAATTTTCCAGCCTTCTAACTTTTGTCAAAAAAATGGAGTACAGGGTTCTAAAACAACATTAGACAAATCTTGAAATATTTTGAATATTATTTTTTCTTCTGATTTGTAAGTTCAAACTATATGCACACATTCTTACAAAACTTACTTTTTACATCACCATCTGAATCAAACTTCTTCAGTCTGCACTTCAAGATATATGTATATCATTTACAAATACATGATTCTTGCAAGAAGAAAGAACATCTAACACATAGGATTGAGTTCTGTGATATTTCTTTTCATATTTCATCCCTAAATTTCTGTTTTCCTAACAGAAATCTTTAAATAATTGTTATATATTCTCTGGGTGTCTGTAACAAAATTCATTAATACAATTAAATTAATTACTGAACTTACCTTTGGTGGCATCCATACCTCCTACAGCATAAAGTGCACCCACTGTAGATTTTCTAGGCTTAGTTCGAGGACTCTGCATCATGGACCGTCTTTCTGGTAGAAGATGGTACTTCATAGCCTCCATAAGAAGTTTCTGACACTCTAGGTCGTCTGCAAACATTGGACTATTTTCTAGATCAGCTAGTAACTAAGAAATGAAAAGTGAGGGTCTTATGTATATCTAAATCATTAAAATTATATATACTTTAGTAATTAAAGTATTTGTAGCTACAAAGACTCATTTTTACTTCACCTCTGACTTGAGCTTTGCTGGAAACTCTGCTTTAATGCAAGCAAAACAATATACAGGTAGGGGAAAAAAGTATTTAAGTATTATGTCTTTGCTTTATTTTTTGTAAAAACTTTCTTTTAACCTTTAGAAAAGGTTAAAATTGCAAATGTGGTACTGCATCCTCTGAATGCCAAACTCCTTTTGATGTGAATATAAGGAAATCTAACATATAGTATTGTCTGTGAATATTATAATATAATAAATTAGACGTATATTTAAAATAAAATATATGTATTATTTTGATATTATATCCAAAGTTGAATATCCAGAGCAGCTGTGTAGTGTCCTGACAGTCTTGCTCTTCCTAGAACCTTTTCTAATGAGATTCTTCTATAACACAGATACAACAGTGTCAGCTTGCTATAAAACTCTATGTCCATCTCTGGAACGTATTCGATGAAGTGTATCTCTCAGTTTTAAAGAACAAATAATTTCAGTCCTCAGAATAGTCATCAATAGTCTAGACCCTCTCATTTTTGTCCACATGTTATGGCAATTAAGAAATAAGTATTGTCCGTTATCTGTCCTGCAGTTCGGTAAATCTAAATAAATATCTCAGCACTGGTGAGACCACACCTCGAGTATTGTGTCCAGTTTTGGGCACCTCAATACAAGAG
>JAOXJM010000005.1:15518617-15533988 GCA_026413425.1 Tringa solitaria | reverse complement strand
CAACCTGGTGTGGTGGGAGGTGTCCCTGCCCAGGGCAGGGGGTGGCACTGGGGGAGCTTTAAGGTCCCTTCCAGCCCAAACCATTCTGTGATTCTTTGCTAAGTTCTGTACTGGTGTGGCTGCGGGTCCCAGCTGTGTGAGTGTGTGGCACGAAGCGCTGCCCAGGCGTGACCCAGTGGTGTCCGGCAGAGACAGGGAATGGGACTCTTCTCCTCCAGCTTTCCCAAGGGATCTTCTCTGGGGTGTACAGAGGTTGGAAGCCCCTTCCAGGGTGGTGAGCGTGGTCCTTCTGGTGTTTCTCAAACACCGTGTGAGCACATGGTGTTCTGGAGCCTGAAGATGACACCACTGCCATCCCTGCAGCACGGAGGGCACTAGTCCATCCTAACAGGGCACAGAACACACAGCCCAGGCTACAGAGAGGATGCTCCGTGTGGTCTAGGACAGGTTCTGTTTTTATTTCTTTATTAGTTATAAAAGAAGATACCAAGACCATGTGTTTTGAAATATTTTGGGGTCGTGTATCAATCCTCTTTGGATGTTTCCGCCTGCTTATAAGTGTAACTTGTACTTGTGGAAAAACACTCTGTTACAGCCCTGGCTCCGTGCGGGGCTGGGTGCTGCGGCAGGGCTGGCGCTCTCAGAAGGCAGTGGCTTACAGCAGCAGCGGAAAGTGGGGACACAGGTGTCCCCTTTGTGCCTCTCTCAGTGGTGGCTTGGGGTCTGCACCCTGTCAGAGCTGCCCAGGCTGCAGGCTGCCTTCTGGCCTCAGTGTTCAGCTAGGGTGGTGTCACCTTGAGCCATTTGGGGTGGCACATGGGTCACTGGTAACTGCTCATTCTCCCCGCCTGTGCATCTGAGCAGATCCCCAGGCCCGAGAGCTAGTCCCGGTGGCAGTGACACTCCTGGGGAGGGCAGGTGACACCCAGCCCAAGGGTCTCTGCTTTGGTAGCTGTGTCTGAACCTAAAGCTGAAGGCAGCTTGCTGCTCTCGTGTCCTTCTCCCTCCGATCTGTATCTTCACAGAATGTATTTGCTGTTTTGAAATGTGAAACACAAACAGCCTCTTGCTGCACGGAGGGATGTTTCATCCTGTTTTGAGATGTTGATAAATACCATGGTCCATTCCAAACCTCACCCCAGGCTGCAGCAGAACCTAGGAGGACTTTGTGGTCCCTGGTTTATTCCGGAAGAGTCATTGCCTTCTGGTTCAAAAGCAACAGTCAGATGTGGACGGGCAGAGGCGTGTGTGTGCCTTTCTCCTAACCTACCTGTGCAAAGGGTGTTCCTGAGTGTGCTCCTGTGTGTATATGGAGCAAATACTTTCTGCCGTGCCATCAGCCTGCCCTGGGCAATGCCAGAAGCCAGGAGAAGATCCAAGGGAGCAGCTCCCAGCCCACCATGTCTCTGTGGTGCTCTGGTGTACGACTTGCAGTTTTAGCGTGATCTCAGCTGGTGCTTTTTCTTAAAGGCTCCATTTTGCCACTGGAGGTAATTAATAATCCATATCTCAGCTGTTGTTAAGGATGAGGAAGTTCTCTGTTATGGCTGAGGAGATTCCCCAAAAAATAATTCACAGAATCACAGGGTGGTTGAGTATTGCAGGCACTTCTGGTGAAAATCTGGTCTAAACCCCTGCTCCATCAGGGGTGCCCAGAGCCAGCTGCCCAGCACCACGTCCAGGCAGCTTTTGAGTATCTCTATGGATGGAGACTCCACCATCTCCCTGGACACCCTGTGCCAGTGCTCAGTCACCCTGACAGTGGAAAAGTGTTTCCTGATGTTCAGAAGGACCCTCCTGTGTGTCGGTGTGTGCCCATGGCCTCTGGTCCTTTCCCTGGGCACCACTGAGAAGAACCTGGTTCCATCTTCCCGGTACCCTCTCTGCGGGTATTGATGGGATCTCTGGAGCCTGCTCTGCCCCAGGCTGACCAGCCCCAGCACTCTCAGGCTCTCAGGTCACAGCACTGTGCCAAGGGACATTTGCCGGTGCCTTTTTCCTGATGTGGCAGGGCAGATCGTAGCTGTGGCTGTGCTTCTTTACAGAAATACTTGTTCTCTTCTGCCCTTTTCCTCAGACACTGCTCCTGACTGGAGATATTTCACAGCAGGTTGGGCTTCCAGGGGGTTTTCTACCAGGGTTTTGAAAACTCTGAGCTGCAAACAATGTCTCCAACCCTGATTCTCACTCTTCTGGCTTGGCATGGAGCTCTGCAGCCCAGGTTTCACGTCATGCCCACAACCTGTCCCACCAGCAAGGCTCCAGAGCATTGTGGTGGTCCAGAGCAGCGGTCTGGGGCTTGGGACTGTTTGTGCCGGGGTTATCTCCGAAATCCTGAGTTAAAAGTTGAACAATGTGTGCTCTGTTTGATGTGAGCAGTGTTGGTAGTAAATTGTTGTCTAAAGCCATGGAAGCCCTTTACAAGAGTTGGGAGATCCCTGGGAGTTGCTGGGTTTCAGCTGTGGCGATGGTGTGCTTACAAGTTCACACCAACAGTGTTCTTGCTGCTCGTGTGTGACCTTGGAATAGTTTTGGGCCTGTCTCCCACTATGGATCTTAAAAGGAGAGAAACGTGGCTCGAGATGTCTCTAGGCATAAGGTTTTGTGGTGTCCAGGACCTTGGAGCCTTTGCTGCTTTGTGGGATGGAGCAGGACATGTGCTGGAGGAGTTGTTTGCAGGATTTGTCCTCCACATGTGCTCGTAGGACAGGACCTGGGGCAAGGTGTTGGGGAAGGGTTTCTGCCAAGCAGGAGGTTGCTCTGGCCAGAGGTGCCGGGGGAAGCAGGGACGCTGCTGCCAAGGGGCAGATGAGAGGAACAGGGCCATGGGATGGGTGGGCTCCTCTGCTTTCCTTAAGCTCCTGGGAGGGCTTCTGACCCTCTGAGCTGGGCTCCCAAGCTGTGGTGCGGTGGGGGAACATATCCTTTGATGCAGCAGGGCCTTTTCCAGGAGGGAGAGATTGACTGGAGGTTAAGTCCTAAATCTCAGTTATTTAGTTCTTCCAGTTTAAGGAGTAGTGCCCCAATCTATAATCCCAATTCATTCTATTCACCCTAAACTCATAAGGTACAGGAGAACCAGTCTCGACAGCATCAACAGGCACCTCCACAAGGCTTTGTAGACTGTTTGACCCGTGATAATGACTGCTGGTTATTTTCTGTGCAATTATTTGCTATTGTGTTCATGTCATAGACATCATGTACAGAGATGAGATTGAGCATCACCCAGCTTCGGCACTGGATCTTATTTCTCTTCCTTTTTGGGCACTTCAACTCCCAAGTTCTGTTTAAATAATAAAAAGCCAACTGCTCACACAAAACGAGGAGTTGTCCTTGAAACACTTGATCCAAGTGAGGAATCAAGGATAAATATCAGATCTAAGTGCCTAAGAAGGCAGATAGGTTGGCTGCCCAATTCGTTTTAGCTTTCGGTTGGAGTCTGCTGTCCAGCTGAGTTACTCGGTTTCTTCAGTTCTCCTGACGCTTAACAATGCTTCTCTGTTGTTGCACCTGGAGGGCCTTAAAGGTTGGTACCGTGATGTCAGTTGAACATCAGCGATTTCTGATCACAAACCTGGCAGCACTGGAAGAGAGAAGAAGCAGTAGATCTTCCCCTAAAGTGAGCACACCATCCCGTTCTTTACCCGCTGGTCGTAACACCTTGATCTTAATGTCTCAGGTTTTAAAATTCTCTTTGTAGCCAAGTTCTTATTTAACTGTAGTTCACTGAAATCATTATCCTGTTTTGCACATTTTTCTTTCAAATTCAGGCTGCATCTAAAGCAACCACAACATGAGTGTGGTCCCCTGCCTAGCCCCATAGCAGCCCTGCCTCCATCCTGGCAGCAAGTGATAGAAGAGGGTGTGGGAAACAGGGCAGATCCAAAATCCTTGCCCAACCCAATGTCCTCAGACTCCACCAGCCTCTGGGACACTTGGACCATCGTTTTCAGTAGACATGGAGAGATCTGCCTTCCCTGAGAGCATCTGATGATACTGAATCATAGAGTCACAGAATAGTTTGGATTGGAAGGGACCTTAAAGCCCATCGAGTGCCACCTCCTGCCCTGGGCAGGGACACCTCCCACCAGACCAGGTTGCTCAAAGCCCTGTCTAACCTGGCCTTAAAGCCCTCCAGGGATGGGGCAGCCTGGGCCAGGATCTCACTACCCTCAGAGTGAAAAACTGCTGGTTTTCTTTAGTGTTTCTAGCTCTGTGTGTCCATTGTGTTTTTCACTAAGGTAGGAGCAGCACCGAGAGCCCTCCCTCGCCAAGGCACCCTGAGCACTGGGAGGTGACTCTCTTTGTCCCTCCAGATTGCAGGCAGGCCCTACTCTGGGGACATCCTGGTGTAGGCACCATCCTGCCTGCTGGGGCACGGCAGAGGCCAGCTGCTGCTCTAGGGACAGGGAATGGAGGAAGGCAGCTGGCAAGACCACTGTGGCCAGGACCAGGTAGGAGCTCAGATCACCAGACAAGGTCTGAGATCAAGCCAGGACACCAGGCAGCCCATCAGGTCCTGCTGCTGCCAGACAGCAGCTGGAGACCAGCCCTGCTGCAGCGTGGTGTAGACAGGCTGAGGGTGGGCTGACATGGACTCCATGGGTAGGGGCTACAGGGGAGGCTGGTCAGGGCCAGTAAGGCCCAGTAGTACCCTTGGGGCTCTGACACTTTGCCTACTCCTTGAAATTCATGGCTGAATGGGTTGAACGTCACCAGTCCCATGAGAAACTCAGCTGCATGCAGTGAACTTCATGTTCTCCACCACTGCCATCCTGGTTAACTCCTGTCACTTGTGAAATTCTCTCTTACAGCCACTTAGAAGATCAAAGGTGACTTCAGGGACCTCTGTCTTCTCCAGGGTAGGATTTGCCAGCCCTCAGCCACAGCCTGTGTCAGAGTGGTGTATGCCCCAGCGGGAGGCGGGAGCAGCCATAGCTTGTGGTGGACTTGCTGTGCTCAGACCACCTTATGGTGGTGCCAGGTAAGAAAAAACCCTTGGTGTTTGCAGACTCTTGAGCTGGGATCTCGCAACAGGCGCTTTACCAGGTCACGTTGGTACCAGCCGTGACCTTCATTCTGTTCTCTGTTGGGTTCAACGGGCCTTTAATGCATCTTTACAGGGGTTTCATCTGGGAGATGGTGGAAAGGGAGGGACCATCCTCCACAGTCTCTTTCTCACTCCTTTATCATGATCATACTTGTACCCAACTTGATCTCTTTCTTCTTGTCTTCCAGTATCTCGCTCTGTGTCCAGGCAAGGTGATGGACAGCAGAGCAGAGATGGAGGTTGTGAGAAGCACGAAAGGGAATGCAGCTGGGGAAGTCAGTGTCCACGTGGTCACCACCGAGAGCACTGTGCAGAGCACCCACCTGCCAACGACTGCCTTCATCATACCAGGTATGTGGGACTGTCCTTCCCCCCACACTGATATCTCACACTCCTTGTATATTTGTGCTCCTCCCGAACCTTGGGAGGAAAAGCTGTGCTGCTCTTGCCATCTTAGAGGCTCTTTGTAGCTATCCTACATCACTTGGACCATTTCTGGCCAATCAAAATCTCCTGAGTTCTAAACCAGAGCCCTAATGTCTGGCACCCTGTGCCAGTGCAGCACAGTGGGTGCCCACTCTGTGGGGCGCGTGGGCTCCTGGGTTGCTGCATTATCATAGAAAAATAGAATGTCTCCAGTTGGAAGAGACACATAAGGATCATCGAGCCCAACTCCCCACTCCTCGCAGGACTGCCTCAAGCTGAACCTGACCAAAGCTAAAGCTAAACTAAGAGTGTCATCCAGACGCTCCCTGAACTGTGACAGACTTGGTGCTGCTCCCGGGGAAGCCTGTTCCAGGGACCAACCATGCTCTCAGAGAAGAACCTTCTCCTCAGAGAAGGGCTTCCCCTGAGGCAGCCTCGTTCCGTTCCCTCGTGTCCCATCGCTGGTCACCAGAGAGAGGAGATCGGCGCCTCCCCTCCCTGTGAGGAAGGTGCAGGTGCCGTGAGGGTACACCTCGGCCTTCTTTTCTCCAGGCTGAACGAGCCCAGTGACCTCAGCCACTGCTCCTGAGCCTTGCCCTCGAGACCTTTCCCCATCTCAGTTGCCCTCCTCTGGACACACTTGGAGCTGGGGCTGCCCAGGCTCACTGCTGGCTCCTGCTTAACTTCCATCAACCCAAACCCCAGAGCTCTTTCCACAGGGCTGCTCTCCAGTCTTTTCTTCCTCCAATTAGTATGAATAATCATGATTACTCTATCCCAGGTGTAGAATCCATCACTTGCTCTGGTTAAATTCCATGCAGCTGGTGGTTGCCCAGCTCTCTTGTCTATCCAGATCTCTCTGTAAGGCCTCTTTACCCTTGAGGGAATCCACAGCTCCTCCTAGTTTAGTATCATCAGCAAACTTAATGGACACTCAGCTCCTGCGTCCAGATCATTTATAAAAACATTAAAGAATAGTGGCCCTAAAATTGAGCCTCTGGTGACTGGCCGCCAGCCTGATGTGACCCCGTTTACTGGAAGTCTTTGAGCCCAGCCCATCAGCCAGTTGTTCACCCAACGCGCTGTGGACTTGTCTAGTGGTGCTGGCCGTCTTGTCCAGAAGGGTACTGTGAGAGACAGTATCAAAAGCTTTACTAAAATCCAAAAAACCCACATTTACTAGCTTCCTTTGGGCAACTCGATGGGGGAAATTTTTCCTTGAAAAAAGGAAATTAAATTCTTTAAGCAGGACTTTCTCCTCATGAACCCATGATGGCTGTGACCAGTGACTGCATTGTCTCTCAAGTGTTTTTCAGTAATTCCCAGAATAACATTGTTCATAATTTTACCAGGCACTGAAGTAGGACTGACAGGCCTATAATTACCAGGGTCATCCTTCTTACAATTCTTTAAAATTGGGAGAACAATTTTCAGCCCAGCTAAGCAGCGCCTTTCAGGTGTGTGAGCAAAGCGTGGATGTGTGTTAGGTGAGATCAGAGGTGTTCTTTAGAACAAAATCTCCCAATTTTTCCTACTTCCGGGTGTCTTAGTTCCCACTGAGGAGAAGCCCTGGGCTGCACAGTGTGTTCCTTTGAAATGAAACTGTACTGGGAGATGCAGACCAGGAGCTTGCCAGCACGATCCTGCCGCATCAGGGCTTCCTGGTCATGGGAACACTGAGGTTTGGCTGAAGTAGGAACCCTTGAATTTGGATATTGTTGGTGCTACCCCCCAGCACAAGCCATTGCTGGCTGCAGGTCTCCTTGGGTCAGGTTGCCTGCTTGTGGGTGCTTTCGCCCTCATCTGGGAGACTATGTCCTCTCTGTGTTGTCTTTGAGCCTTGTCTGCACCAGTTAAATGTTCCATGTCTGCCTCTCGTTTGTTTCCTTTCTTCCCTTCTTAAGCAAATGCCACTACCATCAACCTTCCCACGAGCACCTTAGAGATTCAGCGATTCCCTCGGGAGCCACAGAGAAGCACAGGGGCCGAGAGGCCAGAGAGGGGAGCAGGGAGCGAGCCCATCACGGCCACTGTCATTCCCCAGATCAGCGGGGTGCAGACCTGCAGCACCGTTCGTGTGCTGGAGTGGAAGGATGGGGTGGCTACTTTGCCTGGGAGTAACCTGCGGGTAAGTAGAGCCCTGGGCCACTGTGTTTGCCCCCAGCTTGCCACTCTCTGAAACCACTTGCAAGGGCAGTCCCTCAGCTGGTGCCAGGCAGGGACCACCAGGATGTGATGGGGCCCCTGGTAGTACCCACACCCCAGCTGGAGCATCTCTTGGCTATTCTGGCTTCATGAGGGTCTCCTTCTGCCCCATCCCTGTGTCCCCCCCAGCTTGTGAGCTTAGCAGAGAGAGCGCACACATGGTGCCTGCGGGGCGGCAGCAGACCTGTCCTGCACAGAGAGGCAGAGGGATGCTATGTCCTGTTCAGGGCATCTTTCCTTTCCAAGCTGTGCCACAGAGTTGGCTCTCACCAAACTCCTGCACTCACCCTGGAAACAGTGGCTTTGAGCTTATCAGACAGCAGGTGCCTTTAGCTGTGCCCCTCGGTACCTGAAATTGCTTGTACAAAATGTACCAATTTCTCACTGCTCCTCATCCTCAGGGCACCACGTCCCCCAGCATCACCCTGCCCTGCTGCTGGTCTCACCCTGCTGGTGGCAGTGGGCTGGCTCAGCGGCCACCATAGGCTGCAGGGAGGGCAGCAGGACGGGTGACATTGATGCAGTGCTCACCTCTGTCATCAAAAGAGCTGTCCTCTTGTTGGATGCACTATTGGCCAAACCACGTATCTCTCATTCTCAGAGCTCACATGTACCCCCTAGCTATGAATTTACATTTCTATCCTTCTTGTTAACTTTTTTCCTTGTTTTTTGTTTCGATAACATAGTTTCGAATAAATGAGTACGGGACGCTGAAGGTGGTGAGTGCTGATAAGCTGCCTCCAGTGGAAGCTGTAAAGGAGGGTCACACAGAGAAAGATGGGGACTCGGAAGTGGCACCCACCAGCAAGGACAATCCTACTGCGGCTCAGGGTAAGGGAACCACGTTGGCACTTTTGGGGTGGGTACCATCATCCAGCAGGCACTGAATGAGGCAAATGTCTCCTGGTTCCTGCTCTCCTTCCTTTGCTGCACCTTGTGCCTCACTGCTCCTCTTCTCTCTGACTCAGCTGGGCCAGAGCAGACCAAGCTGCCAGCAGCAGAAAGTATGTGCCACTGCGATACCTGTGGCAGGAGACATGTGTCGGATGGAGCCCGGGAAGGCAGGGGCTTCTGCAGTGAGCACTGTCACCAGCAGTTCAAAGAAAGGTAAAGGAAAGGGAGTGTGCTCCACACAGAGCCATGTCCATCCATCTGTCCCCCTCTCCCCTGGGCCACGTGCTTCAGAGAGGGATGAAGCACACCTGTCTCTGGCAGGTGCTGGGGACCCCGCTTGTTTCCTTCTTTCCTGGAGGCAGAGTGCCCTCTCTGCAGTGGTAGGGGATGAAGACTTGTTCCGAGGGACAGCAGGAAGCACAGGAGCCAGATTTTCTCCTGCCCAATTTGTGGCCTCATAAACACGGCTCTGCTGGATACGTGCTGCAGTGGGAGGTTGCTGCAGTGGGTGCTTCCAGGCTGAGCAGCAGTGGATGATATGTGTCAGGAGGGCATTTCCAGCCCTGTGTGAGTCCTGGGACTCATTTTCCAGCATCTCTGTGTGACTCTGCTGCAGCTTAGAGCCCCGCTATAAAACTAGATTGCTTTTGATCCATCCTTGGGTTCAGGCTTCTGACACCCAAGCACGTGAGGGTGATTCTGGTCTGTACCCTGGTTCTAATCTCTTGCCAACTTGTGCTCTAAGAGAAGTGCGTGAATTAGTCATGGGAGCATGTGAGAGTGAGAAGCGGGGTGCCTGATTTTCCAGCAGCCCCTCCCTTACTGACACCCCAGCCGTTGCCATGTGCCGCAGTGGTTTACTCTCCTTTCCTCCGTGCAGGTCCGTTATTGTGGAAAACTCTGCCAGCAGCACCAATGCCACCGAAATCCTCAAGCCAGTGAAGAAACGAAAGAGGAAGGACTACCAGAGCCCTTCGGAGGAAGAATATGAATCTGAGCAAATGGTAGGAAGAGGGCAGGGAGGGGCTGTGTGCCCATGTGCCAATGTCAGGGGTGGGCCATGAGCCAACCCCGTGGGTGAGGGCAGTTCTTCTCAGTGCCTTTCAGTGCTATGCCAGCTGTATGTTGAAGGGGTAGCCTGTTGGCTGGTAATGCCAAAAAGACGTGAATGTGTGGAGTGTCAGGGCTTCTAGACACTTGGCTAGCTGTTTGCCACGCCAAGCACCTCGGATTCATCAGTGCTAGACACATCCTTGTTGGGCTATAGGTGTCTAACGCTCTCAAGTGCTCTCTTGAGTCTGGGCCACCAAAGGAAGTGTTGAAGTAAGAGAGTGTCTGCGTGATGTGTATCCTGGGGAGAGTGGCTTTCACAAGGCAAGGAAGCTCTGCTTGCCAGCCTTGACTGTAGCAGATCCACTCCAGGTGTGATTGCTGCCAAAAACTGCCTTGGGCTCCCGTCATCAGATCCTCTTGGCCACCCATTTCTGGGCCAAGCATCTGTCAAATCATGGGTGTTGCAGAGGCACCAGTATGACCCTTGGCACCAGTGTGAGGGTACAATACACAGCATGAACCTCTGTGCAGACCTCCAAGGTGATGGGTTTCTGTTTTGTCTGCTCTCACGTCTAGGAGGAAAAGCAGGAAGAGAGGAAAAGCTCTGTGGGAGACGCTGCCATCAGCAATGCAGAGGCCGATGCCTGGAACGGGAGCCAGCACGGTATGGAGGGGCTGGGCAGGTGGTGGGGTGGGCACTCTTGCCACAGCTGTGGGATTGTGCTGTGGGGCTGGGTTAGCATTTTGGTGCTCCAGCAGAGTCAAACACCCAGTTCAACATGCTGGTACATGTTCCTGAAGGCTCGTGAGCTCCTCTGCTTGCTTGATCCTGCTCTCTCTGTCTCTTTCCATTTCTCTCCTTTCCTCTCTTTCTCTCCATGGGACGGGTGCACCCTTACAGATACGGCTGTGTCTTCTTCAGGCATCGGGCCGTACTGTACAGTGCTCTCTGGTCCCTCCCCTTGGGAGCTGATTTTATTACTTGCTTGTGGATACCATGTTTGGTCCAAGAGGCACTAATCCTGAGCAATAACGTGGCTCTGCACCACATCTGGCATCAACCCCTTGGTTGGACGGTCTTAAGAGGAACTTCCCTCATGCGATTGGGAGCTCACAAGTTTGGAAGCGGCTCCTGTAGGTCTGGTCCCACTGAAACCGGGTGATTTGAGTTTGTCCTGTCTCTTGGGGATCTATTCCTGGACCATATCAGAGGAAATCTCAAATGCAGAACTGTCGACACAGAGGAAAAGGAGACAAGCTGAGGGATGTAGTGTTTGCTTGTTTGGTTTTTCCCCTGCAGTGTGATGGGGGTGAAGGGGAAGGAAAACTTGGGAAAATACTGAAAATAAACATTCATAGGAAACCTTTTGTCTTTATATAAAGACAACCTTTGTCTTTTGGGGGCTGGAGTAGGTGATCTCCGAAGGTCCCTTCTAACCCCTATCATTCTGGGATTCTGTGAATAGTGAAAGGTTATACTCGAAATAATTTTAAAATTAAACTGTTCCAGCTTCATACTCCCTCCGTCGCTGAATGTAGGGACAGTAGCAGGGGCCAGATGTTGTTAACCCCCGAGTTACACTGAGTTAACCACTGTTACAAAGGGATCTCATACTCGCTGGCGAGGTCCTTTTCTCTACAGACTGAGCCCCGAGCATGTAACCTTCCCCGCTGCGTACAAGTAAGCAGTGCTGAGCCTTGTTATTTCAGCATTTTATTTTCTCTTATTACAGAAGTACATCAGCAAACAAAATACACAACTGGATGCTTCACTGCAGCAGAGCCGATGTATGCTCTATCTCCAGGTGTATTTGTCATTCCCTGGAAGTGCAGAGCTTGTGCTTATGGATTCCCCAAACATGCTGCCACTTTTTTTCTATATCCTGAAGAATAATAAAGGTGTTCATCGCTCTTAAGTGTTAGAGAAGCATCTAGGTTAGTAACCCTGCTCAGCTTTAATTTCTCCCGCAAGTGATTTTTTCCATCTCCGCTTCCTCCAAGCCCATGGAAGGAGAGAGTTGGTGTGGTTTTCCTCTGCATTTCTGACTTGCCCTGCCCAAGGCTGTCTGCCGTGGCAGATCTGTGGCTGTGAATTACTCAGTGCTGGACTAGGCACAGCACTCCTGGAGTCCCCACAGGCACTATGAAGCAGGAAGAGAAAGTGGCTGGAGAGCAAGAGACTTGGGTTGTGTCTCATGTGCCTCGAGTGAGGCCTTTGTGACTTTCCCAAAGGGGTCAAAAGCATGAAGGATCTCCTCCCTGCCTCTGAGGAGATGATGCTGTTGTCTTCCTGTGAATACCTATGGGTAAATGCATCATCTCTAGGGCGTCAGGGCGGCCCTGGCCTGCCAAGGGGTGCTGAGGTGGTTGTCTCGGGGCAGAGGAGAGCAGAGCTGGTGCCTCTGGAGCGGTGCTGGGAGGTGAGCCCACTGCTGGTTTGACTGGCCAGGAGCCCCTTGCAGCTGGCAGTGATTCCCAGATGCCCGGATGGATCTTGCTGGCTGTCCCAAACCCATCAGTGCTGGGACCTTTTCAGGTGTACTGGCTGGAGGAGGACTGGTTGCAAGAGGTGTCCTGATGCTTTGCACAGGATGGCTTGTCCCTCAGGCTCCTTGGGTGCGTCACTAGGGCGTTGTACAGCAATAGAGGACATCTGAGTCACGGGGACCTGTGTGAGAGCTGCCCTCTTGGCTCTATCCCTCCTGGGAGAGCCGGCCAGGTTTGCTGGAGAAGGGGCTGCGGTAGGATGGTGCTGAGCTTTGCAGGGATGCAGGACTGTGCGTGAAAGCAGGATGCGGCCTCAGCGGGACCCCCACACTCTCCTGCCCTCCGCACTGCCCCAGGGCAGGCAGGGATGGAGGCTGGAGCAGACCCTCAGCAGCGCCTCTTGTGTGTGCGTTTGTGCTGCGCTCAGGTGCCAGTGAGGAGAAGAAAGAAGGCTGGTCTTGGGCGTCCTACTTGGAGGAGCAGAAAGCTGTCGCTGCCCCTTTAGATCTCTTCCAGGATGTGAGTTGGGATTTTCCTGTCTTTTTCCCTCTTTCATCTTCTCTTTTCTTTCCCTTTTTTTTCCCACCCCTCCTCCTTCTCCTCTCTTCCTTGCTTCCCTATTTGCGGGGCTCTGAGTGATAAGCAAGTTCCCGTCTTCACCTGGAGATGACCAGTCAGCCTCCAGTTTTGATTTGCCCTGAGTCCCACTCCCCAGTGGGGTGCTGTCCCCCATCCCAAGCACCCCACTTTTGCCTCAGACACCCTTGTGGCACTGGCAGGGTGCTGGAGCCTTTCCAGCCCTTCCTCAAAGCAGGTGTTGGGCTCTCCTAGGGTTACCTTGCTGCACTGCTCCCCTGCTCCCAGGCCTCTGGTTGCCACAGTTCCAGAGGAGCCTGGCCCGTGCCCCACTCTCCCATTCTTAGCCCTGGGACACCCTGCCCTACCAGTAGCAAGAAACACAAACCCACAAGGAGGTGGAAGAATGTGTTTTCCTATGGGAAAAGAATTAAAATTTGGACAACATAACCTGTGGCCCACAATCTCCTGGTCCCAGCAGCTCCCATTGCCTGATGGTTGCTCTTTGGCATGGTTCTGGACCCAACTACTTGTGTTGTTTTTTACATTGTAGTTTAATTTTTGTTTCCAGTACCAAGTAGCTTCCCAGCACAAGAATGGCTTTAAAGTGGGGATGAAGCTGGAGGGGATCGATCCGCAGCACCCATCTATGTACTTTATCCTGACAGTGGCTGAGGTAAGGCACCTCCAGTTCCCATGTTCCTTGGTTCCTCCTCACTCCTGCGTGGTGGGAGGCTCTGTGCGAGGGGAGGTGCTGCCAGCTGGCCCGTGGAGGAGACAGGCTTTGGGCCCTCACCTGTGTGTTACTGCATGAGATGACCTCAGTCAAGCAAACAGGGAGTTTCCTTCCAGTTCGTAGGGGCAGGAGACTGCTGTGGAGCAACTGTCACGCCCCAGCCTTGTTGGTCTCATTCTGATGCAGCAGAACTATGAGGGGAGACTGTGGTGATGGCAACAGCTTCTTATCTTTGAGCTGATGCCCCTCAGACAGGTCTGAGCCCTTGAGATGGAGGGTGTGGAGGCATCCCATTGCTCTTTCTTGTGTCCGTGGAGGTCCTCTCTCTGTGGAGCTCTCCCCTCAGCCGTGTGGCAGCTGAACCAGCCTCGTCTCACAGTGCTCCCCAGGCTGCCAGGGAGATCAGCTGTGCAATGGTGGTTGCTGTTCTTGCTGCTGAAGAGATTTCACCAAAGCAGCATAGCATTTGGCCAAAATCCCCGTGCCAGCATCTCCCCTGGGTGCAGAAAAAGGAATCCTTGCACTTGCTGGACCCAGCAAGGTGCCCCACCATGGCATCTCAGGCACCAGCCTGAACCTCCCTTCTCAGGGCTGGCTTGTGGTGGCCTTGCACTTACGTTGTGCCGTGTTGGACGTCTTTTAGGACTGGTGTGTGCCTTCCGATTTGTGCACAGACCTCTGATGACCCTTGGCTTCCCTAAGTGATCCGCTGAGATTGCGTGCGGGAGGGGAGGTGCCCGTGATGCTCAGCCAGGGACAGCAAGAGGTTTCCATGGTCCTTTCCTTTTCTTGCCCTCCCTGCTGGTAGGTGTGCGGTTACCGGATGCGCCTCCACTTTGATGGCTATTCTGAGTGCCATGATTTCTGGCTGAATGCTGACTCCCCCGACATCCACCCCGCTGGCTGGTTCGAGGAGACGGGGCACAAACTCCAGCCACCAAAAGGTAAGGAGTTAACGAGTCTCAATTGGTGCATCCTATTGAAGGAGGGGTACAAGTAGTGGGCACTGAACAGAGAGCTGGAGATGGGAACAGGGTGGCTCTATGGGGCCCAGGAGGGGCTGCTGTTGCGCTGGGGGAGGTTCTGCAGGACAACCTTTCTGGCACCCATCATGCTAAAGATCTCTGCTCGCTCCAGTTTTGGGGCAAAGCCCTATCACCCTAGATGTCCCCGTGCCAGGCTGGATCCAGCAGCTTTGTCCCAAAGGCAGGTGGGACTGGTACTCTCCAGAGAGGAGCTGAGCTCTGGATTTCCAATCCACCGCTAATGTTTCCTAGCACCCCTTCAAAATCAGCCATTGGGCCTAAGCCATGGGCTTTGGGTTTCCCAGGGCTGCTGTAGACCCCATCCGCCCACACAGGACATGCCTGATAGGTGAGGGCTGGTCAGGGATGGCCGGGCTTGGCCTCATGGCCTCCTGGCTGCTCTCTGTGAATTTGCTGCTCTCATTTCTCTTCCTGAGGGGTTGTAGGTTATAAGGAAGAAGAATTCAGCTGGACAAACTACCTGAAGATAACAAAGGCTCAGGCTGCTCCTAAGCACCTCTTCATGGTCCGAAACACTGTGAGTAGCAGCTTCTCCTTCCTGCCAGAGCCTGCAGGTTTGTACGATCATATAATTATAGAATCATTTTGGTTGGAAGAGACCTTTAAGATCATCAAGTCCAACCGTAAATCTAACCCTGCCAAGTTATCAATAACCCATGTCCCTCAGCACCACGTCTGCCCAGCTTCTAAGTACCTCCAGGGATGGTGACTGCACCACTTCCCTGGGCAGCCTGTCCCAATGTTTGACAATCCTCTCTGTGAAGAAATTTTTCCTAATATCCATCTAAACCTCCCGTGGTACAACTTGAGGCCATATCTTCTTGTCCCATCACCTGTTCTTTGGGGAGAAGAGACCGACCCCCCCCGGCTACACCCTCCTTTCAGGGAGTTGGAGAGA
>JAOXJM010000005.1:15474022-15488143 GCA_026413425.1 Tringa solitaria | reverse complement strand
GGACATAGTTTACTGTTCTCAAGGCCTCCTTCCCATCACTGCAAGAACACCTGCCGAGCTTTCCCTCGGCACCGCGTCTCCACAATTCCTCACTCCCCACAGCCACCTTCACCTTCCACACACCTCCAGTCACCCATGGCCTCTCCACGTCCCCTGACCACACTGTTAGTGAAAAGTCTACCAGCACTGCAACATTTAGTATTATACTTTATTTCCTCCTGCTGCAGGGCTCGACAGCTTGAAATTGCCTGCGGCAGACCTATGGTAAGTCCACAGTGAGTCCATGACAGGTACTATGGTGGGTCCATGGTGGTCCTGTGGCTCAGCTGCCAGTGCCTCCTCTGTGGGGACATCCTCACATTCTGCCCAGGTGGTCCTGTACCCTCCCCAGCACTCCCTGCACCCGCTTAACTACCTCCTCCTCATCCACACTGCCAAAGGCCTCGCTGGGGATGACAGGGAAGGGGTGGCAACTCGGGTACTGTGTGGCCTTGCCATCAACACCGCAACCACACAACGCCTCCACCTCCTCTGCCAGGCCTCTCAGCTTTGGCTCCACTGCCTCCAGCCATTGTGCCAGCCCCACCAGCTCCACTGGAGCCTCAAAGGCCTCAGCATGGCAAAATGCAGCAGCCGCCAGTGCCTTCTCCAGGGCTTGGTGCACCTTGAAGAGGACCCAGTTGGGACAGCCACACCTGATGTCATTGTGGGCTGCCTGCAGGTCACTCTCAGCCTGCCGTAGCCATCGCTGTGCCTCTGGGATGGATGGAGTCAGGGTCATGTCCTCCTTGTTGCACAACCAGGAGCCATGGCCATGGCTCACAGTGTTGTGCTGGAAGCAGAGGCCCCGCTTTGGCCCCTTGGTTGCCAGGCTGTTGCCATTCATCTCTGGCATCAGGTTGTGCTGGTCCTTCCATGGCTTGCCCTTTGCCACAGCCTCCTCCTGCAGTTTCTTCTCCAGCTCTGACTCCAGTGCGGCACCCACCAGTGGCACATCATTCTCCTCCAGAACAAAGTTCACGTCCCGTGGCTCCTGGCAGACCAGCATTTCACGCAGCACTGACAAGGCGGGTGCCTCCAGCTGTCCACCCAGGATGACATTGATCTCTTGCGCCAGTGTCTCCAGGACCCTCAGCTGGTGCCGGTCCAGCACATTATCCATGTGCCGGATGTAGAAGAGCCGCTGGTCACCACCAGCCAGGCACACGTGGACAACCCGTGGCTGGGAGCTGCCCTCCACCTTTGCACCATGATGGATCAGCACAGTGCGGATGTCCTCGCAGCACTGCACTTTCAGCTGCTCCCCTGTAAAGCCACCATCCTCCTCTATTCTCACCATAGACCTGTGGCTCTGCCACTGGAGCAGGGCCTCCAGCCCCATCCTAAACCACGGTGACACCAGGAGGGTCTGCAGACGCCTCTGCCCAGGGCAGCGAGAACCGTAGCGACAGAGTCGCAGGCTGCCCTCCTCCAGCTGCTGTTCTGTCACCTTTGAGAGTGCCTGCGGCCGCAGGTGCTGTGGCAACTTTTGCAGCAGCCACCAGGTGTTACACCTGGACTCTGGCAGCTCAGCCATAAAGACAAAGGTCTTCTCCAAGACCTTAGAGGTACTTGAGGACACACAGTCATTGAAGTACAGCTTGTGGGATGGCTCTAGGCGGTCAGCAGTGCTCAGCAAGTACAGATCAGCCACAGTGGAGGAATCAGGGGGCTCCTGTGCCTCCCGCAGCAGCAGGAAGAAGTACCCTGTGGCCAGCAGGGCTGTCTTCTTCTGGATAGTATCAAGGGTCCCACTGACATGGCTCTCCTGGTGGATTTGGGCCAGGACATAGCTGTAGTGGGTCAGTGTGGGGAACGTGGCCACCCCAAGGTGTTGCAGGAGGTCTGTATAGCCAATTATGCAGGAATCGGGCTTGAGGAGATAGGGGTAGAAGTCAGCCTCATCCTGCAGCGATAGCACCACTTGCCGTGGCATGGTCATCTTCCCAGACTTGGCCAGCACCACAGGCAGCTCAGCCAGGCTCCCTGCATCCACCTTCTCCAGACGGGTCTGCAAGAAGTTGTACACCTTCTGGAGCACTCTGGCCCGTGTTTTCACCTTCTGTTGCGTCTGGCAGGCTGCCCTGCACACCTGCACCAGGTTGGCCACCACCCGGGCGGTGGGTATCTGTACAAGGACTCCTACAGCCTCCAGGAGGTTCTTCTGGAGTTTCAAGGACTTTGGCAGTATGGTGGCTGTTGTCCACAGGAGCTCAGCCACATCTTCTTGGCAGTGGTAAACGCTGCCCTTCAGGGCCACAGGCTTAGTGCAGGCTGCAAAAGGGGTGTGGAGTTTTATCAAGTCATGGGGGATGTCCAGTGGAGGCAGGAAGTGGATTGAGGCGATTTTCTTCAGGAAATCCTTTGACAAGGGAGGTGTGCCACCCAACAGTAAGTGCAGCATCTCCTCCTGCCGCTCCAGCAGATCTGCAGTGTGGCACGTAGCCTGAATGGCTTCAAACTCTATCTGCAGGGCCAGTGCCACAAAATCCTCTTCAGAGAGGCTGGTGCAGACACCTACCTGAAGGAGGAACTCCATAGCAGCCGTTTCCTTGCAACGTAGTTCTGCAAAGAAAGACTTGGGCACAAAGCGGTGTTGGAGCCGCAGAATGCAGAAGGAGGCTGTTTTTTTGTAGAAGTAGGAGGCCAGGTGTGGCACACCACCAGCATCAGGTATAAAGGCCACAGTCTTAAAAGCTGCCACAGCATCTTCCGTGAATTCATCGTCATCAATGGTTTGCAGAGCAAAGAACAAGCGCAGAGCTTCAATACGCTCTTGTGCTGTGAGCTGGGACAGCCGGGGCAGCACCAGCATCTTGAAGAGCTTCCGGCCATCTGTGAGCTCCCACTTCAAATCCTTGGCCATGTCCTGGTGGATCTCATCTGCTGTGAGCAGCAATATGTCCTTCTCCAGGCTGTACAGGGCTTCTGCACCCTGGGGCAGTTCTGGGCACTGTTGGCTGAGCACCAGCACCTTGCAGCAGGGTGCCACAGCTACGTAGTCCCCACCATACTTCCGGAAGAGAGGCAGCAGCCGGAGCTGATCCCGTGCCACTGAATCAAGTTTTCCCTGCACAGAGCGCAGCAGGCAATTCACATCCTGCTTTTCTAAGTCCTTCCAGTGGAGATGGTCTCTGGTGTCTGCCAACAGGGCCAGCACAGCTGTGGCCTCTGTGGCCTGCAGTGTCCTTGGCTGCAGGCAGATGAAGGCAAAGAGAGCAGGCAGCAGGGACTTCTGGAGCACAGGGATGCCCAGTTTGTGCAGCACCTTGGCCACGTCTGTCTCACACTGAAAAAGAACTTTGGGGAGGAACGACAGTGGCAGTAGGGGCTTCAAGCCTGTCTTACTGTGCTGAACAGGCAGCACCACCATATCCTGGAAATGATCCATCAATGACTTCATGTTCGCCTCCAAATCCTTTTTATCCCTGTAGACCACAGTGCTGAAAAACACCCACAGTTTCTTGATCCACTTTGCCCCTTCTGTGGTCCAGTTCAGCTGACCCAGTGCCTCCTGGATGAATGGTTTGGCCTCCAGGAGGCTGAGCTCCTTCACAAAATCAGGCAGGACCAAATGAGAAATGGACTTGTGGGCAAAGTGGTGGCCGTGGCGGGGGAAGAGGTGGGCAAACTTGTTGTGAAAGACTGGGTGCTGGATGCTGAGAGCATTCAGGCAGCCATCTTCTGTGACCAGCAAGGGCAGACCTTCCAGTTCTTCCTTGGCCACATTTCCAGACTCCAGGCAATTTCCCAACAGGACAGAGCAGCTCTCTGGGGTCCCCAGTGGTGTCTTAGCCAGCACAGATGGCATGGAGAGTGCCAGGGCTTTGAGGAACCTCCGGAGGGAGGCTGGCTGAAAGGCTACAGCCTCCACCTGGGCTGCAACAAATTCCTTATAGATCTCCTGCAGGTCAGTGAATGGTGGCACCAGGTTCATATTCAGGTGCTGCAGCGCCTTCTGAAGATATGGCTCAGGCTTCTCCATGAGGAAGTATGGCTCTGTTAGCACATTCCCTCCACCTGGAGATGCCCAGGTCATTGTCACCATGTGGTCAGAGGGCTTCACGTGGTACACAGGCACCAGGGGCAAGTGTGCGTGACTGAGGTGCCTATAGACATCCCTCACCATGTCCTGAAAGGTGGGTGTCACAGCACCCTTTCCCACAGCGGGGAAGAAGCAGAGATAGTGATAGGCCAGGTGCCGCTGGCAGTCTGTCAGGTCTTTGAACTGGAGCCCTTCAGGCCCCAGGGCTTTACACTGCCTGGTGAGAAAGGCACAGTACAGTGGAGCCACTAAGTGCCGGAGCAAGAAGGAATTCCAGGCTGCCTCTCTGCTGCCTTTGTCCTGGCGGAGATTGCGTCTGGCCGCATCCACAGAGAAGTTGGCATTGATGTGTACAGGCAGCCCTGTCGCCAGCGGCAGTGGGAGGGTGCAGAAAGCTTTGCCTGTGATTAAGCCAGCTAAGCCCAGTGGCTTCAGACAGCCAGCCACAGCCCCATAGGGCAGCCGCCCACGCACCGGAGACTTCTCAGCCCCATCATGAACCCCAATTTGGGAGATCACCCTCCACACAGTGCTGGCCCTGGTCTTGCTGGTTTTGACTGTCATGATATAGGAGACAGAAGTTGGGCTGTTCCCATCTGTGGTTTGGCTCAGTCTTGCTTGAAAATCCTGTCTCAGCTCTGCATCGCCATCTGTAAGCTCTGTGGCCACACGCAGCTTCTCCAACAGCTGCTTCCCATCTGGGGGGATCTCAGAGAAGACCACAGTGCGGAGGTGCCGGAGGAAGAGTACCAGCTCCTCACCTTTGTCAGCCAGTACTGTCTCCATGTCCCTGATGTCTTCATCCCGCACGGCCATGGAGGACACCCTGGATTTGGCAGCCCCAGCTGCAGTGCGGAGGGGCAGCCGGAAAAGGACACCCTGGTTCAGGTTGAAGAGGGAGGGTAGAAAGGTGCCATAAATGTCTGGAAAGGTCCTCTTGAATTCAGGGTGGACAGCAAACATCCCACCAGGACTCTCAGTTGTGGCTGTGGGCACGTACCATTGATGAGGATCAAAGACACACAGGGCACTGTCTCCAGTAAGGAAGGCTGGACAGTCAGTAAAGTGGAAGACAGTGCTGAAGCCAAGGCCATATCTGCCTGTGACATCCTGCCGGCCTTGCTTGCCCCCCACCCCCAGACACTGAATACCTTCAAAGTCCTGCTGCTGGAAGGGGCTGTCACTATAGATGCAGAGGGCAGGGCCCTGCAGGTCGTTCCACTTCTCACTGAAGGTGGTACAGGCTGGGTGCTGCCGGCGGTCCCACACGAAGTGCACAAGCCGTGCACCAGCATCGTCTGCATTTTGGAGCAACTCTGTCACCATATCATGACTGCATGCTGGGTACTCAGCCAAGATGTTCTTCAGACGTGTAGTCAAGTCTTCGTGGGCACCAAATGGCTGCACCCAGAAGCTAAGATCGGCAGTTGGCAGTCGGCTCCTCTCCACAGCCCGGTGACGTGTGGTAGGCACTCCACAGCGCAGGGCTGTGACTCGGGACAGCTTTTCATGGCACAGCAGGACATCTTTGTCCAATGGCAGCCATGGTGTATCATTGAAGTGGAGCCTGTCCCGTGGATGCAAAATGCCCTCCCGGTCAGGTAGAAAGAGTTGCTGGATCTGGTAGGCATCTGGCTCTTTGTCGTCTGCCATCAAGCCACAAGACACCAGCCGCAAGGCCAGATCCAGCTCCGCAGCGGGCAGCTGCTCCCCAGCGTGCATCTTTGCCAGGCTGCAGAGCACTTGGGCATAATCATCCCAGGTGAACGTGTGGCGCAGCCCCACACACTCCCAGAGTTTTCTGTAGGGCAGGTACTGCTCTGGGAGTTGGTGAAGATATGGGCTGGCCTCAAACAACAGCTTCTGAGCTACAGCCATGACCGGCATAAAGCGGGAGCCCACCAAGATGAAGGGCTCCCCTTGGGACACTGCAGAAGCCACCTCATCCCAGATGGAGTGATCTCTCTGGAGCAGCGTGTTCAGGTATGTGTAGCAGCAGTGGGTGCTGGCCTGTAGGTTCTCCAAAGGGAGAGCATTGGAGCTACTGCTCAGTGCCTGCAGCTGCTGGAGGACTGTAGCTGCTGGCAGCTGCCGGTCCAGCCCCAAGAAGGATGCAACATCCTTGGGGAGGCTGAAGTTTTCCCCCAGCACTTTAGGATCCAAGATAGGGTGGATGAGTCCCACTAGTGGGGCATTGAGGTGATGGTAGAGCTGGGCAGCCGGCAACAGCACGTGTTCACCAGTGGGCAGTGTTCCAGGGAGGAAGGGGACAGTCTGGAAAGCTGCTTGCACGGTGTTGTTCACCCTCTCCTTCACTGCATCCCGAAGCAGCTCAAGAATGCAGGCAGCCCTGTGGCAGCCCTGGGCACGGTCCTCGGTCCAGAGAAGCTGCACTGTCTTTGCCCTCTCCAGCAGCTCTGGCAGGGTCACTGTGTCCTTAACCATGCCCAGCCTCTCCAGTTGGCTTAGTCTCTCCGTGGAAAGGAAGGCATCCCCGGTGGGGAAGCGCCCATCCTTAGGGTCATAAAGCGAGGCAGTGCGGCCTCTGGGATGCACCAGGCAACTGATGAGCTGCAGGTGGCCATGAGGGGTGGCAGGAATGCAGGGCACTGTCTGCAGCACTTTGTTCATGTCATCATGGGACATATCCAATGCATGGAGAAGCAGTGCATCCCGGTCAACAACAGAGAGGTCTTTCAAGTTGGGAAGCACAAGCTCGCAGTAAAAGCGGGGCCAGTCATAGGTGCCAGCATCCACTGCCTTCCCAAGGCCCCTCTGCACTTGCTCTGGCAAGGCCACAGGTAACAAGGGACGGGGTAAGGTGGTGGCAAAGACACGCTTCGCCAAGGCACCCAGTGTGGGGTGTCTGATCACAGCCTGGTGCAGGAAGCGGGCGTCCTGCAGTGAGCACCATGAGCAGCCATCAGAAAAGAGCCTGGGGCCATCCCTGGCTGCCACAGCCTGGTAGAAACCAGTCACAGCCTCCGTAAAGGGGTAATGGGCAGTGTTGGTGTCTGGCCAGAAGACATGATATTCATAGCTCTCCAACTCCCCTGCCTCGTGCATGGTGCGGAGGTGGTCCAGTGCCCGGAGCCAGGCAGCTGGCACGGCATTGCGGAGCAGCACCCGGTTCCACTCACCCCGCTCCGCTGTGTCCCACAGCCCCTTGCGGTTTGAGAGGATGCTGAAGGCCCCATGCACGTGGATTGGCAGCCCTGAGGCAACTGGCATGGGAAGGTGGCAGAAGACTTGCCCCTCCTCGGCATCCAGATGCGGCACCCACTTGCCACCTGCAGTACGGGCAAGGGGAAGGGCCACACCAGCCACGGGAGGCAGAGGATGGAGCCCTGCCTTTGTGTTCCGATGAAACAGTTCCAGCAACTCCCCATCATCCTGACACACCAAAACTAGGTAGTGCCACGTGGTCTTGGATGTCTCCTCACAGGCTGTGAGCTGCTCGATGACCGCCCAGCTTGGGGGGTCCCCAGGGGCCCCCAAGTCTCGGATCTCTTTTCGCCGCAGCGTGGCCACAGGCACTGTATCCTCTGCAGAAGTGGCCGTGTCTGGCAGCATCTCCAGGGACATCTCCTTCACCCCCCGCAGGAAGAGCAGCAGGAGCCGGTTAGAGCCAAGGAAGCTGGTGCCAAGGGACTTGATGCGCTCTGTACCAAAGGCCTCTGAGCAAACCTGGGATGTCACGGCTTCCTCTTCAGTGCGGAAAGGCAGGCGGAAAAGGCTCCCTGGAAAGGGTCCTGTCTCAGGCAGGCGGCACCCAAAGATACCATGGTAAGGCCAGAACTGCTCAGCAAAGGCACGGAGGATGCGTGGTCGGCTGGAGAAGTCCAGGCGGATGCCAGGGCTGCCAGCCCTGGCCACGTGCTTGCTCAGATGGGTGCCATTGGGATCAAAGATAAGCAGCGTCTCCCCACTCAGCACTGCTGGCACGTCTGTGACACGGTAGACAGAGTTGAAGCCCAGCCCAAAGCGCCCAATCTGGCCTGCCTGGCCCTCCTTTGTAGCAGCCCCAACCCGTGTGATGTTTCGGAAGTCATCCTCTGTGAACAAGGCATTGTTGTAGGCCCAGAGGGCTGGGCCGTGGCAGGCAGCCATGCCGGGGTCTAGCAGCCCAGAGGTGGCCTTTCTGTGGCATCGGAGGTCCAGGAGGAAGCGGCACACAGTAGCTCCAGCATCCTCTGCGTTCTGGACCATCTCTGTGAAGATGTCGCCCTCCTCGCCATACTCCCGGAGGATGTTGCGAAGCCGTAAGGTGATGGGCTCCGAGGGGCCGCAGGCTGTGAATGGCTCCAGCCCCAGCACCCGCGTACTGAGCAGCTCTGTGCCGAGGAATATGGCTGTGCTGGATGGCACTACCTCATGCACCACCTCCTGCACATCCTCCTCTGCCTCCAGCTCCATGTCCAGGTACACAGTAGAGGCAGCCGGGCGCAGGGCAAATCCTGAGCCTTCCGGGACCCTCACAGGAACGGGAACCGTGCCCTCACCCTGGTGCCCCCGGCTCTTAAGCCACTCCAGGATGGCTACAGCCACCTGTAGCTCTGCTGCAGTGCCAGCTCTGGAGCTGCGTGCATCGATGTCCTGCCCCAGGCGGCGCAGGGCTGCAACCACCCTCTCCTCGCTCACCCTCGCCTCCACTCCCCAGGCCGTGAAGAGGCAGCTGTAGGGCAGAAAGTCAGGGGGCACCCGGGGCACCAGCGCCCCCAGCTCCAGCTCCTCAGGATAGCCCAGCACAGCATCACACGGCAGGACAAACCCAGTCCCGGTCCACACCACAGCATCAGCCGGGGCAGCCCCAAAGGTCTTCAAGTTTTCCTGCATGTGCCAGTAGACAGGCCGGAGTGCAGGACCTACCTCGCCCACGTCCTTGCACCCTGCCAGCTCCCTCAGCTGCTCCCACACTCTCTCTGGTGGCGGGGTCTGGCTCAGCCCCAGTTTCTTCTCTGCCTCTGGCACAAAGGCATCAGTCAGGTGCATGGCAAGCCCCACCAGTGGCTGGTACTGGGTGGACCGCAGCTCCTTGGGGGGCAGGAAGGGCTGCCCCGGCTTTCCAGTGCACTTGGAATGAGGCACCCATGGAAGGGCCTGGAGCTGCCTAAGCTCTGCAGGGCTGAAGCCAGCCAGTGCCTTGGGGCAGTTGCAGATCTTGATCAGTGCCTGTGCCCTGTCCAGAGATGCTGTGTCACCCTGACTCACACTTGCTGCAGCCTCTAGGATGTCCGAAGGCAACAGGCACCCCTCACTGTGCCGCAAGCCCAGGGCTCTCAAGGCACGGAGGACAGGAGGGCTGTGGAAGGCGGCAGGAGGAAAGTGCTGGGGGCCCAGCAGTGCCTGCAAGGTGCTCTCGCAGGGGTCATAGAGGTCCTGTGGGCACCTGGGGCCCTTGGGGGTCTCCAGAAAGGCCAGTGTGCTGCAGGCCTGCTGGAGTGGGGGGCTCTGTGCAAAGAGGACATCTCCATGCTGCAGCACCCAGAGCAGCAGAGCCTGTGTCTCTGCCGGCCGCCCGGCATAGGCACCACTGGCCACGGCTTTGATGGCCTCCAGCGCCACATGGGCTGCACTGATGAGGGACCTCTGGAGCCTCTCCAGGAGCCGCCGGTCAGCTTCATCCCGGCACTGCAACGTGGCCTTCGGCAGCACCACATCTCCGGGCAACTCCACCTGTGGCTCCAGCGCTGGAGTGTCACTGGCTGGTACCAACTCCATGGGCTGCGGGGCGGCCAAGCAGGGCAGTGGGTTGAAGAGGGGCAGAGCAGCCAGTGTGGCCCTGTCCTGCTCCGTCAGGGTTGGGATGTCTGCCAGGTATAGCCGGAGGGTGTCCACATCCACAGCAGGCAGCTTGGCCAGGCGGGAGGCCACAGCTGCAGCCTCCTGCCTGCCCAGGGCCCGCAAGGCATTCAGGGGGGATGGAGGCAGGACATAGCGGGACAGGCAGCGGTGCCACGTGCCTGGCGGCACCACAGGGCAACCCAGGACCTCCAGGACAGAGGTCACAGCAGGTGGCAGGCACTGGTCCTCCCACGTCTGGAAGATAAGTCCAGACTGGGGTATCAGTGGAGCCAGACGGATGCTGGGGGCACCCAGTGGAGACAGAGGGATGACAGGGACCCCCTCCAGAGGGCCCAGGTCTTCCACATGGTGAGCCAGGAATTGCCACAGGGCTGGCAGCCAGGAGGCTGGGGGCTGAGGTGGGCCTTCGGCTGGGCACCAGGTCACTGGGGTTGAAGACAGGGACATCCAGGTGGAGGGCAGAGCCAAGCGTAGGGTCTGGGCAGTCACGGCTGGGTCCAGCAGAACCAGGTTGGGGAAGAGACCTGTGTGCAGGAGGCAGAGGCTGAACAAGGAGTACATGGGTCTTGGGATCTGGCGGGGAACCCAGGATATGGGGGAAAGAACCTGAGAGCTGCAGGGGATGGGAGGCCACCCCATACTGGGGATGGAGGGACAGTGGATACCCTGAACAGGAGGAACCTATGACTGGTAGGGATAGAGGAGATCTGAGAGAGACAGAGGTGTTATGGGACCAGTATTGGGGGGACACAGAAGTCTTCAGATGGGAACGCAGGGAGACCCAGGATCCAAGGTAGCACAGAAGGGATGGAGGAATGTGGGAACAGCAAGGACAGGGGAGTCCCCAGAGACATGGGGAGGTGCAGGATAGGAGAGGTGGCTCTGGGCTTATACAATGCACCCCAAACCGGAGTGAGACAGTGAGACTTGGGAGCTACAGTGCTGCCAAATGGATGGGGGAAGCCCAGAGAAGGACATCAGACAGGGACCAGGGACGTCAGGTGTGTACAGGGAGTATCAACATGGTACTGGGGTACATTGGGGCTGTAGAGGAGTCCAAGGGTGTACAAGGATGCTGGGGGATGTTGGGGTTTAGAGGATGATCAAGGGACCCAAAGGTGGCCCAGGTACTCCTGTCTCTTACCTGCCTTGGCAACACCTCGCAGGAGGCTGTCCAAGCCTGGCTCCAGGTCCGAGGGCAGGAAGGACCCGGCCAAGCCGGGCAGGAGCTCCCTGTGGGGACCAAAGGAGGTGCTGGGGGTCTAGAAGGATAACAGGGGGCAGGCAGCTTCCTGGGCACCTGGCTCAGCTCCCACTTGGTGAGACCAGGCAAGAGGAGGAGTGTGGTGAGGTGCCCGAATGTCCAGGTTTGACCCTGGCCCCCCTTTGAGCTCAAGAACAGGAGCTGTGCCCTGGGTGACCAGCTCAGCTGCCCACCCCGCAGGGAATGGGGCTGCCTGGGGCTGCGGACTCACCTGGGGCAGTCTGACGTGTCCACGTAGACAATGTCCGATGTGGTCCCAAAGGCCACGAAGGTCCCATCAGCACGAGGCAGGAGGGAGAGACCCCGCAGCTCAGCATGGCACCCATCCCCGGCCACGTAGCGCAGCAGGGAGAGCCGGTCAGCAGCCGGGAGACCAGTGGCCCCATGGCGCCGCAGCACCTCCCGCACGTGGCCGGCCGTGGCCTCCCGCACGCCCTGCGCCATCCCCAAAGCCAGCGCCCTCCGGACATGAGCTGGGACTTCAACCACTGGCTCCCCGGCTGCCACCAGCAAGGCCTGGACCACTTGCCGTGTGGCCCTGTCCCCTGCAGCCTCTGGCAGCAGCACGGCCTCAGGGGCCCGCAGCCGCCCTGTGGCCCCCTGCGTGGCTGGCACCAGGGTGCAGGCAGTGGCCAGCTCCTGGCAGACATTGGTCACCAAACTGCGGATGCGGCCAGAGCTCGGTGTGCACTCGGGGTCTGGCCAAATGCTGTAGGCGTCTGTCCCAGGCAGAGCCGTGGCCACGGCAGCCATGTGGCTGTAGACCCGTGGCAGGAGGTCAAGAAGCAGCAGGGTGTTCCAGCGGGCGTCCTTCTCACCCTCCTCGCCCTCCTCAGGCCAGCGGAGGTGGCGGCGGTCGTCAGAGAGGGCGAAGGGGGCACTGGCGTGGACGGGCAGTCCTGTGGCTGTCTCATCTGTGGCTGGCAGGGGAAGGAAGCAGCAGAGCCAACCTCGGCAGGTCCCACGGAGGGGGTGCGCCAGGCTCAGCTCCGGGCAGCACCCCATCCCTGAGCCCAGTGCCACCACCGGCCCCTCTGTGGCCCTGCCCGTGGCCACCAGCCACTCACTCCTGTCCCCCACCCCATCCCCGTGCAGGGCCATCAGGCACCATGTCAGACTCAGCCCCTCATCCCCTGGTGGCCCTGGGACAGGGAGAGGCTGAGGGGATGCCACAAGGGTCCCCATGAGGGACTGGACCCCATCACGCGTCACCCGGTGTAGGGCCACACGGCGGACATGGCGGAGGAAGAGGAGGGCAAGAGGGGCTTCGGTGAGGAAGGTCTGGAGGAGGCTAATGAGGCGCTCAGGATCGGAGACCCCTGCAGCAATTCCGGAGGGCTGCCGGCGCAGGGGGAAGCGGAAGAGGGTACCCTGGGCAAAGCCACGGTGCTGTCCCACAGCTTCCAGCCCAGCCAAGAAGGGCTCGAAAAGGCCAGGAAAGTCCTGGGCTGCAGAGATGTTCCAGCGGGCACCGGCATTTGGCAGCACTTGGCATTCAGGGTCCAGCACCCCCAAGGATGGGGGGCTCAGCACACCGGGCAGGTCTGGGGACATGGAAACCATGAGGCCACAGGGACGGCATGGCCACCACTGCCTCCCCAGATTATTCAAACGCATCAGTGGCCCAAGTGCCCACCCAGTACCCTCAAGTTCAGCCCCACAGCACCTCTCATGATCCCAAGCCTAATCCTTATTCATCAGTCCTCCCTCAGTTTACCCCTGCAGCTCCACCCTCCTGGTGCTCCAAGTTTTCCTCCCTCCAGTCACAGCCCTCCATTCTGCACCCCCTTGGTACCCCCCAGCACCCCCCAGCACCCGAAGTTCAGTGCCTCCAGTACAACCCCTGTCCCCAGTTCAATTCCAGTTGAGGTCCCCGGTGCTGCTTACCGGTCAGGTGGTAGACAGAGGTGAAGCCCAGGCCAAAGCGTCCCACCGTGCTGGGGTCCTCCCGCTTGTGTGACACCCCTGGGCTCATGAGCCCTGTCCAGTCCCGGGGGGACATCGGGGCGTCATTGTAGGCCAGGAGGGCTGGGCCTGAGGGGGTCCGGACCATGGATTAGTGGAGACATAGGGATATGTAGGGGAGATTGCAACCCACATTCGCTGTCCCCGCAACCTTAGTCCCCCCTCCAGACCCACAAAACCCCCCTCAGTGCCTCCAGTAGCACTGAGTCATCCCAGTATCCTCAGTGCACCCAATGCATCCCGGAACACCTCATTGGTTCCAGTTTCCCCAATCTGCTCTGATCCCTCTTCAGTTCTTCACCAGTGTCCCCCAGTCCCTCCCAGCATCTGCCGGTGTCACCCCTGCACTTTGCTCAGTCTCTCCCAGTGCCCGTAGTGCCTCTCACCCTGCGTGCCCTCCAGTCCCCCTCCGGTGACGTCGAACTCCCGCTCGTCAGACACAAACACGACCTCATTAGCTCCAGCGTCGTCCGCGTTCTGCACCAGCTCCTGCAGTGGGGGATCAGTGTCTGGATACCTGGGTCCCCCCAGCCCCCAGAGAGAACCACCAACCCTCTCTCCCAACTGGCCAGCGAGGGGCTGGTGCTGGGCAAGGACCCCCACCAAGCTCAGCTGCCTGTGGTCCATCTGCCCAGCTGGGCAGGAGAGCCCAGGCTGCTGGGTGCCCTGGGGGGTCTCACCTTGAGGATCTGCCCCCCGTCAGGGTACTTCTGCAGGATGTTGTGCAGGTAGTCAAGGAAGGTGGGTGCCCGCTGGCAGAAAGCCTCCCTGCAAAGCAGAGGGAAGGGTCGGTGGGGCTGGCCTCCATGGGTAACCATGACCCTCACGTCCTCCTCAGATCCCTCAGGATGTCCCCCTGCTTCTGGGGTCAAGAACTCTATTTCCTCACGGGACCCATTAAAACAACCACCTCCAAGGACCTCTCCTTCCATCCCCCCACCTCCCCAGGGCCCCCACCACTTCCTGGCATCCTCCAGCAACCCTGAAACTGCCCCATACACCC
>JAOXJM010000005.1:15314840-15342952 GCA_026413425.1 Tringa solitaria | reverse complement strand
AACACCCCCAGGTCCTTTTCTGCCAGGCAGCTCCAGCCACTCTGCCCCAAGCCTGGAGCGCTGCAGGGGGTTGGTGTGACCCAAGCGCAGGACCCGGCACTTGGCCTTGTGGAAACTCAACCCATTGGCCTTGGCCCATCCATCCAGTCCAGACCCTTCTGCAAAGCATTTCTACCATCCAGCAGAACAACACTCCTACCCAACTTGGTGTCATCGGCAAACTTACTGAGGGTGCACTCCATCCCCTTGTCCAGATCATTGATAAAGATGTTAAAGAGAACAATAACGACTGCTTTCAAACTATGCTAGGTAGTTTTGCTCATAAAATGATTATTTAATTTCTGAAATCATTATAAACTAGGTATGTCTGCTCTATAAATTCACTGCAATGTAACAAGTTCTTCCAGAAGTTGAAACTGTCATTCCAAACAGCCGAGACTGAATACTGAAGGGTTTTTCTGCAGTAGAAAACTACACACATCTTCATAAATGCTTAGGGATTTGGTTTGTTTGGGTTTTTTTTTTTGTTCTGGTTTTGTTTTAAATTATAGCAAGGTCCTAGTGCCGTTTTTGCCATCAGAGGATAACATGCACTTCCAAGAAACCTGCCAGAATTTGAAATTTAGGAAGTGAGGTTGAAAGCTTTGACAGCTGTGACAAAGCAGGGCAGCATAACAGATACTCAGCATGATCACATAATTTTCTTAGAAATGAACAAGGCAAATTATTTAGCATATAAAAAGATATAATACAGAATAATACAGAAATAATACCTGCTTGTCATTAAAAATAAACCATTAAAATACTTGCCTGAAGTTCTTCAGAGGCTGCATACCTATTCTCAGGCAGGTTGGTTTGTTTTTATAACATGCTACCATAATGTGTAGATTATTAGGTAAATTATGCTCAGCTTCATAATTGCACAGGCCATTGTTTGTACTCGGGCAGGTTTGAAGAAACATTGCTTAAAATAAATCTGCCTCACAGTAAGAAACTCGGTCCACGCATCCTTTTGGGATTCGCTTCTTCAATGGCATTTTAATCCAAGACAGTGGATTTATTAGTGGTGTGGAAGAGAAAAGCAATTCCAGAGGAGCACAGCTCTGGTGCTACAAATACTTTCAGAAAAAGTAAGGCAGAAAGGGCCTTACTTTATTTTTCTTTTAAAAATTCATAAGAAAGAATAAGAAATTCATAACCAAGAACAGCTTTGAGTGTTCTTGGTTAGAGCAAAGCAAGGAAAGAGAAGGGAAGGAGATTCTTACCCCACAAAATCAGGGAGTGTAAATATAAAAAAAAATGGTACCAAAGGCTTGAGAGATCTTTAGAGCACGCCACCAATTTCACTTATATTGACTTTACTCAGCAATGGGATTCATCTCTTAAAGAACTGACTTACTGAAGAAGGTAATTTTGTTTCATATTTATTTGAAAGAATAGCAGACACACCTAGGTCAGCGTGAAATCCTGTGACTGTGTATTATACATGCATAGCTTGGAAAATATGTTGGCACATGCTCTTTATAATTTAAAAAAAAAATACTGAAATAATTGCACATTGTTGGCTGCTATAAGCCTTATGTTTAGTAATTAATTTTAAGAACAGGTTATGCTGCTCTTTACAGGAGAACCAATTCAAAGTGTATTTGCTGTTTCAATAATGCATTAATAACCACATAATGAAAAATTTCTTTAACATATCTAATAATTTTAACAGTAGTTTTTAAAACCTCTCTGCATAACACAGGAATGCAGATTTTGGAAAACCTGTAAAATATATAGTTTTGTTTAAAAACCTGCACATAAGGAGTAACACGGCCCCTTTACAACAGTTAAATTTTTTATCAAGCTATATGAGTTTCAGACAATTAAGAAGAGATTAAACTAGATATCACAGAGAAAGTTCAAAGTCACCTGTTTAACACTGCACTTTTTTTGTGTGTGAGAAATTAAACACAAATGCTTCCTCTCCTTCCCCCAAAACACAGAAGCCTCTTTTTAATTGAAGACATGCATGTTGTGGAAAAGTTCTTTTTTCTTAAACGTTAGCTATAATTACCCAGTAAGCCCAGGCAGAGACAGCTAGTTTGGCAACCTGTTTAGCAAATCAGCAGTAACTTTAACTGTTCAAATTTCATCTTTAAAGTAAATGTGGTTTGACAAAGCTGGCTTTACTGTTTTACATTTTTATCTTTTTTTTTTTTTCCCTAAAATACGTTTTAAGAACATGGTCAGTTTTGCCCAAACAAGTAAGCAGACATACAGAAAGAAAGAAACTGCTGAGTAATCAACCAGGAAGAAAAGAATAGACACAGATTATAAGAGTGTTGAGTACACGTTGGAAAGGGAAGCAATTATGAGGTTTGCATCAAGGGATATTTATATAAGGAACGGGAACAAAGAGGGTTTGAACAGCAGAATGCAGCTTAGCTCCCTTGGCCATCACTGCGCGTGAGCAGCACTACATCTATTGATTCAAAATGCTGTAAAATCAAAGTACTCTCTGCCATAATACAGCTGTTGAAATTTAAATTCCAGCTGCCTAAACTAGTTTTTTTTGAACAAAGGTGAAGTATAGCACATACCAGGTCCAAACCAAGACCCTAGGTTGAATTTCTGAGCTGTTGTTGTCGTATCTCCAGTGTCACCAGTAACCACACTGCCCAGACGCGGCACCGCAGGCACGGCTCCGCGCCGTGCGCTCACAAAGCTGCTCTGATAAGAATGAGTGAGATGCAGACGTGAAGACAACACTTGGGTCAATTCAATACACCAGCTAAAAATACATTTGTGGGAAATACACTTTAATCAGTTTGGGAAGCAACCCAAGTGACACGACCTTCAGAGGCAAGGAGAGTAAAGCAAGATACAGAAACCACAAAACACAGGAGAAGAACTGCCCAACTTCTTTCCCTACTACGGGTTTGCTAATGAGAAATCCTTGACATTGAAGTAGAAACTCCATCCGTTATGCTGTCTTAAAAATGTATATTTTACATTTGTCCCTAACTCATGTATAACATATGATCCATTGCACTTCTGGCTCAACACAGGAACCACTATCTCATTATATCTGCTTACAAACTACCATTCCTACTCCCTTTCAAAGTACAGTGGTACATCATAGAATCATGGAATTGTCCAGGCTGGAAGGGACTTTTAAGGTCATTGAGTCCAACCATCAACCTAACTCTGATAAAAAAATCACCACTAAACCATGTCACTAAGCACTGTATCAGAGTCAGAAGTCACATTCCCTTTAAATCAACAGATCTAATTATATTTTATGAGTGAGATTATCTGAATCTGTTCTAGATAATGACTAACCTCAAGCTTTCTATTGGATGCCTTTCTGCTACAAGTACATATATCTTGTAGAGAATTGCAGTGGAGATGTTAAGATTGGTACGAATGAAGAAGGAATGGAAAGGTGCGTGTAAACCAGCAAACCAAAGGTTAAAAGAATGGCTTTTATTGATAACAAAGGACACTTCTTGCAGCAATAAAAGTGAGACATGTTTGTGTGGAGACCAGGATGCCTTGACTCTTATGATAAGATACAGCAGCAGCAGTGCTTTAAGGAGAGGAGAATGCCCAGGGGGTTAAGGCACATCACACATGTCATTCCTTTTCCTGTTTGCCCACAGGAAAACATACTGTGGCTATACAGATATGGATATTCCAAATCAGGAAAAAACAACTAGCATTAGCCTTCTCTTAAGGTTCATGGAGGCTGAAGTAAGCCAGATTGTAAAGCAAAGGACGAACATAAAACAACTCTTGACTCCCAAGGAATATAAAATATCTGTCTATAAAGCAGTTTGTTGTCACCAAAAGGAACCCGAAGCACGATAAGCAGTTGACAGATACCATTAGTCTCATCCTCCGCGTTGCGTGTAAGAGACACTGGCTGTACCACTTCAACACACAACAACGTCCCAGTGCTTGTGAATACACAACAGTGAGAGAAAGAGTAAATTAAATGTATGAGAGAACCCTGTACATGAGAGATGTACGTATCCGAGTATGAGGGGTAAAATTAATTTAAGACTTTAAAAATAAATGCCATATTCCCTCCCTGTAAAGTCTAATGCTGAGTTTTTTTTATACTGATTTCTTGCAACCTCATACACAACATGAATGATAATCACTCTGACACCACACTGATGCCCTACAATAGCAGCAACAAATGGCTCTCTTCTGTGTCATGAACAGATTTAAAATTAAGGTAGCAAAGACTAAGGCACTACAGCCTTAAAACACCTTTCCTAAAACACTTGGTCACATTATTTATGCAACACAAATCCTAGGTGCCAATTCCTTGTTTTTCCTTAATACCTACCACTTCAAAAGAGAACTGAACATGGGAAACTCTCCTGAATCCAGAGTTTTTAAGTCAGAAAAGCTGAAAAACATTTAACCTGAGTATGAAAACAAAGAGATCGCCCAAGGAAGGGCTGGACACATTGTGGCCAGGCACTCAGTGACATTCACACTGGAGCTTTTACCCCAATGCCAGGGACAGGCACCGTTCCTCATGTGAACTGCGCAGATGAGAAAAACTGGTCCATCAACTTCAACCTGCAAAGAAAAATGCTTCCAACAAGACTGCCTGCAATCCAAACTGAATTCTGTCTGCAGGCCTCCCCAACCAAAGCCTTACAGCAAAATTACAGAGAATTCAGTCATTAGCATTTCCATGCGCCAAGAAGCCTCCTTGTAAAAACCTGCACCTCAGCAGAAATAGCTCCCATGACTTTTTTCTACATACATGTAGCATTTGATACTGAATAAAAGAATTGGAAAAAAAAGATATATAAAGAAACAGTACTGCAATATACAAATTTTAAAGAAAAAAAAAAGTACTTTGACAGTTTTGCCCCCTTTCAGTAGTACATCGTTCCGCAGAGACAAGCTGTTCTCAGATTATACCTGTGGCAGGCAGGACAAAAGGGACAGAACAGGCTTTGCCACCAACTCTGATAACTTGCCAGTGAACTTCCTTCTTCACCCAAAGGATGTTGGCTTATACTAACTTTTAAGAAATGCTCAAAAAGGAATAAGGGACAGACGCGTACATGAACATCATATGCCTTTCACTTGATTCCAAAAAGCCTGGCGAGAAGCGCCACTGCAGAGAGCTGCACAAGATAATTAAAACCATTTGTGAAAACAAAGAGATTGTCTATTTTTATTTCAGCCATTTCCTTCTCATGGCACAATCCATTTCAAAGAGGACAACAATTCATATATGCAAACCACTGAGCTAAAACGGGTTCACTGCTGTAATCTTAGAAATAGAGAAACGCTGAAAATGGCTGGTTCTTAAACACCACCGTTGGAAAACAAAATCTATTAAAGCTGGTGTGTGCTGAACCACAGGAGAGAGTTACACTGGGACTGGGAAGACAGAGGAGACAGTGAAGTGGCATCGTTGGAACTACCACTAACTTAAACAGATTTTTTTAAACTGCTGGATTCACTGGTATCAACAGGACATTAATTCGATTAACTCCTGCATTTTACAAAACACTGCTTTTAGAAATTCCTTTTGGCCTTTTAGACTCTTTCTTAAAAAGTCTTTTGTAGTAACACAGTTCCAACACAATAGTGCATTGACTGAGAACTACGTTTCATCTTAACACTTCTGTGATGAGCTTCAGGAGGATTTTTCGGTGGTAGGGCACCACCAGAACCACATTACCCTCTGTGGAGCCGAAGGTGAGCAGTTACTTGCAACTCACAAAGCAAGACAAACAGCTTTTCATTCAGGAAACCAGATATTCAAGCCTGTTCCTTTCATGGCTGAAAGTACCCAGGTGTTATCATGGGCTGACAACACACAGTAAAAGGGTGTTTATAAGGGTTTGTGCTCTTTTATCCATTTCATGATGGGCAAAACTATGTTCTTAAGTCCCCTCTTCTGGAAGCTTATCTTGCAGGTCAAAATTTTTAAATCACTGTTGGTTGCCTTTTCTTGATGGAGTAACAAATCCCGAAGGGTATGAGTAGAGAATATTTTTACTTATCAAAGACAACTAAACAAATTAAGCCCCAAACCTGTCTCCATACACAGTGGTTGTATTGGATTTAGGTGGCAAGGTTTTGGTAGCAGTGGGGCTGCAGGGGTGGCCACTGTGAGACCAGACCTTGGGCTGTGCCCACATTGGATGTAGCCAGCTCCAAAACAGACCCCCCACTAGCCAAAGCTGGGCCCACCAGTGATGCTGGCAGTGTCATCTATAACATATTTAAGAAAAGGCAAAAACCACTGCACAGCAGCTGTGTGGGAAAGGAATGAATGTGAGAGAAACAACTCTGCAAACACCCAAGTCAGTGTAGAAGGAAGGGGAGAAGGTGCTTCAGGCTATAGAGCAGAGATTCCCCTGTAGCCCATGGTGAACACCATAGCTGTCCCCCTGCAGCCCGTGGAGGACCCCACACTAGAGCAGATATCCCCCTGCAGCCTGTGGAGGACCCCACACTAGAGCAGATATCCCTCTGCAACCCAGGGAGGACCCCACACTAGAGCAGATATCCCCCTGCAACCCAGAGAGGACCCCACACTAGAGCAGATATCCCCCTGCAGCCCGTGGAGGACCCACGCCGGACCAGGTGGATGTGCCCTGAAGGAAGCTGCAGTCCATGGAGAGCCCAAACAAGAGCAGGCTCCTGGCAGGAGCCGCAGTCCATAGAGAGGAGTGTGGGTGGGAGCGGGTCTTTTGGCAGGACCTGTGGCTCCATGGGGGACCCACACCGGAGCACTCTTGTTCCTAAAGAACTGCAGACTGCACCCCATGGGAAGGGCCCACACTGGAGCAGTTCATGGAGAACTGCACCCCATGGGAAGGACCCATATCAGAGAAGTTTGTGAAGGACTGTATCCCATGGGAAGGACCACCTGCTGAAGCACAGGAACAGTGCAAGGATGAAGGACTGGCAAAAAGCGTTAAGAACTGACCACAACCTCCATTCCCTGTTTCCCTGTGCCGCTCAGGGCAGAGGTAGGAGGGTGGGGAATGAAGGAGTGAAGTTGAGCCTGGAAAAAAGAGGGAAGTGGAGGGAAGGTGCTTGTAAGTTTTGTTTTTATTTCCTACTATCCTACTCTACTTTTAATTGGCAATAAATTCATCTTCCCCAAGTAAAGTTTGTTTTGCACATGATGGTAACTGGTGAGTGATCTCCACATTCTTATCTCAACTAACCAGCTTTTTCAATTGTATTTTCTTCCCCCTCCTGTTGAGGAAGAAGAGGGATAGAGCAGCTTGGTGGGCACCTGGCAGCCAGTCACTGGTCTGCTGTGGCAACTGCATTTCAGTTACATCACATTTCTTTCAGGATGGTATAGAAGAAGTTCAGCTTCCAACGTACAAATTAAACTCATGATCTGAAACCTACCAGCTGCCAGTAGAGATCAGAGTTGGTGTCCTGAAGAGGATCCAGAACCAGGGGTGATGGACTATATCATAAAATAACTTCTCAGACTGAGCAATATTCTTTTTTCATAGGAAAATATCTTTTTAGCACCTCCAAATACCAAAGTTTCTCTGACCTTACAGAATTCTTTCATTAGGACCGTTAGACTGTTATTATAGATCTCTAACAAAAAGGCATTGAGCTCCAGCAATTACAATTCTCACATCTTGTAGAAATTAATTACAGCTTTCCCTCTAAATTCTTCCACTTCCTTGCACTGTGAACCATGTCCTGTATGGAGTTCTGTGGAAATACGGGTTAAAAAAAAATAATCTGTGCTGTAACTTCAGGACATCCTTCCTCAGAGAGGAAGGGAAGACAGTTACAAAGACTGAAGCACTGTAGTTGACAGGCATGTACTGACAGCCCTAACAGGCAAACAGCCTTCTTATATTTCACTTTCGAAAACCAACATTGTTTTATTTCCAGGATTCTAAAATGTACCTAGAAAGTATAAACACTTTCAGTGGTAACCTTGGAAGAGCATTTTCTCAAGGGAAAAGCAGACACTGTGGCCAGACGGTTAAACTGTGCACTAACATTAAGCTGATCAAGTATCCAAAAGCATTGGTGCTTTCTTTGAATTGCAGCTGTTTCATAAACACAATATTCTACAGCTTGGAGCTTTGGTTAGGGTTTATCTAAGTAGGACTGTACCTTAAGTGTAGAAATAAATGCATTGCTTTTGTAGTTTAAAGATTATATTTCTCAACACTACTCAAACTTTAGACAACTTTGAGGCCAAAGCAGCACTGAAAAGAAGCCCAAGACAGTTACAAAACACAGAGTTACACAAAAGCAGCAGTACGTTTTGTTCTGTCTGCCCTATAAAATCTCAATTAGCCCTACAGCTACCTTTACACATCAGCTGACTCTGAGGCTAAGAGGTTCCTACAAAGCAAAAATCCCAGTTTAGAGTATCTCAGTCCAATATTAACGCCAGTGTTAGCAACAGGTTATTTTGGCCCTTACCATGAAAGCATTAAAATGAAATCTTATGAAGACCTTTACCCAAAGTGTCCTCCTGCCTGTTGCTATGGGAAGGAGAAGGAAAGAATTTATCTGGAGCCCTCCATGTATCGCTGCTTTAGCTCCAAGACACAGTAGTGAAATGATCACCCAAATCCTCAAGCCATAAGCTACTTATTCATGCTATTCAATTAATTTTTAATTAGGACAATGAAATAATCTCAATGTGATCGCCATCAATGCAAAAGATTAAGTCAAAATTGTAAATTATTTTTCCCCCTTTATGCAATTTTCTTATTTTTAATCTATTAACTGATCGTTGCTTGGAAGGAATCAGCTCCCTTTAACCATCTATTTGCAGTTTTCCTGAAATGCAAGATGTGAGCAGAAATAGTCTGGAAAACCATAAATTAACATTTCTATATTTAAAACAAAGTTATTCAAGGATTAAAAGTTATTTCACATAAAACACACGAACAAAACTTGAAAGATAAAAAATACACCATAAACCCCCAAATTTTGCCTAGAAAGTAAAGGATAGGGAGAGTCAGTGACTTTAAAACCATGGATGAGAAAAGTTTGCTTGGTTTTACTCTCAGATGTTTCTGGACATAGTCTAAACAGCTGTCAAGCAGCATTTATATCTTACCTCTCAGAACCTTCCTATGTATATTTTTGTTCTCCCCTATCTTTCAAAAAAAAACTATCAAAAAATGACCTGAAAATAACATAAATGTGTTAATGTGAAAGAGCATATAAGGAAACAAGGGTATCTTAAAATGAGAACACACTTCTATGAATTACTTTCTAATTTCCTCCCAAAAGTTTTTTTTTATTATTTTATTTTTAATATAACCACACAATAATTTAGGCTGGAAAGGACCTCTGGAGGTCACCCTGTCCAACACCCTTCCAGAACAGGGACAACTTCAAAGTTAGACCAAGCTGCTCAGAGTCTCATAAAAACCTTCAGTGGTTCAGCGCAATAAACTAGGAGCAAGATACAAACTGTAACAAAGGTATCTCAATAGATACTCCTGTTTCCAGATACAGTAACAACAAGTGAGTGGCTCTGTGGATTTACACAAATGCATATCCTAATTTATGTATATTTCCTAATGCATAAATGTGCACATATTCCTTACATTTCTAACATTGCAGGCCTTTCACACATCCCTGTCGCTCTGCTGCTAAAATGTATCAAGAGCAACAAAACATATTTAACAGGAAAGTTAATAGTTTAAGTTACCTAAAAATGCATTCCCTAGAAATTGTATTCTTCTTGGTATTTGCAATAATGTGTAAAAATAAAGTGAATAAAGTGAAACAGGTGAACCTCAAAGACAACCACCTCCTCTACCCTAAGCAGTCACCTTTCAATCAAGTTCAATTAAAAGCCAGCTTTAGTTTCATAAGAGATTTCTCACAGTCAAGATAATTTAGTTCTTTCAAGCCATGCCCACCATAAATCAAACTGCTTTACTAAAACCAGAGGGCAAATCTAATAGTTCTTAAAAAACATATTTTGTATGACAAGATATATTTTGTTACATGATTTAATTCTTAGAAGTGTAATAATTTTCCCAGTAGATGTTTGTACTTTCATATCAGATGGCTCTCAACTGAAAGACTGAGAAGAGCTGCTAATCTAACTCCTCCTGAAGGATTCTCCATCTCACTGTTCTCCAAAAATAATTCTGGGTTTAGTGAATGTAACACCTATTCCTTTAACACCTTAGGATGTGTCTTTCCTTGCATCCTTTGTCAATAAAAATCCATATAAATGCTTCCCCTTCCATCAGTCTAGGTTCCTTTTTGGCTGTTTCCTTTTTCTTCTTGAAGACTTCTACTGCTTCTTCAAATTTTAAACTCATTCATATTGTACACATTCACAGAAAATTAAAATAATTCGTTTCTAAAAGTTGTATTTAAAAATAGGCCTATGCCTTGTATAAGCTTATTGCGTTGTCTTATGGCTTCTAAGCTTCACTGAGGGAAACACTTGCCAAAACAGACTCCTATTTTGTAACAGGCCCCTTTTTCACCCCCTGTACACTAATCTTTCCAACATCTCCTGGCACACACCTTTCAGAAACAACCACAGTCAACCTGTCTCTCTTCTGTTACGGATTCTTTCAGAATGGCAACAGTCTTTTCCCAGCAATGACAGTCTTTGAACTGTCACTGTACCTTCTTCAACCTGATTTAGCATGCTGTGTCCATGTTGGCAGTCAGAGCAGTGACAGAGGTGGAGGGAGGAACAAAGACAGGTCTGTAGATCCTGTACCGACATTGGATACATTGCTGGAGTTTTATTTTGGAAGAGCTCTCCCCTGACCCTATAGCCCCACACCAGTTGGACTGCAGCTTCCAGTTTAGTTTCACCCAACAACAATTCAGCTGCCTTGATCGAGGCTCGTTTCACAAGTCAAGTCAAAGCACAGTCTGTGAGAACAATCAGAGCATTCATTTCCAAATGCCCAAATTAAAACAATTAAAACACTAATGCAGATGTGCTCCCTGCTTCCCCTTCACCTGTTCCTCCCTGTTCCCATTCTGGCCATATGGAAAACCACCACAGGTCTCAGCTATGTCCACTGACTCCAGCTCCTTCTTTTGAACTTTTGTTCTCTAATTCTGTGAACATGGGTACAAGTATTTTCATGCATGAATATTCTTATTCACTTTGATTCAAGACTTCCACTTTCCACTCTGTTTTGACAGTTTCAGAGGATACTCTTTCACAGAATGCTTTCCTTTATAAAAATATAAAATGGAATTCCTGAAGTTTCCCAACTCTCCATCATTGGGGCAGATCTGCTTTTGGGATAGGCGTGCTTTCTCCTGCACAAAACCTAGACTAGAAAAATTTTCTGCAAAACTACTGGAATGACCACAGCAGTTACAGTTAAGTAAATAATAAGGATCTTTTTATTCAAACAGATTAAGATTGAATTTAAAGCATGTAACTATTTAACTTGAATGACTAATGCTGTAGGTTAAAGAAAAGCTGTCATAAGCACAAAGTATTTGTGTTTTCGAATAGGGTAGGAGATTGTGTTTCTCTAAGACCTAAGCAATGAGCAGGGCCTCAGAACTACTTGTTTTATGTGGAAGGAAGAGAAGTAACTAAGTACCACTACCTGTGTAAATACAAATGTTTCTTTTTACAAAGAGGATAAATTTCAAAAAGTGGGGAGTATCTATAGAGATACTGAAAAACTAAAGTTTCTTTTCCCATTCATTCTCTGTGCTAGAGAAAATAATTTGCCAAAACTAAAATTTCTGGTAAATCTCTGAAGTCATATTTGAGCTCAGTGAGGCCCATTCTGTGCCATGTAACAGTGA
Source organism: Tringa solitaria (assembly GCA_026413425.1). NCBI lineage: Eukaryota > Metazoa > Chordata > Aves > Charadriiformes > Scolopacidae > Tringa > Tringa solitaria. Next base: position 15,331,159 of record JAOXJM010000005.1, on the reverse strand, counting down.
AAAGATCACTCGACTCCTTCCAAGTGATCCTCCGTGTTGTCAGGTACTGCAGAAGCAAACTGGAAAAAGCAAACACCGTCCTTTCTTCAAAAGAGAAAGAAGGAACATCCAAGAACTACAGGCTGGTCAGTCTCATCTCAAGGCCAGGGGGCAAATGGTCACAGGAGCCATTTCCAAACATTTATGGACAAGAAGGTGATTTTTTGGATTAGTCAGCACGGATGGATGAAGGGGAAATCATGTTTGACCAACCTGACAGTTTTCTACGACAAGACAACTTGGGAGTTGAGAAGACAGCAGTGGATGCTGATTGTCTTTGACACTGCCTCCTATAACATCCTCATCATGAAGTCCGGGCCAGACAGAGGACCGTGGAGCGGCCTGAAAGCCTGGCAGACCTGGGGCTCAAAGGGCTGTGGTCAGCAGTGCACACACCAGTCAGAGGCCAATCATTAGTGCGGTACACTACGGGGAGATATGTGGCCACTACTGTTTAACTTCTTCATTTATGACCTGGACAACGGGACTGAGCTCACTCTCAGCAAATACGCTGATGACACACAAGTTCCGCAAGGAAAAGTGCAAAGTTCTGCACCTGGGGAGGAATAAGCCCGTGCACCAGTGAAGGCTGAGAGGCAGCTGGACAGAAAGCAACTTCGCAGAAACCACCAGTCCTGTTGAACACAAGTTAGCAATGCTTCCTTGCAGAAAAAAAAATGGTCTCCAATACCCTGGGCTGCATTAAGAAGAGCATCACGAGCAGGATGAAGGTGGTGGTCCTTCCCCTCTACTCCACATTGCTAAGACCACATCTGTTGTGCTAGTGTGTCTAGTTTTGGGCTCTCTGAATCAAGAGTGACACAGACATACTGGAGTGACACAACAGGACCACAGAGATGACAAAGTGACTGGAACATGACATACGGGGAGAGGCTGAGAGAGCTGGAATTGTTAAGCCTGGAAAAGAGGATCCTCAGTAAGACCTTACCGGTGTGTATAAATATCTGAAGGGAATATAAAGGGTTAAAGAAGATTAAGCTGGACTCTCCCCCAGCAGCACACAGTGATGGGACAATAGGCAGTGGGCATAAAATAAAATACAGGAAATTCCACTTAAAAACAGTGGATTTAGTTATTTATTTAACTGTGAGGTGGTTGAAAAGTGGAGAAGCTTGCCAAGAGAGGTTAAGTCACCATCCTCGGAGATATTCCAAACCTGACTGAACACGTCACATTAGCGACTGCTCCAACTGGCCTTGCTTTAAGCAGATGTTCAGAAGTCCCTTATAACCTTAATTATTCTGTGATTCTTTGACTTCCCTGAAACAAACTCAGTAATTCCTGTTGTACCTGTCCCGTTCTTCCTGCTTGTTCTCTTTAGGCCTCTGTTTTATAGCAGATTCCTCCTCTAAAGAGACATCTATCAAGCTGTTTACAGAGATTTTTTTTTTTTTCAAACTGAGGTTCCTTTTGCAGTGCCCAGGTACTGATTACAGCTTAAGTTTGACTAGTTTCAATAGAAAGGCGTAGACTGCATAAGCCAGCACGCACTTTCTTCAGGTTCAGTAATCTTCATCTTGAGTGCCATGATTTTAATTTCTACAGCTTTTCCCAAGTCCTATGTTGAAATTCAATGTACAAGCCTACACTAGGTAATTTTTCTTGTTTTTTTAAAACTAATTCCCTTGAATTATTGCTGCTGTCTATTATAAAGAGCAATGCAACACAGCTTGAGTCCATCTTCTACAAAACATCCAAGGCTGCACATATCAAAGTGTTAGGCAGCTTCGACTAACGGCAATCAGGTAATGTGAAATAGAAAAAGATGCAAAAATTAAGGCCAAGTTCAACTGTCCCAACAAAAAGAACCCTCCTGTACACTGCACACACACACTGCTTTCCTGGCTTATTTACATTTTCTTTTGCCCTGATCATAAACCTCATAAAGCATTCACATATCACTGCCTCAGAACCCGTGGTACCCCTTCATTATTTATATAACCTCAGCGATAGGGAAGTCATTGAATATCACGGTTAATACTCTGTTTATTCAAAAAGATGTTTTATTTTGCTATTGGCAGTTGTCCAACTGTTCATACCTTTAAGAATTTCCTTCATTTTAACTCATATGGCATTCACTTTCCCGAGCAAATCTGGACAGTTACCCGTATGTTGCTCCATATCTCTCCCACGCATCTCTAAAGCCTCTGTCCCAATCTCAGCAGTACTTTCAACCAAACTAATTACTCTACTTTACATTAAAAATATCCCATGTGTGACAAATTTGGGATGGAGCGTCACTTAGAGAATGCTGATTCTCTAACAGTTTCTAAAAGTTTCTCTGAGGTATCTATGTAAATTAATCCAAACCTCAGTGGAAAAGACTGGCAATGGAGTTCCATGATACTAAAACCAAACAAAAATAATGCTGCCAATAATCCCAGTGATATGTACGGGTAACGTGGCCATGGAGGCATAATACAGCTGCATACCAAGCTGAAAAATTCATATCAATGAGCTGTTCTACCACTTTAGCAATATGGTTTTAACATATCCACTAACTTTCACTCATTTTACAGTTCCCAGTGCATACATCTCATTATTACAGAAATATCCACCATAGCAGCACAGTTCAGATTCCAGTTTTATGTTTTTTCCAATTAAAATGGTGGAAATCATTAACCTTCATAGGCAAATTTCAGAAAGTGCAAAACTTAATTTGATGCTCATGGGAAGAGAGATAAAAGACTGAGATTAGTAGACACGTTGGAGAACCACTTCAGCTTTAACTGACTGACTGGTTATTTTGTGATTTGGCATCAGAAGAAAACTAATGCTTTTGTATTACAGCTATTTTTAAATGTGTTTCAAACGCATTACTTTTGAAGTGTCTATATTATCTCTGTATTATAAACTCTCACACTAAAACAAAATACAAGCCCACTACCTTCTGTTTCACCATGCACTTCGCAGCTTTTAAACAAGTCACTTCAGAGGGAGTTGTAGATTCAGTTATGAACCGAGGGCAGCGTCTACGGAGGATTTTGTAATCTCCAACCATTAGTTTTTTCTCCTTGTTTACAGCTCAATGCTTGCTTCAGCGTATTTCCCCATTCCATTCTCAGCACTCCATTTCATTATCACTGGTTCACACACACCCTTATCCAAATAAACGGACATAAAGTTTTTAACTCTGGGAGGAATAGAAAAAGAAAACAGAAAGCTTGGCCATTAAAGTACACTGAATTAATCACTAAGAATGACAGCTTTACCCACTATTACAGTTGTTTTTAAGGATGTTTTTAAAAGTAGCCTTTTGAAAGGCTGTTGTGTCCTAGCAGTCTATAAACCCAGAACCAAAACCAGACCTGCCACCCGGCAAACCCAAATCTAGCAGATACCAGCTTTATCATGCTTTTGAAAAAAGTATCTACATTAACCCAAGCATGATTCTTTAGTATGTTCTGTACAGAACGGCTCACAACACACCTTGTTGGACGAGTGTTTAATAGCACACATGGAGGTTCACAACGTACAAAGGTACCCCCCCGGGGGACAGCTATGAGTGGAGGCCCAGATACACCTCTGCCTCTTTGCTGCCAAGAACCCAGAGAGCGGGGGCCAGGGAGGCGTCAGGAGAAACTTACTGGCAAGTGGTATCTCCTGACAAAAACTATCCTGTTAAACAGATTGTGACTGTTAGTACCTGAGCGATAAACCACACCAAAGCAGACTGAGCAGACCTGCAATCCATCTGGCAAAGCCCATCTGAGAAATGATAAATCATTTTCTAGTACCAGTGACAACCACAACTCCCAAATTCGCTGATTATTTGAAATCTCTTGAAAAAGAAAGTTCTTTGTCACTTGCTGCTTGTACTTGCTTTAGCAAATTAGATGGTGCAAGACACAGTTCCTCTTGATTAGCTTTGACTCAAGTGTAAGAACAAGAACTACTGTAGCCAATGCACTGAAATTCTTACAGTTAACTAGTTATTAAGGTATGAATATACATACATTGCTCCACAAGAAAAATAAGCTGTTTCTCCGAATACTCATAAGCATTACAAACAATCAAGGAAACAAAACATTTGCAACAAAATGAAGTAATGTTCCTGTGTGCTAAACTGAATGCCAGCCTGAAATAAAGGTTGCAGATTTTCAATCTAAATTAAGTATTACTAAAGTAAAGCACACAAATCCAAAAGATGAAATGGACATGAGAATTTCAGGAAAAAAACAATTTATATTAAGTAAGCACTGAAATATCTAAAAGTCTACTATGGGTCACTCTCTTCTTTTAAAACTGCAAACTTCTGCAAGCAAAATCTTGAGTTCCAGAGGAATCACCTTCATGTTTTCTAATTGCAAAAGAAGTTCATCACGTGCTTGCTAGGAATCTTCTGTGAGTGACCAGATGGCAACGTGAAAGCATAGCTAGGAGTGGACAACCCAACCAGCCCAACCCTGCAAAATACAGCTGTCTGCTATGTTACAGCTCACGCCTCTCTGAAAAATAGAGCAGAAACTATAGGAAAAAGATGGCTGAAAACTGCACCGATATTTCAGTATTCTCAGCATTTCCATTTAACTTGGGGGTTTTTGTGGGGCTGCCCTAAAACCCTTCTGCCCTTTATCAGAAGATAAAGTAGACTTATTTTCCAAAATGCTAGGTTACCCAAAACTTCTGACTGTAGTAATAAATAAAACCCTTGAATGAAAGTTTCAATCTTTATGTCGTAGATCTTCTATATGAAGAACTGACAATTGCACATTTGAAAAAAAAGAACAGGATTATCTGCTAACAAACATGAATTGTATCTTTCAATTTCAAGGGAATTACCATACTGCAGGGATACAACTCAAAGCCCACAGGTCTGTGACAAAGCTTAGAACTGTCCCCTAAACGACACCAGAGGTAACTGCCCAGTAGGAGTGACAGCAATGGCTGTCACTGGAGATATCAGGGGAGTGTTGATGGCAAGTTCTGCTCTGGCAGCTGGAGATTGCTGAAGGAGTGGTCCCACCTTCCCCCTTACACTCCTCCCAGTCACACAGCCATTCCCTATCTTTGTGCTAATTCTAGTGCAAAATTGACACTTGCTGACCTGTTTAAATTCAGTAAATCTTCAGGGGAAAAATAAGCCTAGGGCTCCTGATAATTGCAAAACATCTTTTTTTTTTTTTTTTTAATAAACCAGGCATACTTTGCATGCCCTGGCAAAGTATTCTGTACAAGGAATGTCATTCAGTGTGAACACACTTATTACACCATACATATACCTCTTCACAGCTTACCTGTCTGTGCATTATGTGGCAAACCAAAGAGGTACTCACATACTGGAGTAGAAGTATAGGCCCATAGGGTTCTAACGTAATGACCTCCTTAGCAGCAAAGCTGATTTTATATTCTTCCAGATACAAACCAAGTCTGAGTCACGTGAGGAAATTTCATTTAGACACTATTTATTTCATCTGTAATGCATAAGCACCTTCCTGCGTTGATTGTAAGTTATGAAGGTACGACTACAAAATATAAAGTACAGAGTTTACTACTTTAAAAATAGGAAGTGAAATTCCAAAAAGCAAGAAAATTCCAGCAGGGGCACAGGCTTTCTCTCATACTAGGTCTACTGTTATTCCTGTCCACGAAGTCCCTCCCTCTTAACTCCCACTTCATCCACCCATAACAGTGAATTTCATTTTGTTGGTATCTTCTACACTCAAACATACAGTTCACTGGGAAGGGCACAGCTACAAAGTGAACAAACATCAGACTGAGAGCATTTTCACCTCTAATATCACCATCAGGACAGTATTATTTTTTTCTGACATTCACATCCCATAAAAGCAAGACTTTTCTTAAATGTTATCTTTTGCTGTAACAACTCTAATTGTTACTAACGCCATAAAAGTTTTGTATTTCTGAGGGCCTGAAGAGAGGGAAAGGAAGGGAAAGGAAAAAAGTATGTCACACCTCAGAAGACTATGTTTAAAACCTTTAAACCATTGAGAATCCCTAACTATGCATCAGCAACAACAGGTTTCCTCACAGAGCAAATCCTCTTGCCCAGCCTAGATTTCAGGAGAGCGGTTCAATACACTGATTCCACAGGTGTGCAAAAAGAAGAACAATGCAAACACTGTTGCCTTGTGATAGCTTATTCATTGACCTGAACTAGACTTGGTCCAGGCAAATGTTTAACAAATTGGTCATTTTAATATCCAGCACATGCTGCGTTTGCAAAAGACAAAAAAGATATCTTAATGTCTTACTGCATTTTACAAGCACAAAATGGAGTAGGCCAATTACCTTCAGAAGTACTGCCCATTGATCCTAAGTTTCCTCTGTATTTTTAAGTGATGAAGACTTTTAAATGGAATTAGAAACATTACACAAAGTAAAAAAAAAACCTGAAAACACAGGGGACAGCTATTTACTTTGAATGGCTATAGAAAGTTTATAAATGGAGAGTGAGGTGGTCAGAATGTTTTCCTAAACCTTCAGCATCTCCCTCCTCTTTCCTGTTTTCATTATACAGGTTATTCCCCCTCAAATGCCTGGAATAAGAAGCTGCTTTGCAGACTGCATCACTGATGGCAACACACACACTGGATGAATCGCATACATTTAAGAGCAGAAGCAGCTTTACTATCCTTATAGAAAAAAACAAGTTAGAGTCACAATGTTACTTTTTATATTTCCAGCTCCTGTATTTTCTTTTCTCTCCCTTTCTTTAGAGACTGCAGTGTCCTTCACATGCAGGATCACCCCAGGGAGTCTCAACTTGAATGGCTAGGAAAGGATGTTCAGGTACAATACAGTGAAAAAAGGCAGCTCATCACTTTCACAGAAGTTAGTAAGCCTGGTTAGGAATTAAAACAAACACATTACCGCCTTCTAAACATTTTCATATATTAATTGCCTTTTTTTTTTTATCTAGTCTCTGAAACATTACATTTACAGCAGAAGGAAATACACACAAGGCACAAACGCGCTATTAAAAGCGAGCCCTTCATAGAGAAATTAATCAGAGTGATCCAAAGGTCAATTAATTCAGGCTCTAACAAGGCAAAGAAAAAAAAGTCTTTAAAGTTGAGGAATCCTTATAAAGAACATACTCCATCTAGCTGCTTTGTAAATAAATCAAGAGAGGAGCACCTCATAGCACCGGCAGAGCAAAAATTAAGGTGTCAGAAAAGTACAAATGCAGTATTTGGAGCAACAGGTCTTAATCCATTCAAAAGTTTATTAAACCAGCAATGGAGAAATAAGAATTTGGATATCTGACCACTCTAACTGTCAAGCAACAGTAATGATTATTAATATATAATTAAAAGACAGCAAGCACTGGGGATAGGAGCAGGCACGGGGGATGGTTACTGACCAAAAACATGTTAAAAATTAACACAATCCACTCTTCTGTGACTCAGTACACACTTGCTCAGCATCTAGTCTTCCTTAGCTTTCCTCACTGTACTGGATGAGCAAAAGCTAAGAAGGGCAGTAACCACTTAGGAATGACTTGCACAGGCAAAAGTTCCATCACAATCACGTGAAAGTGAAGGAATCAAAGAGCCCATTTTATTTTTAAGTAAATGAACATGCTCCCAGTCACAAATTTTATATTCTTGATGGGACATTTCACTGCAAACAGCTACCCATTTAATGAATTAATTAATAAATCACAACCAGATTGTAGGCCTGACTTTCCTATGCCATTTACTATTCAAGATTGCTTTAAACCTTAACTGACCTTTCTTTTCCTTAGTATTAAACATTAAAAAGATTATCAAGTATCTAGCTAACACTAAGAGAGAAAAAGTATGTCTAAAGGCTACTCTTGACAAAAAGCTAGACCTATAAAAAACAGAAAACAGAGATCATAAAGATTTTAGAGAGGTTGATATTAATACCCTCTTCTTGAAAGCTCCAGCTTTCGTATCATGACCTACCCAATCCAAGATCTGCACATTTCCAGTAAAAAGTAAGGCACCTCTCTTTCACTTCTTCTTGATAAGAAATAGGGTTCCACGCAATAAAACTTTAACAATCCACCTGAATAGGCATTTTCTTGCTCCACAACAATACCACCTGAGTGTAAGCTCTGAACCTCAAAATCAATGATCTAAATGCAAACACATAAGCAGTTCTGTTCATGACTGAAACAATGGGCCTCTCCTACCAGCAGAGTTTAGAATAGCTCAGGCAGGTGGGTGGAAGGCAGGCATTATCAGTTTCTAAATGGGAGGACTGTAATAAAACATATAAAAAAAACCCCAGCATATTAACATACTGCCAAGTTTTTAAAAATTATTTGAATAACTAGCGTAACAAGATCCAGTATCGTGCTTCCTTGGAGGGGAAAAAAAAAATCTGCCCTTGATGTTTTACCAGAAGTTTGTTCTATGCCCCAGTATAGTAAAAGTAGAAATTCCAGGCATAACTTAAGAGCTGGTCATACAAAACAGGGCCTTGGTTTCTTTAAAATGCCCTTTCCTAGTTTGTTATGATACCTTAAGTGCAATTTGCATTTCTTATACAGAAAAAGCTCAATCCTTCAACTGCAGCAACTCCGAACTACAGCAAGTAAAACCTGAATGCCAGGCACATACAGAAAATGTTTAAGGCCTCATTGCTTTATTCTTCAGGTGAGAGGGATGAAGAAAGAAAACTACCTTTCCTTCTCCAAAATGCAGATACAGTTCAGGTAACAGTCAAACCAAGCCCAAGAAGGATTGCTTAAAACCTTTAAAAATACTAAATTTATGAGACATTAAAAAGTAAATGTCTAGAAAAACAGAATACTCCCAAGCCAGACTATAATCTTGGCTTGTCTACTTCCTCTTCTGAGGCGAGCACACACTTCAAAGTGCTTCTCTAGTTGGGCAAAGAACAGTTACAGTAAGCAACTGAGGCAAATACTCTCCTCTAGGTTCTGCACACGTATTCGCTTTCCTTTGGTGTACGGGCACAAAGCACTTCCTTCAACTACATCTAAGTACAGATTGACAAAAATCAGAACATTAGAGGAACATAACTGGAGAGCCAAACAGAAAGGCTTAATAATAAACAGCACCAGTGATCGCACTCCCAGAAGCTTCATCATTACCATTTGCAAGGGTTTTTTTTCTGCTCTAACCCTATACTCTTTTCCTTTGCTTCTTTGCTTTTCCTTTCCTTCTGCTTTTAAGCATAAATCAAATTGTTTTTGCTGTAACATAAAAAAAACTTTGCTATGGTTCAATGCATTTACCACTTTGTTTAAACAGCTTAAGTTTACAAAAGATATCTGTTTTGATGTTAGCATTACCTCATACTGACAATGCTGTTGAGAAGCAATTTATCTATTGCATATGCTGTGAAATAGAAGAAAATTAATCTCATGAAGCATATTTTTCGGGCAGTTCTAATGCAAGCTTTCTTGGGAATAGCAATTAATTTAAACTCTACAAGAGAAACATCATGCTACTTTACTACCTGTCTTCCTATTAGCTTATTTATTCTGCAGTTAACTTCCCCAAACCATTGTGAAACTTGGAAACAAAGAAAGAAGAAAACGTGGTATTTCAGGTGTGTTTCACCACAGAAGAAACAGAAGTTTAAGAGGAGAGGAAAATTGAGGGAAGAAAACAAGGTGCTGCTGCTTAACTAATAAATTCATATAAATAATCTTCTCTCAATCTCTCTTAAGCCCCAAAATAACTGTTTAATCTGTAAGAAGCTTTCAAAGTTAGCACTCAGGAGTCTCAGTTATTTTCCACTGCAACATCATCTTTCACATGCACTGTATCAGTTCTTTGTTTTAAAGACAAGAAATTTCACTTTGGATCAGAATACTACATATTATTCCAATGATCCCTTGGAGGTGAATGCATGATTAAAACTGTCAGCCAAGCCACAACTAAGAATGTACACTAGACCAAGTCCAGATTGAAACGGCTGCAGCAATAAGCAATGTAACTATAATTAAATTAGAACTCCTTTGGACTTTCGCTGTTAAGAAGAGAGAAAATAATTTAAATACATTTTTTCAAACAAGGTGGGGGTTTTTAAGCATTAAAATTCTCAGAACCAAAGACAACTTGCAGTTTCTGTTTCCTTCTTAAAGATCTATGCCTTTTTTTCAGGTAAATACAAACAAGCAATAGGTGGATCTGCTGTCATTCTCTCAACGTGGGCGGTCTTCTTACAAGTATCAGTCCGGATTTCTCTCCTTTTCTCTTTGTAAAGGATGAGTGGCAGAGTAGCAGAGACCAAACAAAACAATGAGAAACTCACTAAAATAAGTAGTCACATATTGGGGAAAGAGGGTCTAAAATACCCTGGTTTCTGATTTCTTCAACTGTAACTAAGCTATAAAGATAAGTTTTGCTGGGGACATTCTCCGAAGCTTCAAGGTTAAAGGCTGGCACACAAATGAAAAGGGATATCCCAAACACTACACCCACCCGTCTCTCTGCATCACGCACAGATCTGAAGTTCGTCAATTTAACATCACAAATTACAGCTATTAGGACAAGCTGAATTCTTGGATATTGGAGCCAACTACATAAAGGCATCCCCAAACACCCTCTTCTGCCTTTATCTAGATACTACTGCCACACAAGGTCACAGACACCCTGTCTGGAAGCGGGAGAGTTAACAGCTAGAACTTGTCCGTGTTTCCAAAATAAAGCGGCGGCACCGGCGCTGCCATTCTGCCGTGTTTACAAGAGGGAAAGCAGTTCAGTAGAAACCTCCAGCTACGGTCACGCTTTATCGCTGGGAAACATGACTTCCAGGCACTGCTGTCCCCTGACAAGACAAAGGCAGCGAAGCCCCGTGAAGCGGCGGCCGCCCCATCTGGACGGAGCGCCCGGGGCAGCGGGGCCGGGCTCCTCGGAGGGGGCTGGATACAAAAGCTGGGAGGCTGGATACAAAGGCTGTGCCACGGAACGGCTGCCGGAAAGCCAAGCCTCTGACGGGAGCGAATCCCCAAGGCTCTCAGAGGGCGAAGGTTTAGAGACTGATCTCAACGACAAGGAGCCTGGGGAAGGGATGGCGGGGTCCGGCCGGGGAACAAACACAGCCGGGGACAGCTGGAGCAAGCGACGCGGAGCTGGGGAAAAGGAGCAGCCCCGGGCCAGGCTCCGGGCAGGTGTCCCCCACCAGCCGGAGTAGAAAACGGCCAGCAGCGCCGAGAAGGGGCGGCGGGGCCGGGCAGTCCCGGCAGGGCAACGCCGGGGTCCCGGCACCGCCGCCCCGTGCCCCAGGCAAGGAGCGATGCTGCCGTCCCTGCCCGGCCCTCGGCCCAGGAGCTGCCCCCGCCGGGGGCCGGGCGGGCAGCGCGGCAGAGGAAGGGGAGCCTCCCTCAGCGAGGCCTTCCCGGGGTCAAGAAGCCCCTCAAGAAGCCGGGCCTACGCCCGCCGGGGTCCCCCGCGCCCCCCTGTCTCCGCCGCCGCAGCCGCCCGGAGCCGAGGAGAGAGGTCGGGACCGCCGAGCCGCCCCACGCCCCCTCAGGGTCCCGTCCCCATCGCTAAACGCCGCCTCCTCCATCCCACCCTGCCCGCAGCGCGAAGCCCTGCTCCCCTCACCGGGCACGGCGGCGTAGCAGCTCCTCCGTCCCTCGGCCAAGATGGCAGCCAGTGCGAGACCAACCTGAGGCAGCGACTTTACAAAGTCGGGCGGGATCTGCGCAGGCGCCGAGTCGCTGGGCGGCCGCAGGCGGGTCCTGACTACAAGTCCCGGCGTGCTCCGCGCCGCGCGCGCGCGCGCCCTCGGCGGTCTGAGGGACGGGCCGCGACGGGGCGGAGCCTGTTGCGGTTTGTGCTGCTGGGCCTCGCCGGACGGCTTGGCGGAACGGTTCTCAACAGCTTTCGGTTCCCCGGGCCCGGGTGGGGTATGCCCGTGCGCTGGTGGGACTGCCCGGAGCAGCAGGGAGACGTTTGGGCCCGGTCATCCCCTTACCTCCCGCAGCAACCTTCTGGGCCAAGGCCCTGAAGAGAGTTATGTGTACACACACACAGAGCATACATATACCTCTGTGTTTACATCTATATACACACACTACAGCAAAAATTGAACATCAGAGCAACCCTACAGGCTGGGCTAATGCTGCTCTGAAGTTACATGAATACTTCAACCAACCTTAACTAGAATGCACTATTGCATAAGTGAATATGTAGAAATTATAATACATCTCCTCTTTTGACAGTGAGGAATGAGAGAGTTTGCTTTCCGTGCACTGAAATCAGGGAAAAGACTCGTTAATTTTCAAAGAGGAGGAGAATATCCTTACCAATTTTTCAGGAAAATAACGTACTTTGCAAGTGCAATGTTTAGCGTTTTCTTACATCTGGTAGGGGTGTGATCTTGTCTTCCCTGCTTACACATAAACTCTGGTAAGAAAGATCCCATGCCTACAACTGAGTGAGAATTTCTGTGGATGAGCAGGAAGACAACTCAGATTGTTTTCCCCTAACAGTATAACATACGTGTTTCAATGCTGATTATCTGCAGTTATGATTGACCAAGGTATATATGCACATAACTTCCAGCACAGGAATCACTTTAATTCCAGCACAGAACAAGAGGTGCTGCTCAGGCAGAGCCTGTAAGTACTCAAGTCGTAAAGCTTTTCTATGCACCTTTAAGTCTCTATGTTCCTTTACAGATATTTGACCACTTATATTTACAGTTCTGTATTTAAATGGTCCATTCAAATTAGTAACAGTAAAAATGAGTTCCACAAGCCTTAGTTAACAATTTTCTCTCTCACGCATTACCTGCATAAACAGTCACCTCTCACACGTTGTGGTGCAGATTCCTGTCCTGGCAGGACAGTAAGGCTCAGGCTGACTTGAGCTGGAGTTCCACGTCTGCATAGCCGGCTTTCCTTTGCAGTGTATTTGTCCTGTCTCCCAGCTCGTACATCCCACTTGGCTTGTTTTTGCAGATTGATTCCCAAAACTGCAGCTAGGTGTACTCTGACCTTTAACCCCAGCTGTCTGAATGAATTCTAACTTTAGTAGAAGTTTAGTGTTTTCAGGAAGAAGCTGAATGCTATCCCAAGTACATGTACATGTGACTCCTATTGAATCCAACAGATGTACGTATATCCCTAGGGCAGTGGGGCCATTTGCAGTCTCTGTTTTTATCTTACTGGATTTTAGGTTTCCAAGGTAAAGGTTGCTAAAGCAGATGTGAATTAATAACATTTAGCATTTCATTTCAAGGACACCACAGAAGATGTCCTCCATGTTATCATTTTTTTCCTCCTTTTGTAACTGGCATTTCAGAAAAGTGATTGTTGTTCAAACCCAGCAATCCTAATCTCTTTATTTTTCAGCTTCTGGTGCCTCAAGTCAAGTTCCACTGGCACTATCTGCTCTGTAAAATTCATGAGAAAAAAAATGCATTCCGGGTGCACAGACTACTGATTAGGTTGTGCTTGCCAGCTGAACATAAAGCAATCTTCACATTCACAGTCTTTCAGAGATCACTTTCTCTTTTTAAAAATCGTGGCCTATCAGTGAACTAGAACAACAAATAATGAATTAACACCAGAACAATGTGGCAAACACCGATGAATATAATTGAGTGGCAGAAGAGCTACATATCCAAGATTTTACGTTACTTTTTTTTACTTATGTAGGGAAAAGAGGAGACTACTTGATTATTTTCTTTTTTCCTTATGCTTTCTAGAAGCAGAAGACACACAGATAGGATGGAATTTTCTTACTATTCCCTGTCATAACTTTCCCTTGACTAGTAAGAACCTCAGCAGATCAGGAGAGTTTGCTACAACTGTGCAGGATGATCTTGTACAAAGGCTTTTTAGGAAAACTGTGTATACTTTATAGCTTTTCACATTTCATAGGTTTGAAAATGAAACCAGTGCTTCTGGGAGTTAATTTCTGAGACATAATATTTAATATTATTTATAATATTTTTTCCCTTCTTTCTCAGTCCAATCCAGATTTCAAGGTCACCGGGACAGAGGTTGTTTCTTGTGGCAAAATATGTATAGATTTATTCTCAATTGGGCTATTGTAAGTAACAGTATTCAAATCACTAACGCAGTCTTAACCGGGCTGTTACAGCCAGAACTGGCACGCTAAGTTAGTGCTGTTGGTGCTGGGACTTGACTGGGAAACCACTGAGGATAAGGGTCTGCGTGGCAGAGTTGTTTAAATCCCTTCTATGTTTGACACGTTCATGTGGTAACAAAAAAATCCTGCAGGATCGTTAAAATATTGTGATTCTATTAGATTTTTGAGCAGGGGTCTGTGAATGGGGATTGCTCTCTCATACCTCAAAGCTCTGGGCTCCCTCAGAGGAACACCCTTATTATTTTGCTATCCCTAGAGTATGGGATCCCCTCTCCTGAAATAACCCCTGTCTTCATTTGCTCCCTTTTTTCCACTCTCAACCAACAGATCCCCATTGACTTTGCGTATGACAAAGCTCTTCTTTTCAGGATCACGTAATTTACTAAAGGTTGCACAGCAAGTTGCTGTCAGAGTTGGAAACAGAGCTGAGTTTCTTAGCTCCTTAACAAATGTTTAATGATTTTTTAATTATTATTATTTCAGTGAAGCACACAAAAATCCAGACAGAATCACATAAACACAAAGTAATTTTGGTGGGAATTTAGGCCTCTGGAAGCCTATAGGACCACCCCCTGCTTGAACCAGGACCAACTTAGATAAGGTTGTCCAGTCAAGAGATAAATATCTTTGAGGGTGGAGATTCACAGCCTCTTCATGCCCTGGTCGAGTGTTTGGTGATCCACATAGTGAATATTTTTTCCCATATATCAAATTGGAATTTCACGTGTAGGAACTTTTGCTCGTCCCTCTTCCTGTCCCTGTGCACTTCTGTAAAGAGTATGGCTCCACCTTATTGACACCCTCCCATTGTAGACAGCAGTAAGATCCCCTTTTGCCTTCTCTTCTTCAGGCTGAACAGAACCGGTTCTCTCAGCATCTCCTCATCTGCCCTGTGCTCTAACCCTGATCATTTTGGTGGCCTCCCCCAGACTCTGGTACGTCAACACCTATCTTATACTGGGGAGGAGCTCAGACTGGACCCAGCACTAGCAGATGGGTTCTTACCACTGCAGAGTGGAGGGCAAGTTTCCCTCATCTCACCCTGCTGCCTGCGCTCTCGGTGA
The DNA here is from genome assembly GCA_026413425.1 of Tringa solitaria. Classification (NCBI taxonomy): domain Eukaryota; kingdom Metazoa; phylum Chordata; class Aves; order Charadriiformes; family Scolopacidae; genus Tringa; species Tringa solitaria. The sequence goes on along the minus strand of JAOXJM010000005.1, from coordinate 15,316,002 downwards.
CACAGCCCTGGATGCAGCGGCCCTTCTTTGTCACAGGGCCACTTGGTGGACTCAGACTCAACTTGTTTACTGGGACCCCAGCACCTTGTCCACCAAATTGCTCTCAAGGCAGTCGACCCCATGTCCTGCTGCACTGGGGTCACTCCCTCCCAGACACACCTTTGACGAACAGTGTTTGTTTTTGGTGAGTTTCCTGTGGTTTTTATCTGGTCTGCTAATACCGTAGAGGTCAACAACATAAAGCTGGTCCCAGAAGAGACCACAGTGACCCCTCTCTCCATGGAAGCAATTCTTATGAATGCTTCCCCACTTTGGGCTAGACACAGCCCTGAGCAAACATCGTACAATGACTGTTGAATACTCAGCAGATGCCATCATCCTCCGTTAGCTGCTAAGCTATTTTAAATCTTTAACAGTGGCTTAACACTCCTGGCTTTGTAAAGTTGATGGTGGCTTTGTAAAGTAACACTTAAGGCTTTGTAAAGTTGGTGGTTTATAAATGCAGGAATATTTTGTTTTCACATCGTTTTTCACTACTGAATTCCAAGGCAGTTTATCAAAAACTCTAAAGTAACTCTTCTTATCTATGTCTTCTGGAGCTTTTTGTTAACAAGGTAATTATTGCAGTAGTGATTACCTAGTTTAAAAACAGCCATAACCAGACTTGTTATTTTGAAATTGTCACCCCGAATAAGAGAATTTTTATTGTGCTGTGTTGTTATCAGTCTCAATTAATGATTTCACTCATGAAGATAACAGTGTGGTTTCAGAGTCTATCTATTTCTAATTGATTTTAAAATCAGAATTGATTAATTTTACTTGGAATGTACAAAAGTGTCAGTAGGAAAAGATAAATTGCTTCCTGTTATCTGGAGAAGGCACGAATGAAACCCTCAGGTTGGTGAGAAACTATTATTATTTCCGAGTAATCTAATTAAAGGGTAAAACAAAGACATGTGGCTATTTAATTAAGTATTTTATTACTCAATTGGCCTACAGTGCATAATCAGAGGAATGGGAAGGAGTGATTAGGTGTCTTGAGAACGGAAGTGACACAACCAAGATATGCAGATGTTTTAAAGGAAGGACGTGATACTGTTCCTCTCTTGGGGGTGTTCAGCCTGGAGAAAAGGAGGCTGAGGGGAGACCTCGCTCTCTCCAA
>JAOXJM010000005.1:15265026-15275647 GCA_026413425.1 Tringa solitaria | reverse complement strand
CCCTCCAACCTGGCCTTGAACCCCTCCAGGGATGGGGTAGCCACAGCTTCTCTGGTTCACATCCTCAGCCAGGTTGAGCAAATGCAGTCAGGCTTAGAGCAGCCCTATTCATCAACCTCTTCCTCCAGTCTTGTTCCCAGGCTCGTTTTGAGCGGCAAAATTAAAAGAAGTGAGACTTCCACCCTCTGTGTAAATGAGGTGTGGTTTGGGAAGGTGCGTACAGTATGTCAGAGGGACGTGGAGGGGTGCTGTCTGCTCCTTTTTATAAAATAGGAATTGACTCAGTTTTACAGCTTTCTCCTCACCCTCCCATTCCCCAAATACTGGCAGCTACTGACTGAGTGGTTGAACTGCCAAAGTCCACTCTAGTTAATAGCTGTTTCTCAGATGTAGTCATTCCTAGCTCTTAATTTAACAGGGATTTTTAAGTAGATAAGAAAAAAACCCCCAGTAGTACAGGTGTGCTAAAACAGACCTTATTTCCACACTGGGAAAAGCTCTTGTACAGGCTGTATATTTTTCTCCATTTATCTCTACCAGATACACTAGTCGCCATGATTTTTAAGAAGCAACTGATTTGCATTATGGTCTTGCTAATTCCTGCTCTTTTTTTTTTTTTTTAAATTTTATTTTTGCACAGCTAGATGTTCTGTGAAATGGAGATTGATGGAGGCATAAAGCTTGCCTTAGGAAATATGGATCGCTGTGAGCAGAGAACAAAGGATGGGTGAATGACTGTTCCACTGATGACTCTGTGATTCATGACTGAGCTTGTTTTCATAGCAGTGGTTCTGTTTGAAGATGATATGAAGTTTCTCAGAAACCAAGTTGTGGTTTTGAGCTTTTGGAGCTCTTTTGTTAAGATAAATCAAATGTAGCAAATCTACACTGCAAAGCCTCAGTTTTTGTGATGGCACTGTTTACCACTGGACAACTTTTCACAACTGTAAAAAACATCAACTACAATTAAGTGGGTTTTTTTGTTTTGTTTTTTTTTTTTTTTTTTAAATCACTAGCCCTTCATGAGTGCTTGTGGTTTGCACGCCTGCTTAGGAAAAGAAAAACCAAACAGACTGAAAGGAGGAGGACAAAAAAATGTCCTGCTTGCAGAAGTAAAGAGGATGAAAAAAAAAAGTGTTTAAGGTTCTGCAGCATCCTTCTGAGCTGGATGGGGACTGACATCATAGAATCATAGAATTGTCTAGGTTGGAAGGGACCTTTAAGATCCTTTCTGCTTGTCTGATTCCCTGAAATTCCCTAGCAGAAAGATTAAAATTTTTAGGATATTTAGAAAGTCTATGGCAATTTTTTTTTACTACCTCTTCCAGCTGTAGAGTCCAGAGACACTTTTCAGCAAAGCTGCTACTTTTCTGTAGCACTATGGGTTTGGCTTCATCAACTGGGAAATCATTTCCCTGAGGGAATATTAAATGGGCCACATTGGTAGGCATGTGCTCCTTTTTCTCTGGCGGAACAGCAGCACTTCAGGAGTAAACTGAACAGCATCTCAGTTGCAATATTGCAGATGTTGGAAGCACCTTTGAATGCTTAGTAATCAGGCTGACACTCAGACCGTGTTTTGAGCCAGAGCTTCTTGGAGGTATCTGCTTCCCATTATTAACTTCATTTCCACTCAGAACAAATATTTGGTGGTCCTGCTTTTCCCCCTCTCCAAAAATTGTTCCCTATGTGTATTTTATTAACTTGATACCAACTCCTTTTGACCTTTTTTGGCAGTGAAGGCCTTTGCCTGTGACATTGTCTGACCTGCCATTGAGATGCCATTTTGTAGACAGAGAAGGACACGTCTACCCAAACCCCCACACCTGGGAGAAAACAGTGGTGATGGAGGGATATTGAACAAATTGAAGAGAATAAAGGGAAGTAAACCATCTGGTATACTCATTTAGTGCTCCAAATATTTGCTTCCCAAATGGAGAAATTATTATGAATTGAATCGCAGCTTTACAACAAGGAAGTCTTTTAAATACGAAAACCTTCTAGCTCTGCCAGATAATTCTGAGACCTTTTTGGAGGTGGGGAGACCCCTGGCTGTTGAATTGCTTTAAATGCATCTGCTCCCATTTCCATTCTAGAAGACTTAAGGAATTGCTCTCTTCAGCAACAGGTTGAAAGACCGTTAGCCTTTAATGAATTTATATATTTGTTTTTATTTTAAATGCCACACTGGTTTGTTATGGAAGACAAGGAAGAGTGAGATTGTATATTCCCATGGTCGATTTGGGGCTATTCCTGTTTTAAGTTGTATAATACTGTCATTTACCTATTTGAGGCAGCTGCGCAGGGTGAAGGGAAGCCCATATGAGATCACAAATGACATTTTAGCTGAGGAAACTGCCAAAAATAGCAAGGGTACCACAAAGACACTGTTATTGGCTAAATCCACCTGAAGGCAGAGAGTGAGCGATGAAGAAGTTTATTAAAGTATATTAAAGTCAATAGAAGATTTCCACTGATTCAAAGGGGGCTGAACTGGATCACTAGGGAAGGGATATTTTTGTCTTTTCCTGCCTTTATATGTATTAAATGAATGCCACATGTAAATTGTGTTATGACACTATTACAGCCATTTTAGGGCTCCCATATTTCAGGCCAGGATTTCATCTCAAAGGATTTCCTGGATAGAAATACGTGAGCATATGCCATGCAGCTATTGTAATATTTTTTCATTTAATTGAAAAATCTCACAGAAATGACTAAAGCCTCCTTTTTCTTCTGAGAGAGGTGGGAGAGGGACTTAGCCATATGTTGGCCATCTGCATATCATCTTAGAAGTTTGCCAATAAAATCTCTGCATTACCTCAGAAAGTAATTTGCAGGCACCACAAATTTGGGAAGGGCACTTGGAGAGTGATGGATTGCTCGTGCAGGCAGTCCCCTCTGTCTCTGGCCTTGTGCTGCTGCTCCAGATGGGAACGGCCTCCTAGAGGTCCCATGTCACATCTGCCAGCCTGGCATGGGTGTTCCTGACCTGTGGAAGGTGGCACTGGACACTTACGCTGCTGAACTGGTCCTTTTGTGGAAGTCCATTACCAGAGTGGAGGGAAAAATTAAAAAAGGGGGTCAGAGGGACAAATTTTCATATACCTCTTCTTAGCTCCTTCAAATATAACTGTGCAAGAAGCAGAAAATACCCGAGTTGATTCTGGAGGACCAGAAAAAACCTAAACTAGCCCAACATTCCAGACTGACATTGGTTGTCTTGGCCCACAGATCAGGGTAATTTACTTGGGAAGTGGAAGAAAATTCCACCAAATCCTCCTTAGGTATAAAATTTTTCTCTCTGCTTTTCAATGTACTGGAAACAGCTAATGAACAACAGAGCTGCAAGCTCCTGATGATTTCATGATCCTCGATATATTGTTGGATCTGAAGAAATCAGGAGAGTTTCTAAAACATGTTAGATAAGGTTTCAGCAGAGCATCTCAGGATCTCTGATCTGGAGCAGGTGGTGTCATCTTTGTATTCAAGAGTGGCATCAAGCATCTTATGAGTACTGGGGTGGTACAACAGGTCCTGTAGCTGCCTGTGGAACTCGGATGAGGAGCCACAGGATTTTGCTTCCATTTTACAGGCCTAAAGAGCTACTAAGAGTGAGGAAACACATTGTGGGTCTATTGTGTGTGTTCCTGTGCTTTGTGTGTTGACAGGAACCAATGATGCTATTGAGAGCATATACCTAGTGGAGTCTGGACACTGGCAAAATGAAAGCTGAGACAACTCAAAGTAGAGATTTTATGAACGAAGACTAAAGAACCACTCGTCCAGGGCCAAGATTCAGCACTTCTCATGTGTGGGCCCACCTGTGATGCCCCCAGTCACATTATTGTGACCCTGTTGTGACTTTCTGGCCTACCTTCTTGTATCAAAACTCAGATGTTCTATGAAGGATTTTATTCTGTTTTCTTCTGTAGCCTATACCATCATTAATTCTTGTCTGAAGTCCTACCTCCCTAAAATCTCTCGTAAAGCAGTCTTATTAGTGATGCTTTCAAATGTTATTTGATCTCTTGCTAGAGGACTATTAGAATGTAGCCTTTAGCAGTCTGAGGGACTTCACTCGCTACCTCTGGTGGGCACCCCTCAAAAGCGACATTGGCCTTTGTCTCATCCCTGCAGTGAGAAGAGCACGCAGTGATCGAGGTGGTTTGCACCCAACACAGGAAGTATTATTTCAACTATTGAATGTACTACAAAAACCTAAGACAATGTTTCCTCTGGAGATGAGTAGCTGTTTGCCATGCACTGTCGGTTTTGGAGATGAAGTGTCTGTGAGTGATCTGTTCCAGGTGTTACAGTGGCAGTTGGGGTTTCGCAGTGCAGGAGCCATGGCAGGTCATCCCACGCATTGCCTTCTGGAAATTGCTGTGGGGAGAAGGCTGCCCAAGAGGGCAACACTTCAGAGCTCAGAAGTAGACAGAAAAAAAAAAATAATGTGAAGTGCTCATGCCTTTGTTGGGGGAGTCCATTTTTAATTGTTTTCTTTTTCAGCACTGAATGCTGAATCGGTTGATTTAGTGTGTTAGAGTCACTTCTGGCCATAGAATCATATAATTCAACTTGAAATGCTCTGGTGAAAAATGTTGTGATTTAATGTGTTTTTTTCATTGGCCTTGGATGTCATTTAATGTCTACACCCATGCAGTGGGTGGCCTCAAGGCTGCAGTATCTCATGAACATCATGTCCCACAGTACTCCAAGAAGGAGGGTGTTTGCCGTATGACTGATGTAATTTTTGCCCTCTAAAATAGATTTCCCACTGAGTCAGCTTTGGGCATGGCACATACAAGTTCTTCCTTGGCTCCTCAGTTTGATTATACAAATCTCCATCCTGTAGTTCATCATTTTGTCATGAGGCTTGCACTGTCTCTGCATCTCAAAGGGACTTTATTCAATCTTTCATCACCCTCAGCCAAAGCAGCATCACAGATACTGTTGGCTCATCTATAGAAGTGGGAAAAGTTGTTCTACCTTCCATCAAATCTTTCCTTCTGCAAGAAGATCCTAAAGACTGACACAGGGACTTGTTTGTTTTCCTTCTGGAGTCTCCCAGGGTTTCAGTAAGTAGCTCGGAAAGCTATGAGATGTTTAGAGCTAGTTTGGTGTAGTCATCAAGATGTTAATTCTATCATTTGTTTTATCCATCAGGATAAATTTGGATTTTATGGTTTTTGAGTGCAACAATAAGCAATCAAGTCAGGGCTTTGGATGAGAAAATATAGTATCTGCTTTAAATTCACACAAGATAAGCAATATTTGGAAAAGCTAATAGCGATTTATTTGTGCTTAATCCTACTAAGCAGTAACTAGGGTAAAATCTCCATTAGTCACTAGGAGGAAAATGACTCTGTTATGGAGCATTATTGGGTCTGTCTCTGAGCTTGAATTGCAGTAAGTTTTCAGTGGAGACACTTCGATATTTGACAACTGAAAATTAAACACTCCATCTCTGCCATTTTATCATGTGGGTGCTGATGACATTTCCGATAGGTCCTTTGGGGAACTCTTACACTTGCAAACAACTCCTCAATATAAATATCTGTTCAAACTAAATACAGGAAGCAAATATTAGGTGTACATGTTTTACTGATTTCTGTATCCTATCAATACCTCATGCAATGTGATCTTTACCCAAAAAACTAAAGTCTGAAAGGCTAATAACAATTTCAGAGCACTTGAATATATATAGTCTTTGGTGTGATAGATGAATGGCAAAGAAAGCATAACCTCTTTCTAATCAGTTTCAGTTACAAAAAAGGCTTATTAATAAATCACATTTGTCAAAATGCACTACATATAAATGCTATATTAAAAAGTGTGTGCATATGTGCTGAAAAACAAATCCCCCTGTTCTCATATGAAAGGATCTTTCCTTTCCCTTCATTGCATATGTCTGCCATCCCATACGTTCAGCTCCCATGTCTCGCACTCCTCATTGTGGGTCTCGGCACTTGCCATTCCCTTCACCGACAGCCACGAGCTCTGGCTAACACCTTCATTAATGGTCTGGGTGATGGGGCAGAGTGTGCCCTCAGCAAGTCTGTGTGTGACACAAGCCTGGGAGGAGTGGCTGATGCACCAGAGGGTCCTGCTTCTATCCAGAGGGACATAGCCAGACTGGAGAAATGGGCCAGCAGGAATCTCATGTGGTTCAACAAGGGGAAGCGCAAAGTTCTGTAAAATTCAGGAGCCACCCAGCTGGAGAGCAGCTTGCAGAAGAGGACCTGGGTGTTCTGATGAACATCAAGTTGAAGATGAGCCAGCGATGTGCCCTTGCAGCAAGCAGGGTCCTGGGCTGCGTTAGGAGGACTGTTGCCAACAGGTCAAGGAGGTGATCCTTCCCCTCTGCTCAGCACTGGTAAGGCCATGCCTGGAGTACTCTGGTGGGTTTTGGTGGGGGTTTTTTTGTGGTGGTTTTGTTTTTTTTTTTTAATGTTGAGGGTGGCTGAGCACTGTCCCAGGGAGGTTGTGGAGTCTCCTTCCTTGGAGAGATAGTGAAAAGCTGTCTGGGCACCGTCCTAGACAACTAGCTCTAGGTGGCCCTGTTTGAGCAAGGGGTTGGGCCAGATGACTTCCAGAGGTTCCTGCCAACCTCAACCATTCTGTGATTCTGCAAAGCTGGAGTGGGAGTTGTTGTCTAGAGAACAACTTTTTCTTTGATTTCTGGCTCTTCTTCCTTCCCTGTCCTTCTTCCTCCTTCCCTCCACCCTGGTAAAATATAATTTTCCTGACCAACTGGATATTCTGGTAAGAAAATGATATTGTTTCCACATGAGAAGTTGTTTTGTGATTATTGATATGATTTTTGTATCGACCAAGGACAATTTCTTATAGTTATGAGAATTTTGAAACAACTTGATGGGAACCTATGTCTTTACCTAGTGAATAAAGGGGCCAAATTCTGTTTTCTAAGTCCATTTTAATGTATCCTTCTTCCTTCTCATCCTGTATTTATCGTAGATGAATGGCTTACAGATTCCTGAGCCAGGATATCTGAATAAAGACATACTTATGTATATTTTAAAAAATTCAGTCTTGCATCATATATGACAGCTGATGCATTTTATAAAAGATAAGGAACACAATGACATCCTGTCACCATTTGGGCTCACTCTTAGATTAAGTTCTGTCATCTATATATCTCTAAGATTAACAAACCAAACATTTCTGTCAACATCTGACCTACGTTTTGGCTTTGGGCTTTGTGTTGATTGTTAGACGAAAGAAAAATTCATATGGCTTGAGGTCCTTTGGAGTGAAATCTGTGTCATATTTGCCTGCCTGGAAGGTTTTTGTAGCCATTCAACTGTGCTTAGAAATAAATCAGTAAAAAAATTGCCTCTCACTTAGACCTGCGCAGGGCATTAGAAAAATGCAGGATTTGGATTAGAAGTTCATGTCTTCTAGACTCTTTTTTGCTGCTGTCTTGAGCTTCATCCATTCCTTCAGAGCCATTTCTGAGCCTTTAAGGGTCGATACAGCATTTGATAATTTTTCCTTCCCTATGGTCGCTGGTTACGTGCAGCACATAGTGATTGCCACCCAAATTCATGCCTGGGGGAGGTGCTGAGAGTTGCCCATGGTAAGAATGGGCAAAGAAAGAGAGATTGGTTGCTTGTATCGGTTTTCTTCAAGATGTCCATGTGGGATACAGATTCATCTTTTTGCTTTTCTTCCATTTCTTCCTCAAAGTCCTGGATATGTGTTCCTGCTTTTGGGCTCTATGTCCTTGGCAGCAGGAGAAGAAAGGCTGAGGACTCTATTTCTATGTAAACAGCTGGGGAAAAAACTCTGATTTTTGAGTCATGAGGCACAGATACATTCAGGGTTCAAATACACACGTGTATTATACACCTTGGAGATACTGGTTACTGGTAGAAGGACTAAAACCCCTGGAGGTGGATGTATTGATGCTCAGATGGGGATGATTGAAAAATTACCTTATGGATTTGGTTCTGTCTTTTCAGGTAGAATAATCTATATAAATTCTCATCCTGATTTTTGTGAATGTGTGAAAAGGGAGTTAACCCTGAAACCAGCATTTTCAAAATGATATTTCGGCTGTGCTGAAAGCTGGTGCTGTGCTGACCTTGGGAGAAAACCCAGGCTTTGGTCCCTCACTGGAGTAACTGGTCCTGGTTTAGCGTGGCTGTTTGTGTGCCACTGGTGCAGGTTAGGGGGTGCTGGCTAGACAATACTGCAGTCTGTGGTTAACAAGACCCTTCAAAAAAAACAACAAAACAACAAATCCACCACCACCAAAAAAAACCCAACAAAAACCCAAACACATAGAAAACCCCAAACCCAGAATTCTTAAAAGGTACGTCAGTTTTGCTAAAAGTACCTGTTCAATGTCAATCTCCCTGGTTGTCTGCTCCCTGAAAAAACATCCTGTTTATGATAGCATTAACGCCATGAAAAAAACAAAACATTGTCCATTTAATTTTAAGAGGGGTGAATCCAAGCTGTCAGCTTCAAAGCTCTCTACTTTGATTGCTATACACATGGGGCAGTTTGAAATACATGCTTGAGAAGCTAATGAAAGACAGAAGCCTATTGTGTTCCCAGTTTGGCTTAGCACTTTGGGTTTAACATTAGACATTGGCAGATGGTCTGAAAAATTCGGCATTTGCACAAAGCACAGTAGTGACAACATGAATTCAAGTGTGGTTTGCAGGTTTTGAAGTTTGGCACACAGTCAGCAGCTGGTGTGGGCCTTGGTTTGGGAGACGTCTTCGGTTCAGCATTTTTCTAGGAGGAAAAAACATGAAAATTCATATAAACGCAAAAGGAATCTGAGTCAGAAGAAAGTGTAGGTGGAAAGACAGTGAATGGTGGAAGCTTCTGCCTTGAGATGAATATGCAGTTGCTACCAGTGAGACCTGTATTTAGAGCAGTATAGAAATGTGGTGGGACCGGGTCACTGCTTAAGACCAACCTAACGAGCAAAATGGTAAACCTCATCAGCTCCATATTTTGAACAATTAGAAAATTGACTGGATAGACTGAGCATTGGAAAATGCTCTGTAGGGAAGAATGGGGCAGCAGTGAAGAAAGGGATGCAAGAATCTGCAAAGACACCAATGTTATCAGTAAAAAGCAAGGAATTACTCAGGAATCCTTGAACTTCTCAAATGAAAGAGTGAAACCTCTCTGTCGATCTGTGGGGCTGGTTCTTGCTTTTTTCCCCAAGCTGCGAGAGAGGGGAGGTGACTTGGCAATGCTCCACCAACCATAGTTGTTTTGTCGAGCTGCCTTTGGAGCTCAGTAATCCTTTGTGCGTCAGATTTGTGTGTGGGAGTCCTCAACTGCAGGCACAGGTAAGTGAGCTGAGAGAGATCTCTTGGCTTCCCCAAGGAATGATGCTTCTCTGTCTGGGATTTGGAAAGGTGGAAAACTTTGGGTTGACCAGCACGTGCCTGGGACCTGGGCAAGATCTCTGGAGCCCACTGTCTAGAGGCATCCTATGCTCTTCTTTAACTTGGTAGTTTCTCAGGAATTTCAGTTTTAAGGTAAAATGTTCAGTGGTCTCTAAGTGCCTCAGGAGCTTTTAAGTCAAAATACTTGACAAAGTTTGATAGTAAGAATGTCCTGCTTTGAGCTGAAGGTGGAACTAAGTGATGTCCTGAGACTCCTTTAAACCTGGGTCATCCTGCGGATTTAGGAAGGGTTTCAAGGAAGACTGATCTCACAAGACATCAATTAGAAAGGAAAAGAAGGATGCTTCTGGTTGCAGCAATGTCTGGTTTGGCTATAAAATTCTATCATGACATATTAAAAATAAGTAAAAATGCTGTTTTCTATTCCTCTAGACAATCTTTCAAGTACAGGAGTCCAGCCCATGTAATACTTCACATTTGAGACTTAGGGGTAACATCATGTTAAGGAAATCTATCAGTCTGAATCTACTGATCTGATAAAATTACTAGTTAACATTTACAAACAAATACCAACTTCTTTGTATGCTTTTAATTTTTTGACCCCATGTGGTTAAAAATCAGCAGACATTGAGTTTGTGCCCCCTGGGCTGCAGAGCACATGGGGCTAACCCACACGGTGGGACTGGGAATGATACTCCTTTATGGTGGGTGCCTAAATAATTTTACAAATAATTCAATCAGCTTTCGTGTAAAAGAGGACTGTAAAAAACAAAAGCAAAACCAACAAGACCCCCTCCAAACCCAAACAATAACCTCTTACTACTCTAAGACCACACAGTTTTCTTTCCACCATTAATGTTTTGCATCTGTTTCTACAGTATTCAGAACTTCAAATTGTATGCAAATTATTTAAATTGGGGAACGGCTGTAAAAGCCTTGCAAATGAATGCACTGAGGAAAACTACAGAAGCAACAACCCGTTCTAATTCAACGATGTTTTCTGAACAGCCACCTACCTTGGAAGACTTCTTGTTCTCTGCTTCTTTCCTGCTGACTTTCTGGGACCTTTTAGTTAAATCTTCAAAGAGAATAGCACAACATAATATAAAATCAATCATAGAATCATAGAATTATATGGGGTTGGAAGGGACCTCTGGAGATCATGAAGTCCAACCCCCCCACTGGAGTGGGTCTACCTAGAGCAGGTTGCACAGGATCTT
>JAOXJM010000005.1:15252476-15263185 GCA_026413425.1 Tringa solitaria | reverse complement strand
AACTCGATGATCTTTAAGGTCCCTTCCAACTCAAACCATTCTATGATTCTATGATACCTTTATTCTTTGTGTGTGAGGTTTGTGACAGGCACTACCTGTGTGTAATGAATGATCAGGATAAAAAATTTACATACGGCCACCAATGAATGGTGGCTCCTTATCTATTCCATTATTTGCTATCTGTATCTTTTTTGAATATTTAATAATTGCCAGGATTTACAGAATGAAGAATACACATTTTGGGAGGGTTGTGGGGGTGTGTGTGTGTTCATTTATTATCCTTGCATCATTATAGTTCGGGTAATACATCTCTAAGAAACAGTGGGAGGGAAAACTATACTTCAAGTATATAAAGTTATTGTCATTTAATAAGAGCACATCTGAAAAAAGGCATTGCTCTAACTGGGATTAGTGGTGTAGATCCAGTTTCAGCTGGCAGATTAAGTTGGCTATGCTGCCCTCTGAAACTTCGTGATGATAACCAAGATGCTTGTAAGCCATTTACATCTACATTAATTTAACTTTCTATTTGTACAAGATTGTGTGGATTGCTTTGCCTAGAAAATTTTTTCGATAACATTCACTTAAAGGGTATATGATGTCACTATACAGAGACAACCCCTGTTGCTATAATAGCTGGAGAGCTACAGGGTTCTGCTGGGGCTGGAGGCACCTCTGTCTCTGCCCTGCCCGCTCCTCCTTGGGGGCTTTTTCCAGCTGCTGTCCCCTCTTTGCATTAGTTTCTCCCATTTCAACCTGTTTCCATCCTTTCCTGGGCCGTCTCCAGGGCAGTCTCCCTCCCTCTGGAAACTCTTCCCACTCCTTCCAGCAGGCAGTGCCATGAGGAGCACGGCTCTGTGCCTTCCTCTGGCTGCTGCGCGAAGCACAGACCCTGACAAAAATCAGGGGAAAAAGCTTGGCCTCCAGTTATGTCTCACAGCAGGCTGGAATGAGTCAGTTGATGTTACTCCCAGCTCACTCTGGTGAAAATGATGAGATCTGGTGCCAACCCCCTGCTCTCAGCAGGGCTGGAAGGTGCCTTGGTCTGGTCACCTGAACCCCAAAACAGTGACAGAACATGTCCTTTCTCCTGCACCTTTTTTCTCTACCCATTTGAAAGGGTCATGGCTGGGGACTTTCAAATGCTCTTCACACGCCATGCATTAATGTATGCTTTCAATTGATTTCCATCTAGTTTATCAAGTTATAATTCAATTATTTTAGTTAATAAGTGATAGAGGTGATGTGGTTTCTGGCTGTCTGAAATAAAACCCAGAAAGGCTTGGGCATGTGCCATTTCAGCTCCAAAATAAACTATTTCAAGATGTAGGTCAAATTGTATTGAATAAGAAAAAGAGGAATGATTTGTCTCAGTTTCTTCACTTTGTATGTTTTCAATTTTCTTTAGGTGTGGGGTAGTGGAGGATCAGAGCGGCCCCTTGTCTTTGGACAAGTTGGCTGCAGAAAGGCCTTGAGATACCTCTGGAAATGCCTCATGCCCCAAGAGAGTGAGTGCAGCCCTGGCCAATAGTGTTCCCATGGGTTTTATATCTGTATTTTCCTTTTTGGAATAGTCAGCCAAAGCAAGTGGACTATGGAAGAGGTGAGCATTATGCCAAGATCTGCTCTTTTGAATTATTTTTGCATTTTCAGCGTCAAGTGTTCATTCTGTTTGTATGCATAGAAGAGAAGAACGGGTGTGAAGGTGAGCTGGAGGTTACGCTGTTCGCTTAGATTCAGCCCCTCAGTCTGTTGTGGGTTTCTTTCCTTATCTTGGCTAATTATGTCACCTCTGTTGACTATAAACGGGAAAGCAGTGCAGCTGGGCTTCACAACAGAGAGATGAGGCCACATGGATGCTCTTGCATCTGAATGGGGCAGAGAGGGAGGACGGGTTTTTGGGAGGCATTGCAGAACCCTCCAAAGTGAGAGGACCTGACAGCGTTAGGGGGTTTTTGCTATCTTGGCTGTCTGTTGGCAAAGCGAGATGGGATGACATAGCCCATCTGCTGTGTTTAAAGCACGGGGACAAGCGAGAAGACAGAGTTGGCAGTTGAAGGGAATGTGGTTTATATCTCCAGTTTTAATTGGAATAAAAAACAATCATTGGAAGCGTGAGACTGAAGGCATCTAGGATCACAAGGACCGTGAAATGATATGGGTTGGGCGACTGCAGAACAGCACAAGCTTTAATAAACTTGCGGTTAAACAACCCTGAGTTAACTCAGGATTCAGAGGTTCAGATTTCATTGAGAATGCATGTGTGGGGGAACTGTTTCTCCTTAAAGAAATGCTCTCCTGAGCAAGAGTGCAGAGAAAATACAGGAAACAAGGTATGAAACCAACCCGCTTTAGGCAAAAAGCCCTAAAAGCCTATAGAAAGGAGCTAAATAAGAGAAGCTTTGTTTTTTGAATTATTAAAATTTTGACAGAGTTATGAATGACATTCTACAGCTAAGGCTTGAAAGAGCTAGGGCAGACACTAGGAAAAAATTTTGTGAGGAAAAGAGTTAAGCATTGCTCTAACAAAGTTCCTCCCTAACAGGACAGTGGTAGGGACAAGCTGGTCCTGTCTTGGATAAAGGGATGACCTCTGGCTCTTTCTTGCAGTGCCCTTTTCTTCCCCTGGTTAGAGATGGCTTGGAACACAGGTAAATCGAGGTTACATTAATACCTTAGAGAACTGTAGATTTCCCTGCCACAAGAGCAGATCCCCAAAATCCCAAAAGTTATGTTCACTCTATTTGCACTAGTCTTTCAAAGGAAGATTAATGCCCATATTAACAGAAAAACTCTTCTCTTCAATATAAAAAGTCATACAGTATGATAGGACCTGAAGTGAAATAGGTAAAACTAAAATAAGTTGTCTGATTTATATGTTTTGTAATACTCTAGACTGTGGTTTTCCACATTGCCATTCTTGGATGCTGTGGCTGCGTCTCCACTAAGACATTTGTATGACATTTGTATGACATTACTGCTGCAGTAAGCAGTCAAAATAACCCATATTAATCAACATTATGCGAATCTTGTTAATTTGGCACCAAATGGCAGCTTTTACTAACCTACTATGGAGATGGGTGGGAGATCTTGGAGGTTCATCTTGTTGCTCCTTGGCAAGGTGCATTCTGTCTTTTCTTCTATTACCATGTGGGAACCGGCGGCTCTAAGCAAACTGTAGCAGAGCATCAGGCTTAGGAAGAGGTTCTTACTTTCCATCCTGGGGAGGAAAAATTCCATTGTCATGAAAACCAAAGTCGGTCAAAACCTGCATGTAGAAGAGACGCAAGGATAGGAAGCTCAGCAATGGTTTTCTATCATGTTGTGCAGCTTCAGCAACATACCTTCACCAAATCTTTGGTTTCCATCGCTTCACCTCTGTTACCTAAATACCTAAGATTGCAGATGTCTGAGTGGAAACATGCTATGTCAGATACATCTCCCTCCAATGCTCTTTTTTTCTTTATTCTTTTCTCAAAAGGCTTTTTTCCCAAAAGCTGTGAGTTCTCCCCAATGAGTTTTACAGTGCTGTTGATTGTATGACTGAGGGGAGGAGAACTTCTGCTGTCACTTTTGACAGCTCAATCACATCATCAGACTTTTCCCAGAAGATCTTGTTTATAACTTTGGGCTAGAAAACCTAGAAAAATAAAGATAATTTAAAGAAACACAAACTATGTTTCCCATTAGTTTTCTTCATTTAAAAATAAGTCATGAAGAAATATCTTGTTTTATTATACCCTGATGTGGATGCTCTGATCCCATAGTGAATCACAGCCATAACTTACGCAAGTTATTAAAGGCCCACTGCTGTAAAGCATTTATGAGCCTTAGGGTTTAGTATGTACTTAATAACTTCTAAGATGGAGCAAAGTCTATGAGATTTGACCATCCTGATGGAGAAACCTGAGTTTTGCAGAGTGTGGCTGGCCCTGGCCAACCTTGGTGCGACACAGTGCAGCTGTAGAGGGTATCCAGAGTCTATCACCATCCCGGGCTCCTTTTCTTACAGATTCTTAACACTGTTGAAGTTCAAAGTTGATTTTTATTTCCATGTGCATTAGTTTCACACCGTGTCAGTTATGGGAGCTGTTACCCAGAGGCTCTGTCAGCTTCCCCATTTATGGATAGCTAGCAGCATTAAAAAGAGGGAGTGAAACCAAATGTTTTGAGCAATTAATCTGGTTGTAATGGCTTAATTATGAGAGAATTAAAAGATGAAGAACTTCTGCATTGGAAGAGTTTTGATCTAATCACTAAAACCTGAGACTCTGTTACACTTCAGGTTATTTAGGTCATAATCACAACCATTCAGGTAAAAATTGGAACTTCTTTTTATGTAACTAAGTTTACTGATGTGAGTATCCCTGGTGATATTCAGATTCTAGGTATATGCTTAAAATTCAGAATTCAAAAAAAAGATGAATAACGGCTTGTGTTCCCCAAAGCCTGTCTATGTTTTCCAAATATAAAGTTGGTCAAACAAAATATAATACTTAAAAAAATCTTAGCTTACTTAGCATTTAATTATGCTAATTTTTGCAGGATCTAGGCATACAGGGAAGGAAGAATTTTTTTATGCTGAGGGCGGTGAGACCCTGGCCCAGGTTGCCCGGAGAGGTGGTAAATATCCATCCCTGTGAACATTCCAAGTCAGGTTGGACGGGCTCTGAGCAACTTGGTTGAGTTGAAGATGACCCTGCTAATGGTAGAGGGGTTGGAGTAGATGTCCTTCAAAGGTCCTTCCAAGCCATTCTGTGATTCAATGATACAGGACATGCCTATGACAGGCAGATGTAAACATTTGGGCTCTAATTCTTTCCATGCTCTGAGCTGGAGTGAAGAGAGCAAGCTATGAGCTAGAAGCTGTTTAGATTTGCACATAGTGGTGTTTATGTTGTAGATTTTGTCTTTTTAAGCAACTTTTTAGCCTAGTTGCAGAATATACTCTATAACATACCTATGATTTTTAGATCAGTGTGTGGTGCCCATCTGGAGTATTGGCACAGCTGGCACATAACTGGCTGCTGGAGACAATGCCGACATGCCCCCAGAGTACTGTTTAAATAAAATTTCTCCACCCCAAAATGTTGTTTCCATTGTACTTCCTTTTCCTTATCTCAGCAAAACTGAGAAAACTCAGCCAATGAATGTGATGACTAAAAATTCAGCCAATGAATGCAATTGTGCCTGTGCAAATGTAATAAAATAGTAAAGTTTGACAGCTTGCATCTGCTCACTTCAAGCAGGGTGACATCTGAACATGCTCTAGTGTTAAAATGCAAACCTAGCTGCATGTGTTCATTTCAATTCTTATGCACGTGGGTTTTTTTTTTTGCCAAAAGCACTTTGGTGGTAGGAATTTTACAGCCTCTGAGTGACTGTTTGAACCTGGAAAATGCATATATTGGTGAATATGCATTTGATTCACAAACTATACCAACTGGCTGGAAAGGTAATGCTCCTCAGAGCAGTGCCGTCTGCTCGAAGTGTGCAGCAGAGCTTGTGAAAAGGTGAAAGAGGTGGAAAGTGGAATCAGAAGTGAAGATGAGAAAAAAGATGCATGTAATCTTGGATTTCATCTTTTGCATCATATCATGAAACCCTTGTCCAAGTTTGCTTTTGGGTTTGTTTTTTTTTTTTTTTGGCATAAAGATACATTTACTTTCCAATTTTGCTCATTGTTTTCCTAATTTTCCTTCTGGGACTCATCAGAGGCTGGTTAAGGCAATCAAACTATTTTCCTTGGCTCCATCGAGGTTCACATCTGCTTTTCTACGAACACTCAGTCTTAAAAGAGTTTATTTTCCTATTGAGCTCTTAACAATGGACAAGTAAATTGCTTAAATAGTAGTATCTTTATAGAGTTACCGTTTATTGCTTTAATGAAGCTAAAATGTACTAGGAGAACTTTAACATGTTTTAATTGCTGTTTATGGGGACTTAGTCTCACACAGCACTGAAATCCTCAGCCACCGAACATTAGCCCTGACCTTTAGCTGCAGTTCAGCAAATTGTGTAAGTAAATGGTTAACATGTGGCAGTGCCCTTTATTGTCAAGGGAATGACAGACCTACATTTTAAACCAAAACAAAATCAAGCTTTAAAAGTCTGTTGACTGTCATCAGAGATCACAGTACCCTTTTCCATGCCATTTCCTCTGAGCTTTGGCTCATTATGTTTAATATGTAAATAGAGTATTTTAATACTTACCCAAATTGTTAGCCCTCACAAGCGTTTTTCCTGAATGTAAATTTGGAAAATGACAGATGATGGGAAACAGCTTTTGTCTCTTTTTAATCTATTTTCCTTGATGTCGTATTAAAAGTCTTCATGAAGAAATCTGATTTCCCCGGAAACACCCTGTACGTTCAACACTTTTGAGGGGAACTCATTTCCTGTCACAGCTGATTTCATTCTATTCAGAGATTTATCCCCGTACAACAACAGAGTGAACCGTTTGAGACATTCATACATAAAGTCTGCCATAAACACTGGAAAGGACAAGTTGAAATTTTCTTAGGAGGTTTGACAAATTTGGACCAACTCATAAATAAAACAGCATCGTTATAAATGATTGAAAACAGCTGCTTAGAAAAAGAAAATGTCAAAGTATGTGAACAAAGAAATGTAAAATATTGAAAACTGTGTTACATTGCTCAGTAACTCGCTGACAATCTTCACCTACACTCTGCTGCTGTGTTCCGATTTGGAAAAGGATAGGACAGAAAAAGAGGGAATGCAAGGAAAAAAGCAAGAATTAGTGGATGCCTTGAAAGACGTTGAGATGTCTGGTGTGGCTTGATATAACGGGAAGGTGTATAGATGCAACAACCATAACAGCTGTGCCAAACAAATTTTAATTCCTGGTGCAATTCCCTACAAAAATTAAAAACTATTCGGGCCATCAGGTTGGTCAGGTATGATTTGCCTTTGGTATATCCATGCTTGCTCTTTGCAATTCCTTTTTGTCCTTCCTGTGGCTGGAAACGGCTTCAAGGAATATTTTCTCTACCCACTTCTCAGGGACTGAGGTCAGCCCAGCTTACCTGTAGTTCCATGAATCCTCTTCTTGCCCCTTTTTGGAGATGGATGTGGTGTTGGATGTGATGTTTCCTTTTTCCAGGCATGAGGAGCCTCCCCCAGTTGCCATGACCTCTCAAAGCGAGCAGCCTGGCAGTAGCATCAACCAGCACCATGGGATGCACTCTGCTTGGTCCCATGGACTTTTCAGTGTCCTGCTGGTTTAAGTGCCCTCTGTGCTGTGTGTTCCTCTGCAGTGGGTAATGCCGTGTTCCCAGAAGCCTTGTCTCCAGGCTCAGGCCAAAAGCAGACCTAGCCGGTCTGGGGAAAACATCAAGTACTTCATCTTTTTGCATTCATACTGTGCTCCACTGACTGCTTGAGTCACTCTGGATATGTCCATAGCCTCCCTTGGTTGTGTGGTTGTTGGCTGCGTGGTCGGGCAGCAACAGGTCCAACATGAGGGTCCAGAGGAGCTTTGGCAGTCTCTCCACAACTTCCCAAATCTCAGCCCCCAGCAAGCACCAAACCTTTGAGTTTGGCAGATCTGGGCCTCATCTCCAGGAGGGTGTCTCTGGTGACCATCTCCCACAGCTTCCTCTTGATGTGAACATCAAGATCCTCATTCTTTTGGGTGCCACCCAGTCTGCTAACCCCTTCCTGCAGATCCTTCACTGTTGAGGTGGCACCCCAATGGCTGTGCTCCTTCCAGAGGTGTGAGGAGCAAGGGGATGCCCGGGCATCCCCTACAGCCGAGACCCAAAGGCTGTATCCTCCTCCTGGGTGGTGCAACACCATAGTGTCACCAGCATGCCCTGCAGGTATCACCACTGTCTTCATGCCAGCCATAGTAGTCTCATGTGGACTCAAGCAGTGTCTCCAGGGTGTCTTTGCATTGAGCGCTCCATGCTGTGATTCACGCTGGGCAGCTGCTGAACCCCAGTGTGTCTCCCGCATTCACACCCTCCCCCATGCGTGTAATGCTGAATGGGCTGCTTTCACTTAAACATAACCATCACCTCACCACCTACAATAATCATCATACCAAAAGTACTTTTTCTAGCTTGCTACCCATGGCGAAGATGGAGGACAGCGAATCTCCTCATGTGCACATCCACCCCCTCCCTTTCACTCTAAGTGCAGCGTCGGTATAAAAGGCTTTCTCCTGTGGGAAATACACTATATGTCCCCATCTGCTACTCATCATAATAGGAAATCCTCAAAATACTCTAAGTTTTCCTCTTTTCTTCACTACAGCTAGATGTAGTATAATAAATACCACTACATTGCCTGGAGATATCTTTCCTGGCTGCTGCCAGCCCAACTGTCCGCATCTGCTTTCACGGGTGTATCTCTGCAGGGTTTGTTTTTCACTTGTTCAAATCACTTGCATTTCTAATTACCACAGCATTTGATTCTGCCAAACTCATCTTTTCTGTTAATTCCACTCACCAAGTTTTGACATTAAATCAGGAGTTCTGATTTATGTTTAGGTGGATCCTTCGTGCATAACTGTAAAAATCATTGCACAAATGCATTTTACCCAAACCATAACAGCCATTGTGTTTTTCTGAACACGATTATATATTTATAAGAGTCAATGATTCTTGACTTATTTTTATTTTTTCACAATATCTATTTTGTGTTAGGCAAGGGCCAGGGGAAATATCACCATTTGATTGTCCCGTTTGTGTAGTTTTTTTTCTGGGCATCTTCCATTTAAACTTAAATTTTCTGATTTGCTCCTGAAAAATTGGCCATGATTGTGGAAAACCAGCTCCATGTTTTAAGAGTTTGTTCCAGTTGGATACTTTATTCATTATTTCATGTTCAACTTTTGCATTTTGGCTTGTTGAAAAAAATGTGAAGGGCGTAGTCGTGGTGCTTGAGTCTAACCTCGGTTTGGGTAAAAAATTATCCATGTGCTTTCTATGAAGATAAGGCATGTCTGCAGCTGAAAAGCAACCTTTTGCAGACTTCAAGCAAAATTTAGATCCAAGTCTTTTTTCTTTTAAGTGCAATATTTGAGAAGATTTTATAGTCCTCCTCTAATATCTCTACTTAATGCTACCAACCAAGTTTCTAGGTCATTGAGTTCAACCACCAACTTAACACTGCCAAAACAATGGTGCAATCTT
Organism: Tringa solitaria; assembly: GCA_026413425.1. Classification (NCBI taxonomy): domain Eukaryota; kingdom Metazoa; phylum Chordata; class Aves; order Charadriiformes; family Scolopacidae; genus Tringa; species Tringa solitaria. Next base: position 15,254,024 of record JAOXJM010000005.1, on the reverse strand, counting down.
AAATTGTTTTTAAACAAAAAAATGACATGACGTGCATAAAATTTTTATGGGATTCTAGTGTGTTGCATCCAAATTGTGGTTTCTTTTCTCCTTTAATTTGAAAACAAGGCTACTAAATACTATTGACCAGAGTCAAACTGGCAAGCAGCATTGGAGGGCTTCTCGCAGTTCGTTCTCATTCCTTTTGTTCTTTCTTCCAGGCTCTTATCTCTGGTCTTCTGTGTATTTATTTTTTTCATTCCCAACTACAGGGGCTGAGGACAAGGGGCACTGTCTTTTCTCTAGTTCCTCTATACCAAAGCCACAATCAGTTTCCTAAAATTAATTGTAAATGTTATACAGAGATAAGTGCGTCAGAGAGACTTCTGTAGTGTTTGATGCTGTAAGTTAAATTTCTGTGCAATTTTAACTTTAACCCTTTTTTTTTTTTAAGTTATTGAACTCAGTCTAACCTTCTTGCTCTCCTATTCCTTTTATTTCTATTTTCTGGTTCTGCCTTTTGATTTTTTGTTTTTCTTTTTTTTTTTTTTTATTTTCAGTGTTGCACTGTGGCCTGTTCTTTTGACACAGAGTTTCCTTTAGACAAATTTCTCTTGTGTTTCATGCATTTAGCTCTTTTTCCTTTTGCACTCTTTCATTATTTCCCTACCTTGTCCTCATCATCTCCAGCTGGGTAATCCTGAAGAATGGAGCAGGGAAACTGGATGAGTTGGAAGAGTGCAGAGGCTGAGTTCAAACACTTAAGCTTGAGAGCAAAAAAATTTCTGGTTAATGGCTTCTGGATTTCGAATGGTAGAAGGGGAAGAACTGGCTGTACTGCTCCCAGCATGACAAAGAGTGACAATATGATGCAGCTGTGAAAAAAGCAAACTAGCAAATTCAATTCTAGGGTGTATGAAGAGAAGTATTTGTAACAGAAATATGAAAGCATTTAATATTGTGTGCAGGATAACAATCTTCATTTAGAGTATTGTGTCCAATTTTGGTTACCCATGTGGAGCAAATATGCATTTAAATTAGAATTGATGCCAGCAAAGAATAAAAAAAAGATTACAAAATGCCATTGCTTGACGTATCATGTGATCTAGCAATGTCTCCAGTGATACTGTCCTATACACCCAATTCCTTTAAACTCCACCTGACATGACTTAACGAGGAAATTGGTGCTGGCCTCCATTCCCTCATACATGTTGATGAGAAATCTGAGAACATTTTGTTTACACTGAAAATTATCAGGCAAAAGGATCTTGTTCTATGTCTAGAAACAATGCTTTAGAGGTCAAATATTCTTGATATTTTTTAAGGATGCCTGGATACTGATACACTGCTATTACATCTAACTGCACAGTTTTAAGAGCATCTTACTAACATATACCATTATGAACCTGGTCTAGTGGGAGGTGCCCCTGACCAGGGCAGGGACTTAGAACTCAATGCTGTGCTGCCATCCAGTGTGACCTGAACAGGCTGGACAGCTGGGCAGAGAAGAACCTAATGAGGTTCAACAAGGGCAAATGTAGGGTCCTGCACCTGGGGAGAAAGAACCCC
>JAOXJM010000005.1:15208125-15219049 GCA_026413425.1 Tringa solitaria | reverse complement strand
ACTGGAGCATGCCCTGAAGAGCCATGTCTACACGTTTCTTAAATACCTCCAGGGATAGCAGAAGGGGATTTATTATCGATTTTTTTATGAAGTGAGTCATTGTTTCAATTGATTTATTCAGATGATAAAAAAAATTCACAGAGGTATAGTACCCCTTTCAACAAGGGTACAGTTTTGCTAGCAAAACCAAAGAATGCTTCTGGATGCTGTAAAACAGTATTTAATTTAGCAGGAAGTGCAGCTGCCCATCATCAAAGTTATCGGATTGGGCAATATGATTTTAATGTTCCACTTTCCACAAACAAACATGTTCTACTGAAGCAGTTAGCTCTGAATTTAAATACAGGCAGGCAGGACTGTGTATCTGGGTGCTCAGGGCCTTTGACTGGGGATATGGGATGCTCCAGTTCAAGTCCTGGCTCAAAAAATATTTATTTGTAAGATGAGTGTCTTGAGTGTGCATTTGTGCTGCACTTGAGTGGGCACCATGTCCTCCTGCTGCGTGGTACTGGGAGCTCCCTGTTGGGTAAAAAAATCTCTGGTGTGAGTTGGGTAGAGCAAAGGCTCCCACCTCCCGCGTCAGAGCAGGTATATGGGTCCTTCTGAGACTGCAGAAGCTTTAATGGGATAAGATTTGCTGTTTTCTGCTGAATACTCCAATCCTTTGGTGTCAAAGCATCTGCAACGTCAGCTGTTTTTGTTGAGTAATGGAAACTTTCCATGTGGTAAACTTCTAACTTTTTGTGTCAAGTCAATCTCTAATATAAGCTTTTGCCAGGGTCAAAATAAAACCCCATACAGTGCATTTACCTGCTTTTTCAGCTTCTAAAACGCATAGGATAATCTCTTATTTGACAGTTCGGTTTCTTTCAGGATGCTCAGAACATATGCAGAATATTTAATAATGCATTTTCTCTTCCAATGAACCTTTTCTGACCCTTTTGAAATAGATTAGGGAAGACTGCAGTTAGTATATCAAAGTGATTTATTAAAGTCTGCATTCAGTTAAGTATTAGTTTATATAAAATTAATCTATATCAGAGGTACTCTTTGACATCATTACTAAACAAGTTACCACAGTAATCATAGCCTGTGTAAAATCAGGAAGCATTTTAGCTCTGAGGGTTATTTGATACAGCTCAAATAAGGACTCTATTAATGTGTCACATGTTTATAGCACTGAAGTTATCATCTGCTTTCAAAGTTTTATGGGAGTTTCTCAATTTTGTAGATTCTAGAATTTCAGAGATAAAACTCTGCTATTTTTCTAACTGAAAAGAAAAACTTCAAGGAAACACTACTCTTTTAACACTTTAAAATTCAGCATTGACTGATACATGGTAGTTAGCAGTTTATAAAGTAGTGATTGATGGAAGCCTGACTGAAGAGCTTATGTACGAGTAGTGTCTGTGAATTACTGTATGAAAAGCATATCTGTTGTTTGCAGACCCTTATGCGAAAAGTACATGAGAGAGACATGGGACAGTGAGAACTGAGATACTTTATAAACTAATGACCAGATAAAAATCACAGCTTGTGTTCTAATTAGAAACAATTCCGTGTTGCCTGGTTCCTGGTTTGGAGAGAAACCACTGAAATGTTTCATTTAATGTCTTGTGAAACTTTATTGTAGTTTTATGCCTGTTGGCCGAGAAGGCTGTGATTGATTTTATGTTCCACTGAGCGTCCAGCCAGGACTGGCCAAGAGCTTGGACTTAGTCCCTGGCAGGGTTCTGGCATCCTACTTTTACATAGACAAAAATTAGATTGAAAAATCTTCCACAATGGGTAGCTGGACCTTTTCATCTTTCCTGAACAAACTTAGCTGGGAGGTTGAGAGGTAAAGGAGAAGAGCGCTGATGTTTTTCCTATAGAAAAATTCGGGTTTATTGAAGGCATTTTATTTTTTTTTCCCCTCCTGCAAATCAGTGTGAGTGAACTTTCTAATCACTTCTGACTGTGCCTGCCTTCCCCAGTTCTTTTGCAAATAGATGGAAAGAGCTTTGTTTTTTGTATTTCTGTAGTGGTATTATGTTTATATGTTATTTTGAATTCCTTTATCATGAGATGACCTGTAGATTGTACCATGCATTTCAAATTTACATTTTACTATCAATGAGATTCACTGAAGCCTTCTTTTTTCCTGGCTCAACAGGCCCAGTTCCCTCAGTGTCCTCTCACAGGGCAAGTGCTCCAGTGGCCTGAGCATCTTCAGTCACCCTCTGCTGAACTCTGGTTTGTCAATGTCTGCCTTGTATTGGGGAGCCCTAAATGGGATGAGGTATTCTAGACATGGTCCAGTAAGCATTGATATGGGGGATGATGGGGATAGAAGGGAATGTAATTGCTTTCCCTTATCTCCTGGATATGCCCCTTGTTCAAACGCAGCCCAGATGCCTTTCCCATTTGCTGCCAAGGCACGCTGCTTGTGTCCAGCTTGCTGTCTGCCGACATCTCCAGGTCTTTTCCAGCAAAGCTGTTCCCCAGCTGGTCCATTCTCGGCCTGTATTGTTGCAAGGGGCTGTTCCTTCCCAAGTGCAGGACCTTGCATTTGTCCTTGCTGAATTTCTCCAGGTTCTTCTTTGCCCATTTCTCCAACCTGTCTAGGTCCCTCTGGATGGCAGCCATGCCCTTGAGCAAGTGCTGTTGCCTCCTCCAAGTCACTGATAAAGATATTAAATAGGACATGTCCCAGAATAGGCTCCTCCAGTACTCCTCTTGGACATGAAGCACTACTCTCTCAGGCCAATTGTTCAATCTTTTTTTTAACCTATCTAGCTTTTGAACCACCCAAGAGTTTTGTTCTAACTTGGACACAAGAATATTGTGGTAGACGGTGTTCCCTGCTCTCCCCTCATCCACAAAAGTCAGCTTCCTGATTTCTATTTAGCAAACCTGTGACTATCAGAAATTAACCCAACTAAGTACTAAATAGATCACAGTATTACCCTGGTCTGGTGATCAGCGGATAGAAACAAGGGTGAGTGCCCAGGGAAGATAACCCTTCCTGCTCCTGCAGGCTCTGGCTGTTTAAAGACATCAGCAGTGGTGCATATGCTCACTGCTTTTGCAAGAAATACTGAATTTTGCAACTTTTCCCTCTGTTGTAAAAGGCAAGGGAAAAGACCATAGATCAATACTCAAATTTGTCTTGAGACTCTAGACAATGTTCAGCTGGATGATGGAGCACTACTGACAGATAGAACTTGGTATAACTTGCTGGTGTAACCCTTATGCAGGGAGAGAAAGCAGCTTGCAAATTCCTATTCAGTCTTAAGTTTATTGACTTGGCAAGAACACAGATCTATTTCAGACACAAAAACTTTATTTTAAATGGAAAAAAAAAACAACTCAAGAAAAGAGGAGGTCAGAAATGCCATCCAGCGAGGTTGTTAGCATAGACCAGAGCAAGATGCCTACACAGCACAGGCTGCATAATACTTCAACTCAAAGAATTAGAGCTTAAAAAAAAAAAACAACAAACAAGCAAAATTAGAGCAGCATCCTAACTAACTAACAATATGTTTCTATATCAGTGTGTTTGTTCTACAGGAGTTGTCTCTTTCAGTCCCCTCTGTAGGTAGAGCTGCTTGTAATTCTAGGATGCTAATAAAGAGGTTTTCAGTTTATTCTTGTCATAGTTATTCTGATTATGAAATTTAATTTACACTCATGTTGTCCCAGACTTCATGCCTTTGAAGTTGCTAAGGTTTATAACTTTGGTATCACAGAGACCAACCTGTACCAAAGACCCTTAGAGGAAATAAGAGAAATAAACCCTCTCTTGCTCAGTCCAGCACAGCATGAAGCCAGCACAGCTCAGCGCTAAGAGTGGTGTGTGCTCAGGACAGCACTGCCTGCAGGTGAGGTCACAGACCAGGCTGGGGACCTGCCATGCCCTCATTACCTCCTAACAAGCCTCAGATGTCCTTTGCTGTCACTGTGCTTGAAGAAAATCATGTTGTTGGAAGGGACTGGAGCATCTCTCTGCTGAGGAAACCCTGAGAGCCTTGGGGCTGTTCAGCTGGAGAAGAGCAGACTGAGAGGGAACCTCATTGATGCTGAGCAATATCTAAAGGGCAGGTGGCAAGAGGATGAGGCCAGACTCTTCTCAGTGGTGCCCGATGACAGGACAAGGGACAACGGGCACAAACTAGAACATGGGAAATTCCATCTGAACATGTAGAAAAACTTCTTTCCTGTGAGGGTGGCAGAGCCCTGGAAGAGGCTGCCCAGAGAGGTGGGGGAGTTTCCTTCTCCGGAGACATTCAAAACCCGCCCGGACACGTTCCTGTGCAACCTGCTCTGGACAGACCTGCTCTGGCAGAGGGTTGTCTCCAGAGGTCCCTTCCAACTCCCGCCATTCTGTGGTTCTCTGGGACATGTCCAAATAGGACAATGTTTCTAGTAGTTGTCCTGGCTTTGTCCCTACTTGCTCTGCGTATTCTCTCCTACTTCAATGCAAACTGAACACATTCAGGGACAGTGTAATAAAGAAGAATTAGGAAGAATAACAGAAACTCGTATTGACAGATGTCAGGTGGAGAGAGCAAAAAAGCTGGTCCTCTGCTTTGAGGTCTTGAATAAACTTTCCTTAGAGCTCTAGAGAATAAGCAGTACTTGGGAACAGGGGGGAAACGTCGTCTTACAAAGCTTGGAAAGAGCACAGGAGGTGTTCACAGGAGGTAAATCCCAGAATGATGCTTGGAAAGTAATTAAAGTGTCCAGAGGGAAATAGGGGCCTAAGAGCACCTGAGCTCTGCCATGGGATTCAGGTTTATGTGTGTTTGTGTGGTTTTAAGGGCAGGAACAGAAAACGAAAAATTGGGCTCTGGTAAATTTTTATAAGATCCCTAATAGAGAAGGGATTTGAAGATGGTCCACACAAAAGCCAGCATCTATTTTTATGACCCAGTCCAGTTAGTAACATTCTTTTCCTTAATGGTCTGAAAATAGTTTATGATTTCCTTACATAATCACTTATCTGACTCTTGATTGACTTACGGAGGATATGTGTTTCTGTGCAACACCCTATATCTGATAAATGTTTGAATGATTCACTATTTTGGGAGGAAACATTCTTGTGACTTATCATCTCTCAATTGCATGAAACCAAATCTTTTTAGATCCCCAAGCAAATGCAGTGACATCAAATGGGAATCTCTGGAGGTACTTTCCTGTGTTTCATTCACAGAAACTGTCTGTAGGGAATTTAATCTGGTGGTTGTTTATTTCTGCCTCTCTGCAGGGACTGGAACCTCAGCTGAGCAGACTCCCAGTATTTGCAGAATTTTATTTTCCTTGTTTGCATATGGAAAATTTTGGCTATATGAAATATTGACTTGGTTTTAAGCCTAAACTTTCAGAATTATATTTTTGCAAATAATGAGAGTTGAACAGGTTGCAATATTTTTCTAAATATGGAAAAAGCATCTGCATATTTAAGAACAGTAAACATTGTCATTTACAAATAACAGCAAAGTCTCTCACAGTTGTTTTAAGTATTTATCATGTAGATTTGTCTGAGAAGAAATAACAAAATAATATACAAAAAAAGCAAAAAAAAAAGAGAAAATAATTAAAATGTTTCATACCATTTATACTTCTGGTGAAACAAAACATTCTTTTCTGCAAAAATTCTTGCTGAATTCCAAGCTTTTGATTATTATTAACTTCAGAAATAATAGGAGTAGCCAGGGGCAAAAGAAATGAACTTTATAGCTAAAGTAAAGCAAGTATTTACCATGTTTTTTTTTTTTTAATCAACTTTTTAAAGAAATGATTCTTGATGGAGGTGGGAATATATAAACCACCTTATAAAGTGGTTTGTGGAATCAAGATAAAATTAGTCCTGTATTATCCAGCTGAGTTTGGGCTCATATAACAGTCATCTACTACTTTGTGTGCTTATTCAATGAAGGAAAACTTGAAGGCTTTTTAAACAATCATTTTTAAGCTTGATCGTTGATTGCAATTTTATAGGGTGAAGATTTAACTTCTCAGTCAGCTTTGTAGCAAAATTCCACGTTGAGCTGAGTGATAAAAAGAGGATTGTCTGTGAAGCATGAATCAAAGGAGAAAGAAATTATAATTCTCTGCTTCTCCTCAAAGATAGACATACACAAAACTGAGAAAGAAGCAGTTCTTTGAATTTCAAAAATATTGCTTAAATAGATTTCTGCTGAAGGCAAAATGTTTACAGACTATAGCATGGAGAGAAACATCTGCTTGTGGATGGCAGCTAAGAATGGAACATGTACCACAGTAGGACAACATCTGGAAGTGACACAGTGCAGGGTCTCCTTGTAAAAAAAAGAGATTTCATAATATTTGTGCAAGGAATGTACCTTTTGAAAACTGTATTGAGCAGTGTGACTGCTGGGAAACCAGTGTTGCTTTTGTTGTCCTTTCTTCATTGGCACATGTGTATGTAAACAAGCAAACCATGAGATCTTGTGATATTTTCCAGTAGCTTCTCTACTGCAAATTCTCAATTTCTGAGGGTGAGTAAAGTTCACATGATTTATGAAACCTTCTGTCTTAAAAACGGAAAACTGAAAGACTTTCTGATGTGTTTGTTTCTCTAGAAAACTCTCTGTCTTGTTTTGTGAGAAGTACACTTGGATGAGGCTCATCAAATGGGTTGAAATGAAATACTGGCAGCTGAAATGTGTGAGACTCGCCCCAGCAACACCAACTGCAGCAAATGAGCACTCTCTGCTCAAGCCTAACAAATAGCTGCTATTAACCTGCTTCTGGAAGTGTTATTCCCCTTCCCACAGTTATGTTGCGCAGATACTAAGCTTTAGTTCAGGTTTGCATCCTTTCAAAAGCTTAAGGTTCCTCAGCGTCACCCATGGGACACATTAGGCGGAATTTTCATTTTGTTGTGATTGCAGCAGGGCCCAAGAAGGGACCATTTACCAAATGTTGTCACCTGGTGCAGGTGCAGAGGGTGATATAGGAATAGGAGCAGAGACTTGCTCTACTTGGCCTCTTCACTCCAGCCCATGTTCATTACTCTCTCAAGAAGCTCAAACTCTGATCTCAAAAAGATAATTTAGCTATCAGCATTTGCTGACTCTTCCTTAATTCCAGCTTTACAGTCACTCTGCTGTAACCAGCCCAATTGCTTGTCAAGAAGAAGTGGTTTAATCGACAGTGTGGTGGGGATTTTGGGGTTTGTTTGGGTTTTGGGGTTGTTTATTTTTTCCCACCTCTTCAGTTGAAACATGAAATGAAGTTTGCTGGAATAAGAATAGTAATTTACAAAAATTTGGGTGCTTTTAGAAATAGAAATAACACACCTGCAAAAGCCTTTGAGCCAGAGTGTTTGAAGCTTTCTTCCTGACCAGTTCATACGTCTTGTATTTGAAGGTTACAAAATGAACAGCTGTCTTTATTTTTCAAAACAGGGGAGGAGAGAGTGCTTACACAGTTTCAGGCCACTTTCACTAACTTGGCTTGTGTTCAGGTAATATATACTGGTACATCCAAGTGATGTCTGTTGACTGGATAGCCAGTTCCGCTATCTTTCATCCATATAAGCCCTGCAGTTTAATATCCTGAATTAGGCACAAAAGAGGGGTTATATTCCAGATGCCTGAGTTGAACTTTATCTGGTTTCCTGGAGTTGTCAGAGCCCTGAATGGGTCTAGAGTGACCTGAAGGTTTTTGTGATGGACTGGCTCTGCGGAAAGTGGAATTCATAGCAGAGATGACAGATGAGGTTCATCCATCTTCCACTTCAGATTCTTCAGGGCTGCAGACATTTCACATAACTGCACTGAGATTTAGATGCCTGTGAACTGGATAAAGGAAACCTAGACCTGGTCTGGCATGTTCATGGTGAGGAGCCTGCCCACAGGTGAGGAACATTAGGAAAGACTCTGGGTTGTTTTTTTGACATTATACCTTAAATATTAAATTACACTGTCGGCTCCTTCCCAGGTTATATTATTGCTCTGAAGACTGTGATTCCAAGTAGGCAAACCAATGATACCTTCTTCAGTATGTTTAGAACAAGAGAAGAAAATTGCCTGCCTTCCTTCCAAGGAACATCTATAGCAGCTGGTTGGCTGGGATACTTCTATCATGCTGTGATTGGTATTTCTGCCATCCTCTGCCTTCAGAGATTGTCTGATCTGTCTATATAAAAATGGGTCTTTTTCACATGTAGTCAAAACTCTCATGTTATCTGAAAATCTTTGAGGCAAGAGGGAATATCTTTATCATTAAGAGCTAAAGACAAAATTAACTGGGGCTAAGAGAAGTTATGAGGGATGGCCAGAGAAGAAAGTTGGATAGGACTAATTTTGAGACATACCTGTAGGCAAAGAAAAGGTATCTGGAATCGCCATGTCTTTTGTGCCTTCGGTTAAGGCTACAACATTTGGTTTACCATATGGACATAAAAAATTTGGTGTACAGTACTGGGCAGAAAGGGCAAGATTGCCAGGATTACAGCACTGGGCAATAATTCAACTTAATTTGTACAGCTTCATATGGCACTAATTCCTTGGCCTGTGGTCAGGTGAGAATAATACTGCATTGTTCTAGCTTATTGTAATTCTCCCCTTAATAATACCAAATTAATATCTATTCAGGACTGCTGACTAAAGCCAAAGCCACAGCACGCATTACTGAAAAACCCTGCAGGGGCCGGATGCCTCTCTCAGATGAGCTAATATATTATCTCCTAATACAAATGTTGTGTCTTGATATTTGATTTCTATACATCTGTAGAAACAGTTGCAGTGGTTTAATGCCCTGATCTCTTCTCTTTCATTGACTCACTGTGATTCAGCGTTTCAATTAATCTTTATCACAAATTCCCCTTATCTTCCATGAAGAAAGTCAGGAGCTCAGTCAAATATTTCTGTTTTCTCGTTTTAACTCCAACTGAATGAGTGAACTGCATTTAACAGCACTTAAAGCTTACAAGCTAAAAGCTCCTTCCTAAAGGAGTGTTTTACAAGAAGCACAGAGGAATCAACACTTTGTTTACTCTCTGCAGTGAAGTTTTTTTGCAGGAATTGGGGAGCTTCTGTTAACTTCACGATTCTGGTCTGATATTAAAGAACTTGCATTTTGAAAGTTGAAGGGCTCAAGATATTAATGGCTGTCTTGATGTGTTTAGGTTAGATCTGAGATCTAAATGCTACTTGAACAATATTTTCCAGAAGTATGTAGCTTCAGCAAATAATGTGTCTCTTGGTTTGAGATAACTGAAGAGTCATATATTTATTCTTTTGGTTTTTTTGGTTTTGCAGCTCAACCCTTACCCAAACCCTTGTTTCATTTTTCTTTTCTCTTCTTCACGTGCATTTTGCTTTGGGAACCAGTAATTTTTGTTTAGATCCCTCTGCATCTCTCTCATCTTCTTTCCTGTGTTCAGTGTGTTCAGCTCTGTACTGGCCCCTTTCAGGAAAGGGTCTGAGACAACAACGGAGGGAAGTGGGCAGTGAAATCACTTCTGTACAGCTCAACTCCCAGCTCCTCTCCTACTAAATTTGAAATTCATAAAGCAACATGAGTAACATATTTGAAATATTTCCTCTTCCAGATGGCCGTTGGACTCATTATTATAGCATCTATCAGTACAAAATTCATCATTTAGGGAGCAGACTTCTCAAAAGCCAGAAGCTTAAATCTTGGTGAGTTCGATGTATTCCTGGCTGGTTTTTAGGTTTAAAGGAGCACTTTTTAATTGTATATTGGAGTGATTTATTTTTTTCCCAAGTTTCTAGTCAGTAAGCGTTAAACAGATAACACAAATATCATTGAAAGGGTACATTATTTTACTATCACACTTTTCTATAAATTTTTTAAAAGTGGTTACAATTTTTTCACTCACTGTACTATCAATTAAATAATGTTTATGTTCACAAAAGATGTAATCAGAAGCATGGTCTGGAGATTATTGGTTTCTTATTTCACTTGATTTTTTTTTGAAATACAGAATGCTAATAAGTCAGATGATCTTTTTGAAGCCTCCTAGCGTATTCATTGTATGATCATAAAGAGCATAAATAGCAAAAAAACCTGTTTGAGACAAGTGTCAAGGTTTCAGTAGAGCACCTCCATGTTCATGGACACAAGACATAATTATTGATAGTCATTGCCCCTGCAAATCAAGAATTTAAGCTACATTACAGATAGAGATCTTTAAGCTTTTCCTGCATAAGTTTTGATCCTGTGCAGAGATTTTTATTGTTGTAGTGCTCCTTTTTATTTAGCTCCTTTTCTTGTCCCAAGTTATCTTTTTTTCCACAGCTTCATAAATATAGGCAACGGCATCTCTTTCTCCAGAAGTGGCAACATGTACTTCTGTTGTTAATATGTTGCTGTTAGCATTCTACTTTTGAAAAAAAAATCCATGGTCTCTCCATGGGAAATGTTTCATTCTTTAACATCTCTGATCTCAGTTTTAGTCAATATTATGGAATTAGAAGCACCAACTACAGTCCCAAATACTGAATTATTATTAGTTTTTGCAGAAAACAAGATTTTAAAATATCAGAAGGCTTAAAAGATACTGGATTATTTTCTTCCAGTTTCTGATCTAGAAGTATATGTTTATGTCTTGATTTCAGGCTTTTCTGCCCCACTGCTGGCTGAGAAGTTTTGTTTGTTCATTTCGTTTGGGGTTTTTTTAAGAGAAAGAAAAGAGAGGATCTGAATTCCATTTCTTCACATAAATCAGACAAGTGTAATTTAAAGAAGATACCATACTCCTGAAGACCTGCAAACAAAACCAGCTGTTCATTGCAACCTACAGCTCATTCTGTTGGCAGGACAGAGCTTTGTATTGTCATACAACAGCAGTTTGCTCCTTAGCCATTTGGGTGCTGAGATGTCCTAAAAATCCAGGCAATAAATATTCTATTGCATGTGTGTGAAAATGGATCTGGTGCCTTTCGTT
>JAOXJM010000005.1:15172049-15184426 GCA_026413425.1 Tringa solitaria | reverse complement strand
TCTGTATGAGACCACAGCAACAAAACACAAATACCATTGAGAAAAATACATCATAGGCTCCAGACTTCTCCCTGTGAATGTAATATCCTTTGTGAGGCCATAGCTGCTAACATTTGCTGAAATGTTACAGACTTGGAAATCTGTAAAATATATTAGCTGGCAATATGTCCATAATATCCTTAGAAGTACTTGCCAGAAGCTTATTTCAGATCCACACCAAGTTTGTTGCAAGCATTTTAAAAGATAATTCACCTTTTGAGCTTAGGCTATGCATAAATTTCCTCTGCAAGTTTGCAAAGCAAAACAGGTAATTTCGTATCATTTCAGACATGTGACAATTCTAGCCTTCCGATTTAACTCTCATTTTATTTCTATTTTAGTCCTCATCCGTTCCTTAGTTACTTTATCATAGAAATTTTGTTTGTGTTTGTTCCTGAAAAGGAGAGGTGTTGTACTTTCTTCTTTGATTTCTTTAGGAAGTTATCTGGAGCTTCTACACTTCCAATCAGCACATTTTGCAATCAATAGTCCTTCTGCTTGGATTGCCCCCTTGACTCTTGTCTTGGACAATCAAGTGACCAATGTCCTTTGGTTTTCATTAATAAGCAATTTTTTTCCAGTGGCTGACATAACTTTCTCCTGTATTTCTGGAAAGCAGCTTTCTTCAGAAATCACTCTTTTTAAAGGAACTGTCTATCCTTTCTCAAATATTTCTTGTGTTATACTTCAATTAATCAGCTAACTTAATCTGCAAATGCAGCATATTGTACAAAACAATCTCTATTTTCTCTCATCTTTAATGAGGCCATATTATGGCATAACGAACATCCAATTCTGCCAGTGCTGGGAAACACTGTATAGCTTAATTACGCAAATAGCACGGGAAACATGTCATTGAAAAGGCATGTGGAAATGGAATTGTTAAATGCCATCTTGGGAGGTTTTCTAGAAACAGTGGAAATAACTGACTTTATTAACTGGCATACAGAAAAAGAAGAATTAGCTTGCTTAAGACCATAAGGATGTCATTATCCAGCCTTTCCTCCCTCCTTCATCATTGCTTCCTAGCAAAATGGATCCCATTTTACACAAAAGCATGCAAAACATTACCTGCTGGGATTTATTTAGCAATTACTGGTTTATATTCACTTACTGCTGTATGGGATCTCTGAAAAAAGCCACCCGTCCTCGAGTTTTGTTGTGTACAGTAAGGATTTTACTTTTCTGACAGAACTCACTTTGCTAAGGTCAATGCACAGAGCTGGTTTATGCAACGTGTATTCTCAGATAATTTCTGCAATTGCAAGGAACTCATTTTGGCTTAAGACAAACAACCTCTTCCATGGATGCCAACGGCAAGAAGTGGAGTTGTTCTAGTCTTGGATGCTAGTGATGGGGAGCTCAGGACAAAGAACTATCATGGGAAGGCTGTAACTGGAGGAGCTGTGGGTTATACTGGTATCACCACCAGCACCTTCACCTAAGAAGTTACCTACTCCTATGTTAGGCAGGGAGAACATAAATTCTAGCTCTTAAATATTAAGGAGTGAGTTAAATACGAGCTAAGCAGAGCACTTGGAACCAAAGCAAGGATTGTATGTAGGACAGCAACTGACTTCAGCGGGAGCTCAGCAGGCACTAGCACCCTGTAAAGTAGGATTGCTGGAGAGCATGGCTCTTCGAGGCCATGCCCAAGCTTTGAATTTCACCCTAAGCAGCATTTAAATTTTTCTTCATGTGCCTCCCACCCCTTCCTCACTTGCACACCGCTAGGTCTCAAAACTTTCTCCTGGAGTGCTATTGTCAGGACTTTTTTTTTTGCGCTTCTCTTCCTCTCCTGGTTTTCCCTGGTTTTAAATAAAATTTCATCAAAATTTTTTGTGGGCAAACCTGTGCCCTCTTCTTCCTTGCTTCCCAAGAATGGAAACAACCGCCCCCCCAAATGCTAATACTCCCATTTATGCTTGCAGAGTCTGTCTGGGAAGTGGATTACAGCCAGTCTCTTCACTGGTGTCCCATCTGGTTGTGGGGAATCCTTGGTGGTCCCATTACAGCAGCTGTACCTTCCCCTTGTATATGGTATGAACAGATGGGATAGGAGGATTCTGCGTATCTAACCCTAATTATGGGAATTTGACCACGACATAGCAATCCTTTCTCAGGATCCACACTGGACCCGCAGTCTTTGCTGACCAAAGGTAACACAGAGGACCCTTGAGCATGTGTCTATGCTGAAGGAGGAGTTTGCAGCAGTAAAAAGCATCTGTGGCCTCTACACCTTGAGCTTAGCTGCGTAATGTTAGGGTCCCAAGTGCACTAATAGGGCTTAATGGCCCTGAGCAGGCTCACCTGGGACTCCCACCCACATGCCCTGCCCATGGGTCCTGCTGCTTCATTTAAGCTCAAGCCTGGTAGTTTAGTCCCTCCTTGGGCTATGCTGTAGGAGTACTGACCTCTGGGATTGATCTTGGATGTGTGCTGTAGGCAACTGGTTTTCTGGATGGGCACTCTTGGAGGTAGGTCCCATCTCCTGGATGGGCCTTAGGTACATGCTGTAGTCCTGTTTCCTTTCACTCCTGGGTGGTCCCTGGACCTGGTTCATTGCTCTCCTTCTCCTGGACTGTTGATGGATCCTGTTAGCAGCACCCAGCTCTGGCTACCTTGTTTAGATCCTGTAGGACTGTGCCTTGCTGGTGAGGGTATGGTTTGTACTGGGGTCAGCCTTGGTTTCTGGCTGTCCCCTTTCTGGGGAAGCCCATTGCTGCTTCCTAATGTGTCCTGTGGCAAAATCCTCATTTTGGAGTTCCAATTAATCATTGCTGGCTTCACACTCCCATGGTGTTACAAGCTGTCTTCTGGCTTGTGTTTGAATAGAGCATGAGGCCATAACAGCTGTATTGGGATGGGAAACAGAAAAGTGAGGATAAAATAAATGTTTTCTGAACAGTCAGTCAGTGACTCTCTATCCTTGTGAGAGAGTTGCCGTGACATGGAACTAAATTGCAGGATGGCAGCCATAGCAGGGACAGCTCAGATGTTTTACATTTCAGTTGTTTTGAAGTTCAATCTCTCTAAAGCATGTTTGGTTCATCCTCAGTTCATGCTGCTACTGTAAGTGGAGCAAGGGTTCAAACTGAGTGTCTTGTTGAATGTGATAGCAGAGTTCAGGAGTTCAGCTAGTCAGCCTGTCACTGCAAAAATAGGTGTCCCAATTTAAGGTACCGTGGTCCTTGAGCTTCCTGTCACCCATCCTTGGCTGGATGAGTAGCTAAAGCTGAGTTCCACCACTAATGGGCTGGCTGGGTTAATCCAAACCATCCCCTACAGTGGTTTCCAGCAATTCGATTGCCTGCCCAATGTAGATGAGGAGTGCTGGGAGAGTGATCCCACCATCACATCCACCCACCTACCCTCACTCTCTATGGGGAGGAGAAAGAAGGGGCCTGGGATGAACAGACATCAAGCCTCAAGCTCTACACATCTGTATAAAGTGTGTAGCTGTAGCATTTGCCTCAAGCTGATGAAGTAAAATTTAAGAAGTATATTTTTTCTAAATGATGAAAGACTATTTGAGTACGTAAACTGAAAGGTGAAGTCAATAAAGCAATGATATTAAAGAAATATGGAAGGTAACTTGGATATGGCCTGAGAACTGAATGGATGCTTTGAGTTTGCAGTGTTGTCGATAAGCAAAGGCACATATGATGAAGGGATTAAATCACAGGATGATTTGGGTTGGAAGGGACCTTAAAGATCATCCAGTTCCAAATCTCCTGACCTGAGCAGGGACACCCTTCACAAGACCAGGTTGTTCAAAGTCCTGTCCAACCTGGCTTTGAACACCTCCAGGGTGTGTGGAAAGTATGGAAAAGGCTTTACAAACCCCACAACAACAACAAAAACCCCCCAACCCAAACACAAGAAGTGAGCAAAACTGAATGGTGAGAGAAGCAATACCCAGATCCAGACTACGGAGTCGATTTGCAGCCCAGGTGGAAAACATCCTAAATAAGGAGGCACTAAGTTCTCTGGGCAGATGCTGGTCAATTGGTCTGACTTGGAAATTATGAAGGGAAACAATTGTGATAATTAAAGATCAGTAGGATAAAATGCAGTCTAAATAATAGAAAAATACACAGTTTTCATAAAATAACTCTTTTGACAGTGAAACAATTGATTAAGCTCAGCTCTACCCAGTTACATTTATCGTCCTAAAACATTCTTTTGCTATTCTATTTGGAAGTTGTTTGTCATGTAATTAGGAATGCACGCATTTTTCTGCTCAGATTTTAAAAATGGATATTTTATAGCACATTCTGTATATTTTCAGCTAGAATATAGTTTAAATTTCAGTGTGTTCTACAACTCAAACCAAGTTTGGAGGAAATCAATGTACTGCTTAATCAAAAGTAGATAGTATTCAATGCATTGCCTGTCTGCCAGTGACAGAAGCAGCAGATGCCCCAGATCCATTTTTGGTGACCAGGAAATCAATATTCATAGCATAGAATTGCAGGCTGTGGGAAAGTCACAATAGAGACAGTTGCTGCTTCCTGATGCTATGAACATGACTTACCAGCCTCAAAGCCTCTCCAACATCCAGCCCTGCTGCAGTGCCCCTCAGAGAGCATGCAACATTTGGAAGTCACTAATATCTTCTCTCTTGCATGCCGGTAACTCAAAACCAGATTAGGACCAATGTCTTCATGAAGCCTGGAGTTCCTACAACAATGTTAGAGAGGACAATGCAAAGTCTTTTTGTTAGGCTTATTATTTTCCTCAATTTGGCAAATCTTAAAAGCAATAGAGGTTTTCTGGGAGAAAGCCAATGAGAATCTGTCTCTACTTAACTCAAGGCAAATGTTATTTTAAATAATCTTGACTGTACATTGTGTGAGCCGGCACAGGCAGGACACAGGAACAACCACAGAACCATGGATGAAATGCAGAGTAAATGCATTTTTGTTACCTTGTGGACTGGGGGATCCCTGAAGCAGCACTTGGGCGGAGGCACATAAGTGGGGACACAGGCTGTGCAGAGCTCGGTCCTTGCTAGAGGATTGCCAAGCCTGCTGGCATTGCCTGGTTATCAGGGATTCATGCAGACATAGCTTCCACTGATCTTTCTGAGAGCGGTGCAGGAATCTCAAGCATGTTCCATAGGATGCCCCTGAGTCTATCAATGGCTCATGTTACCTAAGCACAGGCGCCCTATAACTAAACGATTAGTATGATATATATTTTACTCCAGCTGCAAATCACTTGAGCTTGTTTACAGTCCTCCTTGCTAATCTTCTATTCTTTTCCCCACATTCTCCCCCGCCTTGCCCAAGGGACTGCTTCTGCAGGGAGTTGGCAAACCTGGAGGTGTCCAATCAGGCTTGGGGGTTGTAGTGCAGAGTAATTCAGAGGCACACAATAAACATGTACAGAAAAAGGAATAAACATGCCTCTACGATAATGCTTTGAATCAGGTGTCCCACTCATCCTGTGAGGGAATAAAACCACTTAGCCAACCAGGCACCACTAGTAGGTAGTTTTATTTGATGCATTAAGTCTTGGAGATGGTGAATGTCATCCTCTACATTGGCTGGTTCATTGGTTATGTTGAAGTAACACATACCTTCAGAATCAAAGCAGCATTTATGGTGTCGAAGGAGGAGATAGTCCACCACCATTTTGTAATGTTCACTGGCATACAGCCGTTACCTGCTCAGAAAAAATAGCAACGAGAAGCATTAATATCAAAATTCCTTAGCATAGTATAATTCTGTAATACAGCTTCTGGGGTTGGCAAGCCAATGAAACATTGCCAAAAGATCTGCAGCTGTGAACCTTCCCAAAATATAACAGGCAGATCCAAGCATTTATATGTTGATCTCATTAAATGTATCCAAGGTACATGCTCGTAGTACAAGACTACAAAGCGTGACAAGTTAACCTGTGATGGGGGGAGAGAAACAGGAGTGTCATCTCCTTCCAGTGATATATATGTCATCGCTGCGGCTTCTTCAGCCAATATTATTCCGGGTTTGATAACCTGATGTGGGGTGATTACTCACACAGATCAGAGAGCTATGGTATGTGCTTTTTCAGCTTGAACTTCAATTTGATGTTGGGTTCGTGACACCAATAACACCATTCCAATGCTGTTTCCTCTAGATAAGGCACAGGTATTTGTTGAAGATACCTGAAATAAAAGAACTCAAGAATCTGATATCAACAAAGGATGTATGGAACCATAAGGCATTCTCAGGGGTTATTATATGAATTTTCACATCCAGACTAGTAAGTCGTGGTCCTACCATGCAATACATTGGTGTAACCAATTCCATTTCCCCTGTAGTTAGTATTTTGGGAGAGACTCCAATCTGGAAGAATTTCAATCCTCACTGTGTTTTGGACTGGAGGTGTTGTAATACAATCATAGGGTGTTTGATTTTGTTAAACAGACAGAATATTCATAAAAACTGCTTCAGTAAGATGTGAACTCCAATGCTGTAAAGTTTTACTACTGGTTAGCTTTCTCAATTGTTCCTTCCACATCCCATTTATTCCTTCAATCAAGCCATTACCTTGGGGACAGTAGGCAATGTGGAATGTCCAATCTATTCCTAGTCTTGGACATTATGTCCACTAAAGCATGGTCTCTTTGTATTTGGTGAAGAGGTCCGTATTGATGAGTGACATAATTGATATAATATAAATCTCGGAAGCGGAGCGTATGCAGCTGCTTTCCATTGTCTTTGTCCAATTACAGTGTTCATTGCACTTCCATCAGCAAACCAGGCATCTCTTCTGTGCTCTTCTATTAATGCATCATAAGGGGGAGCCCACTCCACAGGAGATACAGGGATATCTCCAATGGGGGAAGAGTTTCTGTACTGTGGGCATTTGATTAATCGATACAGTTCCTAAAAGAGTGGCATGTGGAGTAGCTACATGTAGTTTTTATGGTAGAAACCATTGCTGTGAATAATGTTCCCTTTTCCAGTGTGTGGATCCTGAGCCACCCCTGCATGGGCTCAAAGGGACTCACCAGTAACCCACCCATGAATAGGTATGGGGGTGTACAGTCATGCTGTCCTGGCCTGTGATTCTTTCCATTTCTGGTAGTGCTCAAACTACAGCTAAATATTTTTTTTTCATCAGGGTGTAATGGAGCTTTGTAATTCCTTGGACCAAAGTCTTACAGGTGCTTTCTGATTTATTTTATTTTGGCTCAGTCATCTGCCACAGTCCCCACAAAACTATATCTAAATCCAAAGGATATCCTTGCCTAAGAGTGTATAATTGCGCATGCTCAATCAAAGCATTTCTGTGGGCACCAAAGGCTTCTTGTCTGGCAGGGGACCAAGCAACAACAACTTTCTTGCTAGATAATTTCTGCAGAGGGCGCATTAGTACCGCCAGATGTGGGATAAAAGTTCTCCAATACCCTAACACTCCCAAGAAGGTCTGTAGCTGTTTTGCTGTGGTTGGTACAAGAAACTGCTGAACTGTTTGCTGTACCTTATGTGGTATTTCTCTAATCTGTCCATGCCAAACTATTCCCCAAAACTGTACAGTGGTATTAGGGTCCTGTGTTTTCCTTGCACTACTATCTCAGCCTCAGTCCTGCAAATGCACTTTGAGTGATTTGGCAGCTGCTTCAATTTCTTGTTGTGACTCTGCCATAATCAATAGATCATCAATATAATGGTAAGCAGTAATGGTACCTGACCACAGTGTGACATCAGCCGCGGTCATCTGGTGGCAAATGGAGGGACTGTGTTGTAACCCTTAGCCAATGCTTGGAAAGTATATTGCTTTTGTTGCCAGGGAAAGGCAAACTGGTCTTGGCTTTCTAAAGGAATAACTATTGAAAAGAAAGTATTAGCAAGATCTATAACCACTTTCCAGGGCTGCAAATTTTTGCTGTTTTTATTTTTCTATAAGAGTAACCATGTCTCGTACTGCAACTGCAAGTGTGGGGTGTGTGGTGTGAATTTATTAAATTCTCTATAATCTTCTGTCATACTCCAAGTGCTGTTTGGAGGGCGGAGGTTGGACTTGTCTCACAATACACAGATCTTTGATGTGGCTTCATTATTATTAATACTACTGTGCAATACAGTAACCTCAGCTCCTGTAAGCATCAGAGCAAACACATGTAGAATCCCCCCAGATCACCGCTCTGTAGTAGGAACCTAGGGGCCTTGGTCCCCCCTGCCATGGTAAGAGGCTAAATGAAGGTTTTGGGGGACCTGCTGAACCTTAATTTCTGCTGTTTTGGCCTTTGCCAGGCCGTGTCTTGCGGTGGGGTGGCAGATGGGATGGAGGGGGGCGCAGAGTTAGCGGTGGGGCTGTGGGCAGTTGGCTTTTTTGCATAAGTGCTAACTCTTGCCGTTGTTGAAATGTTTCTGATGTTGTGTTCCCATCTATTTCTGATCGTGGGATATCGGCTTGCATAAAATCATTCCAGGTTTGTTTCCTTGTCACCTGTGCTCTAACTCCTTTCAGTTTTGCTGGCTTTCCTTTACCATGCAAACAGATGGTGCCAAAATTACAGCCCCAATTTCCCTCAAGGTATTTGCTGGGGTGCCTGTGTTACCCATAGCATTTGTCATTACTGATCTAATCAAGGGGTTTAGAGAGGCAAGGGCTCCTCTCAAAAACTGAATTTTGATACTTCTTGTTACTCCTACCCTGTCCAGCTTGAATCCCGTAACATGAGCCACCCTCATCTGCTGCACCAAATTAATGCCTTCTTCCATTGTACACCAGTTTCTGAGGGACACCACTAATTGGACAGGTTCTGCATATGCTGTTAAAATGGCTGCACCCAAACATTGATATAGCACAGGAGTGATAATGTCTCACCTGTTAGGACCTCTGAATATTTTGCAACTGAGCATATCCTCATTGTGTCTGATCATCACTGGATGTGGAGCTTAATAAGTCTTTTTCACCCATTGATAAATGGATAGATGCAGCTCCACTATCCTAAGCTCGTAAAATCCATGCCAGTAGGCCTCCATCACTCTTTTGCTGATAGAGCTTTAAAAATTCTCTGAATTCTTTCGGGGTATGAGTGATCTGCACTACCCTGTCTGCTTGTTCCTGCTTCCCCATCATTTATATGAGGGGTCGTGCTTCCACCACCTCCCTGCCTTTTAAATCCAGCTCAAATTCAAACTCAATCTCAGAGTCTGAGGATTCACTCCAAATATTTCCATCCCATTCCTTGGGATCCCCTGGGACACTTGGGAAAATCAAAACCTTACTCTTCCCATATCTATCCCTTTATTAGCGGTATGCACTACCAAGTGCCCTACACTATTACGCTGAATGCTGCCCAATAAATTTATTCAATAAATATTCAGTATTCTATGCAGAAGTTTGGAAAGTCTTCATACACAGCCATCTCTGTGGCTCTGCCTGCCCCAGCCATGATATTCAGTAACTCTCAGCTGCACACAGCTGCTTGTGCTCTGACTGGATAGCAAGTTATCTTTTTAAATATGTCTGTCTCCAGGGTCATAATGCTGTGAGACTTTTGGTACTGTATCTCAGATTGATGAGCTACACCCCCTGTGCTCCTGCTGGGTGACTATCTGGACAGCTCTGAACTCCATGCAGCCAGGAGCATGGCCTAGCAAACTCCCTAATATTAAGATTCCCTAATTTCAAGATTATGGTTTGTTGGTTTTTTGGGGGTTTTTTAACCCTGGCAGAAACAGGCTCTAGAAGTACCCTCTCTTTTACTAAAGCCAAATATGAAATAGGTTCAGGGCTCAGTTCCGTGTAGTGTGTCCAAAATATTTCTTCCTCACTAGGTAGATATAGTCCTTAATCGCACAGCTTGGCTTGACTAATTCACAAAAGAGGAATGGAGCCACTTGCTCGGGAAGATCAGCCTTTGGACCAAGGCCATTAGCCATGGGAACTGAAGCAACAGTTGAGATAAACCATCTTGGCCTTGGACAAGGATGGTTCTTTGGCGTGAGCGCTGGAAGAGCAATCCTGCACTTGGGTCAAAACTCTTCACCAAGACTACAAAAACGATGAGCCAATCTCACAGTGCACGGGTGTGTGCGACAGTAGAGGGGAAATGAAGTCGAGAGAGGACCAGTGTGTTTCACCCATCCTTGTGTAGCTTTCTCTGGGGACCGCTGAATATTCAGGAAATGCGCTCCTGCTGGAACTGGCAGGAGTGCAAGTGGCAACTTGAATGGACATGATGGAGTGCTTAGATCCAGCAGCGTAGTCCAGCATAGCAGCCTGGGGCTTCTTGGCAGAGTGTTGTATTTTCTTCTCAAACTGGGTGTTCTTCAGTAGTGAATGATCTGAAGTGTCCCTTGGGTTATGCTGACATTTCCACAGGCATTGGGCTTAGCTCTGCCCACAAGCTCCATGGAGCTCACCAGGCCCTCCTGCAAAGACAAAAGCTGAAGGAAACAGAAGTGTGTCACAAATCAGTCTTGCTTGATAACCTGTGCCTCTTCAAGTAATAAATCTGACTTACAAAAACCAAATGCACATCTAAAAAGAAAACACTGGGCAACTGGGAAGCAGCAGCCGTACAAAGGCTCTAGCACCTAAACAGGAATGAGTAAGCAGTGTCCCAGGGTCTCCAGTGCAATTCAAGTGTGGTAGGTAACTTAGGTGTTAGTGAATGCTCTCAAGAATTGCATCAGATGCAAAAGTTGTATTAGGTTTGATAAAGGGAACATTTTTCTTTGCACAGCTTCAACTTCTAGAGGCTGCAGAAGAGCAGCTGTACGCAGGGCCAGCTTCTTCTGGAAACTGGGCAAGCTGCACCCAGACCTGCTCCTTCCTGCAGCAGTGCTGTGTCTGGAGGCCTTGGCATGCAGATCTTCCCCCCCAACCTCTGCACTGGTGACAGTGTCTGCTCCTCCCACGCCCCTGCAGCGGGCTCTAAGCTTAACTCCTCAGGGGTCTGCGGTTCCTCTGCAGCTCCTTCAGTGAGTCTGTATGTCTACAGTTACTCCAATTTAGCATGTCTTTATGTAGCTCTTCACCGTGGCTTACTTGCTGATCTCCAAAGTACAGATATGTTTTTCATCTTCTACCTGTAAGTGGATTGTCCTTACAGTGGAAAACACCTAACCCTTGTTTTTCAGGACAGTGCTTTCCCAAGTGCAAATTCAGGAGAATTTAAATGTTCTTGATCCCATATCGCCTTCTGCGATCAAGGGTTAGGCAAATATTCTTGCAGTGAAAAAGGCTGATATTAGGTTTTTACAGTTAAAGCAATCAGAGCCAGAAAATGAGGGGGTACTGTTGGAAGAGAGGTAACCAACACCAATGAAGGTGTGTTCAAACTAGGCCTCTTGTTGCAGCAACCAGCACCTGTGTTTGTCTGCAGGCTCCTAATTGTGTGCTCTGAATCTCTCCCTGGAGAAGCAGCTCCCAGCTGACTGTATGGGGACCCTGGCCTTGGGGTGATGGAGGCATCCAAGGTGGAATACTGTTGTTGGGTCTGTGCTAGTGTTGACCGCTAGATAGTGAGTTGGCACTTCCTTTGTCTCCTTTTTTTGAGAACTTAAAAAAAAAAAAAACAAACCACAACAAAAACATCCAACAAACTTATAGGGTGTAGCTATTCTATTAGGGCAGCACAGCATAAAACAACTCAACATGTGTCTGAGAAGATGACCAGTCCTACTGATCATCTCAGATCCAAGCCAAGTCTGTTAGTGCTAATATTGTCTGCCTTGCTTTGCTGCTCTTCTAAAAATGAAGCTGTTTCCAATAAAAGGTGCAAATGACATTTTTCGTAAGGCTCACTTTGAACTAGGGAGGCCCAAGTGTTCGAGCTGCAAGTGCAGACACAGCTATGTCCAGCTGTGCACCAGATGGGGACAAAAGGATACAAAGATTGACCTACTATCTTGAGGTTATTGGCACCAGCTGCATTCACAAGTTGTGGATTCCCCAGTCTAAATGGATATTGTCCATCCTGGGCTGAAACTGGTCTGAAATTATGCTCTGCTTTTGTTTTAATTCATGCTGTTCTTGCTGGTTCTTAGTTGATCCATACATTCGGTCCCAGTGTATCATGGAAGAGCTTTGCTGGCCTAGTGAGAAAAAGCTGAATGCCTGGGTAGCACAGGAGACAAGTCAGAATTTAACTGTTGGGTGCTGGTTCTGGAGAAGTCCTGCAGCACCAAGTGTGGAAATTGCATTATCATGCAAATATGCCACGACCATTATGTCTTTCACGTGGTTTCAGAACTGTCAAAAAAGGCAACCTGCATAAGAATCTACCTTAGATCTTTGTGTGCACTGGCAGCCTAGAAAGCCCCCCACATCCTAAGCTGCATCCCCAGCAGCGTGGCCAGCAGGGAGAGGTGGGGGGGATTCTGCCCCTC
>JAOXJM010000005.1:15119159-15139433 GCA_026413425.1 Tringa solitaria | reverse complement strand
TTCTCTGGGCAACCTGGGCCAGGCTCTCACCACCCTCACAGCAAAGAAGTTCTTCTTGAGATCTCATCTCAATCTCCCCTTTCAGTGTCAAACCCTTTCCCCTTGTCCTGTGGCTCCCCTTCCTCATCGGGAGTTCCTCCCCAGCTTTCCTGGAGCCCCTTGAGGGACTGGAAGGCCACTCCTATTCCCTTCATGCCTTTGTGTGCAATAAAACCGGGACAGGACTGATATTCTTCCCGGGCCCAACAGGGACGATACACCCTGGGAACACCAAGGCCACAAAGCCCTGAATTCGGGGCGGGGGGGGGGGAAATCCCGCCGCCGTCCCCCGCCTCACACCAGCAGCGACGGCCGCGGCCCGACCCCTCCCCAACCCCTTCCACGGGCGGAGGAGGCGGGACGGAAGAGCCTGTTGGAGCCGAGGGGGGAGACAAGTGTCGGATGCCAACACGGGGGATGACCCCGCTCCTCCGGCGGCGGGGAAAGGCCGAGTCGAACCCCCTCCCACCGCCGGGCGCGGGCGCAGGCGCAGCTCCGGAAACGACATCTCCCGCCAGGCTCCGCGGCAGCCCGCGCAGGCGCGGGGCCGGTGGGGGGGGAGGAAGCGCGGCGCTGCGGGGGAGGGGATCGCTGATGCAAGAGGCGAGCGCGGCGGCCGCGGGTAACGGCTGATCGCGTCCCTCCGCTCCTTCGCCGCACCGCCCGCCTCCTTCACCGCTCCGCTCCGCTCCGCACCCGGCCGCAGCCATGTCGGGCGACGAGGTGAGCGACCCGGCGACCGCCCGCCCGCCCGCCTCGGGGAAGGCGGGCACGAGGCCTGGGCTGCGGCCGCCGCCATGTGGGCGAGCGGGCCTGAGGCCTGCGCCGGGCGGCGAGCGCGGCCTCCCTCCGCCCTGAGGCAGGGCCGGCGCCTCGCCGCTCCGGGAGTGCGGCGGCACTAGCTCTTGCCCCGCTCCCCGCCGCCCGTGAGCCGGGGAGGCCGCGGCCGCCTCCCGGTGCTTTGGGCGGAGGCCGAGGGCTGGCGGGCGCCTTCTCCCGGAGCCTTCCCCGCCTCTGCGCCCCGCGGAGCCCCGCCTGGCCCGCGGCTGCGGTCTGGCTCCGCGTATCCTGGGAAGGCCTGACAGCGCCCGGAGCTCCCCGTGTGCTGCCGGAGCCCGCCCGTGGCAGAGGGGGGGCCGGGGAGGAAGGCAGATTTCCCCGCCAGCCCTTCCCCGTCGTGTTTCGTGCTCTTCTAACGATACGTAGCGTTTAGTCACTTTATTTACCGCTCTCTCTTTCTGGAGCTTTAATAGCTTGTCTTTTAACCCCCAGAGCTAAATAGTTATATCTTAACAAATGATAACTTTGTGTTCTTTTTCCGGATCCGATGGTGATTCCTTAGGCACACTTGAGGGAAGTAGATACATCTGTCTCTGAGAAATTTTTCAAGTATCGTGGATGCCATGTGTTGGCGCCTTTACCAACCTCTTTTCAGTTGCTCTCATGGGGAAAGGGAAAGCTTTATGTGTGTGAGGCTATAAGCACACCCTGATGGATGACTGTAGCATGTGGGAAACTGCACTGGCTGAATCCATGAGTTGGTTGCTTTTGGTCTTGTATCTTCTTTCTGGCGTTGTTTAAAATACCTGTGTGGCTTGTTTGCTTCTGAGCAAAGGGACCTCTCTACCCTTGGAGACAGGCAAGTCACAATTTGTCCTATGTAATAAAGGAGAACTAGTATAATCGCTAATTATTTTAATGGTAGCTGAGACTGAGTTACTCAGGTACTTTAACATCTAGAATGAATGTACTGCGTTTTTACACCTAATTATGTCCCTGGAACTGCAGTTCTAATACCTAGATTGTGCTCTGGTTGCAGAAATTAGGACCCAGGAATCCTTGCATCAGATGCTTTCTGTCTCAGGTGATCGTAGCACCACAGAGCAGTTCATCTGGAGTTTCCTGGTTTGTATTTAGTTTAAGCGTCAGTAAAACTATTTTTCTTGCGTAATGCAAGACATTGTTCTGACACAGAGGTGACACCTGGAATTTCTGGTATAGTAAAGTTACATCTCTGGATTGCTTTATGTGGCAGACTGACAGAGAATAAAAATGATAGTAGGTATCACAGTTGAACTGTCGCTTTTAGAGCTTCTGGCTTGTGTGTGTGTGAGAGAGCGAGTGAGCGCACACCGTTTCACAACTTCTGTATTATCTGGTTGTTAGGAGCCAGATAGTTTGTTATTAAGTTGGTGAAACTGTTTAAAGCCAGTGATCCTATAAAGTTGATGAGAGTGAAGTCATGTGAAGACAAATTTGCACCTTAAGCTGGCATAGACGTTAAAAAAACTTTGTTTTGTTGCTTTGGACTGTAGCTTAAAATATTCAGAGCTGTGTACAGAATGAAAGTCCCTGCTACAAACATCTACTGTGAGTGCTGCCCAGAAGTGACACAGCAGAGGTGAAACAGGCCCTATTTGCAAGGGGAAGTAGTCCATTAACATCAATTTACTTTATTAAAAATCCTATTATATTTATATATATATGTAATCCTACTAGATACCAAAAAGTTCTTCTAAGTCTGTAGTTTTATGAAGCTTCAGGAAATTGTATTAGAGACTGCTGTGTTTTGAGCAGCTGGAGGGTCTAGGTGCAGGTTGGTCTTAATAATTTTGCACTCCGTTGTAGACGTCAGCTTGGTGTCGTGTAAGGATTCCAGAGCTAACTTTATCAGTGCAGAGTTGCTGTCTGCTTTGTAGACATGCCTGTGTTTATTCAGACTAACGAAATGGGATTTATTTGTGACCTCTATTAGAATCTGAAGCATTTGCCACTGTCACAGCAGTTTAGAGTAATATTGGCTTCTGTCTTGAGAGTTGCATTTGGACTATGAAGCTTTGCTGCTTTCTGTTTCCCTTCCCCCCCATTCTTTCACTTTCTCATTTTCTGTAAGTCGGGATTTTGACTGTGTAGGAATTTGAAATAAGGAGTAGATATTTGGAGCTGGATGTGAAAAAGAACTGTGTGATCTACAGAAGAGGAAAACTCCATATGGGAATTTGGCTCTGAGAGCAGAAACAGGACAGAAATTATAGCCATTTCTACACAGGAAAAGCATAGGATTTGGTGTATTTGGGCTGGGGGCTGCAGTCCCTTCTGTATAGGGCATGCAACTTGGTAGAGTTTTTCAGTGCTTAAGTGGTGGCCTAGGCTTCAACTTATCAAACATACTGAAGAGAGAGATGGAATTAAGAAACTTCTGAAATGGCTAGCTCAGAAAACAAAACACAGAATAGGCTGGTTATCAGGCTGGTTAAGTTTATATCCTGATTTGTTATAGCGTGCGTGATTAAGCCTCCTGCTTAGTTTTTGTTGAAGGCCTTAACGAGCAGAATATTTCAGGCATAGACCTCCCTCTCAGGTTGTGGAACTCTTCTATTCGTTTCCTGAGAGCAGCTGGCATGTTATGACTAGGTCTAAACTTTGCAGAAGCTTGGCTTGACCTGACAGGATGGAGTGGACCTTCAGAGGAATGCTCTCTTCAAGGCCAGCTACGTAGCTAATGCTGAAAAAAATAATAATATCTCCTGTGTCCTTGTGCGTTCACTTCAGTTTAGTGTGGTACAACTGAAGATACGTTCTGTCTCTTGTAGACACGAGATATGGTTTATGGTGGGTCAGGACAAAAGATGTCTTTTTCTTCGCAAAGGGAAGAGTGAATTGGTGCAGGTGGGCTGGTTCCTTCTTTGAAATTATTGCACCCAAATTAAGCACAATCTTATGTTTGCTTAATCATGGGAAAAGATAGGAAACTTCAGACATTGCAAAGCTGTTTCTTATGAAATGAGTCATGATCTCAGAAATGGTGTTTATGTGCTTGTTCCCAAAGCCATGGACTCTTGCTGATGCAGGCGGCTCTCCTTCTGTTTCAGCAGAGCCTGGAGGTTCTGAGAGGAAGCCGGCAGACAGTGTAACCGGTTGGGCACATTCCTTGATTACTGTGCATTACAAGAGCATGATTCATACATGTCTCTAAGTGTTAGAGGGAGGCCCTCTCACAGACCTTTTTTCAACATTGTTCCGGTGCAGTGTGTACAACTAAAGACACTTCAGCAGTTTGAAAGCCTCAAGCTTCACTGTCCTGTATACGTGGATGCTTTTGTGATGCTGTGCTTCAGATACCCACATGTGCAGCTTACTGCCTTTCAGTAGAGCCTTTATGAAACATATAAGTTCCAGAAAGTTGGAAGAATATCGCAAGAATATCATGTGTAGGAGAATTAAGAAGTTGAGGAAAAGATTGCTTTGTGGGGGGGGGGAACCGCCAAACTTGCAGAATGTAACAAAACAAGAAGTTGGAGAACTGCTGCTTTGATGAAGTGGTGGTATTTTCAGGAGTGAGGGTGTTCATGATGTGGGATTTTAACTATCTCTGAGAACACACTTCAATGACTAGGTAGGAAAAACTGGAGAAAGAGTCTCATTAAGTGTCTAAAATGGTTTGACGTATTAAATACGTACTATGGTGTGAAAGTATGGCCAGGTGTAGGTAACAAAAGTGACCTATAGCTGTGATGTCAAACTTTCATCTTAAGTGAAAACAGGAAGAAGCGTTCCTGTGTTGGAAAACTGAAGAGCTTGTGTGTTAAATACTTCAGGTCTGCAGATGATGAATAGCTTAAAAGTGAGTTTTGGGGTTAGCACCTTCTTCATAGTCAGACTGGGGGAACTAAACTGCCTTGCTGGCTACACAACTCATTAACAGCTCTTAATCACTTGGTCTCTAAGGTTCAGTTTCCCACTGTGAGGGAAAAGGATGAGACCTTTGCTGTTTCATAGTGTTGAGAGCTGATACAGGTCTTGCTCTATCACCAGCCCCTTCCATGTTTCTCCCTAGTCCAGAGCGTTCTTGTTGAGAGAGTTGTTGCTAAATCTTGCCTTTTAATGAATCTGGAAATTAATGTGTCTCACAGGTGGAAGCATAAGGTAAAGCTGACATAATCGGGCTCTGTGGTATAGATGTGCATGAATTTTTTTCTGATGCTGAGTGTGGTTCACTGATTGCTTCGCATGGTCTTACTTCAAATTTGAGTCCATAATGAAATAGAGAAGCAGCCGGTAGCTAGTCTGCCAGAGATTCACAGCTTTCGTACACTTTCAGCTGAACTACGACATAGATGGCAGGAAACTCAGACTGTGATAGGAAAAGTAACAGAAGCTCTAAACTGTCAGGCAGTCTGCTCGTGTGATCGGTCACATCAGTTGTGCCCTGGGACTAGATAAATGATGTTTTTGAAAAAGCCTGTGAAATCACTGTTTTGAGTCAGCTCACTTCTATTACATTGTTACAGATCCAGAAAAATCCCTAGTTGAGATTGAAGCCAAGGAACAGTTTGGGTAACTGAAGGAACACTGAGAGAAACTTAAAGTTGTTATAAATATTAAACGGTAGGAGACCTATTATGCTGCTAAGGAACTCTTGACTTTTACAGATGATTTTCGATCCGACTATGAGCAAGAAGAAGAAGAAAAAGAAGAAGCCTTTTATGTTGGATGAGGAAGGGGGGGACACGCAAGCGGAAGAGACTCAGCAATCAGAAACAAAAGAAGTTGAACCAGAGCCAACAGAAGACAAAGATGTTGAAGCAGACGAAGAAGACAGCAGGAAGAAAGGTAAAGTGAATCCATGTAGATAACTCTCAAAGGTAGTCCTGAATTTGAGACGACAAGCCCCATTTGAAGAATTTGGCATCACAGTGTGTGATGCTGGGGCTCAGGTTTGTTTAGAGGCTTGTGAATAATACTCTGCTGCCTGTTTGGAGGGTGTATTCTCCTCCTGCCTGAAATCATTCACAGACATCCAGCATTTATATGTAAATGCCGCTTTCCTGACTAACTCAGGGTCTTTTGTGTGAGACAATGAAAAGAGAAATCCCTGAAATAGTTAGCATGAAATTCTATGTTTTGTACATGCAGTTGTTGCAGTAATTCCACAATTATGGCTGGTTTTCATTTGAACAATTAAGCGATGGTGCAATAACAGAGGAGTGGTTAAAAGGCTTCTAGTTTATGGACAGCTGTGAATGTGATAACTTGACTGTTCTTCGGCATCTTTCAGGAAATAAGCTTGTGATTGTGTATATAACCTTACTTTTTAAATTGAGGCCAATGTCATTTCAAGATGACCCGATTCAGGGAACGCTGTTAACTTAAATCCGGTTTGTTGATAAAATTGGCTCCTGCAGCAGACCAAAGAAACTATACCTTTCTACTGGGTTTTCATGTTTTTCAAGCATCTCTACTATAATTTCAAAGGCGGGTAGTTTCTCTTGTACAGTAGAAAGAAAGATTAAACTCTTAAAGAGTAAGAAAACGCAGTTGGAAGATGCAGAAGCTGTAAAATATTTATCTGTAGGGGCTACAGATAATTGCTTATTTCTTACTGTAATGTTTTGAAGATTTGAAGGTGAATTAGAAAACCTTACTGTCTAAACTGTTTCTACACTTATACTTCTTTTGGCAATTCTTTTATTTTTTTAGATGCAACAGATGACCTGGATGATTTAAATTTCTTCAATCAAAAGAAAAAGAAGAAAAAAACAAAAAAGATATTTGATATAGATGAAGCAGAAGAAGGTGTAAAGGTTTGTTTCCATAACCAGGCCATCTTGTCCAGGGCTGAAAACTTCCTTGCTTTCCTTTTCTGGGGATTGGCAGGGCAGGAGTTGTTTCCAGTCTGTCGTGTCTTAGTGCAGTTAGTAATGAAACTAGAAATAGCAGTGAAACAGTGTCTTTCATATGTAGTAGGTTGTGCTGAACACGTTGCTCCTGCAGGGCTTTTTGCCCAGAAATGAAAAAATAAGTCATCCGCACAGCAAGCAAGTATTTCTGCAACCTGTAGTGAGGGCTGGCTGGCATGAAGGTTAGTTGTCTTCTGAGCTAAGAAAAATAAATGGATGTCAGAAGCCACACACAGAATAGTCCTCTAAAGGCCAGCCCTTCAAATAAAGGGTATATATCTGCTAAGAAATCTGTTTTTACTGTGGTATTTTCTTTAGAAACGATTGGCTGCTATTCTGTGTTCCAGAAGGTGTACAAGATATTTTTATTCTTCTCAGGTTTTGTTCCAAGTCATGTTTTTGTATCGCATGTCAATGTAACTGCCAAGCCCAGAGAGCAGGAGGACAGAGAGATGCTATGTAATATGTAAACCCCTTCTTTAGATTCTGCCTTTTGGGCAAGAAAATGTCCTTCTGCTCTGCCCCAGAGAGGCGAAATGCTTACTCTGTGTTCTCTACATGTGCAGAATTGTGTTAATAAAGCTGAGCTACCTGTGGCTACTCCAATTTGCCTTATTGCCTGACGTGTAGGGTCTTTTCTTCCCTTGTGCCCTAAAATGACTGATACTTTTAGGCTAGTGTGACCTTGTGCTTGATCAGCCAGAAATTAGACCAGAAGATAAAAATCTAGCCCTGCTTTGTGGTAGTCATGCAGTGCTTTCTTCAACACACGTTAGTTCCATTCTGTTTCAGGATTGTGGTGGATGTTACTGCTGTTCATCTAGTATAGTGTGCTACTAGTGCTATTTCTGTTGCAATGCAGTGGAGATTGGGGTTTAGTACTGTAAACTATAGTCTTATTATTTCTCTGCAGGACTTGAAAATTGAAGGAGATGTGCCAGAGGCAGTAGAACCTGAAGATGACCTTGATATCATGCTGGGCAATAAAAAGAAGAAAAAGAAGAATGTGAAGTTCCCAGATGAAGATGAGATGATGGAGAAGGATGAAGGTAAAAGTATAACCCGGCTCAATGAGATGTTGAAAGTGAAATATAGTCCATGTTGTAGGTGAATAAGTTCTGTTCAAGTGCCTTTTTTGTTTCAAATTTCGTTTTGTTACCTTTACGACTGTATTATTTGTCAGAAAAATATTTTGTAAAAGCACTGTAAAAATTTGCCATAAGTGCTGGTGTACCTCATAGGCAGACAAACAGAGAAGAGTTGTCTCCATGCATTTGTGGAATCTTCTTTGATATGCTTTTTAGGAATGGTGTGAGCATGCGGTTAAAGAATGTTTCTTTTCTTAATGAATCCCAAACAACTTTCTTTACAGCTTTTGAGGATGAAGATAGCAAAAAAGATGATGGAATTTCTTTTAGCCTTCAATCAGGACCTGCATGGGCAGGCTCAGAAAGGGACTACACATATGATGAGGTAATGTCCAAAAGGCTTTTAAAAAACATTTTCCATGTTGATGTGCATCAGTAGAGCAGGGCCTTATGCACATATGTCCTATTTCTAACTGAAAATTAAAGGACTCGTAGTCAGAAGCTTATTAAAAAAAATGACAAAGCACACCTTCCATCACAGTTAATTTTCATATAGGGCAATATTAGTGATAATTAAAACACCTCTGCAAACAGGCTGAGGTACTTGTAGATCATGAAGTATACCCTTTTGGAAACAGCTCTTATATTTTGCATTTATCAGAACATATTTTTTTTAAGTGTGTGTTCAAAAGCATATGGGGAAATGTTCATGGGCAAAGACCATGTAATATTCATTGTGAATGCTGTTTCAGGTTTTTATTGAAGTGATGTCCTTCATTTGAGAAATGCAGGATATTCATGTTGATGTGAATCCCTTCTTTTTCCAGTTGCTCAATAGAGTATTTAACATCATGCGAGAAAAAAACCCGGATATGGTAGCTGGAGAAAAACGAAAATTTGTCATGAAGCCTCCACAGGTTGTAAGAGTAGGGACCAAGAAAACATCTTTTGTCAACTTTACAGATATCTGCAAATTGTAAGTTTTCTCTTTAGATTTCCTGGGAGCGGCAGATAAATGCCCTTTTCTCTGCTGTTGGCTGTGGTGTTGAATGCATGTTTTCTGACAAAAGGCTGTGGCAAACCAGAAGTCAATTGAAAGCTATTTAAATCGTACTGCTGTTTCAATCCTCTACATTTTTTCTGTGAGAAGATACTTATGAAGATGATTCATTGGGATAATTTCTTATTTTATTCTTAAATTATGAAAATGGTAGGCTTGTTACATTCAGTCCTCATGGATTGAAACTAAACCTATTGCTTTTGAGTTCACTGGCTTCTGTCAAGCCTATAGTTGGGTCACCACTGATATCTATTAGCAACTCTTGGTCAGGGGTATGGGGGAAGTTCATTCTAGTTTGAGTTGACTACAAAGAGTATTCTCTTGGTAAATGATGTGGGGTTCGGTAATATTTTCCCCTGTTTTCTGCAGTGCTTTCTGTGTATTTATTATTTCTTGTGAAGGCAGTTCTATTCTTTGTGGGCACTTGGGGGAATGCATATCTGATTTGTTTCAGAAAACAGTCCTGATTACTGAGGATCTGGGTAGTATACCAAAGTGAATTTTTAATGTTAGCTTGAAACACTTTTTTCAGGGACTGGTGAGGAGATGGGAAAATAAGTTTTCTAGTTGAAATTTTCCATTCTTATTTTCAGTAGTTACTCTAATTGTGAGTTTGGTTTGTTGGGGAATGCTGGGGTGGTTTTTTTGTGTTCCCAGTCATTGTCTGCCCTGCTCTTTGGTGCAGATCCTGTGGCAATGATTTTGCCACTTTTAAACTTAGTAATTTAAGATCGTTTTAACCTGCCAGTCCTGTATGAATATCAAATTTCTCTGAAGGGGGGAGGTTAAACATATCCTTACTTTATTTTTAGATTACATCGTCAGCCAAAACATCTTCTGGCATTTTTGTTGGCAGAATTGGGTACAAGGTAAGGCTACTGGGCTACATATGTAGGAAGCAGTAGCAACATAGTTGACGTCTGATCAAAAAATAAAATCCTTGCATTTAGGTCTGTTCTTATGTGCTTGAACATCAGGATTTTCTTCCCTGCACATACATGTGCTGGGGGGATTGAGAGATACCCTCTTTGGGAAAAGAAAAATAAAACTATTCAACTTCAATTTCCATCAGAATGGCTAGGAGACGGTCTTATTAGTCGTATTACACCTTACTAGGGAGTTGTCTTGGTCACTTCTATGAGATAAGCAGGTCTTAATTCTCAATTCTGTAAAAGTTCTTATGTTTGGGTAACTTAAAACTGAGGCTGATCTCTGCCAGAGTTTGCTTTTGCTGCAAACTGAGGGGTTGTCCTTGGGCAAAACTTCCAGTAGGTTTTCAGACGGCTTCAGGATTTTGCATTTTTTTCCACAAAGTAGTTCTGGCTTACTCTTATCTTGAAGAATGCGTTGTTACTTTGCGTCGTGTTCCTGACTTGTTTTAATGCTTGATGTCTTCTGCAAATCAAATACTTAACTTAATTTTTATTTTAAATTAGTGGCTCAATAGATGGTAACAACCAACTTGTAATCAAAGGAAGATTCCAACAAAAACAGATAGAAAATGTCTTGAGAAGATATATCAGTAAGTATAACTCCCCTTTTCCACAACAGATTTCTCTCAGAGACCTTTTGATGACCGGTGGCCGATGTATGGCCCACACATATGTGGGCTGTGGAGGTTCTGTGCTAAGCAACTACAACTCTGCAGTTTTATAATGGAATAATGCACCTACCTGTGGTTCTACCATGGTTATTATAATAAGCATGTAGGCCATACCCTGTCCTGGCACCAAAACATACCAAGGAAAACAGTAAGAGCATTTGAGAGTTGCTTATTTTCATCTGACTTCTTGGCTTTGAAGACTGGAAAATAGTAATCATTAATTTTAAACTCTGTTGCACACTAATAAGTACAGTGTGCCTGCTGCTGGTCAAAGGACTCGCAGATTATATGTAATAAAAAATACTGCTTTAGTGTTGTGTGTGTACAAGAGCTGCTGATATCTGGGAATGCTGTTTCAGCAGAGGAAGTTATGGAACACCAGTGGGAAGTCTTAACCAGTGGTTACTATTTTTAAAACCCCAGTGTCAGTGCATAACGTGCCACATGAAACCTCGTCTTTATTAACCTGGGAACTGGGGGGAATTTTAGGTTGCCTCAACCTCTGTGGTTTTAATATTAAGCCGCTTCTAAGTTGGTAGATGCATTTGAACAGCCTTTCGAGACAAACTGGAGGCTGAGGAAGTGGTGATTTGTCCACTGATCATGCGTTATCTTTTAACTGTGACTTCATTCCTTTCCTCCAGAGGAGTATGTCACCTGTCACACGTGTCGGTCACCAGACACAATCCTACAGAAGGACACCAGGTTATATTTCTTGCAGTGTGAGACCTGCCACTCTCGCTGCTCCGTCGCCAGCATCAAAACTGGTTTCCAGGCTGTCACAGGCAAGAGAGCACAGCTCCGTGCCAAAGCTAACTAGTTTGCTAATCAACACTGGATTTTGCAAAGTGTTCTGGGGAGATATGACTGGACAGGTTTACAATCGGAATGGATTTACCATTGTATTAAAACAAGATTGTAAAAAAACGACAAGAAATTTGGCTTTTGATTGATTGGTCTGTGAAATCCTTGCAAGATGCAGATCCTCAAGCTGTTCACATACATTTGCTCATTGAATATATTTTACCAACTGTAAGGAATGTGATGGGAAAGGAGGTGCTTTTTAATCCGTTCAAACTTCTGTAAAAGACAAGATAAATTAAAGATACTATAACAGTGAGTGTCTTTGATTTGGATTTTTCCTTCATTTTCCTCTTTACACGGTTCATGGGAATAGTTGGCTTCTTGTTCTGCAGATCATGTCACTGAACTATGTCCAAGACCCGGAATAAAAGTTTAAGATAAAGGTTATTTTGCTTTTACTAACAAGCTTATTTTTAGTTAGGCTGTCATTAACCAGAGAAACCAGTCACAAAGTCACGGGGATGATACACCAACATGAGAAAGATGTGGCAATAAAAGCATGAGCCTATATGCACAGAAAGTGACATCAGGACATGTCGGTGGTGCTTAATTGGGCAGAATGGAGCTCTGAGGGCATTCAGACACCATATTGATGCTGAATCTTAACCTAGAATCGATCAACTGTACTGTAAGCTTTCATAGCGTCATAATACTAAATTTTGCAATTTCTAATAGAGAAATGTTTATATTTCTGAAGTCCTGCACTCTTCACCACTTTAAAAAGAACCTAAGTAAATGCAGCCAAGAAAAAAAAAGATAAAGGTAACATTATATGATGGCTGCAACACACTGTCTTATAGAAATCTTGAATTTACAGAAGATACTGCGAAGTAGTTTGAGTTCTGAATTAACACAGGATGCTTTTTGATCGTAATGTGCACTTCTCTAGCGGTCGGTACCGGTGATCTCTTGGGGACAGCCATGGTGCTGTCCTAATGAGTTTGTTCTAGTGCTGTAGAAATTGAGTTACAGCTGCCAAGTACAACGATGCAAATGGGGAATGAAGTCCCTCCTGAGTACTGTAAGGGAGGGGAAGATTTTCATTTAACTGCCAAAATGGCCCGGGGTGAGGATAAGGTGTAGTAGCTCAGAGCCTGGGTACCCATCCCTGTGGGAAAGGAGAGTCCCCTCCTCCCTGGAGAAATGGTGATGGTTCTGAATGCAGTTCATCAAATCACAGAAACTGAAGGGTTTCTACCTAAAGTTTTAATCTTTGTATGTATGTTAACACAGGACACTTCCCTGGGAAATCACTCGCTTGCTATTTGAAAACTTGACAGTGCTGTAAGGCAAAAATCAAGGTTTTATGGTCGGTTTCTTCAAAGCATTTTGGATTTCAAGTGAGCTATGACAAATGTTGGATGTATCTTTGAGTGAATAAAGCCAGGATCAGTGCCTCTTGTAACAGTACTGTTGTAGTCTTGTTTTTTCCTCTAGCAAACAGGCATTCTCCTCTTGGAAGTAAAACTTTTTGGAGAAGTGCTAGTTGCCTTTTTGTTTCAGTGACTTGCTGTTGGGACATACTGAAAGAGCTGGAGAACAATGCCACTTTCTATTTTTAAATGCTTGCTTTTTCCTGGATTAAGTATCTTTAATGTACTTTAAAATAATACAGTATGGCCTTGAGCTGGTGCTTTATTTTAGTGCATTAAATACAAAGTCTGACTTCAGTATGTTTGCATCAGAAAGATGAAGTTAATAAAGAAATAAATGATTGTTTAAACTCATCATCTATGAGCTCTCTTGGCTTATGGGAGCTTTATAGATGTATTTGGAGCATGTGCATGAAATCCTGAAGGCATTGGTTTTGATGACTATTAGTTGAGTGAAACATCTTGAGCTGTAAACTCTACCTGTGGCATAACCTCAGTGATATATGAAGTGTCTTGTGTTTCTAGGAGCAGATGCTAGTTATTTTTTAAAAACAAACAACTTCCAGTGTACGCTCAGAAAGGAGTATAGTCAGCCCTAAGTTTTGTAGGAGCATAAATACCTCTTTCTGCCTATAAGGCTGATGTAAGTTTGAAGTGCAGTCGTGTTCAGAGGCAAAACCAGAGTTTTGTATTGAAGATAAATGTGAGCAGGTGGCCTAAGGATGGAATTCTTAACAGAATAAGGTGGTAGCTTTGCCATGGCTCTGCGTGCAGGCATGTGTTTGGAGGCAGACAGAACTGTGTTTCTACCTCCTTTTTTCTCCCTGAGCTGAAAACGGACTGTGTGGTGCTGATGGAGTTGTGGGAACTGGATTTTTTTTATGTACTGAAGGACTTTGGAGGAGCCTGGGTGCTTACAAAGAGCCTGATGATGCAGCCGGTGGCTCCTCTCTACCGCTCTGACTGTGCCCGGGGTTCTCTTAACATCTCCCAGGCATCCAGGCTGTGGCAGGTCTGTTCTTTAGCAGCAAAGATGCAACGCGTTTTCCAGCCCAGAATGTGCAAAAGAACACCTTTTGAGACTTGTCACTGGAGATCTGTTAGACCTGCACAGAGACCGTGTCACTGTCACTCACCCTGAAGTGGACTGATAGCCTCCTGAGAAGAATGATCTCTTTATCGTGCCAGGTAAATGCTTTTATCTCCATTGTGTCGTTGAGGGGTTGGAGCTCAAAGGGTTGGGTGGCTTTGCTTGGGTCACCAAAGTAACCACTAAAACAGAAACAATCTCCTTCCCTGGTCAGTGTAGACGCAGTGGGATCCGCTGCCTTTGAGGTGGTGTGGTTCTGCTCTGCTGAAATAACTTTGTTATTACAAAAACAAGTGAAATTGAACTCTTTTATGGAAGCTCCTGGCCAGAGCTAGGATTTACTCAAAGCAGTAGTATGTTTATAACCCAAAATCATGTAAAGAAGAAGCATTTATTAAATGCTTCTGTTGAGAGCTGGGCTTCCTGGTGAGTGCTGTGCGCAGGTGACCATGCAGAGGTGTCCTCCGGACACACACCACAGCCTCAGATCCCTGCTTAGTCTCTGCTGATGGCCACCTCACAGGGAAACTTGGCCACTTGAGATTATTGTAAGCCAGGAGAAGAAAAAAGCAGGGTTTACAAAGCTGCTGCTGAAAACGGGGCATGGTTTGTAACGAATTGCATGGGATGCTCTGGTGTAGTTGGGCGAGAGCACGAATGGTGGTGTCTGGTGGAGGAGGCACAGAAATAGCAACAGCAAGAAAGCTCTGAAAGTCAAGAGAAAACAAAGTTGAGTGTGATGCTGGCAGCTAAGGCTCATTAGAACTTACCTGCTAATCTTTTAAATAACGCTTCTCCAGCTCTCTGTTCGGCTTAGTTTTTCCCCAGAGGTTTATTCCAGGTGACCTGAGTATCCAAGCAAGCCAGGGGACAAGCTTTGGGAAGGAATTGAAGGCAGATCTTTAACAGAAAACAGGAGCTGCACGAGAGTCACCAGTTCAGCTTCAGCCCGTACAGACAGGGAACTGCAAAGTCAGCGCTGGCTTCCAAAATAATTGCTTGCTTTTTCTATTTTTTAAATTGATTTTGCCATAGTAAAGGTTAGTCCCGTGTAGCAGAATGTAATGTTCTGTAGCTTTCCATCTGACAAGTGGTTTCCCACCAATATGTGGGTTTGCCCCCTGGTTGCTTCAGTGCAAGCTCTTCCCTGAGGGGGAATTTAGGTATTTCTGCCCCCTGCCAGAGGCAGGACGTGGGTGTGGATGGGCTGTGTGTAACCCTGGGTGGTACATCTGGGATCACTTACCCTCCTGAGCTGTCCTGTTAACTTGTGTTTTTCCAGCCACCAAGCTCACTCTTCCCTGGAAATGTGAAGGACTCAAACGATGGGAAAATGGGCACTTCACTGTCCCTGGAAGGAAGCTGGCCAGAAACGGCCAGTGATCAGGTGTCAGGACAAGCCTGTCCCCATGAAAGCCTTAAGGGCTTTTCCAGCAGTGCAAAGGGCTGCAGCTAAAGTCTGCAGGAGTTTGGGTTCCCACCACATTCCTGGGGATCGCCTGGGGTTAGGTTGGGCCCTTATGGCTTTACCTCACTGCCTCCTTTCTGCATTTTGGCAGTTAACCAAAGTCTCGGCTTGCTCTGCTCTCAGGTGTGTGTCGGCCTCGGGAAAACTCTAATGGCTCTCATTTGGGCTAATAGCTAAAAGGATTTTGGATAAGGAATAAAATCCTATGGCAGAGAAGGGAGCACAGATCCACTTGTCCTTTCTCCCAGTACGGCTTCAAATGCAGAGGAGTTATGGAGAGGAGAGGCTGCTCTGATCCTGATCAGCTGCTTAAGTGATCTCGTGACAGGAGGAGGAAAAAGGCTTTTGAGGGAAGATACTACTTGAAATTGTGGAATCCTAAAGAGAAGCAGGTTTGAGGGCTCTTGCTGATCTTTAACACGCGCTGTCTCACCTGTAAAAGCCTTTAGCTTGAAGGGACCTCACACGGCTCCAGTCCCTCGGCTAAGAAATCCAGTATTTTCAGCTCTTTCTATAGTCATTAATAAAGACAGGGAAGTGCCTCCAGAGGTGACTCAGTCTCTTAGTTTTTAGAAAGAGCCCGGGGAGTCTCTGCTTTTACTGTAGGTGCTTCACCATAGATGAATATAGATAAGATGTACATACATATTCACACAGGTATCATACATATGTGCACTATACATTCTTATATATTTTGTATATAAGAATATGGCTGAACTTGTGCTGTTAGTCTTTGGGAGCCCAAGGGAGGAACTGTATTTCTTCATAAAGAAGTATGGATTGAAGCTGGTCCTGGGAACGCATTGCTGCCTGATGGATGTGAGGAACTGACTTTTCCTTGCAGGAAGGAAAAGACTTCCTCACTTCCCTTCCCGCTTGTGACTGTAACGCCGAGCTCGTCCCCTGCTGTGTGAGCTTGCACTTCATCCTTTTTCCTTTTTGCTTATTGCAGACAACTGCATATTTGTGAAATAAGACAGTCATAATTAACAAAATAACACATCTGTGTTATTAATCATTCTTCTGCCAAATACCCAGCAGAAATGGGAGGATTCTTCCCTCCGCAGCCCCTTGCATCCTCTGTAGCAGCTCCCTGTCCTTAGAGTTTTCGAACTTTTCTAACAGTTTTCTGGCTTTTTTTAACATGGAAGCAGCTTCTTTAATTCAACATTCTGTATTGAAGCAAATTAGTTTGAAAGCCTGTGCTTCTTTCCCCAGCCTTGCTCGCTGCTTTGGGTGATTATCCCGTAGGTTTTGTGTTGTTCTTTCTTCCATGTGGAAGCACTTCCCTTGGAGCGGAGCGGAACCGTGGGACTCTGATGGCAAACCCTAATTGTCACCACTGTTAGGTCACACACCTGGATCTTGGTGCTTCTAAGGCGGTCTTATAGTCCTCTTCTGATAATACTCATTTTCATTAAAAAAGGAAAAGAAAAGGGAGTTTTATTGCTTTTTTATGGGGAGAAAAGCTAGATGTGATTCATTTTGAAAACAAGGCGCAAAAAGCAAGTAAAAGAATAAATTTTGGGTTCTTTTTAGCTTTGCAGACTGCGATGTCTTTCTGTACTGCACAGGGCCTTTGGAGCCTGCTGCAGGCCTTGTGCTATGCTTTTGTTCAGCACCAAAATAGCCTTTTTTTCCACCATGAATGTGAAAAAAAGAAAAAGTTCTCGGAAACATGAGCTCATTTAAAATAAAGCTTAAAATGTTTTTCTTCACTGCATTGTCTCCACGCTTTCTGACACTCTCAGACAATGGGTTGCTTTCCTACCCATCCCAGCCAGCAGGGAGGACTGTGTTTCTTCCTTTTTTCTTCTGAAGGAACTGTGCAAAGATCTCTTGGGTTCTTTTTGAAGTGGTTATTTAGGTTTGAGGCTGTGGTTGCCACTGAGATTTCCCTGTTAGCGAGAGGCTGCTCAGAGCTGGCCATGTGGTCTCAAACTTCTGGTGGGTTTTTTTTTCTGTACATGACAGTTTGTTTTTAATTCCAGACCTACTCCACTTTCTCAGATTCATTTAAGCTGCATGCTGAAGCACATTGTTTCCCTCTACACTTTGTTCTGGATGAGGGAGGTGGCCATTAGATCCTGCCCCTGACCAAGAATGTACTTGGGCTTGGAGAAATGAGGAGCATGCCGGGGCTGGAGCTCCATCTGCACCTCGTGGAGATGCTGCGGGTGGAGAGGAGTCTTCTGAGCTGGCCAAAATCAGGAGACAGGATGCTTTAGCACTTGTGGATATGAAGAGGATCTTCTGACGGGGCTAAGCTGGAGCACATGATGAAGGCTAGGAGTGGATGTCCCAGCTCTGCTGCCATTCTCTCCCCAGATGGCTCAGGATCACCTAGCAGAAGGCAACTCCAAGCAAACCTGGGGGGCGCTTGCAGCGTTGTGGCTCTGAGCCCCTCCTGCCTTGGCCTGAGCCCCCCCTGGGCTGGCATCTCGCGTCTCCTGCTTGCCCCTGCGGCACTCCTGCTCTTTCACCCAAAATGGATCTGCAGTCGTCCCCGTGCAGCAGAGAGCGGTTCTGCTGGGAAGGTTGAAGGGTCCTTGAAGATAGAAGGGAAATCTGTAGGTAATGAAAAAATAAGGTTAAACTTAATGTATAGAAATAACAAAAGGCGAGGATTGGGCGAGTATGTAAAAGCCATGGAGGAAAAACCTAAGAAACGCAATCAGAGAGGTATCGATTTGTGTGTGCAGAGGCACTGGACCTGGGTTAGTATTCCTCCTGTCCTAAAATATTGTTGTTTGAGAGCTCTGCTGTTAAAATGTGTTTGTGTATATCGGATTTACCTTTCTAATTTGGATTGCAATGCCCAGTGCCTGGTACGGCACTCTGCCTGGTACGCACTGGAGGTTTTCCAGAAGAGTAATGTAATATTAGTGGTGGGTCCCGTGTATCCCCAGCCTTGGGGGTTGAAATGGTGCTTCAAAGGAGTCAAGAAGGAGGAGGAAGGGAAGAGGGGAGCGCTGTGAGGAGCAGAGCTGGTGGGACGAGGCAGAGATAGGAACTGACACAGCGACAGCTCGTCCCTCTGCATCCCCATTGAGTGCTCTGCCAACCCACCGCTATGGCCAGTCCTCCTCTTCTGATGTACAAAAGGGATTAGGCTATATATACTCTTTTTTTTCACCGGTGCTGTCTGTATCTTTCATATCTCCAATTATAAATTAGGGTATGAGCAGGGGTTTTCCATTTCTGAGTTGGGTTGCTCTTTGCTGTCCTGTTCTTAACCGTTTCTCTACTGGCTCGAGTCCAGCAGACTCTTTGAGCTGATCCTGCTACGTGTTCAGCAGTTTTCCAAGGCAGACGTTCTCCGTATGCAGCCGGTGGGTGATGGATAGCAAAGGTGCCAAGTTCAATATCAAAACGCAAAGTCCATGCTTTTAGGAGAGCTGCTGGCTGTGGTTTGGGAGGACATGGGGCTCTCCCATAGGTCTGGGCTGGAAAGGCAGGCAGCCTTGCTGCTCCTTTGCCAACGCCGCTATTTATTCTTTGGTTAGAAAGGAGCAGAGATCTGTCTTGGATTGGAAAATGATCCCACAATGAAAATTACATGGGAAATGGTCTCTACTATGGTATCATAGAAAGAAAATTATAATGTGGGAAATGGTCTCTATTATGATATTGTGGAAAGACAGCATCATACCACCTATTTTCAACATAAATATTTATAATTAACTGAAAAACCTGTGTTTTACTAGAAAAACAGGTGAAACGATGGCAATAAAACCAGGATTTTTTGTTCTTTACAGTGAAGTGGTGTGAGAGACAGAAATAGTCTTAAACCCTCGACAGATGAGACGTACCTCCTGCAAGTGGGTGCTATGGGTTTTGCCCTGGCTGGTTCTGGGTTGTTTCCAGCTAGTTTCAGTTCCTCACTCCCACGTTCAGTGCAGGTTTGGTGTGCTCTGCCACTGGGGAAACACTTCTCCTTCTGAGGGAATAATTGAGATCCATTAAGGCATGAGCTGGAAGGGGTGAGGAGCAGCTGCAGAAGCAGTGATGGATTTATTTTTTTTGTGTGTGTCAGTATTTTAAATGAGTACGGTGACGGGTTGTGATCTGGGGTGATGGAAAGCATATGTTGTGCCAGGCAGGAAGAATCCTGCTTGTGTGTTGCCTGTTGCTACCCCACCAGACACCCCTGTTATCTTCCCTGGCTCCCCTC
Source organism: Tringa solitaria (assembly GCA_026413425.1). Lineage (NCBI taxonomy): Eukaryota > Metazoa > Chordata > Aves > Charadriiformes > Scolopacidae > Tringa > Tringa solitaria. The sequence continues at coordinate 15,119,994 of JAOXJM010000005.1, read as the reverse complement.
TTCCCAGTACAGCAGCTGGGTGAGATAACCAGCCCAGTGAGGATGGGTGGTTGGGTGTTGTTCCACCCCAATGAAACTCACCCCTTAAATGTATCTCTAAGGTTTTCTGCAGATGGGTACAAGTCCCAATGGACCATTGTTTTTGATTCATGGAGGACCGGATTTCTCCAAAGCTTTTAGCACAGCTCCAAGTGTCAACATCCACAGCTGCGATATGTTTTTCAAAAGAACTCAACACCCAGAGCAGCGAGTGGTTTTGAAAGCTGGATCTGGAGTGAATTAGAGAAGCCAAATACAGCCTTTGTCCTTGCTTTTGCTATTAAGGTTCTGAAACATTTGACTTTTAATGGTGGTTTTGTGGCATCGGCATTGTTCATCTTAGCCATGTTTTGGGCCACTTTCCCACCAGACGTCTCATTCCCCTGGAGGCAGGGCTGCTCTGATCCCGGTGCTCCTGCTGGCAGCGTTTCTTCTGTTGACCAGGTCTGGGCTCCACAAGCTGGGGAAAACTCCCGGTGCAGCGAAGAAGGAAGAGGTATTTTTATGATGGCCTAAGAAAACTATGTCACGTATGTGCCAGGTGACGGTGAGGCCTTGCTCAATCAAGGCATCCTTGTCGAAGGAGGTGATTCTGCCCCTCTGGTCCAGTGAGACCCCACCTGGAACACTTGTGTCCAGCTCTGGAGTCCTCAGTAGAGGAGGAAGGACATGGACCTGTTGGAACGGGGCCAGAAGAGGGCCTCAAAAATGATCAGAGGGATGGAGCGCCTCTCCAGTGAAGACAGGCTGAGAGAGTTGGGGGGGTTCAGCCTGGAGAAGAGAAGGCTCCGGGGAG
>JAOXJM010000005.1:15061387-15076914 GCA_026413425.1 Tringa solitaria | reverse complement strand
AGGGGGCTTGGAGCAACCTGATGTGGTGGGAGGTGTCCCTGCCCAGGGCAGGGGGGTGGAACTTGATGGTCTTTAAGGTCCCTTCCAACTCTAAACATTCTGTGATTCTATGATTATAAGCTCTTCCTGATGGCACAAGGCGAATGAATGTGAAGAGAGCCCGTGCTTGCTGGGAGAGCAGCTAGTGCTGTACACACTACAGGAGATCTTTCTGGGGTGCAGGACACAGGGTGACCTATCTCATCCCAGGCAGCAGAGCCTGGCGTGGCCCATTGTCTCTGCACTGGGAAGGGGGGGCTCCCCATAGCTCATCCTGATGGAGGCATCCAGTTAAAGTCAAATTTTCCTGCCAGGGCAAGGGCCAGCACTGGCACCAAGCCCTCTCTGGCTCCGTGGGGAGCCTGCAGCTCCGTACTCACATGGGCTGCTCACCTTGCCCTTCCCATGGGATGCTGAGCAGCTTCCCTGCACCAGAGGGGCACTCCTTCTGCCCCCTCCACCACGTAGCGCTCCCAGATACCCCAGGGAACTCAGGACCAAGCTACTGGCCCCTGAGTGATGGCCGGAAGGTAGAAGCTCTCCAGATCTCTCTAGCATCCTTTCTCTAACCCTTGCCTGGAGGACCAGTCCCTGTCTGTGGGTTATACGCAGAGCTGAAGCCCACCAGTAACTCCCAGTGCTCACCCACCGCTGGGGAAGAGCATGCACCAGATGTTACCAAACCATCTGGGTGATGTCGGGGGAACACTGCAAAGCTCCTTGTTAACACAACAGCTTATAAAATCAATTAGATCACATTAAAGGGCAATTTGGCCCTCATTACACTTAACCTCCTCTGTGAGAGGGGTAATGGCCCATGGAAATTTATGGCCCATTTGGCTTTCATTTGTTGGGCACGGCAGAAGGAGCACTCCCAACGGCAAACCTCCCTTTCCCGGGCAACAAAATCCACCACTAAAATCTTCAGGATGAGCTTCTCCTCAAGCTTTTCTCTATTGGAGCCCACTGGAGGTGTCCTGGAGGAGCCACACCAGAGCTGGGACACGGCACTGCAGTTGTAACTCCGTGGTGGGGCTGTCACGAGGGACCAGACCACTGTGTCAGGAAATCTGCAACCTACCTCTGGCAGTAGCCAAGACCAAACTGCTTCCCGAAACACCAGCAGAGACGACTAACTTCTCCGAGAGAAGCTGGGGCTGCCCCATCCCTGGAGGGGTTCAAGGCTGAGCTGGATGGGGCTTTGATCAACTTGGTCTGGTGGGAGGTGTCCCTGCCCAGGCAGGGGGTGGGACTGGGTGGTCCTTAAGATCCCTTCCAATCTGAACCATTCCATTATTCTATGATTCTAATGTGCTTTCTTGGTGGAAAGAACTGCCCTGAGGTCCCTTGAAGAGCATGGCTGACATCCTCACGCATCAAGGCTCATCATCTTTCATTCACCCTCCCTGACCACGCTCAGCAGCAGGCAGGCGTTTATCCTGTTAACTCTATTTTATCCTATTTAACCCTATCAAATCTGATCTTTTATCAGCAAAACTGGCTGCCTGGGGCTGTGTCTACTGTCACCGACCCACAGATCTTTGGAGACTCACCCGAGTCAGAGAGACTTTCAGCTGCTGTTTGTTTTCCCTGCCGCGTAGGGCATCTTTGACTGTCCCCGAGAACGGTGAGCAGCAACACTTCTGTCTGGACACGGCTGCTCCGCAATTACTCATTTTAACAGTAGCAGTCATTGGAAAAGCAAAAGAAGAAGAATGATTTCATTTTCGTAACCTTGAGTTCCCCCTGCCCTGCCTGGACGCGTTCGCCTGCATTATTTTCATCCCCCAGGAACGCGGACACCACATTGCTCCTGCTGCAGAGCCCTCCGGGCATCTTCCACACCCGCTGGAGAGCTGGTCTCAGCACTGGGGGGCCCAGGGCTTGTTCCAGTCCAATGGCTGATCATCCCCCCTCCGGTGAACCTGCTGCTGACGCTACCAGATAAACCCTGGGCTACCAACCCACACTTGGTTCCTCCGGTTAATGCTCATCTGCAAATGCTAAATGAGCTGGGTGCTCCGTAATTAATAACGAGGGAGTTCATGCCATCGCTGTGCCCATAGTCTGGCGCCGAGCACTTTGACAAACTGAACCTGATGAAGTTAAATGGGGAATTCAAGCCGGTTTATGAAACCTTCACGGTTCGCTGTGGCAGGGTTTCAGCTGCTCCCTCATCTTCTACTTAGCAAGGCTGTCCAGGCACACGCACACAGTGATGCACAGATAAACCCTCCTGCTACACCAAAGGGTCTTGTGAGAGCCTGATGCTGGGAAAGGCAAGAAGGTTTTAGAATATTATGCACGTACATTTTACAGAGGAGTCTGAAACACCACCTCTCCACAACACGCAGTTATTGCTTAGGAACTCACTACTGCAGAACACCAACACTAGAGACAGAGAAATCAAGAAAAACCCATTTTTAAGCGTTTTCCTAACCCCCATCCATCTACAAGACTTTAATTTTGTTAGGTCAAAGCGATAGCTGTTTTGTTCTTTGCAGGTGGAGTACGTAATGGCAAAGGGGCAGCACCTGGCATTCCCATTTAATGACTCCATTGGGAGCCCTCTGGTAACCGGCATTTTCTCCTGGCACCAGCTGATATTGTGAAACCTGTTTTGATTTTGCAAAACACAACTCCCAGCCCACCTTTGCAGTGGGGAACAGCAAACCTACTGTAAACACTTTGGAAGAAAGGAAGAGAAAAGCGTGTTTACTTTGAAAAAAATTCTCATCTTTTAAAGACCAAACTAGGGAAGAGGATGAGGGAGGGAATAACCAGCTGCCGAGTCCATGGGGTTGGCAAGAACTCTCTTCATCAGCTGTTGTGAGGCAGGTGATCTCCAGGAGCTTGGAGAAACCTTCACAGAGTTTCTGGAAGAGGCTGGGTGGGTTCAGGAGACTCCTCATCAAGGGTCACCTACTGAATGCGTTGGCCCTCAGGGGCCTGTCTCCATGTGTCCTGAGGGAACTGGTCCCCCCATAGAGAACCACTGGCTGAGGATGTCCCATCCATGGGCACATTCTGCAGCTCCATGAGAGCTCCACTGCCCCACGGGAGTGATTGGGATGGACAGGGATGTGATGAGAAAAAAAGATGTCTCACTTTCTGATACCCGTGGCACGTGGGGCATCAAGTCAGCTTTCATCACATCAGGCTATGTAAAACATTTTTATTATGAAGGAAGGATTCATAAATAGTTGTGTTTATCTTTCTGGCTTTGCAGAGGACTCTTTCCTGGCCAGCTGACCTCTCTCTCCTCAGCAGAGAGGAGTAAGTATCATCGCAGCCACTTCCTCCTAAGTTATTTAATTTCTTGACTTGTCCATATGGCTCACATGGGCTTTGTCTCTGCAACTGGCTGCCAGTTTGGGAGGACAGCTGAAACTGGGAGGGCTCTGCTGATCATCCTTCTTGTAAGGAGGTGAAAATCTCACCCTTGGAAACATCTGTGAGAACACCTTACACGGGAAAGCTGGGAGAAATCCTCTTTCTTTCACTATCTTTAACCTCCCTGTGCCACAGTCCACATGAAGGGGTTGCTTTTGGAGTTTAAGGTAAGTCATGAAGATTTGTTCATGGCTGCAAATCACCTTGAGGAAAAGCAACCTGTAAATGCAAATGATGACAGTGATAGCTGCTATATATAATGTCTGTAAGATCATTAATGCCAATCAACTCATATAGGAATATACATCTTGTCAAAGTAAAGTGAGAACATTTCACAGTAAGATCTCAAGCTAGGTTTATAGAGGTAATAATAGCATTGGTAAACTTAGACTTTTTTAAGATGTTTGACATGAGGCACATGTTTTCATTAAGAAATCTGAACAGTAAAACAGCAGGTTGGATTAGGACCTGGCTGAAAAGTCTCCAACCATCAGCTGCTCCCGGGCTCCCACCATGGTCAGTTTCTGCATCCATCCTGTTTTCTGTTCTTATTAATGACCCGGCAGAAGGCATTAAACCATCACTGCTGATGTCTGCAGGTGAGACAAAGTTGGAGGAGCAGAGAATAATAAAGAGTGGGTCACAGCAGAGCAGAGCACATGGATTGAGACCCACAGGGTGAGGCACCCTCTTCTGGGAAGCAGAAACTCTGTAAAGTCCTTGAGCTAACTCTTCCTGGGCAAAATCCAAGGAAAATACAGACAGTCTGGAGACAGCTTGGTCACAACTATTCAAGGATTGGAAAACATACTTTTTTACAAAATCTTTGTTGCTTGACAAAGAAGAATTTACCTGGTGACTTGGCCAGGGTCTGTAAGTGCCATTCTGGAGAGTGCTAATGGAAAAGAGAATTTATCAATCTGGGAACCAAGCCGTGACAGCACCCAGCAACTGAAGATGAAGCTAGATAAACTCAAATTATAAACAAGCTACAAATGCTCAATGCTGTGGGTAACCAGTCTGAGAGTCTAATTGTTTGAGAGATTCCCTCTTGTTTTTAAAGCAAAGTGGATTATTTTCCTAAAAAAACCCAACAACCCTGCTACCGTTCATGTGTTACTTCAATACGGAATTCAGGACAGTCCCAGAGCCTCATTTATGTAGGTGGTCAGATTAAGGGATAATTTGACTTAATAAATTTATTCGGCACCTTATCACACGCATGACTGCTCATGCACATGCTGCATTTGTTTCCCTCTCGTTTCACTGCCAGGAGTTCTTCTCCCTTCACTGCCACCATCAGGACATGCTGTCAGGAGCAGGAGATGATCCCCTTGCATTGCTAAAGCTAATGTTATTTTTAACACTTTATCTAGACCCCTAAAATCAATAAGAATGTGCCTTTGCCTGTTAAATTACAAGTTGCCCCATTTAAAGGATGTTCAGGCCCTACTTTCAACTCTCTTTGAAATTAAATCCACCTTTTCATTCATTTTTTGACAGTCACTGTTACCAGATGAATCCTAATTTCAGCCCAGCGCCAGGGATGCTGTTGGCATCACTAAAACTGAGCCGGGAAGAGACGCTCCGGTGCGCACAGGGAAGGAGATGGATGGGGAAGGGCCTCTCGAATCTGCTCTCATGGAGATGGGTAAAACTCCCAGAAGGAAGGCAAGAGACTTGGAGCGGGTTTAGAAAAAGATCCCTTTCTTCTCAACCAGCTTCCAACTCATGAAATTATTTGTCATTGCCCTTCCCTGACCTGCCTCCAGCAGGTTGTGTCACCGCAGAGCTGCCCCGAGCACGGAGCAGGAGGGCGTTACATGGGAATTTGGTGGGATTTCCACACCTTTACAAAGCTCCCTGCAGCCTGGACATCTCCTGACTAGAAAGATTAAAGGGATTAGAGGCTTACAAATGACAAGCCAGGGAAGTGAAGGGCTTTAGAAAATACCAAGGTCTTAATTTACAAGGGATGTTTAAAAAATGAATGGAGAGAGGATTTTCTCCCACTGGAAAGCGGGAAAATGTATTCTGAAAGAAGGTTATTTGGCCAGTGATATGGTTGGCTCATCCCATGTGAAAGTATTAATATATATTTTATATGGTGCAGAGACAAAGGCATCTCTCATTTGCTCCTCTACAGATGAGGTGAAGACGGTGAATGGGGTTCGTAGGATGAGTAGAGAATATGGTTTTATGACTGCAACGAATGAAGCACTGCCAGAGTAAAGCCAGGAAGCACGTTTCCAGATGAGTAGTTCATTGACTAAAAATTATATTTAGGGGTAGACTGAACACTACTCCCAAAGCCTGCAAAAACATCCCACTTGCAGAAGGAATAAAGTGCAGATGTCTTATTTTCCACAAAAATACGGACAGCACTTTAGATCAGCATTGGCAACACCCTGCCAAGCTCTATCCTTCCTTTCACTCTCCATTCCTGGCCCTGGGAGAGTTGTGCTATTTCCCAGCCTAACTGCTTCCTTGGGCCAGTTTAGTATTCAGCCCTGGTTAAAACAAAATTTAACTGAGCCTGTAAAAAGCAGGGGGTGGAAAGAGCTCCTGAAGGGAACTGGAAGCTCTTGAAGGCTTTCCAAAGAGAGGTTTACAAGTCAAGAATATATTCTTCCTTTTCAATTCTCCTCAGGCACAGACCCGGCAGATAGGGAAAGGGCAGGATGGACGGTACTGGAGAGGCTGGAAGATCCCCTCCTTGGGTATGGGCTCCCAGAAGATGTCCTCGCCAGGCTTGTGTCTGCAAGTTTCTCCTTGGCCCTGGACACAGATCCTGCAGAAAGAGAAGCGATTCCCAGTGTAGGTGTCTTTCTTTCCATGCTGGCTCTTTCAAACATGTTTTTTTTCATCCTCAGTGCCCACTGACTTGTGTACCCCAGATGTTCTGTAAGGCTGGGAAGCCAGGCAGAGTGTGCCTTCCTCCTCCTAGGTTTGTAGAGACTGTCTCCAAATGCCCACCAAGACTGTGCAGAGCTGTAGCACTTCTAGAAACCCTCTCAAAACGTCAGATCCCAGCACCAAAAGGGACTCACAGCAAGAAATCTGTTTGCTGAGCCAGTCTGAAAGGGCCCCAGTATCTCTAGGCATCTGCTCTGCTTCCGGTCCCAAGGGTGGTCTTTCAGCCCCTTAGAATCATAGAACCACAGAATTGCCTGGGTTGTAAGGGACCTTTCAGATCATCGAGTCCAACCATCAACCCAACACTGACAAAAACCATCACTAAACCATCTCTCTAAGCACTATGTCTCTACCTGTTTTTTAAATACCTCCAGGGATGGTGATTCCACTGCTTCCCCGGGGCAGCCTGTTACAATGCTTGACAACCATTTCCATGAAGAAATTTTTCCAAATATCCAATCTAAACCTCCCCCTGGCACAACTTGAGGCTGTTTCCTCTTGTCCCACTGTCTGTTCCTCAGGAGAAGAGACCAACCCCCCCTGGCTACACCCTCCTTTCAGGGAGCTGTAGAGAGTGAGAGAGCGAGCGATTCTTGGTGCAGAAGGGACGCTTTGAGTTTGCTGTGTGCACCATCACACACGAGCATAATACCAAGGAGAACCACGCAGGTTCCTCTCCACATGAAGAACAAAGATGGGAAGAGGGAAATTAATATACACAGGGCTCAAGTTACTTTACTACAGCTGACTCATTATCCCTCCCAAGGCAGAGCAGCTACGTGATGCTGACATACATCAGAAAGTAGAATCTACCCTTGTGAGATGCAGAGTAGATGGAAACCAGGCTTGGCTGGATGAAGGGCTCTTCCCCTAAAGCAGGTACTTCCTCGAGCTGCAGAAAGTTGGTGCAAGTGAATCTGGGCCAAGCTGGTGCCTCCATGTCATGGAGCACAGAGGGCTGGGCAGATGGTCCCAGGACAGAGCAGAGAGCAGCAGTGGTGGCACCATGACCAAAAGCGCAGCAGTAGCGGCAGCACAACCATCTATAAGCCCTGGAGCCCCTCTAAATTACCCCAAGGGCTGGATCAGGAGGAAGACAGGCTGTGTGTAATGGCTAGGCAAAAAGCTTTTAAAACAACTTCTGATGTCTTTAGCTGTAACCAACTTACCCCTTGCAGAGCAGAGCAGAACTGGACTCACACATCACTTCTGCTAATAAAAATCACCCACAGCCCACATTCTTTGGTGCAAGGTAAAGACTAAATGTGACATCAAAAGGGAAGCAGCAAGAATTTGGCTCTCTATAATTAATGTTGTGACACTTCTGAAGGGCTGGGCAGTCTGAGATGTACAGAAGTGTTTTTTTAACTGATTCAGGATTTGTTGTAATGCAGGTACAGCCAGATTTTTATCAGACGGCCTCTACATCCTCAACTCGATGGATCCGATCTTCCACTGCCCACGTGGCTAACCCAGCATGAAGTCTCTTCCCGGTGCAAACAGCAGGTGTGTTACATGCAATGCCCCCGAGGAGCACGCCCTGGCACACTGATGGCCACCGACAGCAGCATCGCTAAAAGCAGCAGCGGAGCTCAACATCCCTCAGTGCTCCAAAGGCCACGCTGGGCACCAACCCAACTAACCCACTGCCCACACATCGGTTAGATTTTGTTTGAAATTAGCAACAGGGCTGCAGAGAGACAGAAAAAGTGACATAAAAAGAAGCATCTCCATGATTTTAGGGTTGCGGTTAATATTTTTTTGCAGTTGAGCCTCCCCTGCAGTGTCACAAACCATAATGCAAAGAGGTCCATGGCAGAGGGTATGAACTGGAGTATTAAACCTGTTAACCTACTTATACTTCAAAAACCTATGCAAAGTTAAAAGAAATTAAGACAGATTAGGGCCGTTAATGGAATTTAATGGTTTCAGATATTTCAGTTAAACTACAAAATCCCAGCCGCAAAGCCCAGACGGTGGGCAGCAGGGATGCTCCACAGGGGCTTCCAGTTCCCAACAGCCCAACCACGGCCATAAGGTCTTTGGAGTCAGACTGTCCCTTGGTTCACTTGCACTACACCTTGAAGAAAGAGACCATATTTCCTAAGCTGATCTGGGGTTCAATCCTGCAGAAAAATCTATAATCACTGTAATCACACCCTAGCAGTGCCCTTGCTCTGGCTCTCTCTGATTATCCTAATTGTGGAGGAGGTGTAACTTTACTGCTTTCCCTGACTTGCTCCTGATTTATTTATAGGGTTGTCACCTATGGCTTTCTGAATGGCCACTGACTGTCGCAGAGGACTTGCTGGTGGCCCCTGGGGAGCATGGTGGTGTGAAGGTAGTGGTGGTGTGAAGGTAGTGGTGTTGTTAAGGCAGTGGTGGTGCGAAGGCAGTGGTGGTGTGATGGCAGTGGTGGTGTGATGGCAGTGGTGGTATGAAGGCAGTGGTGGTATGAAAGCAGTGGTAGTGCAAAGGCAGTGGTGGTATGAAGGCAGTGGTGGTGCGAAGGCAGTGGTAGTGCGAAGGCAGTGGTGGTGTGAAGGCAGTGGTGGTGGGATGGCAGTGGTGGTGTAATGGCAGTGGTGGTGCGAAGGCAGTGGTCCTCTACCACAGGTGCCAGGGGGGTCCAGCTTCAGAGGGGCACCACAAGTGAGAAGAACACAGGTGTATCTGTTTCAGGTGCTGGGTGGCTGAGCTAAGATATGTCTCAGGCTACCACCTCGAGGCCAGGACAGGAGAAGACCCTTCTCAAACCTCAACTACCACCCATTGCGGAACACCGATGCGTCCTGAGTATTCACCCTAAATCTGAGAAAAGGAATTTTGACCATAGGCTGGTCTCTTTCTCTCTCTCTCCCTCTCACCCACCTCTCCACCTCTATGGTGTGAGATACACATTTGCTTTATGGATGTGGATGCTCTTCTGTCCCTCTGAGCATGTGTAAGACCTAAAAGTGGCACCTTTTGGCTTGATAGCATTGCCTGATATTAAGAAATTCCCGACTGGAGATCTGTATGTGTGTGCGCATGGGTGTGCTTATATGAATTTCTTAGAGAGAGAGAGACAGATATAAGTATTAATCTGTGATTTGTACCTCTATTCATAGGTACCTGTATTGATTCAGGATACCTTCTAGTAAGTCAGTGTGAATTTGCCATCTTGGAATCTGTAACTAAGTCACCGTTCAGTCATTTTGTTTACGCACTTTGTAAACCCATAAACAGGCTCATGATTAAGGGCTGCTAAAATTCAGCCTCTCAATCTGCCTCACATCATTAATAAATTTTGAAGAGCTTCTAAATCACAACCTTGTCAAGTATTTTCATCCCTGACACTGGCACCAACCATTGTTGGCTGAGCACAGGGTTCCCTTCTCCCTTGGGTGCAAGCCCCGGGGATGGCTTTGGTGCCCATTGGATGCTCCACGTGCCCTGGGGTTGGGCATGGTCCCGGAGAGATGCCACTGATGCAGAGAGGAGGCTGAAATGCTCCTGCTTTGGGCACAGTCTCGGCTGGCTCCCACAGAGACAGCAGCGTGACTTGACAGAGCGCTTTTAAAACTTTCCAGGCTCCGGGTGAGATTTACAGAGCACCGGGCACAGGAAAGTATTTATTGTGGAGCAGAGGTGACAGTCAACCTAAGAGAGTGCGGGACACGGGAAGGAAGGCAGCGTGATTCATCAGCGGGGAAGAGCAAGACAACTTATCTGTTTTCTGCAATTCCACTTACAGCCAAGAAAAATGAGCCATCGCACCAGAAATTATGTGTGACAGGGAAGGACAAACCGCTCTAATCAAAACAACAGCGGTTCAGATAACTCCTGGAAGAACCCTGCCACGGGCACCCGACTCCATTTGGAGGGCGATACTGGGCTGGGAGGATGCTCCTGGCAGGACAAGGAGGCAGAGACACTGCACCCCCCCACCTCCTCCGGGGTGGATAAATAAGTACTCAAAAAGCAGGCAATGTAGCAGCTCCAGAATACTGATTCCCTGGTGCTAATATTTTCTGGCTCCCTGCTACAAACCCAAGGCGATTTGATTTAAGCCAAGGCGTAATAAATAAATGAGAACTTCCCAATTCTAGGGTGAGGTGAGGCAGAAGAGGAGGGTGAGGAGGAAATATGGAACCAATGAAAAGAAAAGATAATAATGCAAGTCACCGAGAATGACGGGCTCCCAGAAATGCTTGAAACGGCTCCCGAAGGCAAAGCTTTCATCTGCATCTCCAATGCACTGTTTATTTTGCTCAAGCGAGATGTGAACCTCAGGGTCAACAGCATCACCTTGAAGCTCCTCTCAATTTAGCCAACTCCGGAGCAGCAACACGCTCCTTTCTGCCACTGTGTTGGCAGAGATCACACCCCAGAGACCCAAAGAGGTTTTGACCTTCTTGTGGTGGAAGGAGAAGATACATTATCAGTATCTCTAACCACAGAACGGTCAGAGTCAGAAAGGACTTTAAAGATCATCCAGTTCCACCCCCCCTCTGTCCTGGGTAGAGACACCTCCCACTAGACCAGGCTGCTCAAAGTCCCATCCAGCCTGGCCTTGAACCTCTCCAGGGATGGGGCACAACTACTGTAGTACAAACTACATTTTCAGTCAGGCAATAACACCTACTTGGAGACCATTTAGTACCCCTTGTTAAAAACTTGATTGGGGGAACAGTTTCAAAGATCTAAAATCTAGGAGATGACTATTTGAGATCCAGATCTTCACACAGATCATACAACAAAGAACCAGGTACCACCTGAGTCTAAATCAGACCTTTTGGAATGGTTGCAGTCATTTGGATCCTGAAATTTATCCTTATGTTTCAAGTCTGTTTAACTTCAGCTATTCCAGAAATCACCTGGGTCTTCAGCCTGTTTGACTTCTCCTGGAGAAAGCGAAGAACCAAGTGGGGAGAGAGGATTTCCTACTGCAAAGGCTTTGATGTTTTGCCTTTGCCCATGACAAGGCACAAAACCTGGACTCAAGCACTGTGTTCTTTTGCCATGTTCACCTTAACTGACTTGACCAAGTCCATGTGGTCTGGCTGTGGACGAGGAGAGGACAGTGCACATCATGCAAACAGCAGGTTGGGTCTGAGCATTGGACCATCCTCTGAAAAGCAAATCAAACTTGAGGTCCTTCAGAGGACCTCTGCTATGCAGGTGACCATGCCAGCATATGATGATGATTTTCTAATACTTTTTTTTTTTTTTTAACATTTCTGGATCTCTCACTCAGGTCCGTGCTGGTCTCCAGCAGCCCAGGGAGCTCAGCTTCCTGGACCAGGTGTGAGCCCAGCCCTCACACTGCCAGCTGTCAGAACTTCACAGAGGGTATGGATGGACAAATCCAAACAAGAGCCTACTGTCAACAACCCCCTTCATTCCAAAATCTAGACCCCGTACCTGGCTCTGCCCTGCAGTGTGACACAACGCTGAATGTCCTCTACAACCTGGTTTGTGCAAGTTGGATGTTCTACCACCTTTGCCATCCCAGGTCACCACCCAGTTCCCTCTACAAGCCAAAATCCCATGACGAATCTGGACTCCTGATAATCTTAAAAACATATCTTTGAGTTGTTGTCATTAGCCTTTTGCTTTTATTAAGGTATATTCAGGCTGAAACTTCAAGCTTTTCACCATGATAGGTGAGAAATACACCACCACTTTTTTGAAAGTGAAGATGTTCACAGCCGATATCCCTATAAGAACTGAATTTTTAAGAAAATAAGACTTGAGGCTCATGGTAGAACCACAAGCGCTGGCAAACCTGCAGGAGACTGCAGCTGTAGCATGACACTTCTCTTCCCTTCGAGTAATTTAGTCTAGAACTGAAATAATTTCTTTATAAAACAAACATTACTTCTAGTAGAACTTTAGTATTAAAAAGTCATCCTCCCCCAACCACAATTCTCATGGTTGTAATTCTAATAAAATTATGAAAATATTAATGAAGATACAAGGAATAGAAACCTCCTGGCAATTCAAGTCAGTGATGCCCAAATAACCCTCCTGGTGAGGGTGAATAGTGGAAAAGAAGAGTTCAAAGAGAGTTCATTTATGCAGTTTCCACTCAGGAGTACCCAGTTTCCACTCAGGAGCACCCAGGTGGGACTTTGGAGCATCATCTCTGGAAAGATGGAGGACAAAGACTGAGGTGAGGAAGCCAGGGTGCAGGAAAAGAAAGGCTTTCACTGCTCTCCTTGGGAGGTGCTTGAAGAAACAGCCTGGAAATTGGGCAGTGCCAAGCTGTGGTGGGGCTTGGGTGTCTCAAGGGTCTGAAGAACAGAAAATTCAAACAGAAAGCTCACTGTTCAGCATTAAAACAGGTGATGGCCACACTCCTCTCATGGGGCAAAAGCCACTCCACCCAGCTGGGAGGCCTAACGCCAGCCTGGGACCAGGTACAGCAGAGAGGAAGATGAACTGTGGCCACCAGTTGTGCAAAGAAATGCTTCATTTTGCCACTCACTGCACTATCACCCAATTTTGTGCAGTCTTTCTTGGCCTCTTAACACAGCGTGCTTTATTTTATACACAGACCCGGTGCTCAGGAGAGCAGAGTCATGGCATTTGGCTCTCAAGTCTTCCTGGGCCTCCAGAAGAAGGCCTTCATTGAGGGAGAAGGTCCCCAGGGCTTTCAAACCTGACCTCAGAACTCAGTTATGCCCAAATAAACCCCCTGAAGTCACCTGAATACCACTGGGGGACACTCCAGATCCAAAGCATGGTGAAAGCCATGATCCAAAGCATGAGCTATCTCCACCAACCTTGGTGAACCTTCAGGCCCTCCAGAAGACCAGTGACCAACCCAAGTGCCCTGCAGCAAATTGGTGCAGAAGAGGAGAGTTTGTGCCTCCCACCTCAGGGTCTCCAGATCCTGGTACCCAAGTCCACATAAAGCTTCTTCGTTATCAAGCACTGTGGACTCTCTGAGCCTAGAAGGTTGGCCTGTCTGCTGCCACTGCTGCGAGACACTGGACTGCTCCCTTAATCCTCTCCCTCATGCTCTTTTTCTTTTTAATAGTTGGGGTTTGCTGCTTTCTGTTGTCTCAGTCCTTGTTGAAGGCTCACCCTTCGCCTGAAGTGTGAGGGAATAACCTGTGACAAGCTGGCATCACTCTCAGCAGGCAGGAAAGAATCTCCCTGACACACGTCTGGGCACTTTCTGGGCAGAGAGATCAAAGGGGACATAAGGAACCAGACCCACGCAGGCAAAGGATGAAGGGGAAAAAGGAACACACGCAAAAATGTATTCCCAAGCTGATGCCAAAGGCCAGATGGATCTAAAGGCAATAAGCAATCAAAGGCAACCCTGGTTGCCTGGTCTGCATGGTCTGCTGCATGGTCTGCACCATGGATCTCCTTTCCTGCCCTCACCAGCCGTACCTGGAATTTGCAAAACGCGTCCTGAGGTCTCTGCCAAATGCACTATGAAAACCAAAATTCCCGTGGGACCATGCTGGTGGTGACAGCACCCTCCAGCATGGTGGAGGACACACTAGTGATGTCCCCCCCAGTGAGCTCCTCGCACACTGTAAGCTTGGCCAGCACCCAACAAGGCAAAACCCTCACGTCAGGAGAAACCGGGCCACGAGGACTTTAAAGGCCTGAGCGAGGACCTCACTGTCAGACCTTGATATGGGCTGCAGGTCCTGCCAAAGGGAATAAGAGGCCTTGATGTCCCCACAGCTCCCCAGCGGGTTTGGCAGAGCATCCCCTTCCTGAGCCAGCCAGCCCTGGCTCTTCTTCTAGCTCTCCCTGGACCCCGTGATGTATGACATGTGGGAACGCTCATATATCCAGTGGGCAGCCTCATTTATACAGTGTTTGAAAAATAGATGGTGTATGAAGTGCAATTTGGTGTTGTAGCAGAGTTCTGTCCCCCTTGGGGAGTCAGGGCATTTGATTAAAACCCTTTTATGGGAAATCAATATTTTACTCATTACAACTTTCATTCTTGGACCTAAAAACTACTGAGATGGACTTGTAAGATGGTGCACTACATGCATGCACACACAGGTCTATTCATTAGGGGAGTAATCCCTTGGCATTTATTTTTCTTTCATAAGCACACACAGAGGTAAATAAGCACCGAGAGGGTGTATTTCTCACGGGTTACCGACAGGCTGCAGCAGGGACGCACCTTGTACTGCTGGATTAAAGGCTCCCAGTTAGAAACACTGGTCCAGATCATCCCAAGATCCCCATCAAGGCAAGAAGAAGCAATCATCTTGGACCAAACTTCCACGTCCGAAACAGCCTGAAGTTTGAATTACACCCAAGGGCAGTGGCTGACACGGACAACCAGAGAGATGCTCAGTTAAATAAAAAGAATAAAGCACTGACTTGAGATTCATGAGATGCAGAGTTGGTTTCTTCAGCCTCTGCCCCCCCTGGGGAGTCGCTTTGCAGCTCTGTGCTTTGGTTTTCCCATCTGTACAATGGGTGGAAGACCCTGTCCTCCTGCGGGGGAAGGCCTGCAGAGAGACTCACCTTAGCTGCTGCAGGAGGAGTGGGATCATCGCTGGGATTTCGGCACGGAGACCGTTACCAGCCAGTCCCGGGCTCTCCCCAAGGGCAGTTACAGGGGCCGTGGGCAGGGCTGGAGGCAGCACGGCACAGCGCACCGGGCCGCTGCTAATTACCACCCCGCAAACACCCAGCAGCCAAACAAGCAGCAATAATAATAACAAAATAATATTTAATAATCCCTTCCCAAGGCAGCACTGATTTATTTCTCTAAGGGGTTACTTTGCCTCCTCCAGCCTGATCCATTAGTGCTGAAACCATAGCAACAGCCCGGATTGTACCACTACACACAAGGATGCACAGCCCCTGTCATCCGCCCCACCACCAGCAACCTGCCTTCATTCCACAGTGATGAAAGATGCTGAGGTCCCCCCCTCCAGCTTCTACCCCCTTCTCACAGACATAGGGGCTGGTGGCACCAGCTCCCTGGTCCCCATGGGACTCAGGGTGTCACCTGTGCTGGGATGTGTCTGCAGCACATGGGTTATTAAGAGCAGGCCTGAGGAGAAGGACTTGGGGGTGTTGGTGGACGAGAAGCTCAACATGAGCCCGCAACGCACACTCGCAGCCCAGAAAGCCCCCCTGCATCCCAGGCTGCATCCCCAGCAGCGTGGCCAGCAGGGAGAGGGGGGGATTCTGCCCCTCTG
>JAOXJM010000005.1:14940472-14953718 GCA_026413425.1 Tringa solitaria | reverse complement strand
CAGGTTGGAGGGGGCTTGGAGCAACCTGGTGTGGTGGGAGGTGTCCCTTCCCAGGACAGGGGGTGGAACTGGGTGGTCCTTAAGGTTCCTTCCAACCCGAACCATTCTACGTTAAGCAAACAGTCCCACCACTGCCTGGCTTGCCTACTTGCCTGGCTGGGGGCATTTGTACCAGGAGGGGAAACACAAGCCTGAGAGAGATGGGTCTGGAGAGCTTTAAGCCCTGCCAGCAGCTTGTCAGTGCAGCTCCTGTGATCAAAGTGTGGGCTTCTCCCCCCCTGAAGAGCTCCAGCTGAGGCAGGAGTTTAGGCCTGAGCTCCAGGGTTTGATGCTCTGGTCCCAGGAGCAGGATCAAACCCGCGCTGAGCCGATGGTATAGATAGATCTGCCGCAACGGGCTTCAAGGATGTTTGGAAGCAGCACGGGCTGGTACAGCTGAACCCAGCCAGAAAGTGGGCAGAGCTCAGCACAGGGGGCTTCCCTGTCCCCCAGCACATGGAGAAATGAGGGGTTGGACAACAGCCCTCTCGCTCCGACACTCTCTCCCAGAGCGCTGCTTGCCCCCATCATTACTGAACTATTCCCCATCAAGTGTTTGCTTTGAGGCTGCTCTCCAGGTACGGGACCTGATTATCCTCATCCTCATCAGGTTCCAGGTGAGTGGATGAAGAGCCCAGTTTGCCAACTGGCAGTTTCCAACCCCTTCCCAGGAGCAGCCACAGCTTTCCCAGGAGTCACAGCTCGATTATTTCCTTAGTCTGTGCCAGGCAGACCTCTCTGGCAGGGAGAAAAAAGGAGATTTCCCAATCTCCTTGTCTTTCACGGGTACCAAACACGAGAGAAGTCCCTCTTTCCCCCGTGACAGGCACAGGGGTGCTGTGCCCTGAGTGGCAGAAAACTCCTGGGCAGACAACACGCTGGCTCCCACTGCAAGAATACCCTGGTGCTACCAGGATGATTTCTGCATAGTTTTTCCAACTCCTACTAAGCCAAAGAGGAGAAAAATGAATAGCAGCTCTGTCTGGGAAGGAGAAAGATAGATGCCTGGCAGTAGCTCTGGCAAAGCACATCTTGGAGGCAATTTAGAACAACTCTACCACGCTGAATAACACCTGGGCAAGGAAAATGCCTTCTTTGCTTTGTGCAGTGATGGTGCTGCTCAGCAGGGTCCAGGCCAAGTAAGCTGGATCTATCACAGCCTCAGAGAAACACCCACTAAGACAGCATGGTGGGCAGGCTCCGGAGATGTCTTCTGGAGGGAGCTCAGAAGAGAGAGACAGCCATTCTTTCTGACTACCCTCCATATTCACCTCCACACTTATTTTCGAGGTTATTTGAACATCTTTCTTCCTTCTCAGCCAGCATTGAGGCCTCACAACCTTATCAAATGTATCCTCCTCCTCAAAGAGGGGTCACAGGCACGTCCAAGGAGCTGGGTCCTCATGAAGATAAAGACAATGAAGGATTTGATCTGACAACACCACAACTTGATCCCACACACCTGCAGGGCTGAGGTGCCGCTGGGACGCCTGCTCCGCAACTGGAACCAGAATATTTGCCAGGGAGTTCAGACTCTGCTCCCTGCCTGTGTTTTTCCTCTGGTTGGAGGTAAGCAAAATGAAAAGAAGGAACCGGAGAAGCTACTGAATTGAAAATGAGAAGCAAGCTGAGGGTTTGGGGTGGGTTGGTTCTTTTTTGCTTGGATTTAATAGCACTTGGATTAAAGTACTGAGGACCAGATACCCTCTTCCTGAGGGGGAAGAGGGCACCCCAGCCTGAGGGGGAAGAAGGTACCCCAGCCGGCTCCTCCACGAGCCTCTACCCACTGGGTGGGGACACCACAGGCGAACGCTGGAGGTGAACAACAAGACGTGATGGACTTCTCTCTTTCCTGAGCACACTTGTACTGAAATCGCTTTCTCTCGTCTCTCAGTGCCTTCATTAAGCATTTCCCTTATTTTCAGAGCAGGTGCTTGTTCCCATTCTTAATGAATCACTCCGCTGGCTTGTAAACAAGACCTTTATTAGCACCAAGCATGCACTTGGTTCTATTTATACATTTCCTATATCAATATTTGAAAACACACTACCCTATGCTGAATTCTTTCTCCATGCCCTTTTCCATCCCTGCTGCCTCTTTCCCAACCTCTCCTTTCTCTTCCCTGTCCATTCACAGCTTACACTCTTCCAGGTTTACCTGTGCTGATAAAAATCAACCCTAGATTTTATGTTTCCTTTGTTGGCCTGAATGAAATAATTGGGAACTTTCTTACTGAATGCTGGTCATTCAAAGGCAATCTTCACACCCTTCCATTGGTATAGTCCTTTACGTGCATCAGAAATTGGTGGGAGCTGAACACCTAAGTCCTCCAGGCAGACCTCTGAAAGTCTACTGGCCATCTTGCTTTGGAGAAAACTACACACCTACTTATTTATTGGATGCTTCTGCACCTTGTATTTTAAATTCTGATCTTCTTATTGTTGGGAATTAATGTTCTGGGGTTTAAAAACGTGAAAACAGGGTGCTGCTTCCCTTCTCCCACCAGCTGTATCCAGGGACAAGACTTCACAGTTTCCTTTACCACAAGTGCTAGGAATAGCTTTGTAATGTAAATAGGCACTTATGGTATTTTTAACAAGCACCTGCTTTATCATGCTGCCTAATGAGAGCCTGGACAGAAATGCAGTGAAAGCAAAGGAAGGTAAGACTACTATTTAAGGTAATTAACAGCAAATTAAATTAAACTGACACACACATATATTTGGGGCTTCTGCATCTAAGGCGAGCGTGCTGCAGAGATTTCATTATTCACATTTCCCATCATCTGTTTTTCCCAGCACCTACCTACCCAATTACCTGGGGAAGGAAGAGGGAAAAAGATACGAAAGCCAATAAGATAATTCTCATTTACATAATAATTTTTCAGCATTGTGTTTAATAGTCTGCGAGTTACTGTAGAAGAATATATAGTCCATTCTTTAAAAAGCTCCAATGCACTAATTGAAATTAAATTACATGGAACTCAGTCTCTGTCTTCTGTTCATTGGGAGATAATATGCAAGCCACAGTTTTATGTGTTATTATTAATATTGATAGATGAACCACTGTACTCACCACAGAACCACTTCCCAGATGTGTTTCCCCTTCCTTCAGCTGTAGGTGAGCCTAAAATGATGGTTTTTTCCCCATTAAAATGCCTCATTTGCTGCACCCAGGACTGCGATCCTTTAGCATTCAAGACAGTCATCACTGCAGGTAGCAGCGCCTATTTGCGGCATTAACACCGGGTAATGCAACTGCATTCTTTTTTTCACATTACCTTGCATATGTTATAGCTCAATTAATCTGTCAGGGTGACATTTCCATCACAAACAAAATTTAAGAGAGGTTAATGCTAGGTTGGCAGGCCCAGAAAGCAGAGCTCTTCCTCGGAAGAGGCAACAAGGCAGGACCTCCTTCCTCTCCTTCCCAGCCCATCGCGGGAGCTGCTGGGGTGGGAGCACGGCTCTTGCTGGTTCTTGCGGGAGGTTCAGGCTTCCTGGCATCTTGCTCCTTGCCTTCTCTCCCGGGCTGCTAACAAGGGAGCCAATTAGTGCCAGTTGTGATATGAGCACTTTTTTTTCCCCCACCAGGAGCTGGGTTGAAACCTTTAATTCATTTCGCACAGGCTG
The DNA here is from genome assembly GCA_026413425.1 of Tringa solitaria. Lineage (NCBI taxonomy): Eukaryota > Metazoa > Chordata > Aves > Charadriiformes > Scolopacidae > Tringa > Tringa solitaria. The sequence goes on along the minus strand of JAOXJM010000005.1, from coordinate 14,950,046 downwards.
AGGCACACGCGATCTTCAAGCATGGAAAAATAAAATCCACAAATTCTGGGGGTTTAGGGTATCCCCAAAGATTTTATTCTTTGCTTCAGACTTGCAGGTTTCATTAAAAAAAAAAAAAAAAAAGAAAAAAAAACCCAGAAAGGTTTCTTGCCCTTCTGATGGCAAAACTAATTTTCTTCATCTAAACTAATGCCAAGCCTCCCTGAGCTACTTGAGCTGAAATGAGCTTTCTCTCCCTGGTGGCCCTGGGAACTTGGAATAACAAGTTGCCAAGTGTGGACCTCGCTGCCCATCACATGGAGACAGCTTGCCGACACTCCAGGCACCTCATGACATTTCCCAGCACAAAGCAGAATAACCAAGGAGCTCTGTGCTCTTGTCTTTCAGGCTTTTATGATCTGGAGTGAAGAAGATGGGGATGAAGAGCCCACCCATCACTGTCTCTGTCCCTGGTGGCCCAGTTGCAGTCCAAGCTCTCAGCAGGTTCTGCTGAGGAGTACCTGGTCCTCACCTCACCTCCATCACATTCCAATGTAGGAAGGGCATTGATCTGCTTCTGTGCATCAATGCTACCTTCTGCTTGTACCTCTGCAGGGTTAAAGGTAAGATAAACTGTCTCTTCTCCTACAGGGCTCCTCCAAGACCTGGTTTCTCTCCTCCTGCAGACATCCTAGGACATGCAGGGCAGACTTTGGCTCTTGGAGGATGCCAAAAGAGGTCCCCTGGGACTGTGCAGAACAGTCCCAGAGGATGGTTTATACCAGGCAGCTGTCTCACCTATGCCCAGGGAGTCCTCCACTGGTCCAGCAGCACCGAGCAGCTCAGTGGAGGGTGCAGTGTCCCAAACACAAGGCTTTGGGGACTGGGATTTTACAGAAATACAAGGTACAATGCCCAGCTCCCACCAGCAGGGCTGGGGAGCATGACCACTGATTTTGAAGAAGGCTGGACCTAGTTTAGGCTGCAAAGTCCTGCCCTAAAGACTTAAGATCTTCTAGAAGGATGAAATTTCCTTTCAAAGAAACTGATCAAACACTAACAGGAGGGTATCATTTTCCATCAAGGTAAATGGGAATGCAGGCTCCCCCCTGTGCTTTAGATGAGTCATCAGGCAAACGTTCCTGAAAACCTCCTGTCAAATAGGCTTTACATTAAAGGCAGCATCAGAAAGCACAGAGTGTTTTTCTCAGGACATGTATTAAGTCCTGCAGCTAATTAATCCATGCATTTACAAAAGAAATGCTTGACAATACACACAGTTCAACTGAGTTCAAGATATGAAAGAAAATACCAGAATAGGAAACCTACACATCTCCTTTGGTCCACAATATAGTTCCTTAGCAGCAAATCCCAGAAAGAAACTTCTTTATTTTTCCCCCTCAAGTAAAATCCTCTGTGTCAAACCTTGTTTTTTTACTCATCCCACTGAACTTGTGGGTGTGAAAACTTGGGTTCTGCACAACCAACTTCAATTGGAATGCACTTGGGAAAGACCATTCCCCCCAGTGCAGTTCTTGGTGGAGATGCCGAATATTTGAGTGCAGAGGAAGCAATGCAGAACTTCCTCAATGACACGGCAGATGTATTTGGGTCCCTGGCTGGGACACGCATAAGAAGAATCCAGCCAGTGGAGGGTGGAGATGTGGCATTGGTAGTTGGTTCACTGAGGTCCAGCTCTTGGGTTGGGTGTTCACACCAGCACCTCACAGCTTCTGTGGCAATAGCAGAGGATTCTGTGCAGGGCTGAGTCCCCTGTCCTTGGGGGGAAATCCAGCCCAGCTGGGGGAGAAATAGGATGAAGAAACCACCTAGTCGTTGGAGATGACAGCTTTCCAAAGAGAAAATGGATTTTATGGAAGTGATTCCATTAACTACCCCATTCTCCAAGAAAAAGTAGACCCACAGCAATGTGAAGGGAGAGGGATGGAAGCTACAGTGTGAAATAAAATTAAACTGGTTGTTCCAGCAGGTGCTACAGCCATATGAGTTCTTGAATAGCATGGCCATGAGAGCTGTGCCGGTTTGGCTAACGCTCACTGCAAATACTGACCACCTCCACCTTCAGTGGAGCCTTCCACTGTACAGGCATCTCCAGCAATAGCTGGGAAGGCGTGAGCTCTCATGATCCAAGACGGACGAAGCTAAGGATCACAACATACCAGGAGCATGTTGACACTCGGCTTGGAGGAGAAAGAAGGAAGAGGTTGGAACAGGGTGGGTATTTAAGAAATGGCAGCAGTCACAGGTGTAATCCCGGAGCTCAGACTCCATGGGATGAACGGCGCTGCCCCTTGCTTTCCGCACCACGCAGGAATGTGCCCTGCCTAATTCTTTCCTGGAGTGGAATTGGGAGTCAAATTATATTAATTGCTAGTTTACTAGTTTTATGAGGCTTCTGTAGGGTCAATAATTCAGTTTGTAGCTGTGTAGTGCAGCTATATTGATCATTCCTTTTATCAACAAATGAGGGCTGTTTACAAAGTTCTGCCTTGATGGCGTGGGGTTTAAAAGCTGACCAGACTTGAGGGCAGGGGGAAGGATTACACGGACCCCTAACACCAGTGACAGTGTCACGCCTTCTCCACCACCAGTCAATGAGCTCCCTGGAGCAGTTTCATCTCCCAGCACTCACATCTGAACCACGGAGAACGTGGGCCCAGGCTCAGTCCCAATGGGATCTAGAAGGAAAACATAACGCCTGCCCATCAGGCAGCCTGTGAAAGGGCACCTGCTGTCCCAGGGCTGGAAGCTGCCCCTGTGCCACACACACCAGTGCTGGCTGGGAGCACAGGCTGGCTAAGGGGGGGGTTTCCCTGCAGGGAACACATCAGATGGCCAGTGGGAGTGAAAAAATCCCATTTATCGCTGTGCATGCAGCTATGTCCATGCTTACAAGTCCCAGCTCTCAGGGCAGCCTTCCCATGTGGGCACACAGCTCCTGCATCGCTGCCACTGGCACCCCATGGGCACGAAGTACCGATGGAGATTCTCTGGCCCAGCCTGTGCCTCCCTGGGCAGACATGGATGGTGGGTCTCCATGGGAAGAAAAAGGAAAGAGGAAATAATACTCTATTTAATACTCTAATAAATACCTCAAATTCATCACTGACACCATTGTGGGTTTTCAAGCTACTGAATCTTTCTTTTTCAGCTTCCCAGAAACACACAATCACATATAACATTTGCCTGAATAAACACTCACTTCCAGTTCTTAGCCACAGAGTAAATATGGGAAAGATGAATAGGAGAAGATACCGATCAGCTACTGAACGGATTTAAGAAGGAATTAATCCAGTCTTGTCATTTCTGTGTTCAGCAATGCTCAGTCTACACAAAAAGGGCCTCGGAGAAGCAGATAGATGCTGGCCACCGTGTGTGCAGCCTAACTGGTGCAAGGGACAGCAGCTCTGATGCTCTGATCTCTGAGGTCCTAAGTCCTGAGGTCAGGAATTGGGGTTGTCGGGGCTCTGACTGTGCAGGCCTGTACCTCAGGATGATGTTATTAACACACAAATCTCCTTTCCCCTCTCCTGTCTAGTTTAGGCAGGACAGCGGGTACTGGAGATGGTTGGGACAGGGCAGCCAGGAGCCAGGACCACCCAAATGGTACGGGGGCTGCTGAGACCTCTTGACTTGCCTCTACACAAAGACCGCAACAGTTGGGCAGGTAGGGGACAGAGTAGATCTCAAGTTACTCCATGTGGCTTAATTATTTCATAATAACATCTTTAATGCATCTTATGAGCTTTGAAGGACTCCTTTCATGCCTAATTGCAAGGCTTTCTGAGAAAGCAATCACTGCTTAGAGGCATTTTCCAAGGATTTTTCTGTCTTTTGCCTTTGTAACATCAGTCAAGCAAACCTCTACAGAGCAGTCTCTGTAGTCTGGCTCCCTTTTTAACCTCTCCTGCAGAACCCTTGGATATTATTATCCTTTTCCTATTTGTTCATGTCTTATGGGTACAGATGCTTATTTGGAGCTTGCATTAGCGCGCGCGCACCAAACAAAGAGAAGACATGAAAGGAGCAAAGAGAGCAGTTAAGTTGAAAGCCCCTCGCATGGGCTTGGAAGTTATTTGTTACCAAATGAGAAGCGATCTTTCATCTGCTTTCACCCGGGGCCGCGGCGGGGAGTGGAGGAGGAGGAGGAGGAGGGCAAGCATCCAGCCGCAGGTGAGGAACCTCCGCCGGCGACTCCGGCGCAGTCTTGGGTGGGAGAAGGCTCCCCCGGGGTGTGTGTTGGAACACTTTACCCCCAGGCTGCAGCACTACAAAGACTCACGCTGAGCGGAGGCATTTTCACCACGTCGGTCACTCCTCCTGGCTTACGGGAACAGTAAAGTTGAGCCTAGTACCCCCGCTGTGCCTTGTGTGCACACACAACGCTACCAGCAGCTGCCTGGCAGGGCGTGCTGAGCGGCTACTGCACCACCAGCAGCCCTAGCCACCCGTGGCCACTCACCGCAGAAGAGCCGAGCCATGGGAAGAAGAGTTTCCCCTCATTCTGTGATTCTGTGATTCATTCTCCAGTCACCCCAAGGCAAGGCTGGAGGGACGGGCAGAGCTGGGTGAGGAGATGCAGCAAGATGAGCCTCACACAGGCCGTGGGAGCCGTCCTCCCCCAGTGAGCAAGGACAGGATGTTCTCCATCCCTCATACCAGAGTGGCTTCACAGACCTCCTGGGACTAAACACACAGCAACTGTGACCTTTTGAAGCTATCTTCCACTGAGTAATAGTTCTCTCTAATCACATAACCTTTAATTGTTTCATAATAAACACATTCCCTCAGTAGTCAGTGGGAGTTGGACACAAGGGCTCCACTGCTCATAGAGTCTGCTTTGCTCCAGTTGCTCCTGTGCTACCGATCCTGGAGACACCCTTTGTGTGGTGCCCAAGCCCACTTTAAATAGAAAGACTAAAGGGGAGAGGGCTACCTACTACATTGCTGGTGTTCCAAGGGACAGTAATTCTGCTCCCAACCAGCCTGATTTGCCTACATTTTGACCGGAAAGCTAGCTGGTGGCTCCTCAAAGTATTTCATGATTACTTCTCGAAGTACTTCAAGAGTCGCTGCTCCAGCTGAGAAATACCTGAAGATCTTCTCTTAATACCTGACCTATACGTTCACACCTCTCATCTCTGCAGAGTGACCTGGAGAGTTCCGTGATGGTACCACCAGGTACGTTCCTTCTTACTACAAACAACCTGCATGGCCCATCACACATGAGCCCTAAGTCCATATTGGGTTCACAGCTGGAAGGATGTGAACAGAGGGTCAGCGCATGGCAGTAAGTGCCATAACCATGGAGCATGACACCCTTCAGCCCCTCCGTGGTGGCCTGGAGAAGTGAGAAGCACTTGGTGGTTGTGCCCAGGCCTGCGTTCTCCTGATCTGGAGAAGTGGTCCTGGTGGGGGTTTCCTTCTGATGAGGTGGGGAGGAAGCATTAGGAATCAAGGCCATCCTTTGATGACCCTTGTTGTACATTCAAAATCCAGTTTTACAGCAGAGAGTCAGGCATTGCTTTCCTAGCTACATTTTTTCCGTCAGTTCTGGAAAGATAAGCAGCAAAGCAAAAGACAGGAATCATAAGAATGGCAAACCCACCCAGGAAATGGTCTTTGCACAAAACCCGGGGAGGTTTGATCTCTTATCAGACAACATCAGCCTGCCATGCTGCCACAGGACACGGAACCCATTTAGATTTCCTTTTGATCTGGTAAAGAGATACCAGATCTGCTGCAGAAGGTGTATGTGTACACATCTGTCACACAAAAACCACAGCTGGCACCTGCAATACCTCTGCTGAAACCGCACACAGAAAACACGTTGCGAGCAGTTTGGTTCTTAAAAACACAAGCTCAGAAAACCAAGATCTCTGAGAAGTGTTCTTATGAGAATAAAAACAAGTCCACGGAGTCTTACTGCTTTAGATGTGATGAGGATCCTTTCATTCTCCATCACCACCTAAGTAGTTTTCCTGACCATGAGATCACAAATCAGTTCCATGAGGAACATCCCTGGAGACAGTCACTGCCATCAGGTGCTGCTTCTCCAAGCTGCTCGTTAACTGGGCTTTCTGAGTGCTGCTGCTCTGCCTGCTCGCTGCTTCAAAACCCAAAGGGAAGGGGGTTTTCTGCTCAAGATTTTTCATTTCTTATTTACCTGTTTATTTTTGTTTGAGAAGGAAGCAGACACTTCATTTGTGCTGTGAACGGAAATCAAACCAAGGATTCCCTGGGCCTGCATCTCACGAGGATCGGTGTCAACACCAGCCTCCCAGCTCCGCCAGCATTGTGAGCCCTCAAACATACCACAAATGCTAACTCCATAGCACACCACACCAGCCCACTGACCCTAAAGCAGGAGGGAGGAGTTGATGCCATCCTTTGAGCTTTTAGCCAAGGCCAGATCTCAAGACCTCTCTATTGTTCCAGAGAAGCTTCCCACATTTGCAAAGAAAACTCACCTGCAGGCTTTTGTTGGTTTTGCCAGAGTCACCCTGACGCTCCCACACTGTAGATCGTGTCCAGAAGTTGAAATAACACTAGGCAGCAGAATTAGACTTAAGGGAAAGAACAGGGTGCTATTATGTGATAAATCAAAGCATTCAGTCACGAGGCCAGAAACATTTGCATCAGAGGGAGCTCAGAATAGAAGCGGAGCATCAAAAATTTTGGCCACTGGTCTACCAGAAAGATCTTACAACCCTAGTGTTTCAGGGCTGATTTTAATAGCCAGGTCTCAGTAGTTGTAAACTCTGCAGTCAAGGCACATTACACAGACTCTTTTCCTACAAGTCCATCCAGGGCTTCACCTGGTCCAGCTCCAGGAGAGAAGGTCCCAACAGCTCTGGCGTAGCTGCTTTTGGAGAATACGTAGTCAAGCAAGATCTGCGGGAATCTCTGCACTTACATTAGTGTCATCCTTCACCTTGATGATAACTAAAAATAAAGTGCTGCAATAATCAACTAGATTGACTAAGACAGATGCTGCTTTTAACATGTGTACTGTAATTAACTTACACAAGGCTAGAAAGCTCCATCTCAGCCTCTTCCCACAGTGGAGGAAGTTTGGCTTTCTAATAATAGGAGCTGGTAACACATGTTGAATTATAAAGTAATCAAAGTTGGTTTTGGCAGGAACAATCGAGATTTGTCGTGGTTCCATTTAATCTCCAAGCCTGACAGGCATTCACCTCCCAATGGACCAGCAGCTTTTCACGTAGCTCCTTCTGAATTTCTCTCCTCTGGCACAAGGTCGGGCACGAATTCCTCGCGGTGGGAGGTGTGGGGGGGAGAGAATTGCTTTCTCTGACCCTCCTCTTGACAATGCGTGTGCTGACTTGCTCTCACGTGCCATATGGTTTGCACACACTAGTTAGCAGCCACACACACACATCGCTGTGTGCGCACACCCACACAAAACCTGGTGCCGCTATAAGCCACCGGCTTCAGTCGGGGATGGCCTCACCCTGAACTGTCACATTCGGGATTACACGGCGCTGTTTGAGCAGTGGATAAAAGATGCTTCACCGCCCTCTTCCATTTTCCAGCCCACAATGTCCTTTCATTGCCTTTTGCGGCTGGTGACACAGATATCCGTCGTTATTCTGGGACACAGCCTTGACAACAAGTGTTAGCTCTTTCTGGTTTATTGACTTTACTCACAAATTTTCCCCTGGCCCTAATTTTTCAGATCCCAATTCCAATCAGTCTTAGCACCCTGCCCTGGCACCCCAGCCCTCCTTGGATCATCACTGGTATCACCAGTTCCCTCCCGCACGCCTGGCCTTCCTTCCTCTACAGCTCTCCTTGCTTACTCCCTCAACCCTTTGCTTGGCCAAATCACATCTTTTGGTAGCCATCTAGCAGGAACGCAGTTCAGGCAGCCAGTCCCTTGCTGGCTTTGATCTCATCAGCTCAGCTAACATCCACAGCAACTAGGTGAGAGCAAGGCTACTTTTGTATTCTAAAAACCCAGAATCCATACTGAACTGTTAATTTTTGGTTGCTAGACCATGTCCTGTCCCTTTTTCCTAGTGTTTCTTGCCAGGTTAAGAAGCCCATAATGCCCTCACATCTCTAGCTTGCCTTGTCAAGATGCCCTCCTTCACACAGCCCAGTGCACGCAGAGCATCCTGGAGGGAACAGGAGCTGTCTCTCTTCATCTCACCACTTCAGATCAGCTCGACTAACAATAACAGACCTTCTTTTTCTGCTTCTACATTTGCTGCCTGCATTTCTCTGTGCTTTTAGATTTGCAGAACCATTTATTCTAGTCTGACTCCTATTTTCTGCACATAAAAAAACCCACTGGCACAACAATATTTGTGCACTGTTTGAGTGTGCTCCAAATCCCTGCTCTCGAAGGGACATCTCCAAGGCAGAGAAATGTGGCTGCAATGGGCTCACACAGACAGCCCTGGGCTACAAAGGCTGCATCTCCCAAAGCCCACCCTCAACACCCATCACGTGCAAAGGCCTCAATACACTGAGATGCTCAGGAATGAGCACCCTCCCAAGCTCCTGCACCTCCACAGTTTCCTATCTTTGGGGATTTGCAACTTTGAAGTCCTACCGGGGACAGCCAGCACCTGAAAACCTCGCCTCAGAGTCCTCAGACATTAACTGGAAGCAAGCAATGGGGAGTTTACTCAGCTGCAGTTAAAGAGTTATTTTTAAATATTTTTTTCCCCAGTTTTTACCTCATTACGATGCCTGACAAAAAGTTTTTAGCCGTGTCCACATTGCATAGTGGTGTCCACATTGACCTGACTTCCACCAGCACCTTCTGCCTCCTGGGGTGGAGGAGTGAGCTCAGGATCCACCAAGCACGCAATGCCCTGGGTAGACAAAGATACAGATGAGCTTTCCTGACTGCCTGCTCCAAGGAGACTCAACAAATTCAGCTTTGAGTTTATTTTGGTGTAAGACCTAGCCTATCTCTTGCCGCTCCCTTATTATTTATTTGTTAATTTTGGCTATTATGCAAAGCAGTGGTCACTCACAGCACAAGTGCTGAGAGGAGTCACTCTGAGGATTACACAAGGTAAATCAGTGTGGTTTCCTTCTGATGTATTAAACAAGGAGAAGGCATAAAGCAGGAAAGCATTCTTGTAATGGGAGAGACGGACACGCACAATGAAGATGGAGAGGCAGAATGTAACCACGTTAACTAAACAAGCCCTGCAGAGTTGACTGTCCCTCATGACTTTTATCCCTATCTGTTGAGCTTCCTAATGAGGACACGTGACTTCATTTGGCTCTGGCATCACTTCAGCCGATGCAAATCAGGTTTGCTCCTGTCTGCTCTGTGTGTTAACGTTGGCAACAGGCAGGTCGTGTCCCTGATGCCCTCATTAGAGGCAGCCCTGGGCGATCCGGGTGCCTGCTCCACCGCACTCAGGCACATCTCAGGAAGTAGGGCTTAGCAACAGGTCCTGAGCATGCCCAAACCAGGGTATATGAGTATAGAATCACAGAATGGATAGAGTTGGAAGGGATCTTAAAGATCACCCAGTCCCACCCCCTGCCCTGGGTAGGGACACCTCCCACCACACCAGGTTGCTCC
>JAOXJM010000005.1:14872457-14897484 GCA_026413425.1 Tringa solitaria | reverse complement strand
TGGACTCAATGATCTTAAGGGTCTTTTCCAACCTAAATGATTCTATGATTCTAAAAACTACCCAGCACATGAAAGGAACAACCTATTTCTGAAGGTCTTCAGAGTCTTAGGACAACCGAAGCATATTAGTGTTATGGAATAAAAACTTGTGTGTGTGGTGGCTGGTTTTGACAAATCTCTTTGTAGATAATCTGGGTGGCTACAGACATTACTTCTTTGTCCACCTGTGATCTCAGGGATGCAGATGGTCAGCTTTCCAAGAGAGTATTAGGAAAGGGTAAGGCAAGTGTTAAACTCTTCTGAAAATCCTTCCTAACCACTCTTTTAACTGTAGTTCTGTGGAGATGCTGGTGTTTTAACTCAGCGGCCCGAAACCTAAGCATTTTAGATGGAAACAAACAGAAACTATTCTTGCCTTACTGACAGCCTACATATCAAATTGGAGCAGATACAGTACTTATTTTCAGACACTGTCTGTCAAATGTAAGAACATTGTTTGAACCACTTTAGAAAAATCAAAATGTTTAATCTAGAAAAATTTGAAACATAACATCAACACATCCATCCCCCTTTTCCTTACAGGATTAGCTGCTGATGCAGGGCAAGTCCATGTAGGTCTGGTTGTTCTAGAACACTGTGTTTGGTGAGAAAATTATTTCTTCCTAAATATTAACCTTTTTTTCTTTGCTTTCAACTGTTGGTGACAAGCTCACACTGACTCATATATTATTCCTATTTTCTTCATTGAGATACTTTAGTAAAGTAAACTGTCATGAAAGAAATCAAATAACTTTTAAAGGGGGTCACGTGCTGGTGTGTGTGCTGACACCAAACAGCTATATAACCTTGGTGCTACACTTTGGTTCAATCCTGATTCTGCTCAACAGCTTCACCTCTTATCACCTCATCTAGCTCGGTTTTGCTAGAAATGGGTTTGGCCCGATCTGGTAACTCCTGAGGCTTCTTCAGTTTTATCTTTTTCTTATGCAAAAGAGGAAAGTCTAAGCCCCAACAACAAAGTGTGTGAGACTCTAAACCAACTGCATGAAGTCCTCAACCCTCCATTTTAATAGTTGAGGTTTGCCTGCATCTTGTAAATGGGATTTAATATAATTTCAAAAAAATCTCTTTAGTGTTGAGTAGTTATGCTTCACTAAAATATCAAGTCTCTCCTTGTTTCCTAAGGTCAAAGCCTTAAATGTCCTGAGTTTGAGACTCCCACAGAACTGCTGTCATTTGGGAGAGGTCAGTCTCCTCCTGAGTTCAATACTTAGTATTTCACTGGGGTTTTATTTTTATTTTTTTTTAATTTTTTTTTTAAACCTGTTCCTGTGTTGGAAAACAGCAAAGACAAGTATATACTCTCCATTTCCTAGCTCTCTCAGGACTCTGATTAACCTGCTGCTTATTCCCTTTCTAAGGTAAATTCATGGATTTGTTCTCTCTCTGTAGGAGAATAAAAAGAGTTATTCCTACCCCTGCCCTGTGAGTCTCTGCCAAGCCCATGCTAGCTGTTCTGCAGGGCCTGGGGGACAGCAGGCAGGTCCTCATGAGGTTATGGTACTGCTTTGCATAGGAACATTGTACTGCTTAGTAATATTTGCCATTCATTACATTCATTTGGTTCTTGTTGGCCACAGAACCAAAAATATGAAATGTTAAAATAAAACTTGTAATACAGCATTGGACTCTGTAGTAATAAGACAGATGGTATACAGGGTGCAAATGACTGATTTTAAAGCTGTGTCTTAAATATGACTCTCCACTGGGCAGCCACATTCAAATTAAAACACTGACATCCCTAGGGCTTGGCGTGGCTCTGAGCAGTGGTTGGAATCTATGATGTGTCCCAGATCTTTATAAAATCAGGATTAAAGACCTATAACGATGAAGGCAGGGCTGGGGACTCTGAAGCATTTGCTTGTTTGAAATTTCAACATACCGTCCGCAAATACGTGCCCTTTCTCAGGTGCCCCTGTTGATCTCTTGCATCTTCTGTACAAGACAAAGTGGTGTGGGGAGGACACCACCATGTTCAGCAGATGTCTGGGCTTTCTGCTTTGTTAAAATCCATTAAATTTACACCCATTATTATAACATGCAAATTCCTTGGCTAAGAGGAGAAGGAAATGCAGATTTATTTTCTTTTTCATAATCATTTTTTCTAGTCACAGGGCAGTTGGAATAAAGTGTTCTCTTTCAAATGAAAACAAAGGCATAAAAATAGATCTTCAGAGCCTAGAAGAGTGTCAAGAAGATCTTTAAATAAAACCCCTCAGAATACTCTATTTTCAAATTTGCTGCTTCAAATAGATTCACCACCTCGCCTTCTCTCCAGAGATGTTTTTATCAGATCCAAAACTAAAGGACATTTAGTCAGAAAACCTTAAGTGATGCGTTTCTAACAACTGACTATAATGCCTTAGCCAAAATCAAACGTCTGTATGGGAACATGTATCTACAGGTTTCTTTGCAGTTTTCACTGGGCGCAGTTGTCCTCATTCCTGGCCCCTGCTATTAAATTGCTGCGGAGACGGCTGCACTTTGGTGATATATGAAGTGATTCCAAATAATCCACTGTCAATGGCACTATTTTTCTTTACGGAAAGCCCCTTAGCTAGAATGTGAAGCTTGGCAGGCAAACAAACCGGTGCCAAACTCGCTCGTGGATGAAAGAGGAGGAAAATCTCAGGGCTTATTTGGTGAGATGAAATTAATATATTTCCTGGGCAATGTTGATCACCATATTCTCTCATGCTGTGGGTGAGGCTGAGGGTCACCTGAGTGGGCAGGGTGACTGCTGACCACTTAAGGCCAGGTATCCTCATGGTCGTTGAGCAGAAGAGCAAACATCCTCAGGATGCAGCCTTCAGGAAGGCAAAACCATCATAGAGTTCATGGCCCAGAGAGCTGGGTACCTAAGTTGCATAAAGCTGCATCCTTGGTTCACTCATTAAGCACCCTGGTGACCAAAATCTATGTCTCAAGTCTTGAAAATGAGTTTCATTCCCCTTTCTCTGTGGTTGATGAATTACCATGGACACGCTAGTGCCTGTCCAGTGACGCTGCCGACTCTTCTCTGTAATTCTCTTCTGCCCAAGGAAAATCCTGGATCTGAGCAATGGAATAGGTCAGAGAAATACAAGCATTGCCAGGTTGGCAGCTAGAATTTCTCACTTGAGCAGATTGTTGTTGCCATTCCAGCACCTCCAGCAGCGGGCTGGCTTGAGCAAGAATGCTGGAGCTCGGCAAATCTAGCTTTTGGTTTCTGGCTTCTCTACAAACCTGCTGTGTGAATTTTGGCAACTCGCTTAATTTCCCTGAGCACGATCCAAAACCTGGGGAAGTCAAGAAGAGTCTTTCCTGGAGCTTAAATAGACTTTAAATAGGCTTTTTAGGTCTCTGTTTCTAGTCTATAAAATGGTAAATGCGCTCTCCCTCATATATTGGTTGTAAACCCTGCATGACAGGGTTTGTTTCTTACTGCTAGCACAACAGATCCCTGCTTTTGGTTGGTATTCTGCAATTTGGAGGTGAACATAACCCATGACCACCCCACAGATACAGGAACTCAGCTGGGTGGCAAGGACCATCCTTCCAAATTTTATGCTGCTCGTGGATGGGAAAAAGTAAAGCTGATTCCCACTGTCTGGAAAAACAATTCAGGCAAAATTAAAAACAACAGGAGAAAGGGTTCAGGTACTTCTATTCTTTGTGGCTATGGTTTGGCTTCTGCTCAGATGATACCAACCCACAAGAACAATCTTGTTTGTGCAAACATTTCCCTTTACCTGTTTTTCGTGTATTTTGTCGAAATGGAAGGGCTAAAAGGGCCCCCCTTGGTCTTCCCAAGGCCTTGATCTGCCCCACTTGTGGGGAGAGATGGGTTCTCATTGATTTCATCGGCGCCTGGCCCTGGCTGCTCATTGGAACCCTGGGAGCACAGTCCGGGGGTGTAAAATCCTTGCCAGGAGGCCAGGTGGCTGCAGCAGCCCAACCCTCTGCCCTGCCAAGCAGTGTTTACTAATTACTGAACCGATCACACGTCCTGAATAGAAGGACTTGGACGGCTCATATTTACCCACTAAAAAAAAAAAAAATACAACCACCCGGAGAGGGTCTGGGTTAGGCTGGTTGTAGGGGGTTGCACTGGTAGAGGAAGAACAAAAATATTAGAATGATTTAAATAGAAAGAAGGGTTCCTGCAGGCATCCCCCGGTCTGTGAAGGGCTTTTGCTTACAGTATTACAGCAGAGCATCCTTCAGTGTCAGAGCTGGATTCCTTTTTTGTCCCCCGGTGTTTGCCATTGGGTAGAGACAGAGCTGGGACCGCGTTTGCATCGCTGCCTAGGAACCGGGCAGAAGTCCTTGTCTCTCCCTGATTTCCTCCCTTCCTTTCTATCTTCTTCAGGTATCCGTGATTAAAAATGTCTTCTTGCACCTCCAGCACAGCCCAGGGAGTGCAGCTGAACCCAGAGGTCTGCTGTGCATTCCTGCGGTGCTCAGTAAATGTCACGGCAGGGGAGAGCCAAGTGACACTTGTTCCTAGCAAGCCACAGGGCTGGGGACATCAGTTCCAAGCCACTATGTTAGAATTCAAGTCCCCTTCTTACACAAACTGTCCTTATGGCCTAACGTAAAGGTGACCATGACCATTCTGTTCCTACAAGGAGGATGCAGCTGAGAAGCTGAGCTGAGACTGTGTCTCAGGCTGGCCGGAGTGGTGTTTGTTGGGTCACAGATGGATTTGGGTCCAGATTCTGGAAACTGTGGTGTTATCCAGGATAGAGTGGCAGGACATGAGTAGCCCTGGGGTGGATCTGAGGTGGTTTGGATAGTTTGGATGACAGATTTTTGGGTTCTTTAGTGGCCAAGGAGAGGATTATGTGGGACTGTAGGGGGGGACACACACACTGAGATTCAACTCTGAGATGGAGGATTAGGGAGGAGTTGGGATGGAAAGACAGGATGTGGGCAGGAATGGTTAGGAAGGACATGGTGGGGACACTTCTGTGTCTCAGTACTGAAGCAGGGCTCAATGTGAAGGCAAGGACTGCTTTCCCCTTACTGTGTGCCTTTGCTTTGCTTCTGGAAATCCAGTTGCTCTGGACATTCTGGCACAGGACTCCAGGTGTGGTGCCCGGGTAGGTTCCTGTGGTGAGAGAAACACAGAGAGGACACGAAGCCATGTGGTTTCATGCCTTAAACTACAGAAGTCCTCAGGTCACCATGTGGCCTAGCCAAGAAGCAGCAGGTTTCTCCACGCTCCTAGTGTACTGCTGCAGCAATTTATGGCTCCCATGAACTGTGCTCGTTAAAAAAAGTGTCTGTGAAAGCATTTCTCAAGAAAAGTCTTTCTGGCATATTTTAATGGAGAAGGAGTGAATGTATTTAAGTGGTGCACTAGAAATCTGCTCCGTGCTTGGCAGGGAGTTGTTGCCCACCACTGTGACATAACAGAGGGGAAATGCACTTTTCACCGTGAACTCTTTATTACACGGTGAAAGACAAATCTGTGCCCAAGAACACCCACTGCACTCAGCGTAATTTGGGGCTCTCCAGAGCGGCTTACAGTTCAGCTGGCTTTTGCTTTTGCAGCTGTGTTCCTGAGGTCAAATCTAAGGCTGTACAACTTTCACTGGCTTCTGAAAAATGTAGATTTAGGATTCTTTTTTCCTCATCGGCAATTTTTATCCTTTCAGTGCCACCATAAGTTCCATTAGCCTAGAGTTAAGCTGAGGTTACAGCGTTGGATGAGCATAATAAAATGCACTACCTTGACTATGGAAAGTATTTCTCTCACGGTGCTTTAAGAGGTCTGTAAAGCTGTGATTAAATGATATCTAAGTTTAGCTCTTCCACAGTGTTTTGCTGAGAGCAGAAGCAAAACCTTGTTGGGACCTTCTCTTTAGTGCACCACTCTCACAGCAAGACGCAGAGCCATCAGACCTAGCAACTCTGCTTATTTTAAGCCAGCAACAGCTGAGGTGCCAGTAGTCCCAAGGCAAATACCTGTAATGTGATGCTCACGTAAGTGACGGCCTGGTTCGTTCTGCTGCTCCAGGGAATGTGTTGGTCTGTGATCGGGGAGCAGCTGGCGGCAGAGGGAGGGATGAGAAATGCCTCCCCAGCGAGGGAGCTGAGTGCTTCCAGAGGCATGAGCTGTGCAGAGTTTGTTAAAGTGAAACAGCTGCATGCAAAAAAAAAAAAAAAAAAAAAAAGAAGAAATTGAAGAAGTCTTTTCTCCAACCCAGTGGATAATCACGGCTGTTTTGGTTTGGGTTTTTTTGTGGAACAGCAGCAAGATAAGTCTTGCTTCTTTTCTAGTGTGTTGTTTCATTACTGAAGTCTCTCAGCTTCCTTGTGGTTTACTGGGAGGAAATCCTTCCCCTTGGGCCTGATGCACCACATGGCCAAGCCAGGGCGATGCTCATCTCAGCTCTGCGTGCCATTCACAGCCACTTCTGAAGGGACACATTCACTAAAAGAAGGCGGCTCGTGTCCCAGTCAGGGCAACATCCTTCTCCAGGGAACCTGAGCACAGCAGTTGAGTGGTCATGAAAAATCCCTGTCGCTTTCCTGTGTGAACTGCCAGACATAGCCAGGAGCTGAAACCCATGACTGAAGAGGGCTGGGGATTAACACCAGCGGCTCAGGCTCCTGCAGCCAGAAGACTCAGGGAGGACTTTCTCCTGGAAGTGAGCAGAGCAGTTGTCTTTGAGGCTGAAAAAGTAGAGCGTGTTGCTGGGGTGTTATTTTAACAGGGGTTGTGTAACTTCACCTTGTTCTGAACTCCAAAATCTTTCTGGCTGGGAACAGGAATGCTGCCATAGCACGGAGCCTAGAAGCAAGAAGCCTTGGAAAGTTCCCAGGAAAGCTGGTGAATCAAAGATGTGCAGCTTAATATAGAGACAATGTTTAAATGGGAAGCAAAACACCAAGGTCTTAGATGCAGAGTCCTTACAAATTCACAGTATTATTCACTTTCACGGCTTTCTCTCCCTCAAAAGAGGCAGATGTGTAAAGATCCCTTAATGTGGCAAAGAGAGGGGCCATAAAGTGATTCCCATGGGAATGATTTGCCCATTTGCAGCAAAAGGCTATACCTCATAAGACTAAGTCCCCATGGTGCTGTGTATTTGAGACAGTCCTCACCCAGCGAGTGAAGAGTCCGTGTGCCATGTGCGATGGGAAAGGGGATCCGAAGGTACAGGAAAGGAGAGTGACTTTTGCGTGGTCACAAACGGAGAGTGGCAGAGCAAGGCAGGAAACGTCGTGGGTCTGTGCCAAAGGCAACGAACCAGCAGGCTGCTTCCAACTGCAAGGATAGGGAGGGGAAGGGCTAAAAGGGGAGGTCCCCTTCTCCTGCCTCATTTGTGCTTGGGGAAACTGTTCTATCCATCTTAGTCCCAATCCTGACATCCCATCACTGCGTTTGGAGCAAAGTTTTCTACTCTCTCAGGCGTTTCCAGTGGAGACCTGCTTCACAGAACATGTCTGGCTATGTGCTCTAAATCTTTCTCCTTCCAGCAGAGCCAACAAACCATTTGCAAGTAGATTCTAGTCCCATAAGTGATTCCTTCCAGTCTCTGTGACAGCTCTAAGTGTTTTAAACTGAGCAGTAAGTGTTATCCACGAGAAAATCTTGAAATCACAGTTATTGTGCAGGATGTGAGAGGGACCTGCCAGCCACAGGTCATGGTCATGCTCTGCCAAAAATGCTTGAACTCGGGACCTTGTTACCAAGCACACACTTGCTGGGGCAGGTCACTCTTTTCATTACATTTTCTGCTTTCATACAGCTTAAGATGGGAGGCTTGAAAGAAATGTCTCTTTCTTTCAAGCAAGCCTCCTCCTGGAATACTTAACTCAGCCTCTAAATAGACAGAAAACTCACTCAATTGAAAAGGACTTTGTGTTACCCCTATAAAACTTTCATCTGACGCCCTCCAAATGCACTGGAAGAAATATCAAGGCAAAATCATTTATGAGAGCATCGCAGAGCTTAAGAGGCATAAATGTCAGCCCATCCACAACACCCTGTCACTCAGTTGAGCTGCTGGTCCAGCAGGCAGGGAAGAATGGACATTTTTTTCTTTTCTGTCCTCCACAAGGTCCTGTTTCTATGGAAAGCAAACTGCTCCTCTCATGGGAGACCTGGCAAGGTGGAGTGGGCAACAAGGCGAGCTTGCTAAGTCTCTTGAATGGGGTGGGAATACCCCCAGAAGCAAACCGGTTTGATGTGTCCAGGGCATGTCTAGGTCTCCCCCGGTCGAAGGGAGCCCTGCTCACAATTTAGGCTTGGCAAAATGAAAGCTTCGGGTCTGACCTTGCCGAAAGACATGGGTAAGTCCTTAAGTATGTGTTCTCTTAGTCTGCCCTCAGCTGTTCTTGCAGAATGCCGTGGTTTTCACTGTGGTTCCTCCAACAGTCATGAATCCTTGCCTGAAACTTCTGCAGGGTAGGATCTCCTCATAAGATACACTCTGATGGCAAAGCAGAAACCAGCTAAAGGTCAGAACGGTTTCAAGATCTTGGAGAGCAACTCCTAATACCATAATTCCTCTCTCTGGAACATAATGTGCAGCTTCTGGTTTTGGTAAATCAGTCCGAGCCATCCACTCTTAAGCAAGTGAACAGAGACTGAACATTGCTTAGAGCAATGATACTGGTTGTTGTAAATGCTTGGTGGTGAGAAGAGATGGAGCTGGCATCTTGTGGCTGGATGCTCTGAGCTTTGTAAGCACCTGCATCCAAGTGCAAAAAGTAGGATCCCTAAGCATATTTCCTGATTTTCATCTTTTGATGTAGACTAAACTGTGACTCAGGAGATCATATTTTGCTCTTGGCATTAACGCACTTCAGAAGAGACAGTTCTTATTCAGCATGAGTGAATTATCCTATTGCCCTACTGTTGTATTTTGAGTACTATCACCGTCCAGCACACTTTTCTTCAGTAATGCCACCTCCACGCCTGGAAAGTCTCAGTTGCAAGTCACACATGTAAACATTTGGTTAGTCATTTGTCCAGTTTACAATTTGTAAAGATGACATGTAATTTAAATAGCGTATGTAATGTAGAAATCCTGGTACTGACTTAGCAGCCTTATTATTCCCCCGTCAGCAAAATTAATGTTCTATTTGCACAAAGCATCGGTTTGGTCTTCCTATCTGCAGAACCAGAGAGGCTGGGGTATGGGCTGAGGTGTCTTGACAACTGAGAAGCGTGTTTGGTGCCAGCACCTGTCGCTGCTGCGGGAGGACCAGGCATTTCCCAAGATTGCCTTGCATTAGAAATAGCACATCCCAATTACCAAGTCAGGACAACAACAGCAAAGCGACAGACAGACTGAAGTATGAATCCATGAAATGGTTGAAATTTTTGGTTTGAATAGAGGAAAAAAGCACAAGTAAAATATTGGCAACAAGTTTTGCCAAACAAGAAACAACCCTCCCCTGTTTTATAACAAGAGGAAGGGAGGTCCTCTCCCACGTTTCCTCCACTCTTCTGCATTGTGCTTTCCGACAAATACAGTCAGTCATCGATTGCCAGGGAACAGCAGGAGTGGGCTGCTCCACAGGGGAATAGAAGCCAGGAGTGGGATGTGATGAGAAGGCAGGCGTGGGACAATGTCCTGCTGCAGTCCCTTGGGACCTGACCATGAAAAGCGGGACCAGTAGCAGTCACTAGGGTCATCCATTCCTTTCCAGGTTCATGGTGACAGGTCCCTGGTCCAGCCAAGGAAGTCAAGTCAGGACCAGCAAGTCATGAGGCCAAACACAGGCTCACCTGTAGTTGGCCCAGGCAGGGACCAATGATGAGGGCTTGAGAAGAGTGGGTTGCTTCAACAAGGGCCTACACAGCTCTTCCCCAACAGCCTGATTCCTGGTTACAGCCACACCGCGTCAGAGCCAGTTGTCGAGTACAGGCAGCCAGGAACCTTGTAGGGTGCTTTTTTAGGTATGGCTATTGAACTCTTGTAATGCCAGATCTCTGTTTTCATTACTGGAGAGGTAGGGAGCAAACAGAAGCACAAGGAGACCGTACACCCAGGTGGTCTCATCCTCAATGCAAATTACATTTCTCCACTTCTCCTTTCAGTGAGAGTGCATATCCCATGAGCCAGTTGTCTCAAAGAATGCATGGGCACAGAGTATAGACAGCTGTAAATATTCTCTTGGGTGATGGCAGGAACCTGTAGGATGGAAAATGAACTGTCAGCTCGAGAAGTGAAAGAACAAAGACTTTAATAAAAGCATCAAAACAGGCTGTGGAACGTGGCACTGCAGCATGGAATGGCTGCCAGCAAGAAGCTATCTACTGCAGCTCTTCCTGAGATCTCTCAGGCTGCTAGAGCCTTTCAGCAGATACCTTTGGTCTTTGGATTAGACCCTCTGCAGAAGCCCTGCAATGATGGGCAGAGATATAAAGAACTCTCAAAATAAAGTTGGACCCTCATAACATTCTTGAGAGTATTCAAAAGGCATTCATGGGAAAGTGTCTGCTTAGGCCTGTGACGGTGAGATGGGCTGAGAAGAAGAAGATGAAACACTGTGGAAGAGCTAACCACTATATCACATTAACTGGTGAGGTAGCCAGATATTTATCTTTTTGAAGCCATTTGTGGCAGGCTGCAAACAGAGGGAAACTGAATCAGTTTGAACTGGTTTGCCATCTCTCTTAACACCTGAATTTTCATTGAGGGTCCCTTAATCATAAGGTTTTTGTAATGCAACTTATCCTGCAATTTCTGTTTAGTTACCTGCATGTTTCTGAACCTTTTATATCGTCTTGGGTGAAAAAGTTCAGCCCCTGGAGTTGTGAAGCACAAGAATAGGTTGACCTTGGGGGTTGTGGGACAGATGTTCTTGGAGGTTTTCAAAACACAGTTGGACAAGGCCCTTAATGACCTGGTCTAACCTTGAAGTTGACTGCTTTGGATTTTTCTATGATTCTAAATTCTCTATGCTACCAAAAGTCTAGAAAAGAGATGTTTTATTAAAAGCTGAAGTGTTTATTCAGTCTCAAATCTGCACACCCAAGAAAGGAGAAATGATTTCTTTTTATTTATAATACAATTCTGAGGTTTCAGGACTAATCTGATTAAGACTTTGATGTCTTCTCTGCCTTCCATTTTTTCTGTCCCCAAATGCTATGATAAGGGATTTGAAAACTGAAAAGCCAGAAATTATTTGTAAAAAAAAGCAAGGAAAGTCTGCTGCTGGCGACCTTTCCTTTTGGTCCTCAGAGGTATGTGTTGAAATTTCAAGCTGCCTTGGAAGCTGACTAGACGGAGACACCCCAGGAGCTCAGTTCTCCTGGAAACACTCTTTGTGTGGGAGAGGAGAGAGGAAGGCATTTAAGGACAAGTGAGTTGGGTAAGAGCAAACTTAATCATCAGTCAAATCGTGTTTAGGCCACGGTTCATTTCTGCCACAGTTGTATCTACCGCTGGGGTTTACCTGTACTAACTGCAACAAAGAGAAAACCGGAGTGGCTTGTCTACACCAACTCTCTGGAGCTGGCTGTGTTGGCATCAGCTCCCCTTTCCCAGAGGATGGAAGGTGTAGGCCATAAAGTGCTTTTAGGCAAGACTGAAACCTACTAAAATGATCAAGTGGTGCAGCTGTGCAGGTCATGGCATCTATTTAGCTTTCCCTTACCTAATGGTGATCTCTCTCTTTGGGAGATATCTACGTCCTCTGGAAAAGGAACAGAGATGTGTAAATAACTGCTGGAGACTGGGGAGTGTTGGATGAGGGAGAAAGGCACAGTGTGATCTCTTGGAAGGGGGAGGTTTATGGTCTGACGTATCAGGTAGGGGCAATTGCACAGGTAAGATGGGCCAGGAAATGTCTGAGTGTGGTATTTGGAATGTTATGGTTGGAGTGTGAAGGTGATATGATTAATTACACAATTAGTATATGAAATGAAAGAGGTTTCCCCTTATGCTTAGCGTGAAAATGGAGTAATCAACCAATTAAAAAAAATATGATGTGTAAAAAACCAAAACAAACCCTAACTGGAGAATCCATATTCTTAACAAAGCTGATATATTGAAATGCTGCACAAGGGAAGAGAGGAGTGCAGTTTCTGGACTCCCTGTTTCCGGGTCATCTAACCTCTCTACATGGAGAGTTCTTTGCAGCTGTACTTGTTGCCCTGTGGCTTGTATCAGCCCTGTGGTATTGGTGGGATGGGGAAGTTGACTGTTGGAAGAGGACACACAGGAACACTGTTAATTCTGGTTAATGACCAAAAGCAGAGCGTGGGAAAGCTGAAATGGTCAAGTCTTGACTGTGAGCTAGATGAAAATGGAAGGAAAACAGAAACTAAAGTTGTAGGAAGAGCCTGGAGGATCTTCTAGAGAAATGGTGAGAGGGGGAGAGAAGGCCTGGGAGAGGAAGATTCAGAATAAAGCCTGCCATCTGGAAGTAACTTAAAATGTCAGTTTTGCACCTCTTTTACTGAAAATGCATTGTATTTGCAGTTTTTAATTTTTATTTTTTTTTACTTAATATTAATTTCTTTTGCTTAAAACTACTTCTGGGTTTAAGCTTCTGCTGCTGTTTCTTTGATTCAGCCCCAAAGGTGTGTAGAATCTAATGCCCATGTTGATGCTTTCTATAATCATTTCTGTAACCCATTAATGCCTAATGGATCTACAGCAGCACAAGCTCCTGCCAGGTAGAGCCTTTTACTATTTTTTTTTTTTGGTGAAATATCTGTAGCTTTTGAAGAAGATTCAATACAACAGACCAAGAAGCTACCACAGAGCCTAACACTCTGGGTTCCTGAAGGACAGGGACATGTTTATAAATTATCCTTGTTAAATATAGCAGTTGTAAAGGGATAAATGAGCAGGAGTTATCTTGGCTTGCTGAACGCTGTCACTCACTCGCTGTGCTGTTTGGTTACTGTGCTGCACAACGAGGACTCCTGAAATACATGGCAACACAGAACAGACGGTTCTTACTCTGCACAGTACTTCTCTTTATCCCTCTTTAGGCCAGAAAAGCCACTAATGGTAGTAAATGTACCTGTTTTCATACTCTGTCATTATAAACTCGTGCTTATCTCTGCTGCTGTATGTAGGAGATGTTAACTCTGGAGTTCCTAGTAAAGCTGGAGAGCTGGGCACAGAGGTGAGCAAAGAAGAGCTTGGTAGGAAGGCATCCAGCAACTGATGCAGAAAAAATGTGACTTTATAAATCCTTCATCTCCTACATCTTCCCAGAAATGTTTCTCAGCAGCTTCCTTATGGAAAATTAAACTCTACTCTGGCAAGAAAAAAGCTCAGTAACTTCTGTGCTTCAAGACACTCTGTCATTTATTGGGAACAGGAAAGCTTGCCTTGGCTTCTTTTTTCAGTTTGCCTTGTCTCAGAGTAAAATTAAACTAAGTAAAGCATCTTTCATCCTATCTGTAGATGTAGCCTGCAGGGTACAAGAGTGGAGAAGCATCAGAAAATTAGTTAGGAGCTTCTGGGACCATCATCTTGCATCAGGAAGAGTGCTGCTGCGTGCTAATCTGCCATGTGATGCTAGCTGAGATTACTGCTCATAGGCTGTTGCTTGGGTTTGTGCCAGGTTCCCTGCACCCACCATCCCTGTCCACGTGTTTCCCGGTGAGGAGCTCACCATCCCCATGTTTGAAATACTCAGAGGAGACTGGAGATGAGTTCTCCTCATGTTTCATCCAGCTGAAGCCCTTCTGGAGTCTCTGCCAGCACCGACAGTGCGTGTTTGACTGTCTGAGAGTGGTAGATTTCTTGCCCTTGCTCCCTTTGCCTTCCCTCCAGGTATCTGGGGCCGTAGCCATCTGGCATCAGTGATGCATTAGTCATTTAGGTAGAAAGGTCAGAGCTGGTGCAAGCATTTCACAACTCTGTATCAAACGCTCTCAAGGGATTTACCAGGTAAACCAAGTCCTCTGGGCAGGGACCATTGGCTGGAAGATTTGATCACAGATACTGGTATAAATCTTGGTGTTCAGTGGACATCAGACTTACAATCTTTCTTAATAAGTAAGTGGTTCTGGAGAGACACTTTGAGACCATATAGGTAGCAGCCTTGTCCTCGATAGCTCCTCCTCAAGAGCATCACTGGTGGCACACACTCATTAAAGCATCCACAATTCATGTACATGAGCATCTCTGCAAAGAAAATGATGCATGAAGAAAAATGAACTGAGAACTGTTTGTTCAGGGTAGTTACAAGAGAATGTCACTGAATAGGTCTCTCTCCAGCTCGAATAAAGGGTTATTAGGACCCAAAGAGACACAAAGAAGATACTAAGAGGATAAGACACAAAGAGAACACAAATGCAAGGTGTGGGCAGATTTGGCCTTTGACAGAGCCTGGGGATAAACAGAGCTGTGCTGCGCGTCTGTGGAGAAACGCATCCATGAGGAAAATCACAATTCCAACTCAGCAATGAGCAAATCTTGTGAGCTTCCTGTTTGGTTTTAATCACACGAGCTCAATTGTAAAAGGAACAATCAGCCGTGCTACCTTTGAGGATCATTTTATACCCCACACTGTGGGCTATGAAAGGAATCCTTGCTGGAGTGATTTCATGTCTAACAAATACTGTAGACTCTGACCTTTCTGGGCTTGAAATGAGCAATAACATGCTGTAGAGCTGTGCA
The DNA here is from genome assembly GCA_026413425.1 of Tringa solitaria. NCBI lineage: Eukaryota > Metazoa > Chordata > Aves > Charadriiformes > Scolopacidae > Tringa > Tringa solitaria. The sequence continues at coordinate 14,882,833 of JAOXJM010000005.1, read as the reverse complement.
ACATTTGGAAAGCCAGTTCGGCTCCACATCCGTTCTCATCCTTGATGGGCTGATCATCTTGATTTGCTGTGACTTGCCACTGACCCTTCATATATTTTGTAGAAAAGTGAGTGACATCGGATATAAGAAACCATCATTCCCCTTCTTGCTTTACAGAATGTAGTTTATTCTTTCAGTCAGCTTTGTTTAGGGAGCCCAAGGTGAAGGAAAAGCTGTTTCCATAAGACTAGGATGCACTGCTTTTGATTTTGAAATTTTGCTCTTGTTGTTGGCCAACAGCTATAATGAGGTGGAGCTGCCAAGGTTGGCATCAAAACCAACATGTTTGAGAGAAACAGAAGAAATGCAGTTTTTGCCTGAAGCCTTCAATACCCTTTGTTTCCAAGTGACAGTGCCCTCAGCCGGTTTCCTGCCCTGGGATGGTGTAGAGCAGTTTAGAAGATACCTGGTTTTATTCCCGCTTATAAGAGCTTTGCTCACACGCTTTATACACAGAGTTTAGAGTGAAATTTCCTCTAGTTCTATTGTGTTGCTGTTGACGTATTTCAGGAAATGGAGCCATAACAAACTTGAACTGTAAGTTAAATGTTTTTATTTACTCTTACCAAGTGCTACACATTGGAGGGCAGGTCTTTAAATGCCGGAGAGTATCCTTCCCTTGGCTTAAGTGAAGCCGTGGTAATTTATAGAAGTGCATGGTTCCCTTCCAGGATTCTGTGAGCCCAGGCAGGAGGGAGATCTAGGCCCCTTCTGCCTTATGAAGTGACATTGTCACAATATTTATCTGTTACTGAGGTTGTTTTGCTGATGACATTGCTACTGAAGAGTGCTCTTGTCACTCTTGAAAAATTTTCAGCGTGTTTGCAGTGACTAGAGGAATGAGCTTCCGTGTGTACTCACGGGAATTGACTGAAGCACCACTGAGCTGATAAAACACAACCCCTGCTTGGCCAGACACCCACAACCTCTGCGCCTGTTGATTGTGAAAGGAACTGATGAGTGTGGCTGCTTCACCAGCTTCTCTACACAGGAAGCTAAATTGCAGCAGTATTATTTGTGTGATGGGCTTTGTATGGTGGCCCATCCTTCTGCCCCCTCCCCGTCACTGCTCCTGCTGAGCCTCCTTCCTCGCAGGACTAAGTGGCTCTATGGAAAAATCAGACACTGTCAGATTCCGACCTTGTTTTTCAGATTACATCTTCTCTGAAATAATATAACATAATTACCCCCACCCTCCCATTCCATCAGCCTTTCAATCATCATGGTGCACTATGGTTGTTTTTCATTTATTTATCTAACAATTAAAATCTGCACATACCTCTAAAAGCTCCTTAATTATAATACCATAAAAGTCTTTAGGAAAAAAAGAAAATAATTGGTGTTCTACTGCAGCAAGCCGTATCCTCCTTGTTCTCTCTCTTTTTTTTTCTTTTTTTTTTTTAATGGATATTTTTGGAGTTTCCCCCATGTAAGGCACTTCGTGTTCTACAAGTTTATATTTTTCTAAATGCTCCTCTCATTTTTGCTTTCCTCCAGAAAAAAACAAGGTGGCATTTAGACCCCGGTACTAACTAATTCAAAGGATAACAAAAGAACTTTCCTCAGATGCAATTTGTTTAACACTTCACAAGTAAGGTGAACAGGAGAGGGAAGCAATTTAGTACATGAGTTGTTGCTCATGTATCAAGTATCTCTGGGTTTGGGTGATTATTTTAGCGGGGGGGGGAGGGGAGCATGAAAAATAAAAGGGAAAGAAAAGATGTGTTTCTCAGTCTTGTAATTCAGGAGCTGTAAGAAGAAGCAGTCATCCTCTGCTTTCTCCTGTCGGAAGGTGCCCTGCTCCCACGTCCCCCCTGGGCTCTGTCCCCTCCCTGCGTGGGAAGGGGAGCGCGGCTGCGATCTGCGCCGCGTCTTCACTCCTTTCGCAGGTTGTCATTCCCCCTTGATGGAAGCTTACACTTAACTCGGGGGCCCAGATCCCCCCGGGGCTGCTGGAGCATGACAGCTCCACCGGCGCCATTTCTGTGACCTCCCTCTGTACTGGGAGTTGTCTGCAAAAATGCTTGGCAAAGTCCAGCCTCCAGATGGTGGTTACGTAGGAGTAGGTAGAGCAGGAGTTGCTTTCTTTTCTGTTTCCTTCTAGTTGTTCTATTGAACTGTTTTTCTTTTTTTTTTCTTTTTTTTTTCCCTCCAGTGGATAATGGGAAAAGAAAATGGATTTATTTTTTTTTATTTAAAGATTTATTTCAGTCGTAAGTCATTTAGCCTGACCAAGAGAATGACTCTGTGATCCAGAGTGTTATCTTTAGATGGAGAGATACGTATTTCCCACAAGTATATTTTTCACATATATCCCTCCACATAAAATATATTTGTATGGAGAATATGCACTGCAGAGCATCTACTTATGCATCAGGGTGACTGTTATCACTGAAGGAGAAATTCAAGGATCCTGTACAGCCTGAAATGCCCAGACTTGGAGCGCACTGGGGAGCTGAACACACTTTCTGAGCTTATTTTCTCCGGTGTTTCCAGCTTGCCCTTGCTTTGTAGATATTTATGGTAAAATATGTTCTGTTGAAAAAATGGTGTTGCCCCTCAAATGACCCTGTGAATGAGCTAGTAAAATACCGATACCTGATTAAATTTGTCTGGTAAACCGATGAGCTATAGTCATAGGGGGTTGGAGCTCCTCTCCTATGAGGACAGGCTGAGGGAGTTGGGGGTGTTCAGCCTGAAGAAGAGGAGGCTCCGAGGAGACCTTACAGTGGCCTAGTACCTGAAGGGGGCCTACAGGAAATATGGGGAGGGACACTTTATCAGGGAGTGGAACAATAGGATGAGGTGGAATGATTAATTAAACTGAAAGAGGGGAGATTGAGATGAGATGTGGGGAAGAACTTGTTTGCTATGAGGGTGGTGAGAGCCTGGCCCAGGTCGCACTGAGAAGCTGTGGCTGCCCCATCCCTGGAGGGGTTCAAGGCCAGGTTGGAGGAGGCTTTGAGCAACCTGGTGTGGTGGGAGGTGTCCCTGCCCAGGGCAGGGAGGGGACTGCATGGTCTTTAAGGTCCCTTCAATCCCAATCCATTCTCTGATTCTATGATGGGAAAAGAGGGGAAATATGGGAGTAGGGAGGAAGGCAAGTGCCATTGGTTTTGGGGTTGAAAGCAACTAAAGGGTTTGCACAAACTGTGGGTGTCCACTGTGGTATCGTGCCAGCCTGACTGTCCCTGTCAGCTTCCAGCTTTTCTCTCAAAAACTTACAGAATCACAGAATGGCAGGGGTTGGAAGGGACTGCTGGAGATCACCTAGTCCAACCCCCAGCCAAAGCAGGTTCCCCAGAGCAGGTTGGACAGGAATGCATCCAGATGGGTTTGGAATGTCTCCAGAGAGGGAGACTCCACTTGCTCAAAGCCTGATCATGTATCCCCATGTCTTCTCCCAGGGCATTTCCAGACAGGCTACAATTGCTCCAGCCTGTTCATTTGGGCTGAAAAACCTGTGAAATGACCGACTGATGAAGCTTTACAAACATGGAGATCTTTGCAGAGAGTCATGAATCACTCCTCTTCATCTGGCTCTGTAAGCCTCATGAGTTCTTTGAAAACCAGCACAAATTGAGCAGTAACAGCTAATAAAAAATGTATTCCTTAAGAAAAATAGTTTCTAAAAATGTATTCACAGGAAACATTCACAGCAATCTAAAGGAGAGGTAAATATGAACCCTGCTGTCTGCATTCTGTCATCAGAAAAAATGAAGCAAAAAGAGTTTTCTTTTTCACCATTCTTTGCAGTTTTATTCTAAAAAGCAAGCAAACAAGCACACCAAATTGTGCTCCTGTTCCTTTCATCCTTGTGCACTTCAAGGAAGAGCTCTTGGACATTTTCATTTCAGCAGATCAAATAGCAGAGATTCCTCCTTTATCTGTCGCCTGCTGCCTTCCTCCTCCTGTTCTGATGTTCCAAACCCCATCCAACCCCTTTTCACCTGAAACACGGGCACGCTGAAAGCGGTTTATCTGCGTGCAGCAAGGCTGGCATTGAGCCTTGGCAGTGCTGGAGGATCAGTCGGCACCTCTGGATGGCAAAAGCTGTGCCTGGGTGACTTTATACCAGTCCTACAAGGTGTTGTAAGAAAATCTGCCTGCAAACAGTCTGTTATGAAAATTAAATGTCCTGGAAGCAGAGCTTTGCAGATCTGGGATTCACCTTTACTTGCTGGTCAGACAGCTTTGTCCTGGGAAGGGTTCCCAGGGGTCAAGTAAAGTAGCTGAGTTTTAGACTGAATTTGCTCACAATCTGTAAAAATAAGGCAATGCCTTACAAAGCGCTTCATTTTCAGGCTTACAGTGACTTGGCAGTAACAATGAGTAAATCAGTGAGTTGGGGGTGTGATCTGAAGCAGAACTGACAGGAAATGTTTGTTTCCAATCACTGAGACCTACGCAAATGAGAAGTATTGTAATGGTCATTAGTACAGTAGCTAAAACAACGGGAGACCTGGGTTAAGGTCACTGTTTTACCACAAGTTCCCTTTATTCTGAAACATACTTTCAGTTTCTCATACAACTAGCATATACTTTAGATATTCTTGTAGGATGTCCAAAGACATAAGGCAGCCTTAATCCAATATTTTGTAGCAGCGCTGGCAGAAATAAAGAAGCCTCAGCTGGATTAAAGAAGAATAATTTTGGGCAGAATGGAAATTGAATCTATGTCTTATATGACTAGCTGCTGTCAGTCTTGCCCGAGTTTTGATAAGCAATTTCATCCTGGATTTCAGAAGCTGTTCACCATGAGTGTTCTGTGGAAGTTGACCTATTCTGTGGCAATTTCAGGGTTAAACAGCTCAGGATCTACTGATAATATGATGTCTGCTGTAGAATTAGCAGTCAGATGCACACGAAGTCCTGGCTGCATTAACAGAAATATGTCAGGTGATGTTCTCTGATGGGTCTGTCCTCAGAGAATAGGAGAGCCCGTTTTGCATCTGCCAGGGGATTCCAGCCAACAGAGCCTTGTAGTTTGGGAACTGCTAAATGTGGGTTCTTCTCCATGTCCTTTGCATGTGATTGGTGTTGACAGGGTTATTTGGTTGCCAGTGGCAGCACAGAGTTTCTCTCCAGGGACAGTTTACTCTCAAGTTAGAGCCATTTTTCTCCCTCAGTTGTGGGAAAAAGCCCAAGATACTGTGGGTGTCAGGTGGAGAATCAGCATCTCTGTAATAGTGCCCAGTGGGGACAAGAGGAAGCCCTGCTGCAGGGTGGCCACAAGCTCAGGATTCTTTTCAGCCTTGCTGGGAATCTGCAGTGGCTTTATTTGCTGGTCTTTGCTCTTGTCATTTGATGGAGTCAGTTCAATATTCTTCTATTTAGGAATTTCAGCACCTCTTCTGTTAAAACTCCTGCAAGTGCAGACCATGATGGGCTCTGTCTTTCTTCCGCATCTCTTGATGCTTAGGATGCACAGGAGAGTTGTTGGCTGAGTTTAAGGTAATGCACAAGGTGCACAAGATGCAATTCTGTCCATCAGGACCAAGAGCTGCTGAGTCACAGCATACACACTGTCAGGAGCCCAAGAGATGTGCATAGTCACCTTAACAGCAGGGTTAGTCTCACCAAACTTTAATCATCTACACAGCTAAATGAGATTGTTCCTTTTATCGAGTAATTCATCTGACCTGAGACTTCTACGTAGCCATCTTCAGCATCTGCCATAGTCCCTGGACAGGAAAGCTTCTCCAGCAAGTCATGGAGAGTCCACCCAAAATCTGCACTGTCTCCTGAAGGCACTTCTTTTCCTTATGGATCGAGAAAAATCCCTGACACCCATCCCTGATGTATCTAGCGTTGCTGCTGTGAGAGCAGGACATGCTGCTGGGGCAATGAACCTTGCGCTTTTCAGCAGAGGAGGCAATTCTAATTATCTATCTATTGTTGCAAGGAAGAAGAAATTTCTTGCATAGAATAATAATCTTTAAGAAGGTTTGAATATAATCTCAGTCTTTCCGATGTTTTAAGGTTGATACGGTCTTTGCAAACACAGCTTTCCTGCCATCTAATTTTAAAGTTCCAGCATTTGTCAAGCCTTGCTTAAGGACTAATTCTAGATTGCATCCCAATCCCAAATTTAGCAAAAGCCAGGGAAGCTTAGGGACAGACTGAATCATTGTAAGCTTTTATAGAAGAATGTATACATAAAGTACAGTTATAATGAAAGAATATATTAACAACATTTTAAGAACAGCGTCAAACAGCTGTGCAAATAGGTGCTGTTTCAAAGTCCAGACAAAGAGGTGGCAGCTTATGTAGCTCCCTGCTACATACTCCTGTGGTTTCACGTGTATCCCACACAGAGGCCTCCACCAGAGCCTGGATGGGCAGTCTGGGATTTGATGGTATCCAAGATTCAGACAAACCTGGAGTATTCATACCAGAAACTCCCCTGTCTTGAAGGGGAGCTGGACTGGATGAACTCTCCTGGTTTTCTGCCTGTGTTTCTGTTTCTGCCAGGTAGGAGTCTCTTTTTTAAAGGTGTGTATCACAGTTACTATCTTCTCGGGAGGCTATTGACTGTTTAGAAAGCTGTTCATGAAGTTCATGGGGACTTTCTCTCCGGGAATATAACCACTTCTGTACCATAAAGCTGAAGTGCTATAAAGCAGAGAGTTCCAGATAAGGAAATACAACTGTCTTTTCTTATCTCCACTTGTCCTAACAGGTGTCCTTGGGGTTGTAAATTTATGTGAGGAGAAGGCAAGAACAGTCTGAGCTATCTTTAACCTTATCACAGATCTTTCCCAGGGTGGAAAGATTGACATTATCATCAATAAAAGGCTGAATTGTGGCCAGGGTTCCTTCTCCCACTGAGTCAATTGCTCTGGAAAATGTGGTTGCTCTCACTTGGTCTATGTGTGTGTGTGTCTGGCAAAGGGCTGGCTGCCCTGTGTCACATGCAGAGCCCTGAAATAAAACCCAAGCAAGATATATGCAGGGAAATGCCTAATTCCTCAGAGGTTTGTAATTCCACAAAAGATAATTTGTGTGCCCGTGCTATTATAATTGTTACAGTTTTATTGCAGCCAGGCCAAAAAAGTCATCTTGGAAATGAGGTGGAATTATCCTTATTTGTCACTTTTGTGGGAGGAATGAATCGTTCGGTGCACTTGCCATAGGACCCTCATTCGTTCCAGCGCTTTACACTTGTGGATATATGGTCTAATCATGTTTCTGCAAAGGAGGTGCTCAGGCTCGTGATGTGAATGACTGTGTGGCGGTGGAAAAGCAATTGCTGAGTTTGCTACTCCCTGCTCCTTCTGAAAGAGTTATTTGTGTTTGAATAGGGGCTTTCTTATCATACTACCCTAATTTTTTTTTTTTTTTGCACCATTCTCCATTAAAACGAAGATTTCCTCTCTCACCCCACTGTGTTGTCATGGAAATTGCCCCACCTTTTTTGGTTTTTTTTTTTTTAGAAATCTTGTGGCAAAAAGTGCTCTGCCATGCCAGCAGCTTTTTGGCCAAAGCAGTTCTGTGGAGCTGATGAAAGATGGGGCAGGTCCCACCTCTGCTTCTGCCATTACCTTTAATGTCTTCAGCTTAGGACTTCTGGCTGTCTTTTCTGCTCCCAGCCTTTCTGGAGGGACACCCCAAATGCTTTTCCCACATTTTAGACCCCTGGTTCTGTTGATCAGTGCACTGAATTCCTAGCTACGCTCTGGGGCCACCTTTGATTCAGAGGAACATTGCCATTTTCTATGCCCGGGGTTTGCCCTTGCTGCGGCCTCTCTGAAGCATCCCTTCACCTTGGGGAGGTGCCAGACGTGGGCTCGGTGGAAACACGGTCTGACAGGGGTAAGGAAGTCAATGACATGTCTGGGCTGTGAATGATCCTTGTGAGGTTTTTCTTTAAGACATGATTGCTGTTAGTGAGGACTAAGTTCCCAGGCACCCACCCCGAAACTTGGCAGAATTGTACCTAATTTTCCTGCGCTCGCTGAATGTGTTTTCCTGCCTTGCCAAAAAAAGAACCAAATGACTTAATAAACACATTTCTACTACAGAGAGAAAAGTCCAGGAGGCAGATAAAAAAGATAACAATCCCCAGCACCTGAATTAGATCAAACCAGTCTCTCATCTTCTCTCCCAAGGGCTAGTTGCTGAGTTAGGCTCTGCTTTTGCCCTCCTCCATCGACCTTCACTTCCAGCTTAAGAGAGCGAAGTGCTGCAGGACAGCGAGGTCCCGTAGGGCTGAGCCCCCAGTGATGTGTTTCTCAGCTGCTCCTCACTCTCGAGCTGCTTTTCCACCTACGAGCAGTTCCCACAAGCCTCCCCTTGCTCCCAGCTTCACCCCCCTCACCGATTCTGGCAGCCTTGATAATAGTTTCTTATTTTAGCTGTTGGAAGAATATGTGTGACATTGAGAATTAAAACATACTCGCAGCTCACACGACATTTTTCAGCGTTTTTTTCCACATGCACGAGACTCTTACTCCACGTCCTTTGCCTTCCCCTGCTTTTTAGGCTCTGACCTTCACACCCTCATTTTGGAAACTGTTCTGCTACAGAAGAAGGGAGTTTATGTTCTCGTTTGGACCCTCCACACTCCAGAAACTTGCTGGGGTGGGGGGCGGGTGTGGGAATTGGTTTAAGTTTGATGCTCTTTTTTCTTTTATGTGTATAAACCCTCCTTAGAATGAGTCAGTAGGTGTTGAATTAGGAACCACTACCTGTGGCTACCAGAAAGTTTCAATCTTTTTAGCAATGAGGCCCCCAAAATGACATATTTTTGTGTTCTTCTTTGAAGTCCTTCTGGCACAATGTCTCAGTGTGAGAAGACGGATTGTCTTTTCTGTGGCTCCAATGATGCTAAGCCATGATGCTGAGAAGGACCATAATAGTGCAGGACATTCTCATCCTTTTAACAAAGTTTGGTTACTCTCCATCAGCTCACCAGCACAGGGTTGATTTTTTTGCTGTAAAAAACTACAAGCAGCACTTGTAGAGGAAAACATAATTTCAGACAAGAAATCCATTTTTTCTTAATTGAATGTTGCAACTTCTCTGCAGGAGGCTTTAGTTCTCCCCAAAACTGCACCAAATACTAGTCAAAGCTTTTCTGGGAAATGCCTATAAATAGAAACTGAGGGAGACAGGCAAAGGGGGCCCATCCTAAGGCGGTTATATGTGTAGATGCTCTTTAATTCAGTGCATGTAATTACTGTAATTATGCAGGAAAACGCCCTGACTGCTCTGCACAAATCCTCACTTGCTATTGGTGTTTGCAGTCATTCGGTGAGGTTATAAAACTTCCTCCTTTGCTTTACCAGGTAAGAGAGACCCTAGTGATGATAGGAAGGGGCATAGATTTATAGGGACAATCAAGGAAAACAGGAGTTGTAGATTAAGGATAAACCTCTCTCTTTACAAATTCCTTTTCTGCAGTTGCACTGACGGAAAAACTGAAATAAAATAAAATAATTAAATCAAAGGGACTGAAAATAACTAAAGAAGATCCTGAAGCTTGAACTTATATAATAAATACTTGCCTTGTAGATCTGCCTTTTGTTTGAAACAGTCAGATCTGCATGGTGTATTAGCAAATGGGTGCATGAAAATTTATATTTCCAAGCATTTTATTTCTCTTGTAGTCATTAAAATAATGCCAAATTGAGCATGAAGCTAACTGGATGCAATTGCTGTCATCAGAAAATAAGAGTGAGTGGGCTGGGGACAGCTATCCTCCCTCTCAGTGGTTGTCCAGCTAGGAAAACTGCTCAAAGGCAGAGTAAGGACATGAGGATGCTATTGCTTGTATGGTGCTAACACCCGCCTTCAGTCAATACCCATCAATGTCTGATTGCACATTGTTTAACTTCTGTAAGTCAAGCAGAATGTGTTAGCCAGGAAACGGAGCTCCCTTTACAAATGGGCATAAGTGCTTCCCCATTACTCCTTCACACCCTTTCCCTGTCTCCTAACACCACCGATACTAATGGTATCCAATGCTGTCCAGGAAACAGCAAAGTGAATCGGGGTCAATTCTATGTTTGGCAGGAAATAGAGTCGCATGAAGAGAGCAGAGGAGAGAGAGAAAGAGATACAAAAGATTCAGAAGCAGCATGGCCAGCAGGGTGAGGAAGGGGATTCTGCCCCTCTGCTCTGCTCTGGTGAGACCCCACCTGGAGTCCTGCCTCCAGCTCTGGGGCCATCAACATCAGAAGGACATGGACCTGTTGGAATGGGGTCAGAGAGGGCCACGGAGATGCTGGGAGGGCTGGAGCCCCTCTGCTGGTAGGACAGGCTGAGAGAGCTGGGGGGCTCAGCCTGGAGAAGAGAAGGCTCCGGGGAGACCTTAGAGCCCCTTCCAGTCCCTA
>JAOXJM010000005.1:14850146-14868181 GCA_026413425.1 Tringa solitaria | reverse complement strand
GGGGGGGAGAGAGCAGTGCAGCCTCATAGGACATGGGGGTTTATCACACATCTGTCAACACGAAGAGGAACCATTCAGCACTGAAATCTCCACACTGGGTTTTTTTTCCCCTTCAGCAGTTAGATCCTATAAGCAAATGATACTTCCAAAAAGCTTACTGAAGGAAAATATTAAATGCCCTGAAACAGGTTTTAGCTTAGTATCAAGGGAGCCCTGTAAACTTGCTGTCTCGTAGAGGTGACTCTGTACCTACAGGCCTTAAACAACTGTAAGAACAACCTTCAGTCCCCGATTCTTGAGGCTGGGATGCTCTTGCCGCTGTCCCAGGGCCCCTCCTGCTGCTGTCCCACTGCGGGGTCTGCTCAAATCCCCATATCAGCCTATAACAGCATCCCACAGGAAAAAAAAAAATAAATTAAAAACCAACACACAACCCATGGAGCCAAACAGCTTCATGGAAGGATGAAACTTATGCAAACAGAGATTTACAAAAAAACAGAATTAATAAAATATACCTTGCCCATGCATTATGAAACACATCTGCCTGCAGAGTGAAATGCCAACTTTAATTTTTACTTTGGCTTGGGAGAACTGGCCAGGATGAAAATGACTGCATGCATTGGTGAGCAGCCACCTGCAAATGTTTGCACACACCTTCTTTTTCCTTTCTTTCTGGTTTTTTTTTTTTGTTGTGCCTGACTCCATCAGAGGGTTTGTGGAAGGGGTTGGGAGTACACAGCTGATTTATTAATGCCTTGGAGATTTGAAGTGACTGGTCTATATTCCAGATGGAGGCACAAAGGAATTAATGCAGTGGCTGAGACTGGTGGCCCATCTAGTTGGGGTGGGTTTATTGGGTAGCGTTTTAGGAGCGATGCTCTCCTCTACCTTTCTCCTTCCCATTAATGGTGTGGTACGTCTTGCTATTGCTGTGTGATTAAAAAGCAGCTGTGAGGCTCCACATCCCACCTCTGCAACCAAAGCAGCTATTTCCAGCCAGTGCCTTGTATCCCAAGTGTTTCTGGAATAAAAGTATTATGGCCAACCACACATGGGTCAGAAATGGAATAACTGCTCCGTGCAGGTGGTTCTTCTTGATCTCTGCCAGTCCCTGCCTTGCAGACAGAAATGGGATACTTTCTAGCCCTCCCACCAACTCTAGTCTTCTTAATGTACGTCCACGTCTTTGGAATCAATGTCTGTTATTGATGCCTCTCCTTTAACAATATGATGCAACTCTGGGTTCCACATATCAGCTCCTTGCTCTGTAGAAACATATTTTCTTTCCTTGGTTTATATTTGCTCGGTTTTATTTTCCATTGAGTCTGCAAAACCCAAGGGAGAACAGTCTATCACCGGGGTTAGAAACCTGCTCTGGATGTATTCCATATCAGATTTTCAAATCAGACCAGGCAAGTGCAGTGAAGTGTATGTGGTACCCACCAGCTGCAGAATTACAGCTCTTCAGTGACTCATTTCCCTGCCCTTCCTGCCCCAGCTCTCCATCTGTAATGGAGAATAGGTTGAATATTCAACAGCCAGGGGGAAACTGGGAAGATTAGAAATGAATGCTCCCACAGCCTCCCATGGAAGTGGGTGCTGCTGTCACTGGGGCAGTTTCTGCTGCAGCAAATGCCAGGCAGCTCCTTACGGGAGAACCTTCTGCTTGAGATAAAGCTGGGCTTTGTACTTTCAAAGTCAGTCTTCAAAACTGCATCAATGAAGGAGTAACGGATCTTTCTTGCTTAAATATTTGAACAGCAGTTTGTTAATTTTTGTTACTCTCAACGTGGATTAATTGCTATTTTATTATCAAATTCAGCTTCTATTAGTTTAGGATTTACATCTTAAATGATAGTATCAGACTTCGTCTTGAATAAAACATTTTGTAACCTAGATGAGTTCATTAAATTCTTGAAGGTGAACTGACAGATTAAAGGCAGTGCAAAGATCCTGATGTGTTTTACAATTGTGAGAATACTCATTTGGAGTTTTATAAAACAACAAATTGCACATTTCAGATAGTTCGACTTCAAATGGATTGTGATAAATACTGCTGCCTTTTGAAATGTTATCTCCCATTAGCAGTTAGTCTTCTGCACTTATCCCCTCCCTCAAAAGCTAATGAGGTGCCATTTTACATTGTTGATCACACAAACAGCAAAGGATGTAATGAAGTAACCCTGTGCATGTTGCTCTTTCAACTAATTAGCCTTGATTGCTGTGGAATGGCCCCAGTATGGGGGTTTGCAGTGGGACACCTACCATGGCCAACCATGATGATCTGGGGGCAGAGCTGGGGGTAAGTCACACTTGTGCTGATTCCAGTGAGAGATGTCGGAGATTTATCCAAAGGTGGATGGAAACCCATGGAAAACCTGCTTGAGTGTTGCATTGGGAGGAATCGGGTTATGCCCAGAGTAACACTGCTATAAGATAATAATATATATGTCTGGAGTGTACCTGTTATAATGCCGGGGAGGCATGATCAGACCCGGAGAGTATGCATACTTACCTGCCAGGAGACATGTGATTAGTTAGTCTTAATACTTCATACCTGGTGTGATTAATTATTATATACACACAGGCTAATGAGTGTACAGCTGAGTCTCCTTTCTGGCTCAGGTCTGTAGACTTGGTCTGCTCTGCCTGCTCTGGGCAGGCTAGTCCTATGCGGCCACCCTGGGTGACCTGAGCTACCAGAAGGTGCTGGAGAGGTCCGGTGAGGAGTACAGGTTTGGGGTTGCCAAAACAAAGAGAACTTCTGGTGTTGGAACAGGCCACTCGGAGCCATTTTTTGGCTTTATCAGGATATCTGACACCCTGGGCACAGGCGATGATCTGCAGGACTTTGTTAGACACTTGCTTTTGCTGTAGCACTCTGCCGTAGATGGAGGATGGAGCCCCAGGAGAGCTTCTGGCTCTGCTGCTCTACAGGATATTGTCACTGGGGCCGTGTCCTAGGGATGGGGGCAGAGAGGGTGGGCGAAGGCAGAAGTTTGTGTTCTGAATTTAGAGGGCTAAACAAATAAACACATGTGTGAGAAAATAGCACAGGGCTTAACACAGACACAGGGCTCTCAGAAGTATTATTGGAGAGGTTCATTTAATCCCGAAGAGATTCAAAGGGATAATGGCACAGGAGCAACTCTCCAGACCTCCTTACCCTTGCCTGCTGGAGGTTATGTGGGCTTTTGCAGGATTGATTCATCTGCAGGGCTGGGGGGAATTGGATGATCCAGATGACTAACAATGAGATTTAGGGTCGAATTTATTTCGCTTGAGGTAGTTAAATCTGATGCTTTTGTCCCCCGGGTCCTTCTGTCTGAACTTAATCCAAGTGCTAGTGACGAGCACAAGTTTTTCCTGTTAGGGGATGTTCAGCGACCTTACATGAAGTGGTCTTGGCAAGTCAGATAGGCGGGCGGGCGGAATGAAAAAAAGGCAGCTGATAGAAGGGGAGGGTGGGGGTCAGTTGTTCCCACACAGCAGTGCGTATGAACTGCTGGAAAAGCTTTTACTGCTGCTGTTAGTGTTACACTGGCTCCAGGGCTGCGTAGGGAAATGTCTCTCGAGGGCATCGTCAAATCAGCACTTCTTTGCATTTGCTTTTACTCCTTGATTTTTTTTTGCCTTCAAAAAGGCTTCCGAGTAACGCCATCTATTCCGAGGTTAACCACGTGTAATCATTGCATGAGCAGACTGTCTAACTCCGGGTTTTCTCACAGTGCACAGGGTTGGGTATGCTCCTCCAGTCCCAACTCTGTGTTTCTCTGATGCAGAGAATCTCTGCCTTTTTAAAAGAAATGCAGAATATTTCTTTGCCAGGGATTTCTTGGAAAAAATTTGGGTCTTCCCCCCATGTATGCTACTGATCCAGAAATCAGAGGCAGCTGTAAGCTATCCCCATTTAAAAAGTGATCACTAGAGCTCTAAGCCAGCCTGGTGATTTTCCCTGCATTTCTGGATTTCAAAACCCTGGGGAGCAGCTCTGAATCCTTAGCAAAGAGGTCAGGGGTATGCAGTCGCCAGCTCCTGATTAAAGATGAGGCAACATCAGGGGAAGGAGTGGGAAAGCGGAGGGAAGGGAGGGGGTGGATGGGGAGGGCGGGAGACAGCGGGAATGGGTGAAGGAGACCCGTCCCTGACATTGAGCTGTGTCCGCTGGTTTCTCCAGCAAAGAGCAGCTGAGCAGAAAGCCACGGCTATGGCAATCCCCCTGCCAGCAGCCCGGGCTCACTGCCACTGCTGAGCCAGCCTCAAAGCCATGGCAGGAGAACTGAAGTGGGCTTACACGGGGGGGCCTGTGTCCGGGGGGAGCTGCCGTGTGCCTCTGTGTGGGCTCTGAAGTTGATACGTTAATTACATTAATTAGGTGGGCATGCTTTCCATCGCAATTGTGTTTTCATGGCTATTTAAAGACTGTTTAAATGTTTGCAGAGCTTTCATGGCCATTAATTAACCACCGGATGCAAATATGTAGAAGGGAAGAAGGCACACGTTTTGGGTGCACACACACACGTTCCTACAAGATCCAACAATGTCCTTGCCAAAAAACGTTGCTCATGGTTCCTGCAAAAGGAGCTTATTCCCATGGGCTGCTGGCAATGGAGGGTCTTGCTTTTGGGGAACATGGTGCCCAAGACAGCTGGTGAAAACCGACCTGCAAATCTTTACCCAAGATTACTAAAAGATATACCCATGGAAATAAAATATGTCTGTTATATCTTGGGATGTTTCATCAAAGCAGAAAGTGCTGCTGGATTTTATGGAGGGAGCAATGGATGCTCTTCAAGTGAAGTGAACCCACCAGCCCTCCTTGAAGGGGTGGGTACCGATGTTGCCGAGACTGCTTGGTGACCCTTCTACTTTTAAAGTTAAGCTTTATAGGAAAGCTAACACTAACCAGAATCTGACTGTAGCAATTAATTTCAAGGCTCGCTGCTTAATTAGGTATCGATGGCTAATGTACTCTTCCACTTACTCATGTTAGTTGGACCCACCAGAATTGAATAATGTTTTTCTATTAAAAAAGTTCCTCTTCTGCTTACTTCGATCACTTCTGGCTGCTTTGGATAGTCTGTCTGGTGGCTGCAGAAAGCTGCATTTTTTTAATAATGTAAGAGGATACTGAAATAGGTGGTGGTGGATGCAGTTGCTGCCATGAGGTTACAAACAGGACAGGGAAATCGATGCAGGGGTTTTTCATGGTGGAACATTTCCAGGTTGTTGCTAACCTGTAACCTGGTGGAGCAGAGCTGCTTGTGTGCTGCAGAGCGGGGCCATATGGGGGCACGTTACGTGCTCTTTGCTCCCTAAGAATATTATTCTGTAAGCATCTTTGGGCAAAGGGCACCATGCAGTTGGCTGTGAATTCCCAGATGTGCCTAAAGCTAGACAAATATGGTTGGTTGGGGGGTTTTTCTTCTTCCAAAGTGAAACATTAGAGAAAAAAAGCTTCAGGTCAAAGAAAATCCTGTTTCTTTCAGTGATTAAAACCTAAACCTTTCAGTGATTAAAACCTAAACAGCTGCCACTGGCTTCTGAAAAGCATTTTTTGTCACCCCCAAGCATCCTGTGCCCCCTTAATAAGAAATTTTGTCTAATTTTTGAGTGTTTCTCTTTTTAATTTGAAAATATCAACCCAAAACAAAAAGGAAGAGTTTCTGCTGCTAAACATTGGCCTGAAAAGTTTTCGTTCCAAACATTTCATCTTGTTTTGCCAGTGCAATGAAAATCCAAGTAGCACTGGTCTTTTTGAAAACCTGACTATCATTGAAATGACTGGGACTGGGACCATTGCTCACTCCTGCCTGTGATAGCACAGCAGGATGGGTTGCTGAACCGGTCCCCTCTGATGTGGTGCTTTGCCAAGGATCTGAGCCCTTTTCTGTGCACTCAGACAGGCTCTCGTGTCCAGGACAGACAGGGAATACGTGTTTCCATGTGCTCCATCCAGTATTGCTTATTTGCAATGACAAACACAAAAGCAGGTGCACAAACCCAAAGCTGTATCAGAGCACCCCAGGACACATCCCACCCCCTCCCAGCAGGATATCTACTACTCGAATACCTTCTGAGTGTCCTCCCCTTTCCCCAGACTGCCTCCTTCTCTCCTCTCCTCTTTCTCTTCTAGTTTTCTCAGGTTCTTTCCAGCTGCTGCACCATGGATTTGCACTCCTTTTGGGCAGGGAGCAGCAGCAGAAGCCAATGAAACTGAAACATTTGCTGCTACCTTCAGGGAAGTCATCCGCCCGTCCTCCTTCCTCCCTTTCCTGTGGCTCTGTTTAAGCTTATACAAAAATCCAGTGGGGATCTCCACTTTAGAAATCACTCCTCTCCCTCATTACTGAGCCAAATTTGGAAGACATCTGAATTTTGCCAAACACAGATCCTTTTAGTCTCCATTAAAATTTTCTTAAACCCACGTTACGCTTGTGGAAGAGTGTTTTTGTTCATCTGATTCCTACGACTACAAAGAGGAAAGGACATACAAAACGGTGCAAGTTGAGGACAGGTTCATCTTCCCGTGAGGTTTATCTTGGCTCCTTCCTTGACAGGTTTGGTCAGACATTTTAATCTCTGGTGCTTGTGGCTGCAGGTGAAAAGAGAGTTGTCCAAATAAGAGATTCAGGTCTTCCTATGGGGACGTATAACTCATTTAATGCCTCATTGCTGTATCCAGCATCCCAGCCGGCTCCTCGGTATCCCGGAGCTCAAGGGTCCTTGTTGCCCTGACTTTGGCAAAGAGCAGAAGAGCAGGTAGAGCTGGGGAGGCACATTGCCACCCCCAGCAGTGTCACTGCTTCCCTCTGTCCTTTCTGCTGCCCACTCCAGCTAACACACCGGGACCCAAACCGTCTGCTTATAAAATAACAAAGTTTAATCTTCCTTTTTTCATCTTTTTTTGACTTTCGGTATAAATTACCTCATCTGAGGTGTCACTAGAAATTGATTTGTTATGCTAAATACTTGCCAAATAAATAATGAGCTCCCAAATTAGTCTATATGCAATAAGACAAGGAGTGAATTATTTCTAGTGATTCCTTTTATCATGCAAGGATTAAATTATTTCAGTGCTCTGATTCTCAAGGCTGGGCTGTCTCCGAAAAATGTGCTGGTGACACTTTAAAAACACCAAGCCCCCCTCTATGCTCTTTTATGATATTAAATGTCACCACTTCCCTCATTTTATCACATTATTACAGCCTTTTCTTGCCTGGAAGGAATCAAATTAATGAAACTGAAAGAATCCAAGGTGTCTGCCCATACATCTCTCATAAAATCATCCTCCACATTACAAAACAAGTTCTGAGGTGATGCCACAAGGCAAAAGACCAAAGCAATTTAAATAAGGCTGATTACAGCCTTCCCCCAAAAAAACCAAACCCATAACCCAGACCTGAAAGACATCAATGCCTATTTTAAAGGTGCTGAATAAGAGAGCAGAAAAATTATTGAGCAGAAATGCTTTATTTTGTTTGCTCTTCTAAGGCTGGGCAAACCCATTGCTGAAATGTCTCCTTGTTCATTATAAAGAAGTTTGCTCATCTCGTTTCATGGCCACCTTCTAGAGGTTGCTTTTGGACAGCCGTCTCAGGTTGGTAAATTATTCCTTCCGTGGCCTTTGTAATCACGGAGCAGAGGACATTGGTAATGGAGTATGAAACTGCTCCCAGGCCAGCGATGTCTGAAATTCCCACCATACAATCTGCCAGATGTGCAGAGGACCTCGGTGAAATGAGCTGGGGACATCCAAAGCAGTGTCACACCTGGCACTGTTGCCAGAAGAGCCAACAAGCAAATGAGCCGTGGAAACTGGGCAGCCCTGAGGTCCTTAAATGTTATGGGTGAAAGTGTAGCTGCCTTAAAACCAGCACTTCACCTTATCTCTCCCATACCCATCAGACTGAGACGTGTTTGGCCCTGAGGACTACAGGAAGAGCTGTGGCTCTTGCTCTCATGTGCATCTTCTGAAACAGCTGAGATGAGAAGAGATTGCCAACAGTTACTGAAACTCAACAGGACACCTTCAGGGATATGAATTCAGGTCTTCAGAGCTTCCTCCCAGTGTCCCTCATTGCTGGACCACAGCTCCCATCTCTCTGGACCAGTAAGAAGTCCAAGCTGTCTCTCTTCTGCAAGCAGAGAGGATTTCTTCAGAGCCTCCAGCACTTGGTTCTCCAGTACAACACCTGGGAGACACAGGTCTAACAGCACCTTGAGGCCTCAAGAGGCACAAGCTGCTTGGAAGGATGGCTCAGAGGACCCAGTTATGATTGTTGCACTAAATTACCAGTTTCTCTTCATTTACTGTAAAAAATCCTAGTGGGACCCTTTTGCTGGACTGAAGGTAGCTTCTGCACATGTTCAATGGAGAAAAGAGAGACAAAAAACTGAGGAAGGTGGAAAACTTGGAAGAAATCCTTATTCTAAAAGGAGAAAAATCATCACTGCGGGCCAACTATGACTGCCTGCTTTTGATTCAGATTCCTCTGCTGTAAATTGAGATATTATTTGGATTGCATTAGGCAGCTTATATCACTTTTCAAAAAGTGGGATGTGTCCACTAATGCTTGAAGATGCTTATTATTATTTATTGATATATAAAGCTGCTATATGAGTTTTCTTTAAGCAAATGCCAGGCACCATTACTGTAATTTGTTAATGTAACAAAAGTTTCCTATTACGCTAATGTCACCTTGCTAAAGCTAAAGCTCTCGTGATATTTTTTCCCTGTAATGTCTTGCCACAGAGGGTAGTTCAGCACAGATGTTCCCGACAGTATTGTCTTAGTGCCACTCACTGAGATTACTTGACTTGTGGGGGACTTGGAATAAGAATTACAATTCAAGCTATTTAAAACAGAGTACTGATGCACTGAGAGTACCTCGATGATTGTTTAGTAGGTGTCTCAACTCTTTAACTGGCCCCTGGCTCTCAGGTCGAACTCTCAGCCCCATCAGAGGCTACTGCAAATCTGGGTGCATGTCTGCTCCCAAACGGCTGCTCTTGCAGAGGTTCTTGCCTTTTTGAGAAGCTTTTCCCTGCTGCTCCACAAACCAGAATGTCTAGGAAGTTACCAAAATTGAGCAATTTTGAATAAACATCTTCCAGAACCCTGGAGCCTTCTAAGGATTGGTCCGCTGGCTACAGAGCTCTGGGCCAGGGCTGGCTGAAGAATTGCAAGGAGATATCTGCTGCAAAACATTTACATTTCTTAGCCTACAGTCCTCATACATAGCCAGAAATAGCTTTGATATAAGGCTGGGCAGTAGGTTGGAAGGCTATTTGCTTCCCGGTTCATTCCTTCTGCTATAAGCCAACGATCGGGTGCTCTCCAGCCCTGTACGTAGTATCACTGTAAAGTAATTGCCACTGAAATCTTTCTGTGGAATTGATAGTCAAACTGCTGTCATCACACCCTTTATATTATAAGATTTCCCCTTTGAAACAAGCTCCACTGCTAATTCCACAAAAAGCTATTAGCAGTCAGTATATGAAGTGCAGGGGACATTTGGTGCGCCCTGTGTCTGCAGCGTGGATCACCAACAAGTGGGAAGATGCCACCACCACCGCTCTGCTCAGCCCTGGAGCAGAACTGGTCCCGAGGGTGGCTCAAGGAGAACACGTAACTATGGATGCCAGGACTGTACTTGTAGATCCTTTCCAGAAGACATGCACTGGGAATGGTGTCTGGGATCACTGGTAGGTGGCTTTGAGGTCTAGCCACTCAGTGCATCACCCACTGTGCATGTGGGACTGGGGCTATGGCATCCTGAACACATCTTACATGTGTGGGGTACCAAACACAAGTTCATAGTGTCTTATGTATTCACCTGGCCTGGATCTGTGCTTGGGCTGAGTGGTGTCACCAGGAGCAGGTACGATAGCAGGGGTGAGGGTGCTGTGGCCGTGCCGTTTCCTCACCCAAGCAGGGAAGTTGTGTGTTCAGGCCTTGCTGCTCCCATAACCTGTTCTGCCAGCCTGTGCGTCCAGAAATGATGAGTCTGGAGGTTTAAAAAGCGTGAAAACTACTACAAGCACTTGGAAACTTCAGGCCATGATGCATTTTGCAGACCTTTATACAGCTTTTTTTTTTTTTTATAGTCACAATTTCTTCTTTTTTTTTTTTAAGAAAATCTTTCGTAAAGTTGGATTTTAGTAGTCCTGCTCAGGGTCGGCATTTCCTTGCAGAAACCAGGTGATGCCCTCCAACCATCTCAACGCATACTGGCAAATGGATCTCTTTATCGAGGCCTGGAGCTGTTTGTACAGGTCTGCCCAGGATGTCTTCCCCTGGCAAAGGCCATCTCTGCTGCCATTTCTAAGGTAGTGTGGAGAGCAGAGACCCTGGGGAAAGCTGAGTGTCTTCTAGAGACTGAGGGTGGCAGTTGCTTTCAGGCATGATTCAGCTTCTCATTCCTAAACAGATGGTCACCTCAGGGTATGGCTGGCTCGGAGGATGGATGGCTATGATGGAGGATAGTGGCATACAATAGGCAAGTGGGAGCAGGGTCAGCAGGCAAGAGGCGGCCTTTGCTGGCCAATGTGTCCCTGGGCTTCAGGCATCTCTCTGGGGCTTCACCAAGGCAGGAGCTTGTCCCACTTCTTGCACAGCGGCTGGTTGCCCTGGGTTGGAAAGTGACAGCACTGTCATCTCTCTGTGGTAAGGCTAATTCCAGTAACATTGGTGAACTGTTCAGTTACCATGGTGATGAGAGCCCTGGGGAAAGCTATCCATGAGCAAACCCATCTCTCCTTTGCCAGTGGGATTTTGTGAAAAACAAGTGGCCAGAGGAATGGGATGGGGCTAGGCTCCATGTCTGGAGTAAGTGACTGTGCTGGCCTTCATCAGGCCATGCCCTGAGTTGGCTTGGGAAGCCATAGGCAAGTGCTGATGATCAGAGATGGAGCAGACAAGGGTGGCCACAATCTTGGGAACTGCTGGGATGCCCAGGTCCTTGCTTGCTCTCAGATCTGACCCTTCAGTATAAGCAGCAATGACTCTCTCTCTGGCACTTCGTGATTTACTTTGACTATCCCAGACAACTGAATTTAATACCTAATAGAGTGTGGTATTATAATGTAATTAATTCCATTCTACACCTATTTTGAAATGAGACAGGATTGAGGCAGAAAAATGGGGAAGAGAGGAATAATTGCAACAGGGAGGAAAACAGAGGCTTCCCACTGTGTTCAGTGTGAATAGGGCCATCTCAAACATAGTAAGCAATAAGATTTTTCGCAAACTGAATGTATTAAATCCCCTCCTGCCACCTCCAGTTCTAACGGGCAGGAGGTGACCTGCTAAGATCTGGTTGCTGGGCTTTTGGGAGGGTTTACCAGTGTGCTCAAGAAGGTTCACACTGATGTAGAGGGTGCAGAAATGGTGTGTAGGAGTTAGATGGAGTTAATTTCTCGCAAAATTGTTTTTAAAACCACCACTATGAGCTGCTTCTGTGAAAGTGCTTTTAGTACATTGGATACTGCACTGCATTATCTTAGGATGTAACCTGTAGATGCAGAAAAATATATGAAGTCAAGATACGTTTGAACTATCACTGTCTTCTTTCAGTCACCCTCTGAGGTTTCTAGGAACACTGCAGGTGAAAATAACTGATTTCACTGCTTATAATAGGGAACAAAAGGAGAAACAGCTTCCTGCACCCATGGGTAAGGGATGAGGCAGCAAGCATTTCTGACACGAACTGCTTCTCCTAACCCAGATTGTCTTTCTCCTTAAACAGAAATTTTGAGGGGTTGGTTGTGCCAGTAGCGGTTGGGAAAAGGAGAAGTGTTGGTGGGAACTCCAGGCAGAGGAAACATGGAAGAAGGACGCAGGAGGAATAAAGCAGCCTGTACTGGCCACCCATGTCTTTGCAGTAGCACTTGTTCTTTTACTTTCCCAAATTTTCAACAAGGACCCAACATACCCTGAAAAGCCTTTGAAACAAGACTGCACTGCCTGAATATCAATTTGCTTCAAATTAATGATGTTACAAATTATTTCCATGAAATAAGAAAAAGCCTGTGTTGCCACTAGAAGTTCAAACTCTCATCTTTCCCTGTGGTTTTGGATTTTTTTTCCCTCTTTTTGTCTCCAAAATTATTGATAATTTTTTGGTTATTTTTGAGGTTCTGGGTTCAAGCAGGTGTGGTATGTTGAAATATCCCAAAGAAGCAAACAAGGAAGAAAACAAGTAGCAAGTTTGGAAATAAAACCAGGCAGGAAGATGAGAACTGGAAGTAGGAACATTTTGAATAAGGATGCATCTGTATTTGTGCCCTGTGTGCATTTATATTCTTGCTGAGTTTTTATGAAAATGATAAGTTTGCTGCAAATTATGGATAATCGTGAAAATGTACCTGCTGTCACAAAAGAAGCATTCTGCTTGGAAAGGGAACACATTCTCCTTTGAGAGTTTTCTCACTGAAGGCTGAAAATACTTCAGAAAGTTGGACTGATTTATAATGACCATGGATATTAGACAAAGGGCAAGACTTTGGGTACCACAAAACACATTTACTAAGCATTCAGCCTAGGACAGAAATTTCTACATGTAACCTTATAATACACCACTTAAACTGAGTTTCTGACTAATTAGTGCTGTCAGAATGGTGTAATGGGGCTCGAGCGCAGCAGGAGATAAATGTAGATGTGTTCAGGGTTGTTTCTTTTTTGGTAATACAGGTTTAAAATACCAAGATCTCGAAGCTAAATTATAATGGTCAATATCCACAGCTGAAAGGTGTTCCGTGTGCAGTTAATGTGCAGAGCTCTTTGGAAAACTCAGCTCAAAGTCTAATGGCAAATGATTGAGTCCTTTCTGAAGAATTAATGGACCATTAATGTGCAGACCATGGTACACCCATCATAAGAAGGGCTTCCAGAAAGGACAAGACTGATTTCAAAATCCCCAGCCTGTCACTATGTTTTTTCCAGGCTTCTCAGATATTTCCCATGTTTCCTATTGCTCGCCTCGTTTCATTGGGACAAGTTGTGGTGGGCTGTTCTGGTTCTCCCAACAGGCAAGGATGCTGAGCAGACCTTGGAAAAATTCCTGAGAGGTCCTGGTAAAAAATATGTAGTCTTGGTGTTGGATGACATCATGCTTGTCATGCTGAAAAATGCTCTTTATAGCCTATCATCTGGCCTAGAAACCTATTTTTATTTTTTTATTTATTTATTTATTTTTAAAATGAAAGCTCTGGTTCCTGTCTACCTTTGTGGTGGGAGGAATAGTGACAGCTGGGTTGCATTAACCAGCTTTTCCATCCCTGGGTGCAGAGAAGCAGGATTTCACCTCAGACATCACCTATAGAGCTGCAGCACTGTTTATAGGTAATGACATCCGAGGAGCTGGAGAGGGGGAGTTTTTCAGCATGTGTTTCAATCACTGATGGCAGAGCAACTGCATTCAGCAGCACGAGCAGGGGAGCTGCTTTGCCAGGAAACATTGTGAGAGACGAGGACGTGTTTCACCCGAACAACCCCCCCCCCCTCCTTCTTGATTAGAAATGGTTTCCTGACAAGGAATGCAAATTTGGCAATACTGAAATATTCTGTGATTTCATTTCTGGCTTTATAAGATGTGCATTAGCAGGAAAAATAAGGTGGGGGGAGAATCTCCCAAGATGAAGATGTCATTCCCGTGTTTTCAGATTCAAAGATCTTAGATCTTTCTCTTTGAAAATAATTTTAGTTTTAAAAGTTTCTTCCATTTCATCAGCATCAGTACTCCACATCCACAAAGATCAAAATGAAATGTTTCACTCCAGATTAAATGAAACATGTCATTCAAAATAAAGCTGGTTGGCTCTTTTTAAAAAAAAAAATTAATTCTCCCTAGACCAGTCTGGATTTCGGTTCCTCAGACCTGCTGATGCCTGCCAGGCAGCCTGACATGTCCTCTTTACAGTGCCCAGACCACAGCAGGGTCATGTGGCCTGGGATCCATCTGAAAAGGGTGGTTTTGACAATCCAGGTCATTGAAATCTGCTTTCAGGACAGGGTAGAGGGTTGACATTTGCTGTGCATCCATCTACATCTGTCCATCTGGTTTAGCAATGTTTTTTGTCAGAGTTGGGCTGTTGGTTGGACTAGATGATCTGAAAGGTCCCTTCCAACCTGGACAATTCTATGATTCTATATGTCCATCCTGTCCTTATAAATAGCTGATCACAGGATGCCTGGAAAACACATCTTCCATGGTGACACCCAGTGGTTTTAAGAAGGAAGATCTTGGAAGATCTTGCCCTCCTGCCAAGGCAGAAGGAGCGTACTGAGGTCACCAGGGGAAAGGGGTGTACTTAAGCCTGTCCACACTCCAAGTGCTCCCTCAAGAACCACCCTTACTCCTGGTTTGCTTTCTGGGTGCATGCAGGCACCCTCAACCCAACCACCAGTGTGCCGGTGTGAGAAACCATGTAAGCAGTGAATAAATTAAGCTTTTCTAAAATGCAGTATAGACAGTGAGGAGAAGAAAATTACCGGTCCAAAACTCTCTTGCTTTTTATTTGGAGACAGAAAACTTTCTCTCATCCATTTTTGCTTCCCATACTAAGCCAAGCTCTCTTCTTCTGTGTTTCTGCCTTTGCTTTCCATTCACCAATATATCTCTTTTCTTCCATCTTTTAGTAGCAGGGATGCACTGTGAAACATGACTCTGGCTCAGTGGTCTATTACCAAGCCTGCCCAGTGAAACATATTACAGATAGGAGGGAATAAAGCCAAGAGCAGGACTAAGGTGGATCTGCCTGGATTTATTTCTCTCTTCAGTGTCTTGCTTTCTATTTCTTCTGTACCACAACTGCCCGAATCCAGCCAATTTTTAATGGGTAGACATCAGTGAGCCAGGGTTGCTCCATGAATCAGAGGGAGCTGAAATTCTGCATCACTGAAGACCATTTTCAGAAGCAATCTCATGGACCATTTTTTTCCCTTCTAATTAAAAGTAGAGACCAGCCACATTTCTGCTTGTAGTTTGTCTAAGACACGTTGCTAAGCTCCAGATGTGAGGCCAGGCCAGTGTGACCCATCGTTCTCAGCTGCGTCCCACGCCCCCGCAAGCAGGAAGATTAAGTAAAGGAAAAATGTCACCCTTTTTTGATGCCTTCTTCCATTCTAGGGAGATTCTGATGCACCTCTGTACTGAATAGCTCTAAAGAGCCCATGTTCTTGAAAATGACAGCTCTTACCTCTATTTTGTCTTCCTACACAGTGGTTTGGGACAGGAAATACAAATATTTTATGCTGCTAAAATAAGAGGAAGGATCAGAAAGTTATGAGCTACATTCAGAAACTGCCCAGGCTGTTCCTTTATGCCTTAGAGAAGGATACTTAGAGAGCATAATTGTCTGATTTTTACATCCCACGTGAGGAAAAGATGACTCTTCTGAAAAGAAATGGGACCCGACATTTTGAGCGCCATTATCTGTGTTTGCCTCAGTATCTTTGTGTCTCTCCATCGGCCGTGACTGGGGGACATGGGCAGATGGAAAGTGGAGGTCGGCGCTGGAGGAGGGCTTGCTGACACTCTCATTAAATAGCACACGCAAATGGCAGTGATTTGAAAAGACCAGCAAAACTGGTTATTAGAGTCACTGGTATGAAGCTGCAAAGCAGCCGCATATGGACAAAAACTTTTGCGTCACCAATGGCTGGAGTTCACACAACTCTATTCTTCAGCCCAGATGCAATGAAAGGTTTGAGCTCTTTTCATGTGGCAGCAAATTGGGGGCATTTACTGCATGAACCACAATAACTGGTGCCCATTACCCAGTTTATGGGGTGGACTTCTGCACGCTCATTCAAATTCATCTGCTGGGCAAATTGGGAGCATTCACTGGTTCATGAATCTCCAGATCTGTGAATGCGACCAGCTAGGGATGTCTGTGGGCGCGGGTTCTTTTCTTTTTTAGCTGCAGACATTAGTTTAGCAAAGCATGAACTGAGCCACGATACCAGTCACTACTGTGGAGTCATAAATTGTTTCTCAGAACGCCTCTGGAAACAGGGCATGCCAAATTGCTTTACAGCACATTTGTGATAACAGCGCTGAAGAAAATGCCATTTAAACACAATTTCCCACTAACATAGGAAAGGGATAAGGGAATACATAAACAAAATAATTAACACCTCCTGGATGACTCCAGTTCTGTGTGTGGAAAGACTAGAGGGAAGTAAATAGTGGGATGGAAGGGGCCAGCTTTTCCTAGTAATTGTAAAACTTTATTTCCTCTTTAAGAAAAGATCAAAGTTGTGTTAAATGGAATGCCAACTGATTTCAATGGGGTTCAAATTGATTTCTGGAAACTAGTGCTGGTGAAAACTTCCAGGGAAAGTCCATCGAGACTGACATCTTCACAGCTACTATTGCTGACTGGAGATGGGAATTTCTTTTCTGAAATAACTTTAAATGTACATATATTATAAAGTGGAAAGACAATTGCTGTCTTCTAAAGAGGGTAGAACCTTTTGTTAGGTTGATTTAAAAATATTAAGCCAGGCATTTCATTTTTCACTTTTTAAAACTTTTTCTTGAGGCTCCCCAACTTTCCTGGAGCTCAGGCTTTTGTGAGGGGAGCAGGCTTCTGGGAGGTGAAGCCAGTGTTTGTGGCATCCTGCTTACCCTAGAAGCTCTGGTAGATCCAGCTCCAGGACAGTCACAGTCTCCTGGAAAGAACATCCCATGCTGGACAGACTGAGAGTGTATGGACCCAGAAACTGGTGTTTGGAGCCCGGTTTCCCAGACTTCCAGTGATCAGCATGGTTTGCCAAGGAGATACAAACCTGTAAGCCCTGGAAAATACAGCTGCTGAGCTGGTTTTGTTACAGGGGAGTCTGTGCCACCCTCCAGCTTGACGGAACAGAAAACACGGCAGTTTTCCATTAGAATTTCATCAATGCCTGCATGTTCCTCTGATGCGTTTCAGTGTTGGACAACTGACTTTTCTCACTGAAGACATGGTCTGCTGGAAAATTCCCAGCCAGCTCTAAAGGTTGCAAATTCTGAACACCCAGAGCAGCAGTATGGAGTTTCCTCAATTAACTCCTTCCCTGGTGTGTGTCTTCATCATGGCCACTGGAATTTGTTGTGGACTGAATTGTGTGGACACTTGCCTGGTAAATCCTGGTCTGGCACCTTCTGTCATGTTGCACATAGACCAACAAACATCAGAAAACAGTAAATTTTCAACCTTACTGATTCCATGGGTTTAGCAGTGGCGGAGTATAACCTGTTGGGTAAAGACCAGACATTCAAATACCTGTTCCTTAACAAGGTCCATCCTTCAAAACAGACACAGAATGGTTGTTAAAGTATTTTATTCCCTCAACAGCAAAAGCAACAAGAAACACATTTAATAATCTTTCTTATTAATATCATACCTTCAAACAGGCAAATCCTGACAGCTTATTCTCAAAGTCACAACCCCTATGACTTACTAGAAACGAGATGAGTTAAAAGAGATCAGAGATGTCTTCCCAGGAGAACAGCTCAGCCTTTAAGAAAACCTTTTTTTAAATTCCTGGACCACTTACGTCACATGTGTATTCACAAATGATCCATTGGCTATATGTCTTATATCCTGTATAATAACTCTTCTTCCTTTGGTTAACACTGTACCCATAGCCCTCCCTGTCATGCAATATCACCTGATACGTGGCGCTGCCAAGTATTAGTATTGCAAATACCTTGGAAACCTCAGTCTCACTTCACTGGACTCTTATAAGGAGATTTGACATACAAATCCGTATTACATTGCAGATTCAACATGTTAATACTCTCTAAGGCTAATTGTTCTTCCTCTATTAGTAGGAACAATATGCCCAGTCCTATGTTAAAGATGAAGCAGAATGTACTTGTTTAACTCTTATGCCTAGAGGCCTACAATTTTTTATCTTTGATGGAAATTAAGAGATATGCAGTCCTCACGTCAGGACACGAATAGAGCACATCTACTGCCTGTCTTAGAATCTTAGAATCATAGAATGGTTTGGGTTGGAAGGGACCTTAAAGATCATCGAGTTC
>JAOXJM010000005.1:14796791-14814737 GCA_026413425.1 Tringa solitaria | reverse complement strand
TGTCCCTGCCCAGGGCAGGGGGTGGCACTGGGTGGGCTTTAATGTCCCTTCCAACCCAAACCATTCTATGATTTTCTGGCTGCCAGTACTTGCTGCTAAGAAGGTACCCCTGGTGTCTCTGGTGGTACCTCCCCATCCTGGAGCCAATCCGCTGCTTGCACAAAGCTGGCTCAGCTCAGGATTTGATGAGTTGGCCTGCTCGTGGCTATTTGTTTATCAGGCAGGAGGAACCTGCCTCCCTGCTGCTGGTGATGGCTCTTTCTGCACACATATGCAGTCATCGCAGCAAGCAGGATGGGAGATTAACAGTGACTGTTAAAGCTGTAAAGCTGTACCTTTATATACCAGCACAACACAGCAGGCAGAACCTGTGTCCAGTTTCATACATTGTGTATAACTTGTTGCTCTTCAGAAACATTTAGACCAAATGCACAAGTTTTTTAATCCTGGAAGTATTTTCCTATGAGATTAATCAAATATTAGAGCAGGGGTGCTCTAATATCCATCCTCGGAGAGCCTTAAAAAAATAAAAGTTTCAAAAACCTGATCTCCCTGATTGCCTCAGTTTTGGGCTAGAGATGTCCAAAGGTTCATTTTAACCTAAGTTTTTCTCGAAGCCACAAAAGCCAGGTCTACAGCATAGCTGAGAAGCAGAGTGGGTCAGAGAGACTGAATCGGATGACTGTGCCCTGTGACTTGTTCATCTCCAGAGCTGCCCCACAGAGAGAGCTTAAAAACCTGGTGCTGCCGTTGGGTTTTGTGTTCTTCAGAGCTCCCATGGCAGATATCCAGGTAATGAATCCAAGCAGCTCTGCTCCATTAATGAGCCCTAAGAAGATCAAAGATGATGGCACAAGATGAAGTGTCTGTTTTACAGTTCTTAAAAGCTTAAGAAAAATGAAAACACATACAAGGAACCCATATGAGGCCAATTTTACTAAAGATGGAAAACCAGACTCAAAGGTGAGACTTTGTGCCAGACTTAAATGCTTCTTCGCGACCACATTTCATCTTCCTTCTTTAGATGCATTATGATAAAATCTAATTATAGCATTGCACAGCTTCGCTCAGACAGTGTTCTTTTGAAGCAGCACAGCCAATATTTGGTTTAATCCACTGTTTTTGTTTGATTATCTTGTTTGTTTGCTATTTCAGGTCTTATTACCTACATGCTGTTTAGATTAGTGTTGACCTGTCTCCAAGTTTCTGAAAGTGACATAATTAAGTCTTTGGATTGTCAGAGAACCCATCCCACTTATCAAAGAGGTGCAGGAGGTGGTCTGGGAGTGGTCATGAGTAGGGTTGGGCAGCTCTCCAGAAGTACAGCTGCTCTTTGAGGTGGGATGGGTGCAGAGTGAGGCTTCAGGGCACCCCAAAAACATTCCCTCAGCTACTTTTGCTGGAGTAGACAGTGAAGTTATTGAAGAACACCCACTGAAGAACACCTGTTTTTTGCATAGCTTGGCTACTGGACATGTAGAATGGCCGTAGGGAAAAAGAAGTTATACCTGACTTGCTTGGGAATTGCAGTGTGCTGAGGTTGTACCAGCACCTTTTGCACTGCCTTTCATCCTTCTCTTAAAAACCTTAAAAATTAATCTTCCAAGCGTTCTTTTCAGCCAAAAGTTGATTGAGCTTGCAAAACTGTTGTAGCAAGTCTGTCAGTCTGCCGTGTTTCTTCATCTCTGCAGCTGTATGAGATCTTTTTGAGAGCTTGCTTGTGTCTGTGTTGGCCTCGATGCACTTATAGATGATAGAAATGTCACAGTAGCACTGCTGGCATCCACCCATGACCTCTGTATTTAACATCTTGCCCCTGAGCGCATCAGAGATTTGTTCTCAGCCACTACTTTAGATTTTGCAGCACAGAGGATATCTGTGGACAATTTGTGCAACATTCTTTTTCTGTGCTACAGCTCTTAAGAACTTGGTACACTGGATCCACTGCCATGGCAAGAATAACTTAGGGCATTTCCCCTAGCTCTGAAACAGCTTAGGTTCCTGCATGAGCTCCTGCACCACAGGACTTCCAGCCCCTGAGACCCTGCGAGAGCCTGGCACTGCCCAACCCTGGGTTTTTGAGTGCTCCCAAGTCCTACTTTTGATAGACTTCTCCCTGCTGGGAGGTGGGACTTGTACTTCTCTGGCAGCAACGTGCTCATCTAATCAAAGCTTACCCTCACTTAAAACATCATCTGTGTGCCTACTGCCCTGTTCTCCTGGGATGCCTGCCAGCAAACACAAGCAGCACACACCAACAGAGTTGCCCTTTCAGTTAGCAGCTTATGAAGCACCTGCTTCATCTGAAATATTAAGTGTAGCATGGTTTGCTTTGTTTGTTTTGGGTTTTTTGAGATTTTTTTTTTAAGTACTATGGAGTGTTTCTTGTCTTGACACCAGGTTCTTTGGTGTAGCTCAGGATCTGCTTCTGCCCTTCAGCATTTGTCGCCTGACCTCAGAGTCCTCTTGGCTTAGCTCGCCTTTTCCACGCCAGGGTGGCTCCATAGCTGAAAGGTTATCCCTGCTCCAGAATTGCTCTTCTCATTTTTTCTCCTGCCTAGAGCTGTGCTGCAGCTTCATGCCTTCACTCATACAAACCCAGAGAACAATTCAGCTGTCCTCAGTGGTGCTCCTGCCCATGCGTACTGGCCAGGTCTTACCCAAGTGCTAATTCCGTGATCAGAAGTTTCATGGTCTTGCGCAACCCCTGTCAGGATGCATAAATTTCTCTGAAAAGCAAACTGCTAGCCAACAGGTTATAGTGATTAAAAAAAAGAGGTCGATGCCTCTTAATGCAAATAAGTGCACATTAGTCACCTTAATCCTACTGGGCCTCAGAAAGGAAATTCAAGAATTCCATATTTTTGCTATTTTTAGAAGTACTGTGATTTCAAAACACTCTCTTCATGCTTTTTAGACCTGAACCATGATTTTCAAGTGCTTGGAGTTGTCAGTGCTGCTATTAGCCAGGCAAGAGAGGGGTGTATGGGAGAGAAGAGATGAGAAAGGAGCAAAATTCATCATGGACATTTGTGATGCAAATGACCACCTGCAAATAGATCAAAGTTTTGGCAAGTCTCATGAAACTAGAATGTGTTTCGTAATGTGTCAGGAACATTTCAGGCAGCCTTTTGCCAGTGGCAGGTCTTATAATTAGGGGTTATCCAGGTTCTCTGCTCACTGCTCTGTTCTGGCTGGCATCACGCCCACAAGGCAGCTCTATCAACTCCTCACTTCAAAGGGACAAGAGTTACCTGTTATTTCAGTATCAATGAGACATTAACTGATGTCAGTGAAAGGTCAGTTCCAGCCTGTAAGTAAAATCCTGCTATTAATACTTTTATTACGTTTAGTTGTTTTAATTTTTTGACTAAAATTGTTTAGAAGATAATTAAGTCCCATTGGTGCCTGGAGTGCTTAGTAAGAGAGGGGAGTTCAAACGCTACCAAATCTGTCTTCCTCTCTCCTTTAAATTCAGAAAAAGAACTGTAATGAAAATGCATCAACCTGTATATTCTCCAGTACTCTGCACTAAAATAGTGCCTTTTTACCCTCCTCCCTGCAAGAGACCAAATGCCTTTTGCAAAAAGTCCTCCTGCCTGTTTCACAGCTGGGGACTGACCTCTCAGATTCTGGCCCCAGATGGCAGGATGGATGCCCCGGTGCTGAGCACCAGATTGTTGTCCCTACAAAGTCACTAAGGTCTTCCAGAAACCCAGCTTGTATTTGGGGCTCGTGACTCTTGGAAGCCACCCTTTAGGGAAGAGAAGGAGCAGGTATCGTACAATTCAATGAACAGACTAGTTTGGGTCACTGCAGAGGCAAGACAAAAGTACTACTGACTACAAATATTTAAATGTCACAAGACATTTTTCAGAGTTTTCCAGTACAGCTCATTATAGCTTTAACAAATATATGCAATGCATATAAGGCAATTCATCTCAGCGGCGCAATAGCTGTTACCCACATTCTGCTTTCTCTCTTATTAACTTGTTACCTTGTGTTTGTAATAAATAGAAAATTGTTCAGCTCAGTATTTGCCTTCCCCAACATCATTCACTGACTAATCTTTTTATTTTTCACTCCCTCTTACCTCCCAGATTGTTAGATCTGATAATTCATCTGATAAAATACTGTCTATTTCATTAATCCAGCAGACACAGGGAAGTGAAGTGGTGAATTCAGAAAGAGAGGATAGGTTTCAGTAATCCAGTAGATGTGTGATAACAAATTCATGAAGCTGACCGCAAATTTAGGTGAGAAGAATATTAATGGTATCAGAGAGCGGACGGTACTTTAGTAGTTTCAAAGTGATGGTCTGAGACCATGAACTTTAACTCCCTAAGGATACCTTTGCAACCTAAAAAAGCCTGGGGAGTGCAGAACGGGAAGCAGGTAAAAGGATAGAGCATGAGCAAGGATTTGCTTAAAAAAAAAAAACACACCACCCAAACCAAATAAACCACCCTCTAGTCTTAAAATCAATATGCAGGGGGTTCACTCTGACAATGTATGGAACCCATATAATGCAGAGTAGTATTGATAGAGAAACTCTTGCTTAAAAATCTCAAAGGCTAGTCATTTACTTCATAAGAATAACAACTTTAATACAAGTTGTGTATGCTGTCATTGCCTCTCCTCCCTGACAAAACAGGAAAATTGGAAGAGTCCCAAAAAAACATGCCCTTTCTGCAGGAGGGTGCCGTAACAGCATTTTTTTTGCTTTATTTGGAAATGTGTATGAGATCTACCATAGAAGATAATACAGGGATCTAGGCAGGAGCAGGATGGATGGGAGTGTTTGGGTAGTGTAGGAGCTCCTTTGAAGAACTCGCAGGACAACCAGATAAAGAAACGCTGTGTAGGTGAAGGCTTTATCTGATTGAGTATAATCAGATGTGTGTGACGGCTGTCGGACGGTGAGGAAAAGACCTTTGCCAGCAAGTCGTGATTCCTCTTCTAATAGAGACCAAGCAAGTCAGAACGTCTGAGGAAACTGCTGGTGGAGCTTCCACTTGGAGTCAAGCACTTGAAAATGAACTGTTTTCCTGATGATCACTATAAACAGCCAAATGAGTTCAGAAGCCCCTGGAAGGGACAAGACTTGACAGAGGCAGACACACAATGCAATTCTATGCGGCGCCCCTTCCTTCCTTCCTTCCTTCCTTCCTTCCTTCCTTCCTTCCTTCCTTCCTTCCTTTTCTTTTTTTCTTTTGGAAAACTGGGTGAAGCTGGAGAAAAAACGATCTGTTTAATAACATGCTAATAATCTGGCCCACTAGCACAGAGAAATGGAAAAATGTGCTCAAATGGTGGACTTGACAGGGAAAAAAATATGGCATTTTTCTTTATTATAATAAAGAGTGGAGCACATACCCTATTGTGCAATTTAATAGCACTATTAAACCAACAGGACTAAATGTTTGCAGGGAATCTGAATGTGCTGCAGAATGACTGAACCCCAAGTGGCTGCAGAGTTTCTGATTAATCAACAGAATAAAAAAGGAAAAACTATTTCCCCATATGTGGCTGTATTAGTGGAGAGTTGCCAATTTGAAGACAAATTAGAGGCACGAGGGGGTTGTGCTCTGTAGGTATGTACTCTGGGGAATTAAGCAATCTGAAAATGACTATTTACAGAGGCTGACTTGACCCTAAAGCATGCACTAGAAATTGCCACATCAAGGAAGATGCCTTCTAAACATGCCAGGATGGTGCAGCATTGTAAGATGTGTGCAACAAATAAACTAAGGGTCAGGCGTAAATACAGCTCAGGCAACACCCACTGTGTGCTTTTGCTGTGAAAAAGAGTTTCTCAATGCAAATGATTATCGATTTTCTGGCAATCTTGTAGAAACTGCAATGAATTAGGGCACATGCAGTAAATGTGGAGGTCAGTGCATAATCACAGCTTTCAAAAGACACTTCCTGAGTCCTTGTTTGCTGATGATAGGCTAAAGATTGCCGATAATGTTGTACGGTTTCCAACCCTTAGGTGTAAAGACCAGAAGTGAAGTGTAGCTGACAAATGGGAGGAATAAAGCTTGAGTGAATCTTGTCCAGGGTCTGCTCACTGGGTAACATCTCATCAGGATAATCCAGCCACCTGAAAGAAGTGTGACAACATCTACACTTCTAAACACATACCGAAGAAAATGTTTCTGCCAGATTTCAAGTGTGAGCTTCTATGACATAGAGTGGTTTGGGTTGGAAGAGACTTAAAAGATCATCGAGTTCTACCCGCTGCCCTGGGCAGGAACACCTCCCACCAACCCAGCAACCTCCCAGCAACCAGGTTGCTCAAAGCCCCCTCCAACCCGACCTTGAACCCTTCCATGGACGGGGCAGCTACAGCTTCTCTGGGCAACCTGGGCCAGGCTCTCACCACCCTCACAGCAAAGAAGTTCTCCCTAATATCTCATCTCAATCTCCCCTCTTTCAGTGTAAAACCATTCCACCTCATCCTATTGCTCCACTCCCTCATCAAGAGTCATTTCTGAGAAGACCTGGCCAATGCTAGATGGACTATGACTTTATTTAGCCAAATCTTGCAACCCTCCAAGGATGGGGATTTCTTCTGTGCTGACACCACATCATCCTCCTGGTGAAAATATTTTCCCTAATGTCAGTTCCTCACCTCCCAATTTGAAATTTGATGTCTTCATAATAATCAATGTATATAACATGTTGTGATATGATTTAATTATGGTATTCCTTCTTGGTCTGTGATAAAACCCTTGGCTTCATTGCTTATAACATTGGCCATTGTAACCTATGTAGGTTTTTATTTCTCTTGATGTCAGGGGGACATGGCCGAGCTCTCTGCACAGCAAAGCTTCAGAGAACTAAAGGCTCCAGTGAGCATGTGGGACCTGATAATTTTCAAAGGCTTGCAAAATGTCACCACTGTATTTCTTTCATAACATTCGCGTTTTGATGAAATTGTTCTTAAAAACAGCCCTCTCAAACTGGATGCCGGTGCTCAAACATTTCAGGCCAGATCAAGGTTGTTTGGTGAATTATAAACATTTTACCCAGAAAGTGGGGAGTTTGGCAGTTTAGACCTATTGCTTTTGCATGCCTGGTCCTTCCCAGGTGCGATGCTGGGTACCTGGTTCAAAGGTAGCATGGCCAGGGGTGTGGAAGAAATAGCTGGGACAGCCAGAAATGCTGTTATTCAAAAGCTGAGAGGTATTACTAGTGGATGAGTTACCAAAGGGCTTGTTTTCTCTAAAGAGAAATGACTGTTCCCAGTTGGAAATGTCACAGGTGGGAGGTGAATTTAACCATCCAGCTCCCATCAAAGTGAGTGTGTGTCACCCGGTAGAAGTCCCCCTGCCATGGTTTGAGAAGGTGGAACATTATCACAGCCTCCTGCAGGAGAGGAGATTGAATGAGCTGATGCTAAAAATAAATATCTAAAGTTTCTGCGATCAGGTAAATGAGGACAATATTTCCTGAAGTTTGGCAGCTCTGTGATCTGATGTGCTGGTGGATGTCAGAGACTCGGGGGGGGGCTCCCGAAGAAGTTCTCTGAGAATCTGAGTCTTGGGTACCTGTGGTGCCTTGGCAAGCAAAGATTGAACAAAACATAGCAGACAAGTGTGCTGTCAGGAGCCTCCTAGAAGAGAAAATCATGATGCATTGACGTAGACCACTATGCACTTCAGCAGAACAGCAGGGAAGAGGAAAGAAGATATTATTTGTTTTATTAAAAAAAATCTATCCATAAAATCTATGTGGAAGCGCCCCAAACTCAAGGTTCCCTAAAAGCTTCTTTTTGAATCATTTTCCCTTTTTAGCTGTTTGATACATATCCATATTTACTGGTTTCCACAGTCCATAAACAGAAACGGGAAAATACTGAGATGCCAGCTATTTCCATAAAATGCTGAACATAAGAAATAACCAGCAAAAATGTACCCTTATATTTCAGGACCTGTCTAAGGCTTGTTTTGTGAGCATTTGTGGAGATGGACAAAGGCTCAGAAGTTATTTTAGCCCCTTCCTGTTCTCATTAGCCATGCAAATCTGCCACATGACTGCTAAATGCATCCAAAGGATGCTTTTCCTGAGCCCTCTCTGTGGGTCTCCTGGCAGCCTGTTCTCCTGTAATAATAGCTCCCTACGGTTCCAAACACACAGGTTTATGAAGCTGCAGGGAAAGGTCTGTTTGGCTGCGTGACCAAAGGGACCCCACCATGTTGCTGAATCCTAGCCCTGACCTGTGCTCGTGCTGCCACAAAGCCCATGACGGCAGCAGAAGACAACTTTTGGCTTCAGAAAGCACTATTTTTGTCTCTTGCACTCAAAACAGGCAGGTGTTCTCACCACCTCAGTGTTGGTCACAATACAGGGCCATGAAGATGTGTCCCAACGAGCCAGGGTGGCTGCTGGGAGAAGCTCTGCCCTCACCAGGTGCTGGATGCAAGTGGGTGTCCCAGTTTCCCCAGGTGGACTATTCCGGTGTCTGAGCTGCCCTGGGTCCCTCTGTCTTGCATTACATATGCTGGGACCATATATCTGGAGAGGCCTATGGAAAGTATGTTGAACAAAACTCTTCTCTGGTCTTCATTGCCAAATCTGGCTCAGCTGCAGGGCTGGGGTTGAGTCAGTGCAGCCACCACTGCCTGCCTCCCGTCTGAGACATGCTGAGTACACCTGTCTCTGCCAAAATTCTGCTGCCTACATACATCTTTAAGGTCTCTTCCAACTCTAACCGTTCTACAATTCTATGTGAGTGGGAGAGCCAACTGCCAAGGAGGGCTCTTGTAGGCATCTCTTCTGGACATATCCAACTCCAAACCACAGCTTGGGACAATAGAGACAGAGCTTTAATGGCAGATGCCACCAGTAGAAGACATCAGCATCACCGTGTGACACCCCAGGAAGGGAGTGATATCCTGTGATGTGATATCTCTAAGAAGCTTCTGTGTTTCCGGAGGCTTCAATGATTCCCATCTACATCTGCCCCTGCCTTGCTGAGCAGGTCCCGGAGAAAAGCCCAGCTTTTGCTTTCCCAGCACCAGCTGTAATTACTGCACCTCTCCCTGCCCTCTGCCATCAGATGGCATTTCTGTACTCCCAACTATCCCATTTACCATGCGACCTTCTCATTTCAGAGCAGATAAAAATACCGGTTCACATCAAGCAATTGTGGTGTTTGCTTTATACTTATTAAAAACCCCTTTATTACGATGTTAACCTCTGGCCCCTTAGAGTTGCCTGACACCAGCTGTCTCAGGAAGCAAAGGCCCTACGTCAACAAAAACGTGACACACACACACACACACACCCCCCCCCCCCGAGCAAGAGCAATGACACGCTTTATTAATAAAAGCTTGGAGCATGGTATAATTCTCCCACCCACCCTGCCGGAAATTTAGCACCACAACACTTCAGTTGCCACAAGAGACAGACATGGTAGCTTCTAATTGATAGAATATCTATTGAAAACCTATTTAGACACTTCAGTGGGAGCACAGGAACACCGTGCCAATCTGTGGAGGTGGCAAACTCATCAGAAACTTTAATACTTACCATATGCACAAGAAAACACCATTTGTGGAGATTTCTTCCTAGTTTCATCCATCTGCCTGACCAAGCTATTCCTTTTTGTCTCTTATTTATGGCTGTAATTTTGATGCCACAGTTACTGTACACGATCTGCTGTATATTTCTCTTATTTGCTCTGAAATTGCTCTTTTCAGCTCATATCTGAAGTCATTTATTTGCCCACAAAATAACCAGGCTCTGAACTATTTCCTGGCAACTAGTTTTGCAGTGCTTAAGATTTTCTTTTCTGTAATGGTGTATATACATCCTTTATTATGGCATTTAAATGCTTATTAACAATTCATGGAATCTTAAATGGCTGAAAAAACAGATTCTTGAGCTAAACATTTCTAGAGAGTCTCTTAGCCCAGAGCCCTTCACTGCAAGCAGAGGCTTCACAGTGGAGCAGAGCATGGCTTGAAGTTGGTATTTCCAGGGTAATTGCATTTTTTAATTAACAGTATATTTAATCAATATAAAAAAGAAAGTGACACAGCTGCTCAGGGGCTGCTGTAACAGGCTAAAAATAATCTTGCATAGTATATACTTTGATTTTACCAGCCTTCATATTATGGTCACTGGAGAATTCGGTGATGAGCATCCTGATTGGAAAACAAGAAGCTCCTGCGCCCATTGCCTTCATCACATCTATGGGCTGCTCTGAGTCCTCGCTCAGCAAATTACAGTCATATTGACGCTTTGCTTGGACTTAACGGCACATGAACATCCTCAAGACATGCTTTCTCCCTCATGCAATCATCTCCATGGCACAGTCAAGGATGACCAAGGCAGGGAAAGGCAGTGACAACCCCTGTGATGACACCCCAAGGATCCCTGTGAGCAGAGGGTGCCTGGAGAGAAGGATTTGGGATCAGGTCCCTTTTGCGGGGCACTGAGAAATGTTCCTTTTCTGCTCAATTTCACAGAGATCAAGTGTCTGAGTAAATAGTGGGAAGGCAACTGTTTGCAGGTTAAAATGTTCCTCTTCTGCAGAGGATTCAGAAAGTCCCCAGTGCATGTTTGTGCACTAGTTGAGTGAATAAATATTTAGAAATTTCTAAATATTTAGAACTTGGGAGGTATTTAACCCTAAGAAGCTACCTGCAATGGCTTCTGCCAGCCACTTCACCTCTGGACAAGCCCTTGGCCAGTGGCAATGCAGAGGGGGCAAGAGGTCCTCTGCTTTTTGGTCAGTTTTTACTCCAGCTAATTTAGCTGTCAGAAGCAAAAAGAGGAATTTGAAGTTATCTGTACACTCATTGACCCTTAAGTGTGCAGCCCTTAAATTTTAAGTACTTTCCAAGCAAAAGCTGAACCTTTCAAAGAAATAGCAGCTTCTCTAGAAGCTTGTTTCTTCCCTGAACGCCAGGTCTGAGATGATGCTATTCAGAGGCCTCTGGGGCTCTGACACTTAATTGTCCTCCCGTTGAAAAGCCGATCAATTTGGAGCCTCTCTCTGGGGGTCTTCCCTTTATCTTGATCTCTTATTTTTTTTCCTTGTAGCACACGATTTCACGCACAGCCCTCCCAGCACAGTTAGTTCAGGAAATGCATTTGTCTCTGGCTCCATCAGACCGTTGTGTGCCGCTGATGTGTGAGCAGCGGCTCTGGTGGTTCGATAACCAAGTCTGAGCCTGTGAGCAGGGAAAATCCACGTTTACTTCCACTGGCTGTCATGGAATGCAAACTGCTTTACCTCTCCACTGCATCCATAATACCCGCTGTTGAGGGATGCTCTACAGAGATGCAGTCCAAGGAAAGAAGGAAGATTTTCGGTGTCATTCTCTCAGGGAGGAGAGTAGGTTCCAGCCAGACTGGCCAGAAGAGACAGTTTAACATCACCTGGTGTCAGTTCCATGACATGCTACTGTGGGAGTGGTGGGACACCCTGGAGAGGAGACACAGCAGGGAGCAGGATGGGCAAAAAGAAGCAGAGTGGCAGGGAGAAGGACGCTACAACCTTCAGGGCTGCCAGGAGCCCATCCCGAGGTCTGGAAGCAGAAGTGGGGTGGAAACACTGTCACTGGAAGTCATTGGTGTGGGCAGACCCAAGCTGTGAAAGCTGGCAAGATTGACTTGCTGGCCTCCCGGGGGCCCATCCTTGGTGGGCTTCCAGTTCAGTGCTATTGATGATCCTGGATAGTCTGAGGCAATCAGCTGTCCTGTGCCTTTGTATTTCAGCCAGTAAAAGAGAAGTGGTGAAGAACGCCCTCGTGGACTCCTGACACCTCTCTGTCCATCATTTGGGCACAATGTGGTTGAGCATCCATCTCTGTTGGCACACATACATGGTACCAAAGCTACAGTGAGGGCTGTGTGCAGGGAGGTGGGGGAATCTGCTTTGTGCTGAGCTGTTCTCCGAAGGGGCTCCTGTCCTGAGGGGTTTGGTGTTACCCTCTGCATTTTGATAACCAGCAAGTGCTGCCACACCAACATCAATAGTGCTGGTTCAGATCAGGCAATGGCTACTATATCTAAGTGGCTTGGGCAATGGTAGACATGGCTACCAGGATGAGCATGAATAGCCTAAAAAGGGGACAGAGTAATGGGGTGCTGATCATGCCAGAGATGATTCATGAATGAGGTCTAATTTTGTCAACACAGTTTCATTTGGACTTTGGACAATTTGGACAATTACCTTGAGGCAATTTGTTCTGAAAGAGATATCAGATACCTTAAATGGCAAATAGTCTTACGTTGATTAGAGGAGAAAATG
This sequence comes from Tringa solitaria, assembly GCA_026413425.1. Classification (NCBI taxonomy): domain Eukaryota; kingdom Metazoa; phylum Chordata; class Aves; order Charadriiformes; family Scolopacidae; genus Tringa; species Tringa solitaria. The sequence goes on along the minus strand of JAOXJM010000005.1, from coordinate 14,802,466 downwards.
GTTCCAGTCTCACAGCTGGCAATGGAGGAGCTACCAAGCTTTTCACTTGCACCCAGATTCTCTTCTCCTTGTAAGACTTATGATGAGACAGTGGTATCCACTTACTCCCTCCCCAGCACCATGAGCCCAGGTTACAGCTGTGCTTGGAGAAGAGTCCTTGGGCATAGGCAGCCAAGCTGCCAGAAGTGGGAAGGGGCTGCAGATGTGGCTGGTGTGCTTGGGGACCTAAGAGCAGCCAAGGTCCCCAGCTCAAAGTGAGCCTTCCCTTCAGACATCCCATGGTACCTGGTGCCAGTCCAAAGGGTGGCTGGGAAGGGAAAACAGAAGATCCCAAGTGACATCACAGCAACACTTCAGAGCCAAAATACTTTTATTTGTGGGCTAGAACAGTTCAGACTTTGAATATTTAGCAAAAAAGGTTTTTTTAATGCAAATGGTTTATAACAGTCATCATGTCAGTGGCAGAGATGGGAACGCGTAATAAAAATGTGAAACCAGGTTATTGCTTGGCTTCAGCAAATATGATAGAGTTGTCATCACAGCACTTGTCATACTGAAACTGAAGGTTCAATGTGCCCCTTCTCCTTACATTTGTCAAGAGGCTGACCCCTAGGACCCATGGAGGTGCTGGAACCGGTACCTCGTGGGCTGTTATTGACAGGCTGTTTCCACGCTGAGCCGTAAGTCTGACTGTAACCATCCCCTCTCCCTCCCAAAGTCACCATTCAGGGATTCCACCTGGGTCCACATTTGTTTGTTTGCACAACAGCCAGCCCAGGGAAGTCCTGACCCATGGTGGGAACTTCTTGTTGAGGAAACAGTAAAAGTAATAAACAATAAGAAAGACCAGTGCTTTGCAGTCAGTGCGAACTCTCTCTTCAGGCTGTCAGCCAGAACCCCCAAAACCTCGCTTCTTGCTTTTGTCTTCTGTAGATACCACTTGTCACGTAATGGGTCTTTCATCTCAATAGGACTTTTATCTTCAAACATGTCAGATCTTTAAAGAACTGGAAAACACTAACAGGCAGGGAGAAACTTTATTCTAATTTGCTAGATGTAAGAGAAAGAGGAGGATGCAGCCATTTTAATGAGCAGAGACTTGTGTTCGGACGAGGGCTCCTGCTCCTAAAGGCTCACTGGGTTCTTCTCAGTGCCATGGTCCACTCTCAAATCAAGACTGGTCATAGTGATTCACACTGAGGGGAAGGGACCGGGATGTGCTGTATTAACATCACTACATGTGTTGGTGCTTTTGATTGTTTTGATGTTGATATTCTGCACTAAACTGTAATCAAGAAGCTTGTAACAAAGGAGGCTGCATAACTGTGGCCTCCCAATGACCAGTGCTGCTGTTCCATACTAATGAGCTGCAGCAATATGCATCATTTAGAGTCATCAACAGCAACAGGGAGGTCATGGTTGTGATGCAAAGGAAGCTGTGTATGTAGGAAGCTCTTGTGCCTTCCTCAAAGACCAACTTCTAGAAGACTGTTGGTGACTATTGTTTGTTTACCCAAAAAGTAACAGAACAGCCTCTTTGATGTAGCCATATGCCATGCGGCATGAAGGATCCTTAACCAAAAATAGAAGGAAATTATGATTTTATGCTTTGTTCTGAATTGGAAGTGAGGAAGCATCTTAGCCCCAAGCTGAAGAGCCAACTTCAGTTGTGGTGTTCCTTCAGCTTTACCAGAATCAGCCCAGCGTGGTGTCTGACTGCTCACGGTGTGAAATCACAAACAGTGTCAGTGTGTTTATCTCAGGAACAGTCTCCTTTTGGAGAGACAGAGTCAGTTCTGAACACCGGGAGAGATTTTTCTGTCTTGTGTTAGACTCCGATGATATGAGTTATAGCCCTGCTTAAGCCAAAGGATGAAAAGAATGAGAAGGAAAAAAAAAGATATTTTTCTGAATTTTGTTCACTCTGAAAGATTTGGGCATTAAATAAGGAGACACTACTAGCATTGTAACTGGAGATGTGGGTTTAACTCCTAGCTCTTTTCATAATCATAAGCAAGTTATTTATTACTCTACTGAGTCTTTTCATATTTATCGCTCTGTTTGAAGTCCCATCATCTGGAGTCAAGTGAATGTCCCAGCTTTCATTTTTGTAATATTTTAGTCTCTGTCATTGCACAAAATTCTTGAAATGTAACTGTAAATGGAGGTTAGGAGGATAGTAGGCAAATAAAAAAAATAACTGCAAATGTATGCTAAGAAGAACCAAAAGCATATTGTAATTTTTAAGTCACTCATAATTTGAAGGGGAGAATGAACTGATTCATGATTTTAGGATGCTCAGGATTGGCAAAAGCATAATTAATCTCTTGTCTCCTTTATGCCTCTGCAAAATGGTATTAATAAGGCAGCATTTATCCATTGTAGACGGTAAGTGCTTCAGGGCTCTGCCTAGCTCTCAACAGGCCATCATGTAGAGCCTAATGGAGAAGGGTCCTCATAGTCCTCAATTAGGCCTTAATACAACATGAATGACAAGCTCCATTTTTATTGCCAGTTTCAGTCTGCTCTTCACTTGCCATTTCAGTGATAGAAACACGAATGAACATCTACATTTTACAGCAGCAAACAACCAAATTTTAAATACTACAAGGTAGTCATTTTAATAAGTCAAGTTCCTCAAAGCAAAATTATTATAATGAGTGAGGAACAAGGGGAGTGTAATTGGATTGATGTGAAATGCAGAAAACTAATTCATTTTCTCTGCAAGGTCTGGGAAAGGTTACAGAGAGGCAACACAGATCATCGTAGAGGATGCTAAATGCTGTAAATATTTAAATGGCTCACAGAAATCACTGATGTATTCCAGAACATGATTTTGGCTTTGAAGGGACAGCATGTCTCACCAGTTCCTTTGGTTGGAATATGAAGTGCATCCCAGCTTACAGAGTTGCCAACAGGAGCTATTTGGGACTTAATGGTGAACTGTATGCAATAAAGAGCAGGGGTGGGAACGAGGATTGGCCATGGGTTACGGAGCATTTCACTGCCAGGTTCCAATCTTGTCCAGGTCAGCAGAGATGGGAAGTCATTACCAGCTGATGGCTGTTCAATGGCCTGTGTGAAATGAGGAGGTGGTTCCGGTCCAGTTCCCTTGTGACCAAGTGTCCTTAACATCAAAGCCACCTCCTGCGCTGGCAGGGCCTGGCTCGTCAGCCTGCACCCTGCAAAGAGGAGATGGGGCATCAGCTGTGGATGGCTGCAGAGGGGCCACCATACAGCACAGGAAGCTGATAGATTTGGCTGGTTTTGATACCAACAGCTTCGTTCCACACATGTTCACTCAGACGTGGCCAGTGCTGCAGCTGAGCTGCTCCAGGGACCTGTTGAAAACTAGCCTGTATTGCTCAGCACCTGCATGAACATAGCACTCTCACTGATTTCCCAGGAGCCACGTTGCCAGATCGGCCTAAATTTCAGCTGTAGCAGATGGGTACCCTATTCCTGCCAGGATGGCCTGGTGGTCATCACGTGCTGAGCTCTGGCATCTCATGACACCTGCCAGAGCCATCTGGAAAGTTGGATATGGACCAGTGATGGGTTGTCTGATACCAGCACCATCAGAGCCCAGGAAGCCCTTGCTCCTCACATAGCCTTGCAGATGCTTCTGTTGCTCTCCGGGAAGTGGGATGGTGTCTTTCCTGGAGCATTCTGGCTTTGTCCTACCTGGCTGTACGTCACTGAGTAGTTGGTACATGACGCCCACAGGCATTTGATGTCTTGTGTTCAACAAAGAGTCTGTAAGCCCCATGGAACACAAGCAGGGGAGGGGAGAACAGCTGGCCATGAGGGCACGTGGTGACTCTTTGGGCCTTATGGATAAGGGTGGTGGGCAGAGGGAGGTGTTGAACATGGTTTGGTCTGCCAGGAGCAGCAGCTGAGACTCAACATTTCTCCCTGGACCATCGGTAACTGTTCACTCCAGCTTCATTTAGCAGTTCTCTGGAAACATTTACACCAAGTCTTTCAGTGCCTGATGTGTCCATGGCCTGTCCAGGACTGGAAGCACTATGGGCTGAGCAGACTGGTTAGGAATTCAGCTACTCACCCTCCCTATGCCAAAATCTCCCTATGAATGCAGCCCTCAGGACCTGCTGACCAGTTCTCTACTTCCATACTGATCCCTCTGTTGACCTTCCAAATCTGAACGTGGCTTTGGTGCCTGAGGCACAGAGGGGTCAGCCAGAAAATTTCTCTGGACTTCTCTGCATGCACTGAAATTTGCACTGTAGGAGATGTTGGAGAGCCCTAACCTGTCAGGGTGAAAGAAACTGTGTACAAACTTTTTGTCACCAGTCAAGAGGAATTCCAGAGACATAATGACACCTAGAGCTCCTTGTCCTCTGTGTCACATGTGTCATGCTGGTCCCATCACTTGGAGATATATGTCTTGCTGTTTGTGAGCAAGTGAGTGCGAGTGTGTAAGTGCATAAAATCAACTTGCTGAGAGATTTTGTAACCAAATATTTTCATCAAACCACACACTGTGTTTTGTTACACTAAATTTCCCTTGAAGAGAGGTGTTCACGGTGTTAAATTCATGTGGCTTCATTACGAGAATTACAAGGCACTTGAAACCTTCCAGTTTCAGAATGACTTTGGAGCATCTGTTTTCGTTCATTTAATCTCTCCATCCCAAAAGGGATTCAGCAAAATGGCCAGCTTGCATGCCTTCAGAGCTGACCTGATCTGATTGGAAGAAGAGTTGTGTTTGAGTTCTGTGATGCTGCTGAAGTTGGATTCATTAGCCAGTTTCCTACCAGCTTTTTCAGAAAGTTTCTATGGTGTCTGAAGGATAATTACCATCCCTTGGTCTCAGGGGAAGATGAAACAAAGGACTGCATATTCCCCTTTTGATTCAAACTCAAAGAGTGACAGAGGCATGAAAAAAGACTAGGTCCAGGAAATTCTTCAGGAGCATATTAATAGCTCTGCATCGAAAGTAATGCCTAGTGTACCCCTGGGAGCCCATCTGGAGAGGAAGAGGAGAGTTAGGGCTGACAGATCCTGTTCTGGAAAAAATGTCCTTATGCTTGTGCTTCTATAGGAAATGAGAGGGCATATGTGACTATCAGCCAGGTTTTCCACAGTGATGGTTTTAAAGGTAAATCAGTGTTTCATGCAAGAGATCTGTACCTGTGAATACCTTTGGCATCTTCCTCCCATTACATCCCTTCCTTTCCATGCCTGCACAACCCCTGTTGTTGATCTCAGTCCACACCTATCAATACTAACCGATTTTAGTTTAGTACTAAACCATTTCTTTTACAGTGTCCTCAGTTTCTCCTACTCTTCTGCAGTCCAGTGCCTTCGTTTCACTGATGGGATCACTGCTATGGCATCTTGGTCCCGCAACATAGGACACTTTCTGCTGCCAACATGCCAGTGGTCTGGGATAAGGAGCAGCACATCCTTCTCATGTGTGCAGGTTATGCAGAGAGGTCCAGCAGCCCCATCTCCCTGTTGCTTCACAAAATTCCACTATCAGAGTTCCTTCTGCCCCAAAAGCTCCTGTTCTTCCCATTTTACCTTTCCTCTTCCTCAATTTGTGCCGGGATTATCTGAACATCACTTATCCGATGACTTAGTGTGAGTATTTCTGCAAAGCATTGGAATGGGCTGCCCAGGGAAGTGGTTGAGGCACCATCCCTGGAGGT
>JAOXJM010000005.1:14769007-14779710 GCA_026413425.1 Tringa solitaria | reverse complement strand
AGAACTGGACCCAGTGCTCCAGATGGGGCCTCACCAGGGCAGAGTAGAGGGGGAGGATGACTTCCCTCCACCTGCTGGCCACAGTCCTCTTGATGCACCCCAGGACCTCATGGTGCCTTAACAGTGCCTTGACCTTAACAGTGTTTTGCTTCTGTGGTATAACTCACCAGTCCTTCCTCGATGGACGTCTCTCAGTGTACCAACTTGCAACAATGGCTAACACAGTGGTGCTTGGGTAAGAGATGGATAGGGGGACATATTGGGCAACATGACCATGTTGGAGAGCCCTTGCTGATACCAACATCAATGAACTCTCACTTCCTCAAACCCAGCATTTGAAAGGGAAAGTCTGGGGTTTTTTTCCTCTAAAAGACCCCAGTGGATTTTCTACTGTTAGTCTTGTATCCAAATTTTTTTCTCTGTGCTAAGAGATTGACCTGAGAGAGCAGGATCCTAATTGCTCAGAGATAAAGTAATTGAGTGGTCTCTTGGGGTCTATTCGGTACAACAAACTTCAATAGAGTTGACAAATGTCGATCCATAACATAGGATTAATAGGGCTGTGCTTGGCTTCCGTTTCAGTTTTCCATTTGCTCCTTTGGTCTAACACTGTGATTGCTTTGGGAAAACTGACAAATCTTTGCAGTTAATGAGGCCCTCTAGTAATTTATCAAGCAGGGTTTCTAAAATAAAAGGGCACAAAGAACAAAATGCTGTTTCTGTTCTAAAGGAAGGAGAAATCCTTCTCTTCAGATCCTGGAGAGCCTGGAAGACTTTGCTCCTCCACACTGTGCAAGCTGGGAGCTAGACTAACTCTGTCTTTTTTCCCAAAATTCTGGCATTCTGACTGTTTTCTGTGGATGTCATGGGCAGTCTCCCATCCATGAGCTGAGCAGTACATCTCATTGCTGAGTGCTCAAAAACTGCATGCACGACAGTTTGGGAGTTTGCTTTTAGACGCTTGGCTTTTAATCTCTCTGCGATATGTGCGATCAACAGACTTGCAGAAAGTCCTTTTGTAGGGATGGGGAGGATGTACCACAAACACTCCAGCAGATAGCCTTGGTCCCAAGTGTGGCCTGCTCCGTTCAGTTGTGGTGCCACAGCACGTGTCACTATCGAGACTCAGCCAGGTGGTTTCCCTGGAGTATCCCTGGGACAGAAGCTCTGAGGAGCAGCTGTTATTAGCATGCAAAAGAAAGCATTAGGAACGCTTAATTTTATCATCAAGTGTTTAATTTGGGCCTGGGCTCAGCGGCAGCAAAGGCTGAACTTCTTGCCCCAGGGGATTGGACTTCCCATCTTGGCTCAACAAGCCCCACTGCGCTAACACCGTCAGCAGGCTGAAATGCAATTCTGAACTGGCAGCTTTCAAAACTCCTTATTTCCTGGAAAATGTCAACACTTCTGCAGAAATTCCAATTTTTCCTCAGCTTGATTTAAACTAAAGCTCCTAAATGGGAACATGGAAGAGCCAAATTGCCATTGCCGGTAATAGCTCTGCTCTGAGTGACGTGGAGGGTCCACAGCTGATCGGCGGGTTTCTGTTGCTATTGTGACAGCCGTACATCTGTCAATCATCCCCTTTATTTTTAGTAAAGCTCTTGGTTTTCTTTCTTAGCACAGCAGCCTTCACATTAATGCAGAATGAGATCAATTTTACCTATAGTCTTGGTAGGAAACAACTGCTATTAAGCTATAGAAATAGCTAATCTTTATATATTAGCAGTGACTTAAGCATGTTGCCCAATCTATGAACCTGTATCTTAATGCAAGCTGGGGGACACTTGGCAGGAAAAAACCTGGTGCAGTTGGCAGGCTTTTCTTCTCAATATGGTCCTTTTCTTCTCAAGGGCCATATTTGTACTATATGAAATGGGGTGGCAGAAAGGATCTATATCCTAATGTCAAGAAGATATTTGGGAACCTCCCCAGAGGCGTCATCTACTTCTGCCCCAGGTGCTGGTGGAAAAGAAGAAGCAAGTGGGTCTGGTGTCTGCTGGAAACTGGACTTTGTCCCTCACATCCCATGTTTTACCCCTGTTTTACACTTCTTAGGGATGATCACCAGGAGGTGTCTCTCTGGATGGTGCTGCTCAGGGTTGGTGCTGCTCAGCTTCACAGGAAGCGCTGTGTTGCCTCCAAGGTGCAGTTGAGAAGGTGAGCTCACCAAGCTAGTGGAGCACGCAGGGCACCCTTGATACCTTTCATCCCTCTGAACATAAATGTGACCCCGGGAATGATGCTTTGTCCTGCATTCACCCATGTGGGTACAACATCAGCTCTCCAGTTGCCTGCATCTAAGCTCAACTACTATAATGCATCTTTGGAAACCAGTCTTAGATGGAGCCATCCCACTCCCCCAGATTTGGAGAGCAGCTCCCTTCTGTTCAGCAGTGAGTTGACACTTGTCCAGCCCCTTTGAGCTGGTGGCCAGCAAATGTGAGGCTATTCCTGCAGCTGCCTGGATGCCCAGGGCTACCTGGTGTCCCTGCTCTCTCCTCCTGGCTACCCGGGGGGTGGTCCTGGCTCCCATCCGAGCTGCCCAAACCCTTATCACACCTGCAGCACAGCTGGCAGCGGGCAAATAGGTAGATCTACAGCTAAATGGAAACATTTTCTTGATTTTAAGAGTCTATGGAGGCTAAACTGAAACGGTATGCTGGGCGCCTTGCTGCCGTTCTGAGCTGAGTGGATGAAGAAAATAGTACAAATCCCCATTTTTAATGTATTTAACCTTTCACAAATGTACTTTGTCATCTTCTGAGGACTTTTTCACCCTCCCAGTGCTTCCTTCCTGGTGTGTGTGCTTTTCTTTCTCACATAGCTCTCTCTGCAATGCCAATCTCAGATTTTATTTTTTTTTTCTTCCCCACAAAATTCCACATTTCAGCCTGCAGACCTGTGAAGCAACATTTACACCTACACTCTGGTACACTTCATATCTTACTCCCAGCTGTGTGAAAACATAAAAGCCCTTGCTCTGTAGTAAACGGTCCCTGGAAACAGCTCCATGTTTGTCATTTGAAGAAGTGACCCATTTTGGAGAGGGCTTTGCCAGAGTTAAGAACTGCTGTTCAGGAAAGCAGGCAATGTAAGATGTCTCTGGGGAGGTGTAAAAGGGGAGAGGTTCTAAAATCACTTGCTGTGATTAAAATCTGGAGGGCCAGGATGGCCCTCATCAAAATAAAATAAAATAAAAAATTCAGCTTTTGATTGATGGATGAATCTTGTTCCTTGTGTTCGTGCCACCTTACCCCTGGGATGTTACAGCCAAGCCCTGCCACAAAGCCCGGCTCTGGGTGCACTCCTGCTGTTAAAATGAGAAACAAGCTGTGAATAGTGCGATGGCTGGACCCGCTGGGGACCGGCGTGTTAACACGATTGCTTTGGAAGGCTGCAAATTAACGACCCAGCTGGCTCCCTCCCAGTGCAGAGCCAAACTGGGGGACTGGGGAGGTCACGTAAGGCCGAGTCTGGGCATTGACAGCAGGGATGGGGCAGATGCAGCGCTTGCTGTAGCAGCTCTTTAATGAGCAGGCTAAAAATGCAAAGTTGTAGTATCATTTGTAGGAGGGAAAAAAATACCCGAGAAAGGATTATTTAGTCAATCATCCTGTCTGCTGTGGTTAGGCTGTGGTTTAGATGCAGAAAACCGCGTTGCTGAAGGACTTATTCTGCGTCTCACATCTGACTTGTAAAATCTGCCGGTAAATCTTTACATCAGAATCCAGACTGAGAAGCTTCTTGTTTTAATCATGGGATTTCACCAGAACATCTGACTCCTTTGTAAGTCCAGAAATGTGTTTGCATGTTTGTCCCCTGCAATGGATTTACAAATCCCATATAAAAAAGCAGAAAATCCTCCAACAGATTTACAGAGAGGAACCTGAAACAAAAAACTCAGACTTGGTGAAGCATTGCTCCTCGTTTGTCAGGATGCAAAAGGTTGACTCCTGTCAATGATGATTTCCCTCCAACACCAATCCTCAAAACACTGAGCAGGCAGGGAATGCTGCTGCCTTCAGAGCCTGGTTTTCAGAGCATTAACCAAGTGATGTTAAAGGCTTTCAAGCAGATGTCTCAAAATTGAGGCCCTTTTCCTTTTTGTTCTTGGTTACCCTGAAAACATCAACCCTGTGGTCTATAAGTAAAATAATCAAAATAGACTTAATTGTTTAAACTGAGGAACATATGTATAAAAAAGGCCACTGCCTTCTCTTTGCACATTTACCAAATTAAGTATTTAAAACATAATCTTTAGTTTTGCTGTGAGTGCTGCAATATGTATTGTGGGGTTTTTTTCTCACAGTTCCTTGTCATGATATATAAACTTGAATTTGCCTGTTGCTGGGAAAAGCTTGGGACAGGCTCACCAGAAGCAAAGTTGAGCGTGAATGAGAAGGAATAAGTTTTTTCCATGTACTTTAAAGCTCAGACAAGTTTTTAAGACTTAATTTTTTAAATCTTCATGTTTTTAGTTTCCTCCATTAGTGATGATGTGATTAAATGTTTACACTTCCTGCAGCATCTTTCCCAGTTGCAGAGTAGCAATGCCATGCATTGCAGAGCAATGGGACCTTACTGGCTCTAATATCTCAAAAGCAATTTAAACCCATTGCTTGGATCTCATGTGCAGAGAGGACAACAGAGTGGTCAGAGGTGAACCCCGAGAAGCCTGAAGCCAGGTAATGCTCAAGAGTGTGGGATCCCAGGGGTGCTAAACCACAGCCCCTTCCAGGGGTTAAAGCTGCTTTTCTGAAAATTCCCTCCTGTGACCACAGAGAGACCATTTACTGCCAGTTGTGGGCATAATTGCTGTTGTCATGTCCTTATCTTAGTAAAAACACTGCAGAGGAAGTAGAATTAATATATATGCCTATATATTCATTTCTCATAAATGATTCCTGGGGCTGAGACGGAGCCTGCGAGCATGGCCAGGAGCAAGGAGAGGGGGAAACACACAGTACAGGCACAAAGCTGGGAGGCATTTGCCAGGGAAACCTTCTGTGGTTCCTAGAGCCTCCCTGGCTTACTTTTTCCTTCATCATTATCAGCAAAACACTACTTTTGGGGCAAAAGGCGATAGGGAAGAGTGGATCCTCACCCCTGAGTAGTGCCTTGTCCCAGCACTCAGTCCAATAATAATAATTATTGGTCCAATAACCTGGGCTGTTATGTTCAAGATGGTCATTTCCACAAGGTCTGTGTTTGAAAGAGTGGAATTTCCCTCTCAGAGCAGTACTAGCAAGTGTCAGGAAAGCTTTGCTGAAATAATTGGTCTCTGAAAATACCCTAAATGCAGCTAACAAGCAAGCAGATTGTTTCCCTTGATGGGAGCGCAGAAATGGGACACTCTGGTCCAGCCAACTCAGCTGCTGGAAAAGGGCTATTACCGGGGGAGCCAGTGAGTCCATTTCCATTTTCATTAAGCTGAATAAAATGCAAATAAAAACGCCATTAGAAGAAAATAGAATACAGTGTTTCAGATTTATAAATTTTAGCTCTTTCCCATAATCGGACTGCACTGCTTGCAACCTGGAGAGCATTATGGAAAGAAAATGATCTTTATCTCTTCTTTCATAACAAATGTGGATCACAGGGCATTCTTGCTCATGATTTCTCCTGGGCAGGAACTGTCAGGGTAGGGGGGACAAGCTGAACGATACAGGTTCATTTCTTCTTCTGAATTTAGTCAGAAAGTGTTAATTTTCCTCTCTGACATTGGTCTCAGGACTTGAGTAGAGGTCTTTACTGCTTCAATCTCTTCAAATACCTGCCCTTCACAGCTCAATTGTCTGGGGAGCAGAAAATCTCAACATAGTTCAGGCACCATGGCAGAGATTTGGGCATGAGGATTTTTGAAGAAAGGTGTCTGTATCATGGTAAGGTAACCAGACAGGTAACCACAGCACTCTGTACAGCACAAAAGTTTGCTGCTGGGTCTGGTTAAGCCATGAAAGAACCACATGGCCATTGGAATTTCCAGAAGATGTGTGAGTCTGCAAAGAAGCTAAAGCTGAGGTGGCTGTGAGGGTGGAGAGGCTGGCAAGTTTTGGAGGATGGTTCATCCTAACATCCTTTCCTTCCGTCAGTTAAGTGGAGCCAAAAATACAGCCCATCACAGCTGGTCCTGTGACTCAGAGTTTTGCGTTTGATAACCCATTAATGCCTCTCTCCCCGGTCCCGGGTCGTGTCTTCTGCATTAGGAGGAGATGGTATTTCTGCCTTGACACCAATGGGGTGTAAAGTGTTCTGTGCGCGTACGAAGGGGTTAAATTCTTTTTTCATTAAAGATAAAGCTTCTGAGAAGATAAATGCCAGAATATAGCTCTTGTGAGTGAAAGTGACTTCAGCCACCACTATCCTTAATAAATATGCATTGCAAAATCATCTTAGCTTCCTCTGATTCACATCAGGGAGTTTAAATTTGCCATTACTGGGAACCTGACTTGTCAAAATCCCATCTGTAATTATAAACCTGCACAAGGGGACGGGGAAATGGTGGGAGAAGGAATGAACCCATTAGTACTTGGCTGCAAAATGTGTCGTGTTTTCAGAATAATTTAAAAGGTTGAAACAGGTAGTAGGTAACAGCACAAAGTGTCACTTCAGACCTGCCGATAAATTTGTGCAGCAATACACACTGACCACCCTGCTGAAGCCTGATTTTATACTCTATCCTGGCACAACCAGGAGCTGGGACTCCAAAGTAAACACAATTACCTGGGCAATAGCCCTGAACTTCTTCAAGTCTGATTTTCTGCCTTTGCCAACCAGACACAGCAAAGCGCTGCAGAAGGACGAAGGGATGGAGGGAGGGAAGGAAGAGGAGCTGGAGCCTTGGGCAGGGGATTATCAGCCCACCGCAAATCCCACCATCGGTTCAAAGACACCAAGCTGCATTTCTTTTTGAAAGCCTTTTTGGAAGTTCTGAAAACTGGACGTTTCAGCGCAGCCCCAGATGCAGCCCCAGAGAGGAGGCTTCCTGGAAGATGCTCTGCCAAGGAAGGATTTCCTTAGTGTTTGCATCACACCTGGGGAGATTTCACAGGGAATCAGGCAGCAAGATTAAAACAAGTCAAGCTAAATGGAAAGGAGATGGATGGGAAGAGAAAGGAACTCTCAGGTATGATGTGTGGGTGCTACAGTGGGAGGAAGAATGAGTTCAGACATCTCCTCCCAAGTGCATGGTGACATTTTGCTATGACAGGATGCATGACAAAGATACCAAAGATCCACAAAGGTGACAAGTGGATGTTTTCTGTCTCTTTGCGCACCTGTGAACATCACGTTGTGTTAGTCATGCCTCCTTGGGTTCTACTCCCAGGCGAGACCTTGTGGGAGTTGTTAAATACCCATCAGTGCAGTGTTGAAGGGCAGGACCTCTGCCAGTCAGACCGGCACTGAACGCACTCTACCCTCTCTGTTTTTCATCCTCTGAACTACAGTAATGCCTCAGATATCGAGTTTACTGTAGAAAATCAATAAGGAACAGTATAAGCTCAATGGAGCGGCAGGAGACAATTGCAGAGCTCAGGACACATAACGTCCAGATGTGCCTTCTCTCCACCTAAAATGGCTGTGCTCATAAAAGCCTCTAATCTGCACCATCTTCCATGTGGTGGTGGTTTTAAACACTGGTTTCTAGCTGCTGTCACAACTCCAGTGCAGAAGAAAAGAGCTGTCTTGACAGGTATGCCCAGCTTGGTTTTCCTTCACCTTCCAGCTGTAGCCAGACAGGGCTAACCCTGGGAATGCACAGCCAGCCTGGGGACCTTCTCCTGGGGGTCCCCCCACCAGGATGGGGGTGCACTGAAACACCCAGTGCCACCCTGGCTTAGAATTTCTCACAGGTTGGATTATTTTAGTTTGAAAGAGGGAAAGCCATGACTTGAAATTGCAGCTGCTCTCCCCTGTTCTCTGCAGCATGAGCAGTGTTGGGAGAATGGGGTTGGGGTTGAGTGGTTTTTTACATGGGGACCCTTTTGAGAGCGCTCCTTGTTTTCAAGCTCACAGCACATCCTTGGCAGACATCCTCCTGCCCAGTCAAAACTCCCCTGCTCCTGCCCAGACCATGAGCAGGAGCCAGAGGAGCATCCTTAGAGCACAGAGATGCCAACGTGTCCAGAGGAGAGGGAGAACATTACAAAGGCTGAGAGAAGGGCAGGAGCTCTGGGCAGGGATGGTTTGGGAGGAGCAGGGGGTTTAGGAAGGAGGTTTAGGAGAAGATTCCTGAGTAACTTCATGTCCCTGCTGCAAAATCCTCGGCTCTGTCCGTCTCATCCCATCAGGTATTGACTTTGCTGCCAGCCGGACTGCTGTGTGATGGGAGCGAGGGACCCAGCTCTGTCATGGAGGGGGGTGGCACAGCAGAGCTCCTGTTGCCTCCATAAATGGTCAGCACAAGCAGAAGAAAGTAGGGGTGCAAAAAGATAATGTATAAGTAAGGGGAGAAAATGAAATTAAATAGATAAAACAGAACTCCTGCCTGCTTAGCACAGCAGACTTAATGCTTGAAATAGCCGAGAAATGAAACCGTAACTTTCCTGAGGTGATCCTGAACATTGCCCTGCACTGTCTCCATGAAGCCAGTGGGAGCCGTGAAACCTTGCACTTTGTTGGTAACAATTTACTTCCGGTGATCAACCCTGACATGAGGCATCATCAGGTTCCCAAAATACCATCAGTGTCCCAAGCTCAGGCTGGCCCTGTAGGCTCATGGTTGGGATGCTCATGTCAGGAGCATCCAGCACAGAGGGGATGGTAAATACTTCAGCTGACAGCCCCAGAGAGCCCACCATGGATGCAGTGTCCTCTTTGTCAACCTTGAGCAGGTACAAGGTTTCACCTCTTGCCTCCAACTGCAGCAAGATCCTGTTATGTCCTTGCCATGGAGGCCCAGGACATTATGGACTGGCTAGATACATGAAAGAGGCCTCTCACACAGGCAGAGTGGGCTGGGAGATGTCGTACAGGTCATGGAGGAGACCTGCAGCAACCTGGAGCAGCAGCTGGACATGGAAGGGTCACCTAGAGCATCTCAAGTGGCAGGAGGTACCTGTGCACGGACAACTGTGTCACCCTGGAGTTTCAGCTGGGTCTCCCAATGTCCATGGAGGGAGAAAGGTTGGAGATGAAACCAGACAGGCAGGCCTGTGCATGTCTGCTGTCAAAGGGCAGTTGGTGATGGTTGGTGGCCACCAGAGGTTCACCAGATGACAGTGATGGCCAGGAATAGGCTCTCCTGAGTTGAATTTCACTTGCATGGTTACCTCCCTCCTGGCAAGCAGCCTGGCTGGCAGCACAGTGTGTCACTGTGTTTATCTGCTGCTGAATGCAGAAAGCCTGCCTGCTCTGTAATGAGCCTTTCCACTACTTGTACAATTAACAGTGAATAACAAGCACACAAGAAAAGGGTGAAAGAGACCAACAAGCACATCATCCACCTCAGGTGTATGAGACAGCTTGGGTTTTGGTTGCCTAAATACTCAGAGATGATGCAGGTGTGGGAGGGAGACCTCAGGTCCTTCTTTAAGAGCAGAAGCTAAGGGGACAATGCAGAAAATCACTGCTGGCTTTGAGATACATCGGCTTTCTCTGGGGAAGCAGTCAGTGTCCCCGTAAAGGCCAGTGCCTCCAGCAATGCAACACTGCTGTTCTCTAAGTCGTTTGCAGCTCTTGCCACATGGTCCAGTCCCTCTAACCCCACAGAGCCTGACAGCCACCACCATCACTGCATCCCCTGGGGATCCCAGCCCATCCTCTGCCACATCACTGATGCTTGGGTATGTGGAGAAAACTTTGAGAATTGGACCTGAATCCTGTGGCCTGGACCATCTTTCCTGTCACTGGTACTGTCATCTGGACCTCCCTGGTTTGTTCAGCTGGATCCAGGTGCTCCACAACCAGCCAGAAGTCCATCCTCTCTCCCTTCATTGAGACTCCCCACACATTACCGTGTTTGCTCCAATCCTTCCTCTGTTGCCCAGTGATGGACCTGACCTGTGAGTCCCTCGTGTGACTGAGCAGTGACTGGTCCAGGATTATTCCCACATGCAGACTCTGCTCGGTGCCTTTGTCAAGGAATCAGACCATCCTCATCCCGAAATGCAGACTGCAGCTCCCAGTGTCCTCTGCCCCATGGGACAATCTCCCAGGCAGGATCCGGCTTAGCGAAAGCTGGTTTTCCCACTAGCAGTATGGTAGCCTTGCAGATGAATTGGCTGGGGCAATGCATGCCTTTGAGCAGTACAAGGACACTAAATGATAAGAAGTGAGTCTCTTTGAGGGTCCTGGCTGAGCAGAGAGGGCAGGCCCAAGCCTGGTTCCCTCATTTTCCAGACTGGAAACCCTGAGCTTATGGGAGAGTCCTCCTTTAAAGTGGCATCTGCTCCTGAGCTTTCCTGAGAGTGCTTGTTGACTCCTCTGCAGCTCTCGGACAGGATATCCCCAGCAGGAGTCAAGTTCTTGCCACAAGATGTATGCTTCAAGCTACACAAAGGTTTATAAGCACAATACAGAAATCCAAAATTAATTCATGAGCTAAGAGAGTTAAACCTCCCAGGCTGTCAGAAGACTCTACCACAGGCAGCGGGGACACAGGGCACTGACCCACTGTGGTGGGGTAGGAGGGGAGGTGACACTCAGACATTGAGGTGCTGGAGCGGGTCCAGAGAAGGGCAACGGAGCTGGTGAGGGGT
>JAOXJM010000005.1:14738136-14750455 GCA_026413425.1 Tringa solitaria | reverse complement strand
GTGTGGTGGGAGGTGTCCCTGCCCAGGGCAGGGGGTGGCACTGGATGGTCTTTAATGTCCCTTTCAATCCAAACTATTCTATGATTGGTGTCCTCTGTGCTGGTGCAGAGATCCAGCTGAAGTGGATAAATATGGCTTTTTACTGGATTTATATAGTTTCTTCCTCTCTCCACACTTTTCTTCAGATCCTGTGCTCTTCTCCAGATCCTTCAGCTCCTGTTCAGCACACTGGTGAGGGGATCCCTGCCTCCACAGGAAAAACATCACCCCAGTGCTGTTGGGAGACGTACACAGGGTTGGATTGTTCCTAGCTAACAGAACTGCAGTTCTTTAACGGTCTAATGGTCCTGTTTTGTGCTTTCCAAAGGGGTGACAGACAAATATTTACTGGGTTTTGTTCTGAAGCTGATGGACACAGTAGATTGTAAGAAGTAGTATCATAGAAAATGGGGTCCCATGGAGGTGAAGGCAGGAGTCTAGTGCGTGTCCAGGGGGATTTTAACCAGGGACAGATTCAGAACACACTTTAAAAGCATAGGACAGTGGTGAAACACATCTTTGGAGCAAGACAGCTCCACTCACTCTCTTTATATTGTATTTCTCCACCACCAGACAAACTCCCCGTCTGGGGCACGTCATGTGTCTCACTTTATTTGAAGAAGAGAACTTGTGGATGGCCATACTGGACCAGATCGAAGCTCCTTCCAGTTTGGACAGCATCTCAAACAGAGGTCAGTGGTGGATGTGGATTCAAAGTACGGGAACAAGAATACTCATAGGGCAAGATATTCCTCAGCACCTCCTCCCCTAGTCTCAACTGATTTTCACCTCAGGGACCTCCTCAACAAGAAGGATGGATTTGGTTTTCATAAATTCTTTTCACAGTTTTCGACAGTGATGCTTTTACACCTGCTTCAAGAACCCCCAAAATGCAGTTACTGCGGTGTGGTGCAGGTGTGGGGAATGTGAGCTCATTTCCTTCAGCTGCTCGGTGAGCCCAGAAGGCTGATCTATTGTCTTGCCTTCCCACTGGGATATTGCCCAAGAACAAAGCTTATGCAAGCACTAGAAGAAATAAAGATTCTTTCTTCATTACTGTTATTGAAATACATTTATGCTAAAGTTGCGCTGTGTGAACCTGTTTTGAACACTGTGAGCGAGAGACAAATCTAAGCATTAAGCCTTACCCCTGCAAAGGATAATTGAAATCAATGTAGTTGTTGTCTCACTCCAACATTGGCAGAGGTGCAAAGAGATGCTGCTGAGTACCCTGCTAAGTTGAAGCGTTCTGGCAGAAGGTACAGCTCACAGATATTGTCCCTGCCCCAATGACTTTCAGTTGAGCGTCAATACAAGGTCAGTGGGGCTTTTTTTAAAAAGAAATAAATTTTTAAAATCACCCTGTGTTGATAAATCCCAATATCCTCTCAATACGGTCTTCTGATATCTGCCTGCTCATGCCACAGTCACAAGGGAGTAGATTATCAGCCAGCTGCTCCTCTATATCCCTTTTTTTTTTTAATACTTTCACTCCTTTTCCTCCAACTTCCTGTGATTTTCAGATCTTGTTGATCCTCCTTGTTATTCCATCTTGTTGAATCCTCACGATTATTCCAGCATCTCTAGTCTGCTGTCATTCAGACTTCAAATCCAGTGCCTGCAGCTCCCTCGTTCTGTGCTCCCTCTATGCAGAGAAAGCTGAAAAGTAGCAACCTGCTTTTTTAAAGACTTTCATTTTGCTGATTCTCCCCCCTTGAAAATTCCTCCCTTTTCTGAAAATTTTGCAGTGGATGTTTACCTTCCAGCTCTCCTAGTGCCTGGCTTTTCCCACAGAGGGGAGGCAGATTATATTACTGACTTCAGGTTGCACCAAATCAAATGTTCTTATTCCTTCAGAGCGAGTCAGGGAGGGCAGGTTATTCCAGGAAGACATTTGAGAAGAAAATGTTTTCAGCAGTTTCTGGGAAAGAAACCAGAAAGTGAGAAGGTAAGAAGGTACAAGCTTGCCAAGGTAGACTTGCCCTGCTGGGCAATGCTGGCTGCCTCCTGGGATACTTAGAGGATGAAAAACTCTTTTATTAGTCTCCAGTAATGATATCAAATCAGCTGAACCAACTCTAGCTTGAGTGGAAGGACGTCTCGATTGACAAGCAGCTTTGATAGTTACTCCTTTAAAGGGTTTGAAATGGCAAGATGCATTTCAGCTGTTATAAAAAATTTTCCTCTGCTTGCTTCAGTGCTTCTCTATTAATTATAAGTTTAATGCTTTCAGTAATTGTAAAGCATGTGCATGTGCTTTGCAGAGGGGCTCTGTGTTGCTTGTCTGTCGTTGTAAGCACCACAATGACAGTGAGGCTAATGTTTTCCTTGATATCATAAGACTAATTGTAATTAAGGAATTACAGTGTTATGGGTTCAATACAGCACATGTTAAATAGATGGAAAACTTCCCAGGTGATGAACTTCCACATATCACTTACGAGGTGGGAGTCCATGTTGATGTCCAGAAGGGTGTTGTAACAAGGTCCTGCAAGGACTGGTAGGTGAGCCCTGTGCCATTTAATATTTGTACTGATGACCCAGAATAAAATATAAAATGATCAAGGATAAAACTTCAGGTGGCAGAAAGACCTGGGGAGGTGATGGAGAGGTCTTATTGCTATTATAAAGCTTATTTGGGAAACTGGGCATGAGCAAACACTATTCCTTGTAACAGGGATGGATGTGAGGTCATTGCCCTGGAGTAAAGGATGGAGACACGGCCATGGTAGGAAGCAGCAAGACAGGGAAGACATGAGGGTGATCAGGACTTGGTGTGAAGGTCCACAGCAATGTGCCAGACAAAAGTACAGTGTTCAATAACAGCCACAATTTACGAAGAATTCTCCTAAATTGGAGGAGACATTTAGAGATGCACCAGAGGAAAGATTAGATAATGAGATAAAGTCAGGGTAGGGAATAGCTCCAGAAGTTCAATCAGATGAACTTAGCCAAGAGAAAGTTAAGGACGAGTGATCCCAATGGGACCAAATAAGGTAGAGAAATTTAATACTAAAGGTACAGTAAGATCTAAAACTAAAAGCACAGGATAAATGTATTCCGGTTACAAATAAGGTATATGGGGTTTTTTTTTAAACAAAGGACAACCCTGTTAAAGCAATGAATGAAGGATTCTCCATTACATAAATTGAAAGATAATAGTTGGATGTTTTTATTATGGTTTATAGCCTAGTTCGAATGTGAACACAGGGAAGTCTATGGTGTGGAGGTCAGACAAGATGATGCCATTGTCCCTTTGGGACATTAAACTTCATCAGGGTAGGGCTCTGATGCACCTAGATTATATGCTGATTTATCTCATCTATACACAGGCTAAGCTAACAGGGACCCAATTCTCCCTTACTGCTTAGTGGCAACATTGACATCTGACATGGATAAAATCACACAGGTTTTGTTAATTTAAAAAAAAAAAATTTAAAAATTGCTAAATCTGTGGCTGGACCATGTTGAGTTCTGCAGTGAAGACAGCTTTTTCTGTAGCTGGTTGTGCATTCCAAATGCTGAATTCCTGCTAAAAGCAGCCAAAGACAGCATTTTGTGAAGACCTGTAGGGGCTGAATATGTTTGTGGGAACCATTAGAAGACATAGCAGGAATGAAAACATATGGTGAAGCCCTTGATGAGGGGAGATGTGCAGCTGAGTAGATCACGCTTAACAGGCAGCACAGCCAGCTCTGGTTTCCATGTGCTATTGCTAAAGCAGCAGAAAGCCATTTGGATTGGTGTTAGGAAAGAAGGATGAAGTCCTGTATTTTCACCTGTGATTTCTTTCCTTTGTGTCTTTGTTTCCCATGTGCCTTTCGGGGAGGGTCTCCCTGGGATCACCCTGCCCTGCTCCTGCATTCACCTCCGTTCCTCCAGAGTGGAAACAGGTAACCAGATGTTAAAAAAAAAATAAAAAAATTTCCTTCTCATTCCACATTGAAAAAAAAAAAAAAAGGAATTCCTTCTCATTCCACATTGTTTTAGTGCCTTTTAGCTCTGCAGCAACAGATGACCTGCTGAACTGTGATGTTCAGCATCCCAGCTTGGGGACAGCTGTTATTCAGGAGCGCTGCTGGACTCTTTAATGCAACATTTCCCATCCTGTCTCTCATCAGGACCAGGCTTCACTGCTCACCCTCGCTCACACACACATATATTTCACCTTCCCAACACACAGCCTGATGCTGCTGTCAGTCTACACAAGGTTTTATGTACAGCTGGGTTGTAGATTCACAAGGTCGTTATTCCAAGTGAGGGAACTAATCTATGTGATACTTAACCTAGTTTGCTCACTAGATGTATTGGGATCCCTGAGAAAGTGGCCCTGCTCCATTCTTAATTAAAAGCCAGTGACATTCCCTTATGTCCTGTCAGTGCCTACTTATATCCTCCTCAGATTCATGTAGACATAGGTATTTTCTCTTGGTGACTCTCTTATTTCTCATCTTCCTCTTTGAACTGTCATTTAATTTTATGAGTTTCAGAAGTGATTATAAGGCTGAACTTTGGAATCTTTGATTACACCCCATGAGATATCTTAGCAAAAGCACCTCACAACAGTCTAAGGTGTGGAGCACAATGCTACAGAAGCACTTTTCTTGCAGTGCCTAATTAAATTCCTCATCACAGGCATAACTGAGTCCTGGGAGTGATGAGTAGGGGGGGCAGCCATTGGTGCCTATCAGACCTGGCACTCCAGGTGCAGCCTCTGACAGCTCCTGCTTTGCCAACTGCCAAAGGTGAGGCAGAGTCTTGAGAAGAAAGATCACTTTATGCTCCCCTGGTTTCTCTTAGTCTCTCCCTGACTATCTACAAGCCATCATTAGGCAGACACGTGAGGTCATCCTTACCTTGCAGCAGAGTATTGCTGACGTACTGTGTCTGCTGTTTACTACTGTGTGTGTAATACCTTAACCAAACGTCCTTTATCCCCTCTAGTCACTGGAACAAAAATAAAGGTTTGCTGGAGCGAGAAAAGAGGTTTACAAGCCTGCCACCACCGCTACATCGTCAGCTCTGCTGAGTAATCTCGCGGCTCCTCCCTGCAGCTCCCTCACGGATGGATGGATGGATGGATGCTGCAGGTCAACCTGAGATTTCCAGCTGCTATTTGCTGGCCTTCCCATGGAAGGAAGCTGTAGAGGACTGGTCCCTGTCTCTGCCACCCCAGCATTGGGCTACTGCACTGGCTATGGGGCTCCAAGGTCTCTAACAGCCAGTGCCACCCAGCAGCGTGCTGGGAAGAGCCGCTGAGTCTCGCAACTCATCACATCCATGACCTGTAAGGATGCCGGTGGGGGGGGCAGGTCCGGCAGATCCCCTGCATGGGGTTTTACAACAGAGCAGCCAAAATGCTTTGGAGCTTGGTGAGCTGAGCTGCTCTCCATGTCTGCACAGCACTGATGTGGCTGTAATTAGCCTAGGCTAATTGCTCTGAGGCTCTGAACATGGGTCCCTCTGCCTCTAGAACTGATGTCTGCCTCTGCCCAGCAGCCAGGCAGGGATGTGTTAATGGCCTGACCCACCTGCTGACCTGCAGGCAGGTCAGGAGAAGTGCCACCAGGGGACTAAGCCATGAGCTTTCCATCTTTGCAAACTCTTTTTGCGCTTTGCTTTCAGGGGCTGTCTTTCATTTTTCTTCTAGGAATTAAGTGCAGTTGAAAAAGCCAAGAGTATGAGGTATGCACTAAAATCAAACTCAATGTGCACAATGCTTCTGACCCTGCAAGCTGGTCAGGAGGGGAAAAATCTTACTCTTGCCTTGCTCAAGGGCATGAACTGAGGCTTGGGCCAAGCCTGTGCCAATCCTGACATCCCAAGGCTCAGTGGAGAGGCTGTGTGGTTGCATTGCTGTTGGGGCAGCCTGAACTCTCAGATGCATAAGAGGAAAAGCAGGCAGGTAAAGCAGTGGAGGAAGGAGGTATGTATTTCAGGGTGTGCTTCCACCCTGCAAATCCTTGTTCTATGTCCAGGTTATTTTGGGAAATTCATTTAAGTACAGCTTTACTGAAGGAGCTGCCTGGGATGAGGCAGCAGCAGAGCTGCTCATCAGGTGCAGCATGGCCCTGGAGTTTCCTGCCTCACCCCTCAGCAAGGGACTGACCCAATTCTGTACGTTCAGAAATCACAGGATCATAGTTTTGCCACCAGTTTGGATAAGCTGTCAGAGGGTGCTGCTGGACGAGCTGGTCACACGTCCTGGCACATGGGGTTTCTGGATTCACCCAGCGCCTACACTAGGGCTGAGGAGTCCCTCGGCACCCTGGGGGTCAATGCTGTCAAACTCATCATCTAGACACTAGTTCTGATGAGCCCAGAAAAAGGCATGGGCTCTCCTGATTGCTGAGTTTCCTGCTGGGTGAAATGTAGGAATTCCTTCCCTGGGATGTGCTGTTGGGAGGTCTGGGTTTCACAGGGCTCTCTACAGCGCTTGAATAACACAAAGCTCTCTAGATTCCCAGCACTAATATTTGTTATGCCTCTTCAGCCCAGTAGGACTCGGTAGCTTTGTGCTGGATGTGGGCTGGGTACAGATCTGCCGATGCTCCATATTCCTGCCCTAAGCCAACCAAAAGCATGTTGCTCTGCTGCTTGTTGCAGGGAAGGACACTCTATGAATAATTTGTGCCTGCTGCTATGGCACTGATTTCATATTCATCTGCTAATATGCCCAGCCACACACATTAAGGACTTAAAATGTGATATATGTTATGAATCCTGCTATTGAATTATAAATTTGCTCTGACTGGTTAAAGTGCTGTGGTGTCTGCCTCTCCCTGGTCCATACATGGAGCTGCTCTCTTGCTCCTGCCGTGTCCTGCAGCCACTGGTATAACCCTAGGGAAAACCTTAACTGGGGCTGCTCTGAGCATCAGTCTGCCCAAGAAAACTTGTGTTAGAATCTGCTCTTTCTTGAGATTTGCTGTACTTACAGCTTGGGGGATGTTGCAGAGATGCCACCTCAGGTGGCTTCCAGAGCCTCTATCTCCATGAAAAGCCTGAATAATAGTGTCTAAAACCGCAGAAAAGCCAGTGGTTTCTCAGATGTTCTGGATCTCTGCAGTGGCTGATGTTTGCAGGGAGTTCTGGTCAAGGATTCATGGTGGTGCTGACCTGAGGTCCTGCTACCCCTTTTGTATGCCGTGCTCTCCGTACCCCCGGCTCACGGTGGCCAGAGGGCTGTGCTGAGGAAAGTGGATGTGATCTCCCTCCCTTCGTGGCCAGCCCCCACATTCTCATCAGAAACCAGCGGGCCATTTGTCCCCTCTTCCCAATGCCGAGAGAGGAAGGAGGCCAGTGACAAACACGTTACATAGACCTGTGTGAATGCCATCAGGCTTTTTACTATTATCTCCTGGCTAGGTTATTATTCTGCTCCCTTGGCCATTTCTTCTATTCCGTGTCTGTCAGCAGCTGCAGCTCAGCCTGCTGCATCAATACCTGTGCTTTTGCCTCCTTGCTCCTGATTAGCCACAGGAGCGTGGCAAGAGGAGGTGGGTTTGGTGGTTTCACATCACGTTGGAGAAACTTGCAGCTCCTCCACATCGCAGCGCCTCGGGGAGAGAGGGGTTTGTCGGCTGACCCCCGTCTAAGGGATGGATGGTGGCGATAGCAGAGGTAACCTGCTGAGCCCGTTGCTGTCTCTGTGCAAACGCCACAGGCTGTTTTCTGTGTTGCTGAGCATATATAAGCAAGAAACAAAAGCAACCTGGGGAGAGGAGACGTGGGAAACTGAGGAGGGCTGCGCTGCAGGAGGCACCAGCAACAAGCATTTAAAGGGAAGGCTCACACCATCAGTAATTAATGCTCCTGTTAGATGCCCCTTTTTTTTGAGGATCTCAAACTACTTAACTGTTGAGATCTAGGCACTAAATCATTTCACAATCCATTTACTCTGTTATCTCTGCACAGGGAGATCACATACTTCCAGAAAAGTTGGTTTGGACACTAAAAATCCAGTCACTTCTCACTGTGCCTCTGCTTCTCCATATGGAAGGGAAGTTACAGATACTCATGATTTTTCACCCAGCGAGGGTATTTAAGGAAGTCCTCAGTGAGAGTGCTTCGTTACAGGTGTGTTTATGTCCTTAGACCAGCATCTTTTACATCCTCAGACTGGTAACTACATCGCTGCCACTGCAGGTGCTTTGCGGTGGGGATTACTTAATTCCTTCCCCAAATCATACTGTTAGAATTTTGCTCCTGCTCTGAAACAAGAAGAGTTTAAGCTCTAGGCACCTCAGAAGACAGCCAAAGCCCTGTGGCCTTTCTCCAGCCTTCTCTGTCACCTGGCAGCTGCACCCCCTGTGTTTTACAGACCACCAGCCTGAGGCTGCTGCATCCTTTTAACACACACACACACAGCGAAAACAGAGCAAAATTCCTAAAGTCTGTGCGGGTGTGGGAATGTGGCCAGGCAAAAGCCACTTACACAGCCCTTCTCAGCGCTGCCTGTGGGGAGGCAGCAGTTAATATTTGGGGGAAGTCTGGGTGCCCCTGGCCTATTGCCCATCAGCACCCTGTCCGTACAGCAGGGTCCCATCTCATCCTGTCACCTGATGGACAAGCTCCTTTCCCTCCAGACACCATGGACACCATGGAAATAGAGAGATTTGCATTCAAACCCAGCCGTGGCGGAGCGAAGCGATGCAGTGACAGCCATAAAGTTCCCAGATAGAGTTGTTACATGATTAATAACAACAGGAGCAGCTTAATAGATAAAGCCATTTCCTTTACCTGGGATCTGTGCTGGGACTTTACTGCTGTAGTGCCTGAATGAACCAAACGATGATGTTATTGCTAATTAGCGTGCATGGCCGCAGCCCAATACTGGAGGCTGATGCTAAATGGCCCGTCTCACCGAGAGCCTCCCCCGGACTCTTGCCGGAGTTTCCTCCTCCCTGGGAGCCAGGGGCAAGCAGAGCCAGGACAATTGCCACCAGGGAAGAGGGTGTCAATCATAGCAATTATCCTTCCTCATTGTAAAGGGTTCCAACATATCCAAGGCTGCATGAGGTACCCCGCTGTAATTTGCCCTACTGCAAAAAGATAAACTGCTCTTTCATGAGCATGATGCATGTAAATAGCATCCCTCTTTTGAAATACCTGTGAGCCCACGTTTTAATATTAATTTTTTCCTCCCTTCAAAGAAAGAACAACAAAGCACATCAGTGCTAGATCTCCAGTAAATCCTGACCTGTTGTTAAGCATCCTCGGGTTGGTACCTGCTGCTGCTGAACTGATGAAAGCTATTCTGCCTCTGGAAAGGGGTGAATCAAAACAACCCAATAACATCCTGAAGCTCTTCCCAATAAACCTGCTCAGGGAATAGGGACCGTGACACCTCTCTTATTTTGTGGTTTGTGCCTGGAACCACTTTGCAAAGGTAGACATCTCACTCAATTCCAACTTGAGACAGGTGAGCAGCGAGTATCGGCTCTGGGAGGTGGTGGGCACCTGCTGTTGCCAAAACAGCTGCTGTGGGTCCCAGCGTCTCTTGTGGAGCAGAGTGAACGCAGTAAATGCACTTCCCCAGCTCAAAATGCTGTACTTTTGCCAGCTGAAATACCTTATCTTATTGCTGACACCTTCCCACAAGCACCAAAATTCAAATCATTGGTTCTGGGCTCTACCAAAGTAAGCAGAGCCTCCCTGCCAGAGGAGCACACAACCCAAACATGGGATGCAATATTTTCCTATGTGACTTTTTCTTCTGTCTCATTCAACATTGTTCATGACTCTGTATGTCCCTGGTTCCCCAGCTGTGGTCTGCAGATCACTGGTGGCCCAGGAGGCTCTCAGCAGTGGCCTGCAGCTGGTGCACAGGCTCATCACATCTGCATGGTGCTTTCCATGACAAGCCAGATGATGTGAGGACATTGTGGCCCAGGAAAATGCTGGCAGCTGGAAGCACCCTGAGGTCCAAATAATTCAGGGCATGTGAATTTTGAAGGGTTAGAGGCAGTCTCTGCTGTACTGGGTTTGTCTCAGCCCAATTTAGAAAGTGATACCTGTGACAGGACAAGAGGAAAAAACTCAGTGGGTCGTACCAGGCAGAAACCAGGCAACTACCCAAGGTGACGCTCAACTAGTTCTATGTTTGGAGCACGAAACCAACAGCTGAGTCAAACGAAGGGTTGACAGAAGATACCACTGTGGCCCATTTAACAGACAAATCTGGACGAGGAGAGGCTGAAGGTCTTGGCCAAGGACATGAGCACCTAGCTCCACCGCCGTGCCGGCCTGTGGCTTAACCACCCTTCTCCTTTACAGACCTGCTTGTGGCACAGAGCAGATGTCACCTTACCCTGTCCCCTTCGGCAGCCCACCTTCCCCTCTCCCCCCTCGTCCCGCGGTGCGGCAGGGACAGCCGTCTCCCCCGCAGCTCTGCTCGGGTGGGCAGCATTTCTGAGGCTCTCCCCTCATTTCCAAGCAACCCTGAGATGCATTAACTCCCTCTCCCCTTCTGCTGTAACCGCGTATTTGGCTCTTGTTATTGGATTATTTATAGTAATTCTGCAAAGTGTTTTGGAATCAGTAGAAGGGCACAGTGCTAAATACAATAGCATCACCTTGTGAGATCTGACATTTAAAAACAGGGGATCTAATTACTGAATCCAAGGGAGACAGCAAATGTCAGGAAAAGCCGGCGGCTGTTGGCTTGATACCGTGACTCCCCAACTGCTGCCTGTGGTCTGCCGCAGGCAGAGGAGGCGTCTGCAGCCCCTGGGTCTTCCCGTGGGGCACACAGCCCGGGAGGACAACTCCACCACCTCTTCAGAGGGTGCAACACGTGGGGTTTTTTTCCAGCGCTGTGAAAACAACAACAACGTGAGGCTGTGCATGTTCTTGACTGATGGATAAACCTGCTACCGCCGTCATTCCCACACCCAGACCCTTCTGCTCAAGTTGGGAGGGTCAAACACATCTCCAGACCTGACCCCAAGGTTTTCAGCCAGATCCAGTCTAAAGCAAAGAGCAGCTTCACAGTCTGCTCCCTTCTCGCAGAGGAATTCCGGTGCGGAGCGTGTCCAAGCTGTCTGAAATAGCGCAGCTGCCTAAAAGCCCAAGTTAATATTCATGCATCGTGCAGAATTTCAAATACATCCACCTCTCATCAGCAACGTCAAACTGTCTTGACAGTTAATGAGCTGGGCACAGACTCTAAAACAGCAAGTTGTAACTGAATAAATATGATAAACAACCTGTTTCCAGATGGCTTTTTATGTAAAACTATTTATGCAGTGTTGATAGATGACAATTTTTATGCCAATAAATCCTCGTATTTTAAAACATTTGCCTTCTTAATTGCCCAGTTTACATGTAAAATATGTTTATGTGCATTGCTAAGTCGAAAAGTGACATGGGAACATCTCTGGACTGAGTAAGCACTATTCCTGCAGTGGCCCATCTGTCTGGGCTCATGAGAAGAACAGTGTCACAAGAATGTCACCTGTGAAATCCTGCATACAAGAGGACTCAGACTCTGATCAAGGGCTGGCACAAAAATATGTGTTACTGTTAACCTCCTGCCGCTTGCTAGATGGTGTTTGAAGAGAACTTGAAGCCCTGACCCCACAAGTTGGTGGGACCTTAAGGCTGCCAGGGAGATGCAGCCGCAGATGAAGACAGTGCTGGGAGGAGGCTGTGGGTTGACACTGGGTGGTGGTGCTGGTGCAGTCACCAGTCACAGAGCCTCTGCTTCCCATCTGTTAAATGGGACAGCTGGTACTCTGTCTCCTGGGATGGCTTTAGGGTAAGTCCACTGATGGCTCTGGGATACTCTCACCTTGACGGCACTGGGGAGAAGCCAGTTGTATCCCAGCACTAGAGAGTCTCTTGCAGTCTCCCAGGATCTTGTCACTGCTGAGGGGTTCCAGTACCTCAGAGAGAGGACACTCTGCTAAAGCAATGACAGCCCAAACCACACATACGAGAAGAGAAGTGGGTCTGTGTCTTTGGTAGTTCACCCAGGCTCCCTGCTGCCTTTTGCAGATGAATCCTCCTGAACCACCAGTTTTGCCCCTGACTGTCTCTGCCACCCACGTACAGCAAGGGCACAATCAGGACCCACCACACACAATGGCTTGTCCGTCTGTCAAGTTGTGCCATGAGTCCTTACTGCTGCGTTTTGGCCAGAGGTTGTCATCTGAGCACTCTGCTTTGTCCCCTAGAGGAACACCCATCCTACCCCTCCATGTTTTACCAAGATTTCTCCAGGGGCCAGCCAGACCCCTTCCCCCCCCCCCCCCACCCCCAGGAAGCACCAAATTCA
>JAOXJM010000005.1:14669702-14691007 GCA_026413425.1 Tringa solitaria | reverse complement strand
CACAGCTTCTCTGGGCAACCTGGGCCAGGCTCTCACCACCCTCAGAGTGAAAAATCCAGGGGTTTCATTCAAAGGACAAAAGAATTATTGATAGTAACTTCCAAAAAGACCAGCCCTCCCTGGGCTGCAGTGGTTGATCACTTAACAAGTGTTCCATAGAAGTTTTTCCCCTCTCCCAAATCAGTTTTTCCAGTGTTGAGGATCTGGCCAAACCACAGGTTTTTCCCAGTAACAATACTCATGGACAGCCACAAGGCATAATCATTTTGCATTCTGGCAATCAACCAAAACCCACAAATAAATCCTATCTTGGAATTTGCTTTCTCTGCTCTTTTTTTTTTTCCCATATATGGGTTTCTTGGGAGAAAATGGAAACAGCCAGCTCAACCACAGGGGAATGAAACCACCCTCTCGGGGCCTCTGTCCTTTATGTCCTGTATTCTGTAGAGTTTGCTGCAGTCTCTCTTTTGAGCCAAACTCTTCGTAGCAATATTGACAGGAAAGTTGGAAAACCCTGAGCCAGGATCTGCAGAACCACTAGACATGAAAGCGATACAAGTTACCTGAAAAGGGCTCTTCTTTTCTTCTGTGTTGTTTCATTCTACAGCTTTTAAACCCAAAACATAACATATTTTCTTACCTGTGGTTAATATTATCCAGTTGTGACTGTAAATCAGAGTCAGAAATCCTGAGTTCCACAAGATGAAGATTTGTTTAGTCTCACATAGGAATTTGAAGAAAATAAAATGGAAAACACAGAGGTCAAAGACTGCATTGAAAGTCTTTTTTTTTTTTTTTAATGGACCCCATTCATTATTCTTGTTTCTGGATTTAAATTGCAAATGACAGAAAAATAAGGCTCTTTGCTTCTACAGCCTGGGCCTGGAGCAGGTGAGCATACTCAGTAAGCACGGGATAAATCTCAAGTCTCCTCCAATATGGCTTTTATGTTGACACAGTTCTGCTGCACAGAAAGTGAGGGGTTTTTAATAATTTATCAGCCAGTGTAATCCCTGGAGGAGGCAAAACCCTCCCCCAGCACAGTGTAAGGAACAAGAAGTTGCAGCTCCTCAGCTCCTGACTGCCTTCTTGTCCCCCTGTTTCCACAGAGAAGCTCATGAACTTCCAGTTCATCTACTGCACACAAGCCTTTTTGCCTGCTGGTCCTGCCACTGCCCTTCATCCAGGAACCACGCTGCCGATACCTGTCGTACCTGTGCATTTACTGTGTTTAAACTCTGCCACAAAGCCTAAGAGATCCTCTGCTCCTTAACCCAGCTCTGCCCAACACCACCCTCAGCCATCCCTGGAGGACAACCAGGGAGTGCTGGCAACGGAGAGAGTTCAGAGATGCTCAGGACCACCTGGGATCTGATCTTCCCTATTTTACAAGCACTCCTCCAGCAGCTGAACCACCCATGAAGCATAAAAGCCCTCAGGTGGTCTGCAGCTGAGACTGGTTTGCTGCTTTCAGTGTCACAGTCCAGCCTTGCCCAGAGGGTGAGGGGATCCAGACCAGGGCACACCAGCAGAGAAGAACCAACCACAGCATCACACATGTGCTCAGGATCAGTGGGAGAGAACAGAGCAAGACAAAAGCAACAAGAGACATTACAAGAAAAAAAAAATATTTCAAAGCCCTAAAATTGCTTTTCTCTGTTCCACAAAATGGCAGGTGTTTCCAATCAGTGTCTTACAGGGTAAACACTGCACTTGGTTTGTAATTTGTTTGGTAAACCTTGTATTTTCAGCTATAATTACCCCATTAAGGCAGCTAAATGAAGATGACATTTAAAGTGACCTTCAGCTTACAGCTGCAATAACCGTCCCACAGGAGAGGTGGAGCAGGGAAGGGGGGCAGCACATCGCTCCCCAGGCAGAGGTGCCTGGGAACACACCAGCCAGATGTTCCTCCAAAATCAGCCGCTGCAGGCAGAGCCGTGCTTTAGTGAGGACAAACATGCACAAACCCAAACCTTTTGGTTTCTCTGCCAGGGGAAAGGCCACTGTAAAATGCAGGCAGTTGACTTTTTCTCAAGTGGGGGAGCTCAGGGTCTCTTTCATCCCCAGGAATAACCAGCTGCTGCAAAACCATGGCAGGTGATGGTACCACCTTGCAGAGTGGTCCGTGCAGGAGTGGTGATACGCAGTGTGCATCTCCTGGAGTCCCCCCTGCAAAAGAATATGTTTTTCTCCAATGCTTATTTGACAAAGGGCAGAGGTTGTTTTGCCTCACACTGATAGACCCACCAAGACAACTTGATAAGGGACATGCACACAGGGCCCCTAAAGGAGCCTCCCACTCCCTAAAACCTGGTTCCTCTCCTATCCTACAGTCTTCTTCACCTTGTCCCACCCCAACTGAACCCCTCTCTGTACAACACTCCCCTGCTTTTCTGCTCCAATCTTCCAGATGTTCAATGCATCCCTCCTCCCCATACTCATTGAATCCTCACCTCTAATCCCAATCCACTGTTTTTCCATCCAGCCTCTTACTTGCTCTCCAGTCATCCCCAGCCCTCCCAGGGTCTCCAGCTCTCTCCCACCTCTCCCATGCTTTCCCATTCCACTTCTCCCCAGCCTTAGCTTCAAACTCCCCTACATCATTCCCTTACTTGTTGTTTCTTTCAATTATCTCAATTGCCAGATAATTTTCGCCTTTAACCACTCCCATGCCGTCATACTTTCTCCTCTAGAGTGGTAGGACAGGACAGATGAGGAGAAACAGTTAGGAATCTGCTCATCTGCCATCCTGCCTCCTGCACTAAATTCCCATCAGAGTTTATGAAGCAAACCTAGCACAAACAGCCACAAAGCATCAGTACTGAGGATGGCATAAAAATCCAACCAATGTCAGCATCCAGCTCATTAATTATCCTCCAGATCACCTCCCCTCCAAATTCACTGCTGGAGAAACCCAAGCCATTGCTGAATCTAAATAAATATGAGAATCAGAGGGAGACCAGGAAGTCAATACTGCAAACTAACTGCTTCTACAAATGGATTTTCATTACCGTAGGAGCAGGCACCAGTGTCCAGAAAGCCCCACAACAAGGGTAATTATTCACTGGCAGTGCTCTGTATTCACAGAAGGTGCTTTGCCTTGTTTGCAGCAGTAAAGGGCAGCTGAGCTATCGATCAGGTCAGACGCCTGTCACTCCTGGAGGCATCAGGGGTTTTAACAAGCCACGAAAAGACCATATTGGAATTGTCACCAGTTCACGCTTGGTTTGTAAGGCAATTTGAAGCAGATTTATTGATGCCCCCCTCCCCCCCTTCTCTGCCATCTGCAGGGTACAGAGGGAAGGAAGGCTGCCCAGTAAAGAGTCTTGCCAGGACCTGCCAGAAGAGGCCCCGGTAGAAGCTTCTGAAAGAAGGAAGAGTTGAGTGCTGATATCAGCAAGGATTTTAGCTGGAAAAGCATCGTTGTGCTTCAATTGGGAGTACAGGTCACTGCAGAGCCCTGCTACTGAAAGCAATTCTGTCCTCCTCCAGCAAACAAATACCCATTTTCAGCTGCTCCTGAACCTACACTGGTCTTACCCAATCCTTTGACCCTGCCCAGCAAGGCACAGCCCAACTCAGAGCACATGGAAGACCCTCAGGTTTCTCTTCCCGTGCTCTGAAACGCTTGGTTTCCTTCCATGATGCAAGAAAAAGGGGTGCAATGAGAAAAAGGTGGGGATGGGGAGAATTACAACAGAAAAGCACAGGGCCAAGTGCTAACCAGCAAAATAAAACTCCTGCCTGTCCACATCAGACAACAGCAGCAGGAAGACATAGCAGAGTAGGTCCCACAGTCAGGCTCTACTCAGTCACAACATCTTTGCCTTCCAGCACTGAGGGCAGAAACTTCATCCAGTTTCCACTGCAAATTAATTCCAGTAAGCTTTGAAGGCCTTAAAGTTCCCCAACCACAGGGACTTAAGGTCATACAAAAATCAGTACTCCAACAGCTCATACCTGAGCAAGGTCCCAGCTATCCAAGAAGCCCTTCAGGGAGGTTACAAGCCTTTACAAGCAGTGGGGTTTTTTTTACAGTAGGCTATACCACAGCTTGTGCAGAATAGATGACAATGTCAAGTGTGTCCAGAAACATGGAAATGAAAAGGGGAAATTAAGCTCCTTGCAAGCAACTACAGCACTTTTGCCTTTCAGCACTTCTAAGAACTTCAGGTTCCCTACCTATTGCCTTCATGACAAAGCCGCTTGGAAAACCCTCCTTAAGCAGTTACCCTTGCCACTTAGGGGGCATAGTAACATGTAGGCTAATGCCTCCTAACTCCACTCGTGAAAGGTGACAGCCTTTTGGAGTGATGCCCAAGGCAGCCTTCACCCAGCACCAGCACATTCCCTGACCCAGAAGTCAGGCATTTGAACAGCAGGGAC
The DNA here is from genome assembly GCA_026413425.1 of Tringa solitaria. NCBI lineage: Eukaryota > Metazoa > Chordata > Aves > Charadriiformes > Scolopacidae > Tringa > Tringa solitaria. Next base: position 14,686,618 of record JAOXJM010000005.1, on the reverse strand, counting down.
TGCATGAGGAAAGGCAGAAGTACATGCACATGAAAATTAAATAATTAAAGTGTTAAGCAAACTAGCAGAGGGAGATGAGGTGGCATCTTCCAAGAGGGAAACAAGGAGCAAGTGCCCCTGTGATTGCATTTAAAATTCAAATCAGCCTAAAACTGAACTATCACATGTGACCACAGTCTAAGCAGGGAGGAACAGCAGTAGCTGAGGGCAAGATAATCACTTGGACTATAATTATCAGAATCAAGGCTCATTACATCATCCCCAAGGGCTACTGAGAGCCAGAAGAGACATCTCAAAGCTTGTCTTCCCTGCTGAGGTGTTTGTCTAGGATTGCCATATTACTAATGCATTTCTTATTTCTGTCCAAAATGACTCAAAAATGAGGGTAGACAATCAGGCTTCGGCAAAACAGAACAACCTGGACACTCTTCCAGAGCTCAGATTAGTTCCTGTTTTAAACAGTGCAGAGAGCCAGCCCATTTCTCATTTCTTTCCAGCCTTTACCCTCCTGCTGTCTCAGCAGAATGGATGAGACCAGAAGAGAAAGAACAAATGAAGTCAAACTATTCCTAGCCACAGCTAGTCTTGGTGAGAGTTTTGCCCTTCTTGCTTGGTCTAACAGAACTCCTTGGTCCCCTGAATCCTTGGAAGTAAGCAAGGGTTAAAATGCTTGTAAAGGTTTCCACTCAGCCTCTTCAAGAAGAGCTTTAGGACCTGCCATGAGAAGGTAATTTTAGCCTGGGACTGTAGCAACAGAGCCAGAGAAGCCTTGCAGATGCTGGGCTATCCTGCCCCAGCACAGGGAACCAAGGAGATCCCAGCCATGTGCGGGGATGGGGCTCCCTGCATGGGGATGGGCACCAGCTGCCAAGGTAAGAGCAGCCAGTAGAGTTTGCAGGAAATGGGTTTAAATCAACAGGAAAAAATATGCCCCAGTGATCCATAGGCAGAAACAGCACAATTTGTTAGGCTAAACACTATATTAATACAGGTCAGATGTGCTGCTTTGACAAATCAATATCAAGTACAGAAACATCTAGCTGTTTCTTAAAAACCACTTTTATCCAGGCAAGTATAAAACAGGACTCAGGTACTTCTAGGAAATAGCAACTTTGCTATTGAGAAGACAACATGCAGCAAGTTTCCTACCAAGCAGCAGGACCACCTCCAACACTGCTTTTGCGGTTAGTGCCCCACTTGCCACCCTACAAGTTTAGGTATAATTACATTCTAGGCAGGCTGGATCTGCCTCTCCTTGAGCTCTTTACTGGAGATAAATTGCTTGGCAGTAGTTAAAGAGCATGCAGTAGAGAGATGACTCCTGCCTAAGTTTGTCTCCCAGATCTCAGCAATAGCTTGGCCTGGCTTATTATCTTTGCCTTCAACACAATGTAGTCGCTATATGAGGAACACAGATTGGACAGTTGTCTGATAACCTCTCTGACATGCTGAGCTCAGTGAAGTTGGATCTAAGTCTTTATAACATGGGGGAAGTTGTGTTGCATCAATGGAGTAACTGATGCCAAGCTTAAGAACCATGTGGTCCTGCCAGAGTACAGCACTAAGCCATTACATGTAATAGTGTGGGATTTTGAGAGTTGTAGGAACAGTATTCACTTCTATTTAAGAGAAAGGGGAGGAAGTTCCACCTCTTCCAGCCCATACTTGCTCTACCCAAGAAAGACCCCTCCCCAGTCCCTGTTTCTCAATTCCAGGAAACAACAATTTTAACCATCTTTTTAAGTAGTTAAGGCTAGAAGCAGCAGTACTCACGCTAGGAGCAGATTCCACTCCTTTCCTTGAAGACAGAAGGACAAGAGTCAAGGAGTAGAGCTTTTCACTTAGAAGTTCAATAGAAACTTGGTCTCTCAGCTTCAGCTACATCATGGTCTGGCAAGTCTGAAAACACTGGGCTGTTCCAGCTGTTTGGAAGAGGATCAGGCACAGCAGCTGAAGCATCTCCTGGCCAGGAGAGGTCTGTGGTGACAGCAACTGTCTGTCACCTACACCCTAATGACTCTCCATCAAGGAGTCCACATCTCTCCCAGGCAACCGCTCCTGCAGCCCACTGTTCCACAAACCTGAAGTCTTCATCACCAGGTAGCAGCAGAAAGATACACACAGAATTATACCTAGGAGGTCTTTAGACCTAGGAGTTCTAACAGCAAAGGATGCCAGGATCCTGACAACCCTCCACAGCTTCTCCAAGCATGGGAAAATGCCAGGAGGGCACATACATGCCTCCAAGGCTTGTGAGCTATAAGGAATTACAACTTGGTACTTCCCGGGACAGTAGAAGGGAAGAAGTAGACAGCTGCAACCCTCACTATACCACTGAACCTCTCATCAGTTCCTGCATTCCTGACCCCACTGTCCCAGAATCAAGGAATAGAGAGGAAGAGTTCAACCCACATCTCTTGGGCAATAGTCACTCTTGCAGTCTTTCTCTAGGAGACAATGGAGACAGTAAGCATTTTTGCATGCAGTAGTTTTATTTTAAGCAGTTATGGCCTAGTACAAACAGCCTCCAGGAATATAATCCTTTACATTGTATGTTAGCTGATGGCTTAAGACCAACAGTAATCATTGTGTGGAATACAGGCAGTGCCCAGATACACTGATGGACATACCACAGGCAGCTTGCTAGGGAGGTGGGAGCAGTGCAGAACTTCAGCTCTGTTCTCCTGGCCCAGAGCTCAGCCACCATTCCTGAAGGCAGCTACAAGCACTGAAGCGTGACTTTGCTAATTCCAGCACCTTCCCTAGAAGCTCCTAAGGATTTATTCACCAGTACCCAGTAGTCACCCAAGATGTGACAGCTCTACTCTTAGCTGGAGAACAAAGTTACATAAAGCTAAGACCAAGTCCTCACCAGAGTCATGCCAAGCGGGGTTGTGCTCATGGCCTTATCCTTTACAGGAGGGTGGCAGAACCTTCATGATCCCCTGCTTGTGCTGCATCTGCCTCCTCCTGCAAGGGTTCCTCCACCTGTGAAGTTTCCACCTCCTCCTCCCCCCTGGGGGAGAAGGGTCCCACCAGCCAGGACAGAGGAGTGTTGTTTTTCAGGTAGTCCAGCAGCTCCTCCATGTACTCCTGGAGGACAACTAGCTTCCTCTGGCTCTGGGTCAAGACGCTGCTGGACAAGTCCTGGAAGGAGTTTGCTGCTGAGAAAGAACTGTGAAGCTCCTCTAGGGTACCAAGAGATTGTTTCACCTTATCCTGAAAGCTTGAGGGAAGGCCTTGAATTGCAGAAACTATTTTACAGCAGGTGGTTTGCAGCTGCTGTGTGATACTGCATGCCATGAGCAGGGCCAGGAACTCCATCTCCTGGGGGGAGGGCAGGAAAGAGAAGATCAGAGGAGCAAGTTACTTCCAAAAGAAAAGCATTAGAAAAAAAAATAATCAAGGGGATGCCAGGTGAGCTTTGCTTCCCTCCCCAGGAGATACCTCTGGTTCTGCAGAGCTTTCATCTTCACTCTCCTGGGAAGACTTCCTACTCCAGTCCAGCCACATCTGGTGTAGTTTCTCCTGCGCTTCCTGAAGCTTTTGATTAAAGCCTTGCTTAAACACATCCATCTGTGGCAGAAAAAGATCAGAGTGTCAATATGGAGAGATCTGCTGGTGAGCAGCACAGCTCTTTATCATAGCAATGAAGTTGAGACCAAACCAACGATCTGGTCCCTCCTTCCAAGGAACCGGGCTCTACCTACCAGTTCAATGATGTGGTGAAGCTGTGCAAGGGCCTCCTGCATGCCCTGCCAGATCTGCTTCATTTTGTCTGTTGACTGCAGGTAGGCAAATTGGCGAAGCTCATCAGAGAGAGACCCCAGCCGCACAAAGTATCTCCTCTTCTCCTGCTGCTGTTCCACAGACATTGTGTCTGCACCCTCCTCAGATGCTGCCAGTTTGGCTGAGGAAAGAGACAGTATCAATGTCTCTTGACATTGGACAGCCCAATGGCTGACCAGAGATGCTTACCACACAAACCAGCAACAGGAGGTCTTGGCTAGGAGCCAGGTAGCCTCCAGCATGGCACTTCCCATTAAGCCCATTCCAGAGCAGCATGGGGAGGAATGGGGCTGACCATCCCCAGGGTGATGATTTCCACTACAAATAGTCACATATGCCATTTACTTACCTAGTTCCTCATTTCCAAGAGGGAGACAGCTGACTTCTGTTCTCCCCACCTCAGCTTCTGCTCCACTCACAGCTGCCTGGCCCACTCCAGAGTCCATAACCATCCCCACACTGCTGGCCACTGCAGATCTGGCAGCCTCCACACCACTCTGGAGAGTCTCCTTTGTGACATCCATCACCTCTGTCACTTTGCTGCTCACAGCATCCTTTGCATCAGCCACTCTGGATGATACCAGCTCTTTTGTGTCAGAGATGATCTGTGAAGGAGGAGACTTATATCATTAAGGGATTGGGCTATGTAGTGCACTGCAGTTCTGAAGCACATCAAGAGGACAATTAGCACAGTGCCTGAGGAGTGTTTACTCCTGTAGGATCTTGCACTATGCACCTAGGTGCAGTTTGTTCCTCATACAAGAGCCTGCTTCACTCCCAAGGTTAGAAACCCTGGAAACCAGGCCCCTCTTCCAGCCAGGGACAGCACAGCCTTGGACTCTTACCTGTTCTACTGGCTTTTGAAGGAGTGGGATCTTTTCCCCTAGTTTATCCAGACCCTTGGAGGCATACTCACTTGCTACAGCAACTGAAAAAAAAAAAGAAAAAGTGTCAAAACTTGGTTTTCTGTGATTCCATCTCAAGTTCTACCTTCCTGAGCATGCTGCTTTGCAGGGAGCCTAGGTGAAAGTCTCCATTCAGATCACCAAGCCATCTGCATCATAAGCTGAATTTGTAAAACAGCTTGTCTTAGTCACCTCATAGATCTGCTCATTTCAAAAGCAGCTAGTAGCTATAACTGTCCGCTTGTATGGACATAGCTACCTACATGGGACCATCTCCTCCAGCTTCTGAGCTCTCAACTAAATAGGTGCATAGCCCTCCTCTCTGCCCAAGCTTCCAGGACCACAGAGTAATTGACAGGAGGATGCCCACTCTTGGCTTAGACTGAACTCAGGCCTGTCACACAAACTGTTTTGTCAAACACTCATCATTAGCAACAGCCCCTCTCTCTCCAGAATTTTAGAGCTTCTTCTCTATGCCAGTCATATTCTTTAAGGGCCATGGCAAACAGGACCTTTAGATGTAACAGTCCTCCAAGAGGAAGCTTTTTCCTGTAGCCACCATGAACTTGTAAGAACCCAACTACTAGCTTCTGCCACTTAATACTTTGGACCTTGCAAGATGAGTTTTAGGAAAGTCAACATCAGAGTCACATCCTGGTCCTCCATCACTCTAGTTGGACTAGGATGCAGTTTTTTAGCCTTACTTATAAGACAGGAGTTATCCTGTCAGTATGGTGATGGAAAGATGCCTTTCCACATCCTACGACTCCTTCCAGGGCTGGAAGGAGCCAGAGAGTCCCTCACAAGCAGGCACAGGGGATTACCGTGGGGCTCCAGTGTAGTCAGAACTGGCTGCATACAGCTGGCTGTGGCTTCAGTCACACTCTTCACTCCTTTCTCTGCTGCATCACACACAGACCTGATGTAGGGGTGGCTCTCCTTGGTGGAGGCATACGCTGTAGAAACCATGTCACAGGCAGAGGTGACCAAGGTCAGGTTAGCCACCTGGTTTACTGCATCCTAGAAGAGAAAAAAAAAGAAGTGCCATGAAGCCTGCAAACACAACCCTGAGCTTCCTATGCAGTTTTGCCCCAAAATTTGCTCTTCTCTTTGCCAGCTTCAAGTCACAAGTCTGGTTGAGGAAGCAAGGTTTGGACACTTGCTTTAAAGTCTTCAGCTCAGTTGTGAAACAAGCTATGGAGCACTAACACTTACAGTTGGCCCATTCTAGCAAGGTCTTCTTCTAGCAGAACACTACTCAAGGGACAGCGGAGTTTGTGGGCAACCTCAACGCTTCTGTACCCGTATCCAGCTCCAATTCATTTGGTAGAGCTATTTAACATGCTAATACCCCAGAAAAACCTTCAGCAGACAGGATCAAGTATGTTTTAAGTTGACAGACTTCACACCAGTCTGCAAGAAGCATCTTTCTGGTCATGGGAGTAGAGCAAGTGCATCAGGTTTCAGGGCTACTGGAACATGGGAGCCTTTCCATAAGAGCACTGCCCACAGAGAACCAGGAACTTGACTACAGAGTTAGAGAAACATCTTTCCAAGCCAAGAACCAGGCTGTTTTGCTTAGCCCAGGAGGTTACTCACGGGGCTTTCAGGTCTACTCTTTTGGCTGTGCCTCCACTCAAATTTCCAGAGAGGCTGCGGGGCACAGCCCAAGTTGCTGAAACACTCTTCCCTTTGTGGAGGCTTCTCTCCACCAGCCTCAGCAGGGCCACCTCCTCCTACCTGCACCCAGGAGTTGCCACTCATTACACCTCACATGGAGATTCTACCTGCTGCTCCTCTTCCTTCACCTCCAGGGAGGTCTTGGCAGCTTCTTCTTTGTCAGGCACAGCAGAGGCCATTGCAGCTGAAATGCAAGTAGCACCATGGTTTTAGGTAAGAGACAAAGCAGACAGAGAGCCCCCAGAGGGATTCACCTTCCTAAGGGACACTTCCCTCTGACCTCATTAAATGGGGAAGTTCCATTACCACCCATTTTGGGGATCTCCCCATTATGAAAGGAAGGGACCAGGGCTACTTGCAAAGCCACCTAGTATTTAGGTTTCACATGGTTTATGTTAATTAGAGGAATGAGGGGAACAATGTCTTTCCTCACACAGAAGAGCTCCTGGTTTTTACTATCTATATATTTAGAAGAGGCACTGGGTACCTCCTTCCCCCCACCAAGGCTTCAAGAAGGTTTTGCAAAGCTCTTACACTAGAGAAATAGTAACAGCAGAACTAGAAGAAAAAAAATAAATAGAACAGCTCAAGAAGCTGCCCTACTGCTGTTAGCACACCCCACGCAGAACCAGCTTTTCACTCAAAACCAGCACAGGCTGTAGCTAACCTTTCAAGCAGGACCACAAGCAACCTTGTATTAACTAACACTAATTCCATAATTAAGCCAGGTAAGAAACATCCAAACATAAGCCAGGAGTTCATAGAGCAATTACAGCCTTAACATCTAAAAATTTCCCCTCAAAACTTGAGAATCATACCTTTTTGTCCTGCTGAAGGTAATCAGATTACCAGCAACAAAGAATCAGACACCACACCATGCTCCATCATCCCTGCTCTGCCTTTTTATACCGGCTGTGAAGAAGGGTAAGGAGGGACCCTCAGTGACTGACAGCTCTGGGAAGCATCAGGAAGGAGCCAGTCCCTGTCCTGGCCAATTAGAGGTGGAGTGGGGCAGAGATGGGCCCTGCTGTAGCTCATTAATTACTCTGTAATCAGGCAGGTACACCTTGCTCTGTGTAGAAGAGGTCCCTTTGGAGGCCAGTGCTCCTGCAAAATGAGAGGGGCATTGCTGGCTCGGACCATGCACTCTCTTTGGAAATAGCTATTATTTGTGTTTCTCTTTTTGATGGGAAACAATAACCAGGAAAGAAAAGCAAATGTAGTAAAACAAGCCCAGTGGAGACCTTCACACCCAGTGTGGGATTCCTGTTGCTTTTACATGTTAGTGCATAAAGTTTAATGACAGAAGTGGCTGCTCAGTAGCTGTCTAATCTTAGAAACACTAAGGAATTCAAGTTTCTCATATGGAAGTCCCCACAGAGCCTGATCTCTCTACATCTTCCCCAAAGGCCTGCAGGGTGAGCACCCAGAGCTTAGGACTGGATAGTAGCCGGGGTAGACCCATTCTGCTTGGGTCCATTGAGTACTTTCAGGGTGGATCTGACTCGTGCCATCCCCTCTGATTCACCAGGTCTCAGACTGTGCAGGGACCTCAGTGTGGTGGTGGGCACCATCATCAGGAGGAGGGAAGCCAATGGTGTCTGGGTCCTTCAAGGACTCCCTGTGTGCAATATAGTCACTTTAAAATACAGCAGTCTGGGAAATGACTCTGCTTTGCTTTACAGAGGAACCATGATACTGAGCAATCCATCCCAGGAGCAGTGGGTTTCTCACCGATCTGTGCCTTGGGGCTGCTTTTCTCTGGCTTCTCTGATGATTGACTCCACCAGGAGTGAGGACAGAAATGGTAAATCACAAGAGTCTGGAAGCCCTTCGTGGCCGTGGTTGGTTTAACTCTTTACTAAACAAATCCCTCTCTTTTGCTACAGAGCCTGAGCTGCTTTGTACTTATAGAAATGGAAATAGATGGGATAAATTGTGCTTATCCTGCACAATGTTTGGTCTCTCAGAAGGCAGCGTTTACCAGGTGTTGGACACGTCTGCACACCTGAGGGTCCCATGTGCCCATGGCTCACACCCCATCCCTGCTCTGGGGTAGCTGCAGATTTGGAATTCTGGTCCCTCATCAAGGGTCTAGAGGAGGTACCAGCCCAGTCAAAGCCCTGAGGAGCACACAACAACTTTGACTTTGCACAAGGTGGGAACTAAGTATGTGACAGAGCAGCCTTCAGAGGCAAACCATGCATTTGGGAGTGCCCAAAACTACCATCTGAGGGAAGGGTTGGTGCCTCCATCTCTGTGAATAGCTGTGCTGGAAGTGCAGCAAGGAGACACAGCAGTGGAGACCTGGACTGCAGGTCCCCAAAGGGAGCTCACATGCCATCTGTAGGTGTCCTGGGAGACCCATGCCGAGTGCTGTGGCACACCAAGAAGAGCCTCAGATCTCTGCCAGGGCTTTATAGGCTTCAATCCATATCTAACATTTGCTTTAGGTTGCTTCTAGAGCCAGTCCTGGCACTAGGGGCCAACTTTGGTGGCCTGACCGCAGCAACCATGTTTGCCTGTGGTGGCGGCGGTGTCTCTCTCCCCTCACACACCAAGGTGATGGAAACCAGAGTAACGTGCCATGGAGCAGCGAGCGTTGCTGGAAACGATGCTCACACAGCCAGTTACAAAACATGGTTCCTTTCAGGCCTGTCCTTGGCAGGACGCCGAGCAGGACTCCCACTGCCAGAGCCAGATAATAAGATGGCAGATCTTTACACAGCAGAACAGTGGGGAGCAGGAAAAGCTAAATCAGGGAGGAAAACAGACCTTAGCCAGTGCTTTATGAACACAAAACAGCTACCCTGGTAAATCCAAAAATCTCCAATGTAACAGAGATAAAAGCAAATCCTTCCTAATGAGATGATTGAAAATAAAACTGAAATTTCTATCTCCTTTCTTCTTTGGTTATAAAGCCTGAAAGGGAACCCAGGCTGTCCTGAGGCCACCCGCACCCCGAATGCCTGGTACGGTGGCAGAGAGGGCAGGGGTTGTATATGGGTGCAGGATGTCTTAACTCCAGAGCCATGGGGGCCAGCTCCGAGCAGAACAGGGGTGAGCAATGGCCCCCACCTCCCTGTTTCCCCAGCAGGTGAAGACCCCCTAAGCCTACAGAAGGCTTTGAATTCAGCTCTCATGTAACCTGGCTTAATTCTTTAGCATCAGCATGTATATCATTGCTTGTATTTTTGCATAAGAGTAGAATGACTACTGGGTTTTGAGAGGAATAAATATGTGCTGAATATAGGCCAAACAAGACCTTAAAGAAACCTACAAAAAATGTTTGACTGTATGGTCACAAACAGACACTGATTTGGTTGCATCCATTTCATCAGCAATAGCTCTGGGCATGTGTAAAAGCAGTTTCTTGTTCCTGGATAACATTATTGATGAGCAATAAGACTTTGGGTTATTTAAAGGATACTTCATTTCTTTCTAAGTTTGTCTGAGGTGCCACAAGTCCTTCACAGACCAGGTCCCGTGTGTCTCTGTACCAGTTATTGACAAATCTCCTTGTCAAATCTCCTCCTGAACATTACAAGTAGTTCAGTTTCTCTGATGATAGACACTAAGTACCAAAGATCCTAATCTTTACACTAAATATAAGGCATTAACTGTGGTTTCTCAGGCCCATTTACTGGTAATCTCAGAGTTGGAAAAAGAAAAAAAAACATTTTTGAATGGCCCTGGCTGCACAAAGATCACAGTGTTGTGCAGTTTTCTGGATGATGATCTTGAGTGATTGTGAGGCTGCAAAATAAGCCTGTTGTAATGGCTGTGAAACTACTGGCAAACGTGATGCTGGAGGCTAATCCAGTAAATCTGGAGGTTCTGACATATTGCCTCTCGTCAGAGCACACTGTCCCTGTAATAGGGATGATGGAGTCCAAATCCCTCTGTATACTCCCTTGTATCTTTTCTGCAAATGACGAAAAAAATCTTCTGGGTATGAACTGTCCTCCAGACAAGCCCTGAGGCAGTGGTAAACATCATGTCAGAGCATCCATCCTCCCAGGACGCTTTGAGGAATGAGCAGTGTTTGTGCCATTCTCCTTGAGTCTATCTTTCACTTTCTGTTTTGGACTGTGACAGGAGCATCCCTGAAATGCGTTATCCTCCTGCATGAGGAGCCCTGCACCCACCTCTCATCCCTCCTCGTACCCTCAGCTGTGAACACCACATGCAGCAGAGGCAGCATATCACAGGTAGAGCCCAAGGTGGGTCTTATGGTGTCAAGTAGAGGATTCAGGGTGAACAGGCCCTCCATTTGACAGAGGTCCTGGTAAGGCCTTGGATGATCAGACTCATAATAACTCATACAAAGAGAGAAAGGCTGTTGGTGTCTAGAGCTGCTCATGAAGCCTTCTCTGCCTGAAATGAGTCTCCTGAGGAACTTGATATGAGAAACTAAATTTTCTACCTGTGGAAATGGGAGCTATCACTGCTTCCAACCATCTTCCAGAAGATGAGCGTCATCCAACTCATCAGTCCAGCTCTCAGCAGGAGGGCTGCTCCCGCTGTCCCACCCTGAGGCGGTGATCAATCCTGAAATCCTACAGGTTCCCCAGAAGACACAAAGGCATTGCTGTTTCTGTTCCTGTGCTCCTGAGCTCAAGCTGCTGTGTGGTGGAAAGCCAAGCAGTTAGATCTCCCTCTCAGCTCCCTGTACCTGTCATCAGAGGAAAGAAGTACCAGCTATAAAGAGATGGACGCACCAGCCTGCACCAGCACCTGAACTGCGGGAAGCCTTTCCCAAACACACCGACTTCCAAGAAACTGCCCCTATCCTCTCCTGAGCCCTTTCTGTGCTACTTCTTTTTCATAGCTCTTTTCGGAAGCAAAATGTTTTGCTAAGCCCCCTTAGCAGAAAAAACCTTGCACAGATGTAGAAAACAGTGAACAATTCCATGTTATGGGTCACCAAAAGGCATGTCCTAGCGCTTTGTGTCACGGGGGGAGCAGGGACTCTATACCTGGAAACTGCTGCTCAAATCCTTTGGGGTATTGACTGAGCCTTTCTGTCTCAGGAAGACGTAATGAGTGCGAGAGCTGTCAGCCTGCTGTGGAGCTCAGCGTAATGGCTGTACAGTGGGGTTTCAATAGCGGGGTAGTTATGGGGTAGTTATGGTGATAACTACCTCCGTTCCCTTGGCCGAAGCTGCACAGCACCTGTGCTTGTAAGGAAGGTGAAGACAAACAGTCAAAAACAAAAAGGGAGACACTGGGAAAATCTAACAGGAGGGTTTCTGGTTTTTTTCCTCCGCTAAAGATCAGTAAAGCCCTTGCCATGGAGTCGCCCAAGCCAGATTTATTTAGGTGTAACAGATAACCCCTTTTTTCCACTCATTTAGCAGGGGCGAAGGGGACAGGAAGAGCTAGCCAGAATGGCATGGGCTGTAGCTTTTGCTCATGGGCAACATGATTAACACAGACACTAGGAAAGCTTATGGTGGTGAACTGAAGCAGAGAATCCTTTGCTGCCTGGTCATTGAAGGGAAAACCTGTGCTGCAGCATCCAGCTCAGGGCAGGGTGCTAAAATAGTCAGCAGACTTGGGAGTAGTTCCCATGGAGCGGGACAGACCCTGAAGGACTGGACAACACCAAGCATGCTGCGTTCAGCGGGAGACTGGCATTTTTTTAAATGACAGCATGGGTGTTGTTGACTGAATGCAGTAACTGGTTGAGCAATAGTTGGTCTTCAGAACTGGGCATCATCCACCACTAGGTGCTATGAACTATCCTGATCTGGGGTAGGAGAGGTCAACACGGCAACATTAATGCAACAGAAATCCAAAACTAGAGACCTTCTTCCCACCTGCTTTACCTTGCAATTGTTGAGTGTGCTCCAAGTGCTAGTAAATCCCCATAACTACAGGAGAATAGAGAGCTGAGCCTTGTCTGAGAGGGCTGCCTGGCCAACAACTCCAACTTCTCCAATTTCAACTTCTTCAAGGTATGAAAGATGCTGTTTTTTTACTTTTCCTGCCCGCACTGGACAAGGAAGAAAAACACACTGCATTACAACATCTACGCTAGGAATTAGCATCTTTCTGATGCTGCTGGATCATTCTGGCCCTGTTCTTCACAGCTGGCCAAACTCTGCACCAGGTGGACCTGTTCCTAGTAATGTTTTTGCTCATGGATTAAAGGGCCCAGTGGATAAGGAGACCTCTGTGAAGGACCACGTAAGCACCCCATCCTGCACAAGGCAACCATAATATGCCTGTCCTCAGGTGTGCAGTCAAGGTTATCCTGGATATTGGCCCTAAAAGTGTGGCAGAGCCTCTTGTAGCGAAGAGAATTGGGTTGGGAGTGATGTGGGAGCTGAACTGAGCCCAGCTGGGAAGCCAGCACCTCTGAGAAGGAGATGGCATGGTGCTCCTGTGAGCCGAGTGTCCCTGCATGGGCAGGGATGGCGGGTCAGGTTTGTCCGTGGGTTGGCAGCCGAGTTCTCAGCAACACAGGTGGATGCTCATCTCTCTGCAGCTGAAACCCTCTTGGGGGTGCAGGTTTGTGCATGTGTGTGGGGGGGAGGAGGTGTCTTTCTTCCTATTCACGGCTGAGGCCACTATTGCGAGGGAAAGACACTACCCAAGGTGGGGACAGGGAGAAGAGAGGTGCTGCTGTGCTGTGAAGGGCACAGGATGAGTGTAAATCCTGTATAGAAGTTATGGGAGGTAACAGATCCACCCAACAGGTCCTGACAGTCTGTTCCAGCTGGTGCTGGAGAAATCAGTGAATCATCCAGCTCCGTTAATCTCAGAGGGTCAGAGCTAACAGTTTATTCTGTCTTTATATCACAAGGCAAGCATTTGCACCGGTTGCAAACGAATTGCCATTTCTCTACTCATTATTGCACTGATGTTTGAAGACCACAGAGCTATTGTGGAGGAGAAGGACTCCAACCAAGGCAGAGGAGAGCCTGTGGATGCAGTATCCATGACGACAGCTCCTTCCACTTTCAAACATTCGACACCAATTAGAGGTAGTCTTCCCAGTGCTAATGATGGGAACAGGGAGGCTGGAGCACTGGGCTGGACCTGGGGACTGTGGGACTCCGTCCTCAGTTCTGCCAGCTGCCTGCGGGGTGACTTTCTCTGAGGCTGTTGGGCTCTGTGTCTCCACTTCTCCATCTTTAAAATGGTGATCATGATTTTGACCTCTTTCTGCAATATGCTTTGTGATCTGCTGATGAAAAGTGCCAGATGAGAGCTAGGGATTACTGATAATAAACTCAACACTTACCATTAGGAAGGCAGTTCCCACTCAAGTCAGGCCACAGTCCCCTTAACCAGAGAAATGGAGTTTCTCTGTGCAGATCTGGCCAGCACCAGTTTCCAGGTCCTTGGATTTGCTTCCTGCCAGGAGGAGGCACGTTCAGCCCCTGGTGAGGGGATGTGCTTGTGCGGGAGCTCAGCTTGAGCACGTAAGTAGAGCTGTCAGGAGGACGAGCTGGGCTTCACTGCCCAACAAATCTTGCTCCTTCTCCTGCGATCTGGGCAAACTACATACAGTGACTGTATGAAATAGATGCCTGTCCCCTGAGAAGGTGCCACCATCTGTCTTCCACCAGCCTCCCTTTTAACTGGTCTGGGACTTACAAGTGGATTGGACCAGTGGGCAACTCCTAGTTGAAATAGGCAACAGTGGGTTACCCATAGGAGACCATCCAAACCCCTCCAACAGCATCCTCAGCTTGGAAACTGAAGCCTGGCTAATTCTACTCGGTTTCAGTGTGGAAAATGGATCTGGAGGACTTGCACGATGAATGTGAACAGAGAGGGTTATTGTACCTCCATAAAGTAAAATGGGAGGCCTGGATGCCCCACTGCTCTATCTCACACTTGCTTGGATTGTACTGGCCTCTTTCAATCATCGCTGTATCATGCGATCAGCAGGTAGACTAGGCCCGGTATTTGAAGGGGTTTCCCACTAAACTGTCAGAAACACCCTTCAGAAATATCATTTGAAGTCCCTTCCGTAAAAAGAAACTGGAGTTTGAAATATGTACAGAGCACAGAAAAATAAGCTCTAGCAGCACATTTTGAAAATCAGTGCTTTAGGCAATCTCCTCAGCAGCTTGTTAGATGTTTTATAAGTGTCCTTCCCAGCTCCAGAAGAAATAATACTCCTAATGATTGTGTCAGATACAAAATAATTTCACAGCCTTTTTTGTCTGCAAGCTTTCCAACTTCAATAAATCATGTACCCCTGTATGCAGCTGGAGGAATCCAAAACCCATCGTACAGACAGCCTGGCTGGCAAAAAAAAAAAAAAAATTAAAAAAAAAAAATCGAAAGGACAACCAGGGCCATCTTTTTCTGCATTAGTTCCAGCCGATACCTTGTTTGCCTTAGCAAGTCAGGCACTTGCTGAGCTGTGATACTGTCTCATTAGCACGGCTGAGCGCTCCCTGGGATCCTGGGAGGAGGTGTTAGCATTAAGCATGGAGAAGCATAATAAGGGGATGGACGCATACCTGCACGTTTCACTGCTCTGCAAAGTGGACCGGTGTCCCCAAGAGAGGTGGATGGTGAACACCCAAGCTCCCCTGGGACTGGAGGGGTGAGATAGTCACCCTGGCAGTGGAAGTTATGGCACCATAGTTATCTCTCCAAGCAGAGAACTTATTTGCACGACTGATGTATTGGGGGAGTGTTTTAACCAGTGAAGTGTGGAAACTCATGAGCTCCCTGCAAATACTCCTGTGCTTAGGATGATTGTCCTTGTGGACATAACCACACCTGAATGGTTGCATCAATCCACCAGAAAAAGCTTTCCTGCTAGCGACACCCTTGGGGGACACCAGGGCAAAAGGACACAAGTGCCTTTGTGCCTTCTACCCAACACCACACCTGGGAGAGGTTTGCTGCTTTGATTTCGAAGATGAAATATTGTACAGGGGAAGTGGCAAACTCATTTTATGCTTCTCCTTTGAAATTATTCGTCTATTTCTAACAAAATAATTGCAACCCAGGGTAGTTATTTGAAATACCTAGAAATGGCCAGTAAAAATTCAAGTTTCCAGGAGTCACTTGAAACTCCCTCTTGACTTGTCACTGTGGGTGATGGGAGAAGGGTCCCAGAAATGACTGTTTAAAGAAAAAATAATGATGCATTGAAAAGAACAGCGGATAATGAATCTTCAGTGCTCAATGCAGTTACAGACCAGGAATAAATAACTTGCGCTGCTATATTGATTGCATTCATCTACTCTTTTTGTTCTGAATAATAGAAAAAATCACTGTGGACTCTTGCAGGAAGTAGGCTAAGGCCAAGAGCTCTCCAGCATCAAGGTTCAGGACTCCATTGGTCTGTAGAGCACTTGAATGGGGAGATGGCCTCCTCTTCTGCTCCTCTCCTCCCTTCCAGGTGCTCCCTTCCCTTCAGTCCAGCTTGTTCTGTATGCAATTGTGGGGTGGGGTGGTTAGAGTGTCTACATTGGTGGATGAGAGAGGACACACCCCAGCCTGCATAAGGAGAAACATGATCATGTGGGTCCCTTGACCACACATGGTCCCCAAGCTGTGGAGCTGATGATGCAGGTTTACATCTCATGGCTACTTGCAGATCTCAGCTGAGCTTTATCTGGAATTTGTACACTCTCCAACCAATTTTCTGGTGCCTGCTGGAGTGTAAGCTTACACAATGGTCTTTCCCTGAATTAGGATACTTAGTCTACCTTTTTCTTGTTCGATTGCCTATTTTTTCACATTTTGTAAGAATTTAATTACCTTTGAAACCTCTTCCCTGTTCTCTATGATCTGATTGAAATTTAGCCAATGGATTCAGTAACTACAGTGTAGGGACAATTTAAAAACCCAAAGGAGACAGTTACACTGCGATGTGAAATAATATAAAATCCATTTGAGTTTAATTTATCCACAGCACTTACAGTTTTTCCCTATATGTTAACTGATGTAATTTTGAGAAATTTATTCCCGTCCTGTGTGTACCCTCTTTTTAATTTGAACTGCCTGAAGTACCTGGCTCCACCTGGTAGATGTTCCTCCTCAAGACCTGCCAGTAACCCCACACTGGGGAGAGCGTCAGCCTCAGATCATAAACTTTTCAGTGTGTGTACAGGTAAAAAATGCAATTCAAATGAGAAACAAAAGGTCAGAAACCAGAAAGCATGCTATTAACTAAATTTAAATTCTTGTATGTAGATATTTGATCTCTTAATTTTTAAAGTCGTACCTGAAGTCCTGGGCTTTCCCATACAGGTAAGTGGGCAACCCAAGTATAATGATCTTCTTTGGGACATTTTCATCTTTCACTTGTGTTGTTTCCTCTGTGCTGCTCTGTGTCTAAGCTTTGGGTCTCATCTCATCATCCCCTGGCATGAGTCGTAATAACCCCCCATGAGGTCCCTGTTCCCTTCACCCAGGGCCCATGTCCGTCCATGCACAGAGCATCTGGGCCAGTCACAATAGGATGCTTTTCCCATTCATTCCCATTCAGGCTCACTTCGGCCTCAAGTACAGTCAGTTCTTGAGATCCTCCTGTCACTCCAGCAATAGTGACAGATTCTG
>JAOXJM010000005.1:14640154-14652211 GCA_026413425.1 Tringa solitaria | reverse complement strand
TGGAACTAGATGATCTTTAAGGTCCCTTCCAACTCTAACCATTCTGTGATTCTATAGATTTTGAGGGTTACTTCCACAGCTCCTCTCTGGCATCACAATCCCGGTGCTTATCTACCAGATGCCAGTCCAGCCTTGAGGAGGAGCAGGGCTAGAGGGTGCAAGTCCTTGCCCCAGCTCACACCACCAGCTTCCTTCTGCTTTTACCCCCAATGCATCCCACTACCCTGTGTTTCCCTGTCCTGGAATATTCATCCCTGTTCTTGCCTCTCACTTTGTGCCCCTTAGCAGGTCACGGATGGTTTTCTGCTCTTCTTCACAGGCCCAAGAGAGACCATCTGCCTTCTTTCAGTCCTGACCCACAGCATGCAGCAGGAGCTGGTTTGATTGAAAGCTGAGCATCTCCCAAGACCTGAGGTGGAACATATTGAGTTGCTCTGGCTGAGCAAACCACACTCACGTTCAGCCCGTGCTTGGGAACTGGGTGGGTGAAAAGCAACATCAGCACAAACAGGCTCTTTGGAGGCTGATGTTTTCCCTGCTCTCATTTGCCCAGTTAACTGAAACTTCAGTTGGGTTGGTGCAAAATAACCATGGTGTCATGTGCTCAGTTGGATAAGGTTATTTTGATTTAAAAAAAAAATAAAAGAGAAAAACAAAAAACTCCACACCGCATTTTTTCCCCTTATACCTTTGGAACAAGATCCACAATTCGAAGTAGAACTTGGGAGTATTAAAATCAACTGGGAATGAGGAGAGAAAGGGCATGAATGGGATAATTGAGCCATGAAAACTGACTCTTAGCTTGTCACATTCAGTACTGTCTAGAGGACTCTGGAAATACTTTGCTCACTGAATCCCTTAATACGTATCTAACGGTGTCTAAGCTTTAGAGACCCATCCAAACAGGGCCATGAGCCACTTCTGGTTAACTTCTAAGTTTTGCCAAGTACTCATCAGACACACAGCAGGATATTAATTAAGGGTTTGAACAGATGGGCATCTGCAAATCACACCTGATCACGGTTCAGAAATGAGTGCCCCTCACTCTTCCCCAAGAGCTGCTAATTACCACCCATCAGCAGGAGATCACAGCTCTGGGGCTGAGACGTGCTGTGCGTGCGGGAAGGCTCCGGTGCAGTTTCACACAGGGTTTGCTGCAGCTGGAGCCCAGCTGCTCACTTTGGGAGGCAATTCCCAGCTGCAGGCAAGATGTAACAGCAGGAGACACCAACCTCAGTCTGCCCAAACCCACCTGAGCAGCTTGTCTGTCTCCCAGGACTAACCAGCCATGCACAAGCTGCTTTTATCTGGGATAGCAAAGTTCACTTTTCTGCCCAGTCTCCTGGGCTGTCTCCTACCAAAACCTTCAGCTGAAGGGCTCTTTCTGGAGTACATCCCATCCAGCAGCTTTACATCTCCCCACATCTCAGACACTTTGGGGACAGCCTGATGTTGTGTGACAAAACATAGAGCCAAACACTTCCCTGCATCAGCTTGGAAAGTTGTACCAGAATTCAGCTGTTTCAGTTGTCCAACATTTCCCAAAACTTACACACTTGCACTTGCCCATCTGCTTTTCTCCAGTGACACCCGGGTACCCACAGCAGGAGAAAACCCACAGTGAAGCTGAGTTTCATTCTCACAGAGGAGCAGGCTCAGTTCTGTGCAAGTGAAACCTGGGACTGTCCCCTACCCATCTTGAGGGAACCTCAGAGCCTGGATGAGGCATGACACTGGCCAACACAGCTCAAAGACCTGCTGTCTAACAGCTCTCCTGCTCTGCAGGAGTCAAGACTCTATTTCTGATGTCAGGGACACTGTCCATCAAGGACAGGAGGCAGTGTTACATGCTCTTACATGGGATAGTCCAAACATTACCTGTTCTGGATCCAGATTAGCCCATGGTTTTGCCCATGTGGAAGTCACAACTCGCATATTCCTGTCCAAAATAGAAGCACTCTCCAACATTGCAGAGAAATGGTTGGCAGCCAACCCCATTCTCACCAGAAATTGGCACTGGAAGACCTTCCCCGTGGGTACAGAGACCTCATGACATCCAGAGTCTTCAGATCAAGGTTGGCCATTGTCTGGTCATGCAAAGAGAAAATGCTGAACTGGAGGCAGAACCCACAGGAAGGATATTCTGGACAGAGGGAGATCTGCTCAAGCCACCGCAACAGCCCTTCCAGGCCTTGAAATCAATGTGGCGTTGGCTCCATAAAGCAAAATTATTTTGAAATAGTCTTCCATTGCCCCTGGAGCTGGTACAACTGGCAGGGCCAGGAAAGAGGAGGACCACTTCAGTGAGGGGTAGCTGGAAGGACTAGGGCAGAAAACTCAGTGGTGTACCAGCAAAGCTGGGATGTGGTGCAGCCCAGCCATGGGGTCCTCAGTGCTCCTCAGCTTCTCCACACCAACCATGGGCTAAAGCAGTGGATTCAGTAATTGCACACCCTGTAATTTGGCTGTGACGTTTGCAGGAGGCTTAGCTTGGGCTCTTCAGTAAAAGTGACCCTTATAGGTAACTCTTCAGGGGTAGTCATTGGTGGATGAAGGAGAAAGAGTGAAGAAAATACAGAGCAACTGAGGGGCAGGAGCAGGGCTGAGGCTCATCTCAGGACCCTATATCAATGCCTATAAATACTTAAAGGGTGAGTGTCAAGAGAAGTGTCTTCTTCCAGTGGCACCCAGGGACAGGACAAGAGGGAACGGGCACAAACTTGAACATAAGAAGTTCCACCTAAACATGAGAAGGAACTTCTTTCCTCCTTGTGAAAGTGGTAGAGCCCTGGAGCAGGCTGCCCAGAGAGGTGGTGGAGTCTCCTTCTCCAGAGACATTCAAACTCCACCTGGACACGCTCCTGTGTAACTTGCTCTAGGAGGACCTGCTCTGGCAGGGGGTTGGAAGAGGTGATCTCCAGAGGTCCCTTCCAACCCCATATCATTCTGTGACCTCAGAGCCAAGGGAGGCAGAATCTCTTCCTGGAGGCCCCCAGTGGCCCTGAGCTCCAAGGCAACACCACTTGAAAGACCAGAATCCATCCACCTGGTCTTAAAAAACAACCCCAGCAATAAATGTGGCTGAAGAGGAAAGGTTATCTGCTTGGCCAACCACTTGCCTTGCCCACAGGAACTGCAAGAGTTCCTGCTTTGTTTCCAAGGAATATGGCTTTTTGACTTTCTTGCCCCTTTATTAAGGCTGCTTATCATCTGGCCTCTGTCAGGTTGTCTTCCAATGGCCAACTTTACACCTACCTGTGAGTCCAGTTGGGCATTTCCTTATTTACGATTGGCCACCCATGAGCAGAACTGATCCCACAAACAAACAAACAAAAAAACAACCACAAGCCAAGCCCTTTCAACTCTGCAGCAGGGTTGGTGTAAATGCTGGGACAAGGCTGCCAAGTTCTGCTGCATTTTCAGATATATTACCACAAACCAAAGGGTTAGTTGAATAAAATATGAAAATCCAGAATACCATCCATGCAGTATTATTGGACAACTTAAACTGAAATTAAATACAATTTATTTTCCCCAACTCGTGCATTTTTAATTTTTAGTCAGCTAGAGAATATTCTGGGTAAAATGAGAGTGCTGGAAAAACTGTTACCAGTAAACTGGAAACTCCAGCAGCTGAGCTAGAGACACCTGGGCCACACACAAGGTGGAAAGCCTCAGCAGAAGCCTCCTGGAGTTCCTGTTACTGGAAGAAGAATTAAAAAGCATCCCTGCTAGAACTGCCCCTACACCCATGGCGGGGGGCATGTCAAAAGGTTTCTTTGTAGCTGAGAGGAAATTAGATTTTTTCATGAGCAGCCCTGCAGTCTGCCTGCAGAAAAGCTGCCTCTCCACATCCCCAAGTGCAATTGCATGCCCAGTCCATGCCACTTTCTCAGCAGGAGGGGAAAAGAAAAAAAAAAAAAAAGTCTAAAAATCTTATAATCTACTCTAGAGACAGAGCGAGCAGCCCTCAGGGCGTCTGGGCAGGTGAGCTCCAGCAGCCCCTGCAGAGAGGCCACTGCAAAGCTTCATGAAAAGCATCTCCATGGGTTGCCCATCTGCCACACTGGCTTGATGGCAGAAAGCTGCCAACCCCAACCCCTCATGGCAGCACTACCTCAGCCACCCAAAGCCTCTAAGCAGGAAGGTGGAGGAGCTCCTCTCCAGGAGGCCACCAAGGAACAAGGTAGTGAAACAGAGGGGGACAGTACTGATAGAGCAACCTGGTTTTCCAACCCGTTCCCAATGCCAGAACCACAGCTGAGTGAAGCTCTGGGTCTTTATCATCAGTGAGGTGCTAACAGGTTCCCTAAGATCAGGGCTTCAAGTAAACCTCCATAAAATTGGACCATGAAATAGTGATGAAGAAATGACCTCCACAATCATGCAAATGATACCTATGAAGCACAGCCCAGCAGTTGTGGCTGAGGATCTGGGTGCCCTGCTTCAGTAGTTTCCCAGGTCACCTTTACAAAGCCATGTAGTCCATCCGGACACCATTTGCCCTCTCAGCTGTGGAGAATGTGAATAACCCCTTTTATTCTGACAGTGGGCGGGTGACAGTTCTACAAAGCACTCACAGGTTAAAGGACTCTGGAAACAACAACCATTGTCTTGTTGAGCGCCAGCCCCAATGTGAGTGTGGGCCCATCTCTCAGGAACTTTTCTACACCTTTCACAGCTGTCTGGTAGAGAGAGGTCGGCAAATCTTCATCAGTAGGGACATACATACCAGCTGACCCACCAGTCTTCACCTTCCCAAGCCACCCATCTCCCAGTCTGCACTTGTGATACTTATTTCCAGCATTTGCAGGAGACGGAGCAGCTAATAATAGAAGAATGTAACTGTCTCCTGCTTAATTTGAAGTGACTAATAGGATCTTTATCAAAATATATCCCAGCAAATTCCAGTAATAGGTGAGACTGCAGGGAGTCTTGAGTAGGATGAGCAGATGGTGAATTTCCTAGCCCAAAACTTTTCAGTATCACCTCTATGTCCCAAGAGGCTCAAGTAATCCAATGAACGTGCTCAGTGCAGGGAACAATCTTGAAGATGCAGTTCCCAGTGTTGGCCACAGAGACAACCTCAGGCTAAAACCGAGGACAGCTCTAAGCCATATTGTACAAGTCGGATGAGCACTGCCCTCCCCCAGCTTCATGGGAGGTTGCAATTTTCCATGTTTTCTGACAGACAAACAGCTGTTAAAACAGAAACCCTGAGAACTCCATATCCAACCCCACATCAACAACAAAAAGAAGGTTTCTTTTGTTACACAGATGGAAGCTATTCACACACGATTTCATGCACAGGCAGGTCCCAGCCATCATAAGCTTATCTTCTCCTGATATGCTGGTAGCCTGACCTGAAGGAGAAGACTCCTTGCTTACACAGGTCTGGGAGATGTCTCATCATCTCTTCTTTGTTCCATTGATTTAATAGGATTCAGGCTTCTGGTCTGTGTGCTGACCCCATTTGCCCCAGCTCAGGAGCTACATCCCACAGGATCCAGCTGAGACATGATGAAATCCAGCACTCGGGCAGTGCAAAGCCATGGGGCAACACAACCTTTGCGGCTCAGCAGATACTGACAGCTCTGCTCCCCTCCACGTTTGCATCCTTTCCCTTGAGCATTTGTGTTGGGCAAACTAATCAGGGCAGATTAAGCCAACGCACGTACATGTTCACTTATGTTTCACTTATGTCTGCCGGAGCTTGTCAGGGCAGACTCATCAGGGACAGTGCACAGGGAAGGACAGCAGGAAGGGTGTACCACCATCCTGGCCAGCAACTCCCCTGGCAGAGATGCTCCCCAGGAGGCTACAGCCCTTTACCAGACTGCAGCCAGCCTCCGCTTGTGCTGGGTACCCCAAACTTGACCCAGCACTGATGTCACCTACACTTTCCATCTTTCCCAACACACCTCTGCTCTTTGTAGGCCTCAGAGAAGACCAGGGATGTGTCAAAAAATCAGCAAATCATGGGTGTTAAAACCATCTTGGGCACAGACCCCAAAATCCAGCCACTCACACCCAGATCTGTCTTGGATCCAGCTGGTAGGACAGACCATCCTTGGAACACACCAGCCTGATGACACTCACCCATCAACCCTACACAGAACGTCAAGTTGCTGCTGGTGAAGATCGTTCCTTGCCATTGTTAGATGGAGAAAAAGCTAAAAAAAAAAAAAAAAAAAAGCACCACCAAAAACCCAACCAAGCAAAACCAACCATTTTCCTCATCCACATCACAAAAGCCAACCTGAGAAGACCCAAGCAAGAGGTGAGCTCCTTGGCTGAGGCTCAGGACACCCTTGTCCCTCATGGTTGCTCCCAAGACCTACTGAGCTTTGAAAAGAGACTGAAACAGGCTTAATTTTGTGAAAAAGGCTCTCACAGTCTCTAAAGTACCAGCTTTTAATGGGTCAGCTCTTGGGCTGGATGAGGGCTCCTGCACACCCAGGAGAGCAGCAGGTACCCTGGGTCCCAGGCCAGAGGCAAATGGAGAACAAGCAGAAGATCCCTCCCTCCAGCGTTGCTCTGCAGAGCAAACCTCCACTGCTCTCCCTTCCCACCCATCCCACACAGGTGGGCAAGAAAAACGATTCCTGCTGAAATGCATTTCTGAGTTTAAAAGGGCTCAAAGATTGATATGTCCCCCGGACCAGACAGCTGGCAGGAGAGGGGAAAAAATTATATATAAAAAAAAATACATCAATCACTCCACAAATTATAGTCCAATACGTCCTTCAAACATGAAGGTCCCCTGCCTGCCAAAATATTCCCTTTCTTTAGGGCATGCAGGGACTGCAGCAGCTGAGTGGGCATTTGAGAGGACCCTGCCTGTGACAGCCACAAAGCCCATGCAAGGCATCACTGTGGGGTGCCCTGGCAGGGACAGGAGCTGGGGGCTGAGGCGCTTGGCATCACAGAGCAGGTCCTCCAGCAGGGTCCAGATGATCAGGATGGCTCAGGAGCAAAGCCAGCACCAGACCAAGGCGGGCTTAGAAGCACTTAAGGAACCTCTGTCTGTGCCACCTGTCTCCCTCCTGCCACCCCTCAGTTACTGGTGGGTTGGTTGGGGTTTTTTCCCTTCAGTTGTCGTTCCTTCTCTCCAGCTGAATCTTGACGCTTATGTCTGTATTTGATCACTCAGCTGAGGGTGTCATGTTAGATGCCGTGAATGAAAAAAAAAAAAAAATCAAAGCTTTCCCTGTGTTTTCTGGCTCTCTGCAAGCAGCTCACGTAGCTCAGGCCGTTATTACGAGCAGGTGCCTGGCACAGCGCTCTCCAGCTTCGGTTACAAAACAAGCTCCTGTTATTACCTCCGCTTTCCACACACAGGTAACTCTCCCAGCTATTCGCTATTTAAAGGTGAAGCTTTCTATATTTTCCTATCTGCCTGAATTTTTTGAGAGGGAAATGGGTTTGAAGAACAGTTTTGTTATTTATTTTTTTTTGAGTCACGGGAGAGTGATTGAAAGATTCTTTTCCCAGAGGTTTAAGAGGAAAAATAACTCTAGGCACACTTATCAGAGCTGGTATAAAGCAAAACCAGCAAAAGTCTGAAACTTAAAACTGGTTCAGTCACCAATCTGTGGAACAACATCATGCCTGTAAAGCAGACGAACAAATGAAAGGTCGCTTCTGAGCAGGAGCAGCAGATACCTCCTACGTCTGTCCCTTCAGTCAGCTTCTCTGTGATGGTTTTCTTTGCTTCTTTCTGCAGAGGAGCCAAACAAAGCCATTTCCCTCTGTCTTCCTCCTCTGGCATTGTGGAAAGTCTTCCCATATCCCTGTTTCTGGAGTGTTTTGAGGAGGAGGCCGGCCAGTCTGGCGGCATGGCTTTGTCAGGGGCAAAAGTGGCCTGAGGAAACTGCAAAGTGGGAGCCTGGGAAAGGGAGGACTGCAGCCTCACACCTCTACGTTATGTAAAATACTGCAAAAAACTGCTATGAAGACTGACAGTCCCCCTCCTCTCCACTGTCCCTGGACTCCAATACACCAGCTGCCTTTGAGGAATTGAACCCTGTAAGAGCAGACAGGTCTCTTCACTGTAGCCATGACCTGGCCAAAGGACACAACTCATCAGGCACCCAGTGTGGCACCCCTAACCCATGGTTTCTGGCAAGAAGTAGCCAAAGGCAGCCCTGGCACATCAGAGGAAGTTAAGAAGGTGGGGGATCGGGATCAGAGCAGGAGAACATGGCTTTGTCTTCAGCACATTACTTGGGGACTTGTCACCCATGAAGCAGCTCTGCTCAGAGGGCGCTTGAACTCCATGGGATGAGATTTGTGCTGGTGCAGCCTCCAATATCAACTAGAACTTAGTTATTGGTTTCGATAAGGCAGATTTAGCTCTTAACCCATCTCTAATATGTCTATTTCTCATAGCCAGATGAATAATGAACAAATATAAATCACAAAGAATTTATCTGATGATGGCAAGAGAGAAAAAGATGAATAATTTATTTTATGGATATTATTCATCCATCCATAGAGTCAGCCAAGTAATGAAAACATTTATTCACAAATCACTCTGTTGACAGTTGAAAATTTATTGTACAAAGTTATTCATATATATGATTTGACTCCCTAAAAACCCAAAATGGATGGCTGATCTTGGAGAGGGGGAAGAAGTGTTAGTGCTGCACCTATCTTACGCCTACCTTAAGACCTTATCTGCTGCCTACCATCTCTGGGGTAGCTCTGGACTATGGAGAAATGGAACCTTCACTCACAAGACAATCCCAAAATTGGACAGTTCATACCTATGGCCATTCTTGGAGGCTCAGCCTGAGCCTATAGTCCCCAAACATCCTTGCTGAGACCATGCATGGGGCACTCTGTCAGGTGGCAGCACAGCCGAGGTTCTCCAGATCTGCGCTTCAACTTAGACACCTCCCAAACACCACAGTTACTCTCCTGTCTGTGGAGACTGTTGCTCCCTGATGCTTCAGAGGGGCTTCCAGCTCATTCCAGTAAAAATCCATTAAAACATAGCACCCCACTTTCTGATGAAGGCAAAGAGATGCTCTTCCCACCAGCCGTGCTCTGTTCCAGAGTGCAGGAGCACCCACCCTTCCATAAATAAACCACTAGCAAGGCCTAAAAATAACTTGGATTTTTTTTCCTATCAGGACATTCAGCTGCTTCTCCAAATCCTGTGCAGAGTTTATTCCTTATCAGAACTATTTCCACTATCCCATCTTGCAACTTTGGGATTGATTAGATAAGCCAAATGGGTCCACATTCCCTCTAAATAACACAAACAATAGCCAAAACAGGTTATAGCTGCCACAGATGAAAACATGATATTTATGTCCCCCTAAATCCCAGTCACTATTCTATAACCTCAGCTCCTCTAAAGAGGGTCACACATCTACATGAAGTCCCCAGGCGCAGGATCCTACATTTGGATCCTCCAAGATATTTAAATTTACATGAAGACACACTGCTCCCTGTTGACCATCCACATACAGAGGCATAGAAACACACATTATTCCAACACGACTACAGAATAAATTGCCATCTGCTTTCAAGTAGCAGAAGAGGAAGAATTTCCACAGCCAGACCTCTGAAGCTGGTGAACCAGCAAACTTGTCATGGTTCAATTAATCTCACAAAAAGTATCAAAATCACGGCTGCTTCTCTGAAATGGATGCAAACTATCCATTCCCCTTTGATGAATGAAGCTGGGCTGGTAATTAAGTTAAACTGGGTTGCTTATGAGATTTTAGTGCTTCTGGGAAACTACAATGGAACAGCTCTGGGCACATGGCATTTGCAAGGTACTCTCTCTTCCCAAATGAGATCATTGTTGCAGAAAACATAGAAATGAGAATTAACATAAAAATTCATGCAGGCTGAGCAGATGGCTGCCTTTTCTCTGCAACAAAGCCCCTGAAGTAGACCTGTGTTTGCAGGGAAGAAGATGGAAGGGAGTAGAGCCTGGGATGACAGGCACAGGGCAGGACTTGACCTCATAGACCTTCACACCACTTCCCTGCAAAAGCTCAATAATCACTACCAGCAGAAGTGTCTACAGGTGAGAAACTGCTCTTTATCCTTCTCTCCACCTGCAGCAGGACCTCAGCCAAGCTCCCAACCCATCCACAGGCAACCAGCTCTTTCCCCAAACTAACAAACCCTGGTGGCTTCTACCCACCAACATCCAAAGGGAGACCACACAGTGGGGCTGCCTCAACCCTGTTCAGAGCTAGACACCAGATGTAAGCCAACCTCTAACCCAAGGAGCCGACCTCCCCCACCCTTGGCCAGGGCATCTCCCCTTTTAAAGGTTTCACCAGCTGACATGTTTCCATGAGAGTTTTCAGTGGCCCATGGCAACAGCCAAAGATTGTGAATGTTTCATGCAAAAAATAAAAAACACTTAGAAATTTATGACCTTGAGCCTTACCTGGAAGCAGAGCCTAGGATGAGACAGAAGCAAAGGCCACACAAACACAGCTCCACAATTGAGTTTGGTTCATTAACACATAGTCTCAGCCACACAAGCACCAAAAGCCATCTAGACCCTCACAAGCAGAGTTATTTTCCCCATTAAAGAAGAAACATCTACCTTTTTTTGGAGTCTTTCCCCCTGCTTTCCAGGGGCTTTAGTCCCATTTGTAAATTAATTTTTGAACTACCCAAACCTGCTTGCAAGTTTTATTTAAAGAAACAGTGGAATCTCTACCCTCAAATAAATTTCTCCAGATTCACTTTTCACTGTTTTTCCCCCACTACTCAGTGCTCAGTGAGATTCTGCTTTCAAGGCAGCACCCAAAAACTTCACAAATGTTGAAAATCTGCACTATAGCCACTCACCTGATGCCTTTTTATTCCTTTCCCCTTAATTACCAGGCCCAGTACTTCCTATTAGCTACCATTAAACATTCACAGATGCCTACCAACCCAGAGACCAAAGGAAAATTTGAACTACCCAAACCTGCTTGCAAGTTTTATTTAAAGAAATAGTGGAATCTCTACCCTCAAATAAATTTCTCCAGATTCACTTTTCACTGTTTTTCCCCCACTACTTTTAGGTATTTCCATATTTTTATATTTGAAGTGAGCTGCCCTTCATTCAATTTTAATCTATGATCTGCAAAACCTCCATGCAGTCAGAAAGACAGATGCTCAAATGTCCCATGTCCCCTTCTCAGAGACACAGATGATGCCAACAGCAGATAAGCTGAGGGCAAGATCTACCAGCACTTCAATGTCTGGAGACCACAGAGCATGACATGCTCTGATATGGGGCTGACCAAAGAGGTGGTTGGTGGAAGTGATGGCTGGCATTTTAGAAAACATTTCTGGCCCAGAAGATGGTCCTTGACTCATCCAGCAATGTTTCATAACATAAGAACGGTTAATGGAGCAGGAGGGTAGCAAGTGGTCTTGGGGTGAAGGCACTGGCCAGTATCACCCTCTGCAAGAGCAAAGAGCTAACACTGACATCTCTGAATCCCAGCTGGACAAGTAGGAACAGACATACTTTTCCAGAAAAAAAGGTTCAGAAGCCAGGTAAATCTAAATGGATCAAACATCTTCACATCCTCCACTGATTCTTAAAGTCAGGTTGACTTACTGTACCTGCAAAATTATTTCCACATTTT
Organism: Tringa solitaria; assembly: GCA_026413425.1. NCBI lineage: Eukaryota > Metazoa > Chordata > Aves > Charadriiformes > Scolopacidae > Tringa > Tringa solitaria. The sequence continues at coordinate 14,640,593 of JAOXJM010000005.1, read as the reverse complement.
TGAGATTTTTCTTTGTAGAAAGCAAAACCAGTGAGCAAGCATCAAATGAGACCAGGCTTAGGTGTCTTGGGAGTTTTTCCAGGTTGAAGAGGGTGGCCACTGATGTCCCCATGCTGGATGTCAGCTCCCTGTGTCCGGCCACCTCCCTCAGCTGGGCTGCGAGCTGGTGGGTGGGCAGCTGAGGGCAGCCAGCTGTCCTGTAGCTCCATCTAGTGCACCCGGGATATAGCCAGCACCCAGGTTTCATCCTTGTCTCCACATTTTGGGAAGCCCTGGCTCCCGGAGTTCTTGGATTCCCAGAGACTGGTAGAATCATAGAATGGTTTGGGTTGGAAGAGACCTTAAAGATCATCATGTTCCTCCTCTGACATGGTCAGGGACACCTCCCACCACACCAGGTTGTTCAAAGCCCCCTCCAACCTGGCCTTGAACCCCTCCA
>JAOXJM010000005.1:14580955-14591864 GCA_026413425.1 Tringa solitaria | reverse complement strand
GCATGCTCTGACATGCTCTGGGTGGTCCTGCTTTAGCAGGGGAGTTGGACTAGATAATCTCTATGGCCCCTTCCAACTCCATAAATTCAGTGAAAATTTGAAAGCCTCCCATGCTATGAAATAACACAGACTAAGGAAATTTATACCAGTTAGTTACTCATTTTAGCTGTAGAATTTCATCAGGAGTTATATAGCCTGGACATCATAAATGCAGGTTATGAAAAATATACATGTAAAGCTTATAAATTAACAAAAACCTGCATGTGCTTGGGGCGGGCTCAAGAACCAGAAGGTCTCTAAGTTTCTGTGCTTTCATTAAGACTCCAGAGCGTGGCAGGAATCAGTCAATGAGCCTTTAGAAACCCCGCTCCCTTGGCACCCGAACAATCCCCGCAGTGTGCTGAGAGCGCAGAACCTTTCCTTTTGTTACCCCCAGCGTGCCCGACACCCAGCTTTCCTCTGAGAACACAAAAACATCATCCGAGGCGGCTTTAAGCTTTCAGGTAAGCTCTCTGCTCCACTCCTGAAGACACATATATTCTCCTCTGGCTTTATTTATCACAGCAGTGACAAATCCATCAATGTCAGCGCCACCATCCCGCTGAGCACAGGCACCATCCCCGGTACGCTCCTCTCTAAACAGCAGGCACAAACAGAAATCCTCAAAGAAAAATGCTTAACTCTTGGAGAGCTAAGAAACATTAAGGATTCTTAAAGCTGTGTTTTTTAAAAGTTGATGCAACGCTTTTTTAAAAAAAAAAAACTGAAGTAATTAGCTTTTGTTCAATTTTACTTAAAACATCCAACTATAGCAAAGTATTTCCCTTAAAAAGAAAGGCTTTCACATACAAACCCAACAAATTTTCATTTTCACGTAAATGATGGGTTTAAGTGATCCTGCATCAAAATTACATAATTCCTGGATTATAAAACAGCCAGAAGTCACAGAGGGAAAAGTCCAAACAACTGCATAAAGTAAAAAAAAAAATGCAATTTGTTGGACCTTGGCTGATGAGTGACATCTTAAACCCAGAATAAATGAGCAGTCCCTTAGTCTGTCCCGAGGGGAACTCCCTTTGCAGTGAGCTAGCAGATAACCTGCTGTCTTTCCCGGCAGCCCAGTAATAAAAGTTGGCCTCTTAGTTTCAGAAGTCTTCTGGAAAAAGAATAAAATGAGGTTTTGTTTTCCACTAGAAAACCATTCTTAGCCCTTCTCCTTTTCTCGGCTCCTTAATTACTCATCAGGATCCTGTCCTTCTGTGAGACCTTAATTAGTCTGACCCAGAATCCCGCTAGTGCATGGGCAGGTTTTTCTCCTTCCTCCACCTCCGAAGAAATTTAATGCCTCCACTCCCCAAAGTGCTGCAGAGCACACTGACACGCACAGGGAAGGCACGGAGAGAGATGACATTACAGCAGGGGAAGACAAAGACCTAAACAACCCGCGGCAGAAAGAGAAAGTTTAGGAGAAGTTAAACAGGAACAGAGTAAGAGAGAGGATGCAGGAACTGCATAAGACAGGGAAGGCTAGAAAAAAATCTGTTTAAGTTCTCCTTTTAAGCTTATTACCAAACTAGGCCAAAAAACTGCACAACAAGCTCAGACTTATTAAAAAAGTTGCAATAAACTTGCTTTAGAAACTTAGTCCAGCCTGAAGTCAGGCTCTGTTGAGGGCCTTCAGGAGACACGCGGGGCAGCAAGCGAGGCCGCTGCCCACACACCCAGCAAACACTTCCCAGCCTTCGCCAGTCCCTCCATCACCCAAACACAGCACAAGAGAGAAACCCTGACGAGGCACACTGTTCTGAAGCACAAAAGGAGGCTTAAAACGCTGACTAAAAGAGTGATATGAAGCAGAAGTTGTTCTTGGTAATTACTGTAAATGAACCCTTGCTACTTGGCCACAGAAGGAGCCGCACCTCCTGCTTCAAACTCTGCCGTCTGGCTGTAACCCAGCACAGAAAGGGCAATGCCAACACCAAAATCTAAACGTGCTGTCCAGAAAATGTCGCTTTTTGTGTAGAACAAGCAAGAAGCTGATCAGAGCACCGAAATACATAAGCTGACAACCCCTTTCTTCAGGCTGACAGACCATTAACGCGTATCAATCGCTGCTTGCAGACACACAGCGAGACCTCCCCGGGAGTTCCACCCGGTGAACACCCTTTTACAATATCCATGTATGAGCCACCTATAGCTCGAGGACACCCTGGCAACAATAAAAACGTATTTCACCAAATCCTCAAAGTAAGCGGGGTTTGGGCAAAGAGTTTTGTTTGTTAGAAGAGAAAAAAAAAAAAAAAAACAAGAACACAGTAAAGCCAGGCCTTATTCCAGGTGGAGGCACTGCTTTCTCAGCTACTCCTGTGCGGAACCAGCAACACCCCCACCTTCTGCTCTGCGAGATTTTCCTAAACTCCCCCCGAACTGATGGGCAGAGGGATCAGAAAGCCAAAAGAAAAGCCGAGCGACGGTGTGACAGGGTTATCACGCGGGGGTGACGCGGCACCCACGTTACAGGGCCCCAAGCAGGGAAAGGCAGCTCTGCCCGGCGGGGGGGGGGACAGCCGGGACGAACCCCACCGGGAAAGGCCCCAGGCCCTGGAGAGGGGGCTGCCGCCGCTCCTAGGCGGCGCCCCTACGATATAAGAGCAACAAGCTATAAAATACAGCTACGCGTACACGTCTGTGCTGTACACAGCGTACAGACAGCCCCCCAAAAAGGCTTCCCCCCCCCCCGCTACGGGCAGCCGAGCCCGGCCGACCTGTTGCCGGGGGAAGGGGAAGGCCCGGCCCGGCCGCTCACCGCGCTTGTTCTTGGTGCCGTGCTTGCGGGCGGCCGCCAGCTCCTGCTCGATCTTCTTTTCCAGGAACTCCTGCTTCTTGCTGAGCATCTCCTCCGTCTCCCGGAGCCGCTGGATCGCCTCCTGCGGGGACGGGCCCTTCCCGGCGCCCTTCCCGCCGGCCCCCGTCCCGAACAGCTTCCCCAAGAGCCCCGACATGGTTGCGCTGGGCCGGGCCGGGCCGCCAAGGCCGCGCTGTGAGGCGGAAGGTGGTGAGGACGGCGGTGGAGCGCCGGCACCCGCTTCCCCTCACTCCGTGTTTGCCCTCACTCCGTGCTCCCCCTCACACACCCCACCGGCCGCCGCTCCACCCGGTCCTCTCGCAGGACTCCCCGCACCCCGCCCGCCCCAGCGCCCTGCCGCCGCCCCGTCGCCCCCGCACCGCCTACGGCTCCCGGCGTGCCCCACGGCTCCGCGCCTCGCCGGCGGGTAGGGGGCCACCCGCGAGGGCTGCTGGGAGATGTAGTATGGGCGGGAGCGGGGTACGACGGGAAGGTGCGGTCAGCCGAGCGGAACCCGGAAGCGGCGTTAGGGGCTCGGGGGAGGGAAGGGGGAGCCGGCGCCATGGCAGGCCTGGCCTTCAGCGCTGCCGCTGGGCCCTGCCGGGGCGATGGCGGGAGCTGGTGGAGGGTCACCGCTTCAGCGGTCTCCTCGGGGCGGGGGGAGGCGCCTTCCTGGGCCGTGGCCCGGCGGGAGGAGGCCTCTGCCGCCCCCACGGCCAGGTCTTGCTGGGGCGGGACGGCGGCCCACGGGGGTGAGAGGAGCCTGAGTCGGTGAGGGAGGAGGAGCTGGAACGGCGGCTGGGGCAAGGGCCAGGCAGGCGGCCTGGCAGAAACGGGACCACGGGGAGATTCCCGTGGGAGCCAGCCAGAGCCGGGAGCGGGGCTGGGGGTGAGTCCCAGAAAGTCACCTCCTGCCCCGGTGCTGGTCAAGTATCAAGTATTTAAATCCAGAGCTGTAGTTGCTTAATTGGCAGTGACTAATTGTGAGTTCCTTACTTCCTGGACACCTGAGTCACACATTCTGGTCTGTGGAGGCAGTATGGCCATGATTCTGAGCTGTATGACCAGGGTGCCTACCTATAGAGTCCAAAGTCCAGCCAAGAAGTCAAGTCTTAAAGTGCCTCAGCCCCATACCCACCTTTACTGGATACTTTTCACTTTTGTTTTGTTGAGGTTGACCTCTGTAAGAGTCATAAACACCCCCCTCCCCCACACAGTGGTGTTGTGAAAACAAGTTAATTAATAACAGCCTCACACAATAATAGTGTTTACTGCTGGAAATCACCCAAGAAAATTAATCGCTGTTTTTGAGCAGGGTTGGACTACTCGGGGCTCTGTAAAACACCAAATGGCAAAGAAGAAAAATGAACCAAACAGCTGCTTATTGGGCAAGAAGAGCCCTTCTGTTCCCTCCACAAGTGGGAAAAAGCAGCATGCTGGGTATCATTATTAAAGACAGGCTCCTGAGGTACCAGGTGGGAGTTTAACGACAAAGCTGCGTTGTGAATCCTGCTTCATTCTCCTTGTTAACATCGTAAAGGCAGAAGGAAGATTAAAAAATCCCCAAGAAAAATCCACAGAAGCCTACAGGAACCACTCCCAGGGTAGGGAAGCCTCCCCAGCTGATGATATCGGAGGGCAGAAGAGTTCAAGGGGAGGCAGAGCTTTTACCTGCTCTTTCCTTACTCTCACCTAAACACCTGCTGTCAGAAGTGGATGTTTGAGCACCACAGACCTTTGTTCTGATCCAGTATCTGCTCCTGTTCTCCCAGGGGATGGTTCTGGCCCTGGGGTACTCCAGGGAACTTACAGAAAATGCCAAGATGCTCCTGACAGTGGTTTTGTAAAGAAAACGATTGTGCTCAGAACGCAGGATGGAACCGGTCCTGTGGAAAGGTGCTGGGACAAAATCAGTGACCTGAGCAGCTTAGATCCACCTTTACTCACGCTGCAGCTGAACAGCGGGCAGATCCCCACTACAGAAACAGAAACCGGGTAAAATTCTGGGTAGAATTCTTCCCTTTTGGCCAGGGGGAAATAGAACAGCTTGTAGACATCTCAACTGACTCCAGGTTTGCAGAGGAGTTTAAGCAGCTGGACAGGATTGAGGAAGAAAGAGGGTTTCTTCAGAAATAGGTTTTCTTCAGTTCGTGGCCTGCTGTGATGAGGCACCTCTCCACATACTGGATAGTACCAGCGACTGCGTGTAACTCAGGTCTCAGTGAGAGCATTTAGTCTGCTAATTAAATCCTCCTTCCCATGACGTTTCCTTCCACGGCAAAATTTAATCTGCGGGCAGTACGGCTACAGAAGAGAGAGTTGTTTGTTGTTGTTCTTGTTATTTTAAGTAACTGCATCTTTTCCTTTCCACAGAAAGGGCAGTCAGGCTCCCAGAGTAGCTCTGCAGGGGCTGCCAGGACCTGCCTCTGCCCCAGTGCAGCCAGTCCAGCTGGGAAGTGGGGCACAGGGTCCACCAGCCTTGCTCGCAGTCAGCCATCCTTTCCTCTGCCGGTCCCCCTGGGGCTCCAGCAGCCATCGGACGCGGATCCACAGAGCTTCCAAAAGCAAGAGCTGCACAACCAGCCAGCCCGGCCTCTCTCCTCCAAGCAACCTGGTCTGGTGGGAGGTGTCCCTGCCCAGGGCAGGGGTTTGGAACTCGATGATCTTTAAGGTCTCTTCCAACCCAAACCATTCTATGATTCTGTGATTTTCAGCAGTGATCTCTGTTATATTATCTTACGCATAATCTGAGGTTTACTCTAAGAGGACAATCATTATGCTTAAGATAAAACTTGATAAAACTTACTTCGGTTGAACACTACCGCACATGCAGACACCTATCAAGCAACCAGCGTGGCATCTTCCAGCCCCCACATCCCACAGTCGCATACGGGGCTGTTTTGGGGCTCTGCTTCCACCCCTTGAATTATAGCCAGTGGAAAACAGCTTCCAGTGCCTCATTTAGACTGGCTGGTGGAAAGCAGGGGCCAGAAAGGAAGGGCCAGGTCTCCAGACAGCGCCTCTGAGCTGAAGGAGCGCTGCCCCCACACATCTTCGTCTCAAAATAGACCCGACTGCAGCGCTGCAGCAAGTGCCAGAGACCACACAATGACACCACACAGCGTGGGTATGGCGGGGAGGAAAATAGGAAAAGTATATTTAGAAAACTATTTCCTGATACTCTTCCCCTCCTGTGAGGGCCAAGTATTTAAAACAAACACTGTAAGCAAATAAACTCTGCCCCTCAAAGCAGACGAGACATTTCACAGAAGCACAGAAACACGTAAGTAGGAAGGACCAGCTGGAGGTCTCCGGTCCAGCCGCCTCCTCCCAAGCACTTCCACTCAGAGCAGGATGCTTTGTGGAATTCAGAGATCTCCTGGCCTCTCTGTGCCCTCCTGCCTTTGACCACCCTCTTGGTAGAAATCTCTTTATAGCGACTGAGAAGTTGCCATGTTCCAACATGTCCCCATTGCCTCTTGTCCCAACCCTGTGCACCTCTGAAGAGCCTGGCTCCACCTTCTCCACCCCATCCCCTTAGGCAGAAGCAGGACCTCTCCTTCACCTCTTCTCGAGCCTCAACAACCCCCCTTCTCCCAGCCTCCCCCTCCTAAACCCTCTGCTCCGGTTCCCAACACCCGCCAGCAGCAGGAGGTACAGAAACATCACCCAAAAAAGTGAAACGGGCAAAAAGTGAGTTAGAAAAGTGAGTGGGCAAAGTGAACCATCCTGACAGGGACTGTGTGACAGTCTTCCAGGGGTGACAGTGTAAGATTGGGTGCTGCCTGGGAGCACGTGCCACCAGGAGGAGATACCACGATGGGCACGGCACCAGCACGCTGTCCCTGCAAGCTGCTGTTTTTAAGATTTGAGCAAAATACACCGTAAGGAGACAGGAATCATAGAACAGGCAGAGTTGGAAGGGACCTTAAACATCATCGAGTTCCAACCCCCTGCCCTGGGCAGGGACACCTCCCACCACACCAGGTTGCTCAAAGCCCCCTCCAACCTGGTCTTGAGAGGCAGGAAGAGCACCTTGAGGCCAATCGATGGGCTGGAACTCGGGCAGGTTGCAGGCAAGGCGTCAGGATCGGGCCAGTCAGACCAGTAACGCTGGGCTAACAGCTCCAGTGGCCAGAAACAGCCACCGTTTCCCAGATGGCAAAGCAGGGGACTCCGCAGCCAGTTTCGGCACCCAGGACTGACTGAACCCATGCTCTGCTCTGCACCCACCCCCCAGAGAAACAGGCTGGAAAGGCAGGATTTTGCTTCTGCAGAGACCTTAGCAGCTCATCACACAATTTTACTACGGAAAGCTCAGCTCGGGTGGCCTACATGGAGCAGGAAGAAAGCACAGGAGAGCAGAGCAACCTCCTTTACCGACATTGCACGACCGTCATTTTGTCCCTGGATTTGGTGCTCCCGTGCTGCCTTCAGGACTCCTACTTGGGACATCAGAGAGGAGAAGCCAAGGGGACAATGGAAATTGTCCTAGTCACACCAGATTTTCTTGCTCCCCAACCACACCAACTCCCCCCTGCCGGTGACCCACGGAAGCCATAACAACTGCCCCACAGAACTGAGCTCAGGGAATGGGCAGGCTGGGAAGCAGCTGAAGTACCCTGCAGCACCCAGTCCAGAGCTGGTGCCAGAAAACCATCCCATGGAGCATCACAGGTCTCCTGAGTGACCCTGGGCACGTCACTTCACCCAGGCCTTAATCTCCCAGAAGGTGTCACCTTTAACTGTCATAATGACTGATGTCTAAGGCACTTGGAGCTCGTTGGATATGAAGAAAAATCATGGAAAGAACACACACTGTGGAAGGAATACCAACCAGAAAGAAGATCTAACACGTGCACGCGCTCCCACCCACCAACTCCACACGGCACAGGAGGTCCATGGTGTTTATAACACGTGTAGTACAGACAAGGTGATCTTTCTACTGATAGAGACAGAGAGGAGAAAGATACCAGAGATAAGTCTAACGGGGTATTTCTCAACAGTGTTCCCAAAGGATCTCAGGATGAACTTGCTTCCACTAGGAAGGATCAATTGTTTGCTCTCGGAAAGGCCACCCAAATACTGGGCAATACAGCTTTTAGGCCAGAAAAACCACAGATGGGACAGGCTGTGATTTGCAAAGCCACTTGATTTCAGCAGCTCTGTTTGTTGCAAGTTTGCACGCTCCTTTTTCTTACCCTGATTCAGGGATCTTAGTCCTTCTTGCCCATGGCTGACCAGTGATGCAGAGGGGCAAGAAATAACGGAGCCATTCTCTTCAGTGCCTTGTAGCCTTTGGTGGCTTCCAAGCAATCAGTCCTCTGCCCAAAGACGGGAAGAAGAAGTGGAGATGAAAGCCATTCTCTCCCATATCCATCCAGCTTCCCACAAGAGCTTTGGTCTTTTTTACTGGGATAAATTTCAGCACCGAGTCTGACAGCCCCAGCAGCAGCCCTCAGCCACATGGTGGCTCTACACGTTATCACTCAGTGGTTTGGATGTAAACAGGGACAGCCAACATGGTGCAGGGACCGTCCGAGGCACCCTGCAATTCTGCCAGCCCCAAATTGGACGCGATGCTGTTGGGCTGCCCGGGAACGACAAGGTCTGAGTCAGCACCTCCCGACCCACCAACCACGATGGACAGGACCGCGTCTGACTCCTGAAACGGTTCTTTGTTAGAGCCACCCTCGGGGGGGCTTTCCCCAGCGGCACCGTCCTTCAGCTCTGCCAGAGCCAGCTGGTTGGGGAGGGAAAGGCCCGCTTTGCGTCCCCGCGCCACCCGCTTCTTCTGGGGCTTCCTGAGCTGCAGGTCTTTCTCCTTGGGGGAGCCCAACCGGCATTTGTGGTCCTTCATGTACTTGTGGCGCGTGAAGCCTTTGCTGCAGGTGGGGCAGCGGTATTTGTAGTTGCCGGTGTGCGAGCGCTGATGCTCTATCATGTGGGCTCGTCGGCTGAAGGACTTGTTACAGTACTGGCACTTGTGGATCTTCATCCCTGCACAGCATCGGAGGAGAGAGAGCTCAGTTAGAGACCCTGCACCCTAATGCAGAACTTCAGGAAGATCTGCACCGCACCGAGGGAGCAAGATTCCTTTCATCTCCTCTTCCAAGGAGATGTTCCCTGATAAAAGGGAGGAGACATTGTGGCAGTCAGAAAAGGGTGAGTGGCTACACCTTGAACGTCTGTCTTTACAAAGGGCTAAAACAATAGTTCTTGCCTCAAATAAAAGCATTAAAATATCACCAGAAAAAAAAAATGTCAGGTAATTGTGATGACAATGCAAAACAATCTTAAACTCTGATTTTTTTCAAGCCTATTTGGTAAGTAAAAAATTGTCACTATTCTTTTCCTCCCAAGTACGGGAATTTACAGTCTGACACAAACCATCCATTGTGCTGTCAGCACCATCTGATCGCTCTCTGCAGGGCTTTGGACATGACAGGCACCAGAAAAGCCTTTCAGTTTTACCCCAAGAGACAAAAGTCAGAACGTTCCCTGGGGCCCGGGAATAAATTACTTGTCTTTATTAGGAGTGGGAGCATCATTTTTGGAACACAGAGAGGAGGGAATCAAATCCCAAGAGATCTCCTTTTGAGTGTGAGGGGGTAGTGAGGGGGGTGAGCAGAGCACTCTGCAGAAGCACTTTCAGAGTTTGCTCTCTCTTGTTTCTCAGGCTCACTCCTTCTGTAACACACTCCTGCAGCACCACCAGCAAATCCCAGTCTCTTCCCTCCCGACCCCTGGCAGCAAAGGGCAGAGCCACACTTACCCGAATGGGACAGTATGTGAGCCTTCAGCTTGTCAGGCCTGTTGAACTCTTTATTGCAGCCCGTGTGGTTTCTGTAACAACAACAGATGCTCATGAGCAGCTTGAATCAACTGAGGATCGATGTATAAACAGACCCTGGACCATAAATTGATCCACAACCCTCCGCAGCACCCAGATGGGTCCCTCGGTGCAGTTTCAGCAGGAACTCAACTGTTTTGGCCCTTCTGGAGAGGGGCAAGAAATGAAGAGGTTGCTACAGGGACACGGTGCTTCTGCAGGGCTACACGTGGTCTGTGTATGCTAGGAATGCTCCTAAAAGCAGCAGCATCCAGCTACCACCTGGAGAAAGAAATACTTTGGAAAGAGCTACAAGGCGGCTGGGGCAGGGAGAAGCCTGTCAGCCTTGGCTACCTCAGAAGGTCCGTGGCTGTGCCATGGCTTTGGGAATGCACCTGATGAACCTGCATTTTTCTGGCTCGTACGTTAGCTCCTGTGTTGCCAAGTGTTTTTCCAGACGTGGCAATCAGGGAGAGCCCATTGAGACAACCCTGTGCTTTGTGGTCAAATAATACTCCTCCCCTTCCCCAGTGCTCCCAAGGTGCAACCCCTCAGGCCTCCCACGAAGGCAGGTGTTATTTTACGGGGCTTAATGAATTGAGATAAAATGATGTGTCCCCATAGGACAAAGAACTGGGACTTCTGGGCTCCCAGTTCAACAGCACAGAGCACTGTAGGCAGGTATCTACCTGCCTTCCAGGCAGCAGTGGATTGGTAGATACCACACACATACCCTAGGGGACCTGCAGGAGACATTCCTTCCATCCCAAACCCCATCCCAACCCCATGAAGACATGCCCCCACGATGGAGACACGCTACGTACGAGAAGGGACATTTATATTTCTTAAAAGGCTCGTGGATCAGCATGTGTCGCTTGAGTTTGTCTTTCCGATTGAAAGCTGCATCGCACACTGAGCACTTAAAGGGCTTTTCACCTGGGTAAAAAAAAATAGATATCGAGAGTCAGGGACAGTCCAGTCACACAGGGCTGTTCTAGTCACATCCAGGATTCACTTTGGCAGCAGGGCCACTCTCAGCTTCTCCAGAAACTTCTGAAGCTTCTCTACGCTTCCTGATGGGTAAATCATAGAGTCAGAGAATTGCCTGGGTTGGAAGGGACCTTTCAGATCATCAAGTCCAACCATTAGCCTAACTCTGACAAAAACCACCAATAATCCATGTCCCTCAGCACCACGTCTGCCCGGCTTTTAAATACCTCCAGGGATGGTGA
>JAOXJM010000005.1:14523190-14537015 GCA_026413425.1 Tringa solitaria | reverse complement strand
GCACCGTACCGCACCCTTACGGCACCGCAGCGTACGGCGGGGCCCCGCTCCCTCCTGCACCACACCCTCCTGCACCGCAGCGCCCGCGTCCGGCGGGGCCATGATGGCGTGTGCCGAGCTCCTGGCCGTCTGCCTGCTGTCGGCCGACCGCGGCCCCGCCGCCCCCCGCCGCCAGCCGCTCCCCATCTTCCACGACGTGAGTAACCCCCTGGTGCCACCCCCGGCGCTATCGCGGGCGGCGGTGCCTCTTCACGGGAGCCGTGGCCGAGGTGTCAGGGTGAGGCCCCTTTCCCGCCTGCCCCGGCTGAGGGGACAAACCCCAGGGAGGAGCGAGCGGGCCCCGCCGCGGCTCTGGGCCTGAGGCCGCGAACGGAGGCATCGAGGCGTGGGTTCGCGATGTGTTAAATAACGCTCGCCGTTGTGTCCTTTTTTTTTTTTTTTAAATTTTTATTGAATTCTGGGCCTTTTGAGCGGCTAGAAATAGCCCTCTCCTGATGAAGAGCTGGTTGTCGTGACTCCGGGAGCTGTGTGTGTCTGGCAGGCAAGCCGTGGAAGGCACCGTGTAGCCATTAAAAGCGGTGGGATCCCCCGGGCTGCTGGCTGCAGCCCCCGTCCCGCCGTAACGCACCCGGAGCTGTGGAGGAAGGTGCCGTCAGGGCAGGTTGGAGGTCAGTTGGGCACCCCGGAGGCTGTGGAAGCTGAAGATGGGGATAGTGGCCCTCTTTGCTTTCACAAGGCAGATCCTGGCGTGATACCTCCCGTCCTACCACGGCCCCTCGAGCCCTGTGGAGAGGGTGCACCCGTCGAGAGGGAGCTGCGTGCCCTGGGATGGGACCAGGGCTCTGGGGGAGGCAGTGCCTCTCCCCCTGCAGCACCCGGCACCCTGGGCATCTCCCAGGGCAAGTGGCACAGCCTGGGTCAGAGCCCGTCTCTGCTGCCAGAGCACATCAGGGATGCTCTGCTCCCCTGCTCCTGGCTGTCATTTGTGAGCTGCAGGGTGACTGGGTCGGCTGGGCAGTGTCCCAATCTCCTTGGTGGGCCACCGGCCCTTGCATTTCCCAGTGTCCCGCACTACCGGGGTCAAAGTCACCCTGTGGAGCCAAGGAGATGTGTGAGCAGAGGTGCTGCCCCTGCCCTGCTGCAGGGACTGTGGAGGAGAAAGAGGTTTAAGGGCGAGGGTTGGTGCGGTGCCCCAGCATCTCAACAGCCCAGGATGGTGCCAGCTGTCATCTCTGTCCTGTCCCGGTCCGGGTGGTGCCATCCCAGAGGAGGGGAGCAGGAGATCTCGGGCAGCACTTTGGGAAGGTGAATGCCATGCGTGGTCTGGTCTTCTGTCTGGGAGACCCCCTGACAGGAAGCAGCTGGAAAGCATGGCTCCCTCAGCCGTGGTTGTGCCTCCAGCTGGGGGTCAGGGTCTCTCCTGCCGCGGGGGATTTCAGGCTGCAAGGTTCTCCAGCCAGCATCATTAACCGCACTAATTACTTGGCTGATGGAAGATGGGCTGGAGGGGGGTTGGTGGTGACAGCTGTGTTTCAGCTCAGCTCCTCGGGGCACTCGCTGAGTCCCACATCTATCCCTCAGGGTGTCATTAAAGCAATTATAATGGGAAGTGTTAACAGTGCTAGCAGCTGCTTTCTGGGTTCTAGCGGCTTCCCTTCCTCTTCCCTGCGGCTCCCTTTACTCCTGCCTCGGGTCCGGAACTTGGCAGGGGAAGCTTAATGTCTCTGCTTTTGGGTCGGGGCAGTTGGCTGGTCTCCAGCTGCCCCCCTCCCCCCCAGGCTTGGCAGGGCGAGCTGCTCCCCACTGCAGTGGGGCAGGATCCGTGCCTGCCCCTCGGACAGCGGGAAGGGAGGGCTGCCCAACGCAGATCCCAGGCGGCAGCCAGTGCTTCCCCTGGGACCAGAGCCTCTGTCTCCCTGCCTGCAGATCGCCTACCTTCAGGAGAGGTGAGGAAGAGGAGGAGGGCTTTGCCTGAGATGCTTCTCTGCAGGCGCGGTATGAACTGCAGTGCTGCCATCGCAATTGTTTCTCTGTGCAGACATCTCAAGCCTCTGGGAGATTCATTCCCTGGGCTCAGGGCTTGCTTAGTCCCTTCTGGATGTATGAGAGGTTGAGAGGAGCCACTTGGACAGCCCACTGTTTATCGCCGGTGCCTGGCCACAGCCCGCAGCAGCCTGCGGTGGTGATGGCTCGATGAGCATGGTGTCCCCAGGGCAACTGTCCTCTCCCTGACAGCCCGTGTGTCCCTGGCTGTGTGGCCAGCAGCTGTGATTGCTTCTAGCCCTGCAGGCAGGGAGAAGCCCTATAATGTCCCTGCTTCCTGGGGTGTGTGTATGGGGGGATTCATCCCCAAATATATACAGGTTCGGTGCTTGTTTCGTCAGTCCCAGGGTGTTTGCTGCCGCAGGCGTCGTACAGGGCTGCTGCTTGGACCCAAGCCCAGGAGCCTGGGGCTAAAGGAAGTATCTTGTGCTTGAGGCAGTGTCCCTGTGTTTCTGAGACTGCCAGCCCCGAGAGCAAGCCAGGGATTGCCTGTAGGGCTTCTTCAACAGCAGACACAGACCTGATCCCATTCCCAGCCTGGCTTTGCATCGCTTTCCCTTGGCTTTGTCCCAGGGCTGCCGTCCGCTCTGGGCTGTTGCACCAGGAGCAGCATTTACCTGCCATTGCCGTTTACGTGCCTGCCCCCCGGGGGGGGCGGGGGGTCACCCTGTGGAGCGTGGAAGTGGCTCTGCGCAATTTTTGCTTGGCTGGAGTTGAATCCTGCCTCGTGCACGAGATCCATCGATGTTTTCCAGAGCATGCGGTCCTCACCGAGGCACCCCTCTGCAGCCAGGATCGGCCACGGATGGGCTCGCTGGAGGCGGCGAGCAGCCCCGCTGTCCCTGGGGTACATGGACCAGATGTGTCCTCTCCTCTCAGGGCTCTCGCAGCTCGGCTACTTACGCCACGTTTATTTATTTTGAGCTTCAGGCTTTTCTAACGCATCGCTGGAGCAGAGGATTCCGAGTGCAAGGGAGAAGCATCAGCTTTGTTGGTTGAGGTTTGTGCTGAACCAGGATGGGCTTATCCTGGGTTCCAGAGCTTCTCAGCCCCACGGGATCCCCCCAAAATTGTGCTCTCCCTTTTAGCCCACAGACAGACCCTGCTAAGGAAGGCCAGCCTGGGAGTGGGAAATGTTACACCTCACTTGAACCTGTATTTGTTAAGTGCTTGGGTGACACTTGACTGTCTTTGGGCTGAGCTAGCTGGCCTCAGTGACGTTACAGTCATAGAGATGTTATTGCATGAGCCATGTGTCCCTAGGATTAAGCTTTTGCCTTGAAGGAAAGTGGCATATCCGAAGCAGGGAGGTGGCAGGTTGGGAGCCCTGGCATGTGTAACCCAGTGCCCTGATGTGCAAGTGAACCCTTCTTTTTGGGTTTCTTTTGCTTTAAACCCCAAAGAAACTCCCAGCATGTGGGAGCTGTGGGTTCCTGTCTCAGCTGGTAGAGGTAAAGCTCCAAAGTGCATCCCAGTGAGTCCTACAGGGCGTTCTGGGAGTGCCTGCCCTGCTTTCCTGTGAGGGAAACAGCCTGCCCAGCTGGAAGCCCAAGTCACGGAGGGATGGTTACCTAACGCTGGTCGGCTCAGGGCAACCTCTGTTCTCTGCAGCAGCTCAGGTCGGGAGGAACTCGCCTGGCCTAGAAGAGCATCCTCCAAGGAGGTGTCCCTGCTCCTGGTTTCGGTCGTGAGGAAGGACCAGGTTGCTCCCTGCTGGAACCAGCATCATAAAAACCTCTGCCTGCTTGCAAACCAGCAGCTTCCTTGGGAGTGAGCAGCGGAGGTTTCTCTGGGCAGCTGTTTCTTTACCATAAAGCCATTTTTTGGAGATGCTTGAGTGGCTAGACGTGGGCTTGTGCCCTCAAAACGCGTAGCAAAGCTGTCAGTGAGCAGTGCAAAAGGGAGCTGGGGGTGGAGGGGGCGGCTGGCAGCGACGCGTCTTCATGCGGCAGGGAGCAGAGCTGGTCCGGGGGCGGTTTGATCAGCGGTCCCTGCTTTGCAGGTGTGTGGAAAAAAAAAAAAGTAATAATATAGTCGCTTTCTCCTTTTCTTGCCCTTTTTCATTCCCGATCTTTCTTCAGACCTTCAGATTTCTTCATCGACCAGCACGATTTAAAAACAAGTTGCCACACACACAACTTTCTGTTGTTGCCTCTGTTAGGATGTGCTGCCCAAAACCTCGTACTGTTCAGTGTGGCAAGATGTTCCCAAGCTTCAGAAATGATGCTGTTCCTCCCCAGAGTCTCCCCCAGACCTTCCGATAATTATTGGTGAGAGAAGAGCCAGGCAGGGATAAGAAGCCCCGGCTTTCTCCTGGGTCACGGGCAGAAGCCTCATGGTTGAGAGTCTGGGTTGAGACCCTGAACGGAAGCAGCTCTCCAGCTGTGCTCTGTGGCAGAATTACTTACGGATTAATTAATTCATTAATTATTAATTACAGTGCGTGTGCATGTCGAGGTGTCGCAGGCAGGACTGTTGTGAAGGGTGATTACCAAGTGCAGCACAAGAGCTGCTCCTCGGTGCAGAGGGTTGAAGTGTCCGCGGTGATGCACAAAGTGCTCCTGTCGTGGAGTGGTTTTATGCTTAATGTTCTTTCATTTAAAGGGTCTGAAAAATTAAACACTTCCCATCCAAAGGGTGTTTTCCCTCTGTGTTCTCTAAGAGGTGCTCGGCGTGAGTGCTGGGCTAGCTTGGGCTGCGGCAGCTCTGCTGAGAGCTTTGTGCATCAGAGGCGAGAAATAGTTTTAATGGTTTGCAAAGGGGAATTTCCCCGGAGCAGCCTGTGCAGCTCTGTCAGTGGGGGCTTCTCTGCTGCTCCCTGGGCTCTGGGAGGTGATTTTCTCGTGGTGGCAGTGCCGGGTGCCACCTGGCTCGCCATTCAGCCACGCTGCTCTCCCTGCTCCCTCACTAAATAAACCCTCTTGTATTTTCTCTTGCAGATTTTCCGACGAGCTGACAAGAACGGTGAGTGCTTTGTTCCTGCCGCTGCCTCCCCCTCCCTGCCCGGCTCTGGGTGAAGCAGCACAGCCTGTCCCCGCTGGGAGGTTTGGCTGAAAGAGTGAAGGAGGACAAGGGCAAGCAGTTCTCCAGCTGCAGGAGAAGTGCTGTTCTGCTTCGCCTGGAGGAAAAGGCACTGGAGAAAAGGGCCTGGCTGCGGAGGTGGGCTCCCCAACCCGTCCTCCATGCAGGACAGAGCCCCTTTCCAAGCTCTTCCCCTGTCTGCATGCACACCATCTCTCCTCTGCACTGCTAGCAGTGGGAAGGGAAGGCAAAGCAAGCTGGGCAGCAGGCAGCCTAAGGGCCATCAGGCTTCTGCTTCATCCCTTGTAGGATTGAATCCTGAAG
Organism: Tringa solitaria; assembly: GCA_026413425.1. Taxonomy (NCBI): domain Eukaryota; kingdom Metazoa; phylum Chordata; class Aves; order Charadriiformes; family Scolopacidae; genus Tringa; species Tringa solitaria. Next base: position 14,531,627 of record JAOXJM010000005.1, on the reverse strand, counting down.
GGAATTTGGTCTCTGGGCTCAGTTGAGGGTTTTGCAGGTGGCCCTGTTCCTGGATGCCCGCTGGAGCCCCTGGTGTTTGAGAGTTAAGCTGTGCTACCCAGCTTTTAATCAAAAAACCCAATATAATAATATAAACCAAGAAGTCCAAAATCACAAGTCATTTCTCTGAGCCTTCGCAGCCCCTCTTGGGCTCTTCTCCTTCACAATAGCTTGCAGGCTCCAGGAACCGCTTTTGTTTTGCAGGAAAATGGAGCACAAGGAGCTGAAGTCCTCCACAGAGAGGAAGGAAGAAGCTCTTGAGTCAATGGGAGAGATTTTCTTTCCATAAAAACCTGATCTTCACTGTACTGTTCTTAATAGACCGTGTGCTTGGACAGTCCTCTGTGTCCAAGTCCAGAGTGTCTGCACGCCTTTCTGAAAACGTTGCAGTGGGATCTTTTGGAAGGGGCTGAAATTCCCACCTGAAATTCCAGCAGCAGCGGCCCTGCTTGCCAGCGCTCCTGGGTTTTGGATGGGGAGTGGTGGGACATGCTCTCAGTGAGATATATCTGCTCTAATTACTATGCACAACACGCCCAACCGTCCCACGCTCCCGGTAGCGAGGCTGCTGGGAGGATTGCTGGGGCCTGGATGCCTCTTTCTGCAGATATATAATTATTCTTCCCTTTTATTGAAATACAGATGATGGGAAGCTGTCATTTGAGGAGTTCAAGAACTATTTCGCTGATGGGATCCTGAGCTCGGAGGAGCTGTGGGAGTTGTTCAGTGGCATTGACAGGCATCATTCGGAGTAAGTACTGTGGTGGCACAGAGGAGAGGAGCCGAAGGAGAAAATCAAACTGCTTGAGATGGAGGACATTTGGAGGCGGGTGTGATAAATAAGTCGGGGTGAGATAAACCTACCTCTTGTAACACGCAGATGTTAAAACCCCTTGAACATCAGCTGTGAGCCTTGGTGATGGGAGAAGTCAGGCGTTTTGAGAACAGTCATTACCAGATGAACTGTAGTTCTGTAAGACCAACTCTCCCTTTAAAATTACATTAGTTTGAAAACTGTATTCCAGAAATATACAGCTCCATAGAGCAGGTTGTGTGTCTGCAGGAGGAGCGTGTGGTGGCGTGAGGACAATGCACAGACTGTGCAAAGTTGCAGACTTTGCCACTGCTGACACAGGGAACCGCTTTTCGCTTACGTAAGAGCCGCTTTCCACCAGAAATGGGCCTTGTGAGCGTAACTGTGAATTTAGGCCAGCTGCTTTTAAAAAAAGAAACCCCCAAAGAACAGGAGAAGTAATTGCACTCCACCCTGGTCTCCTCTTGACCGGTGCTATCTAGAGGAATGTGTTGGGCTCGGCTGGGTTTCTCATTCCAGTCTTTCGGGTATCAGGGTGGCATTGCTGGGGTCCCTCTGCCCTGCTGTGAATGAGCCTGGTTTGGCACTGGGAGAAACTGGCTGTTGATAAATTGCACGTTGTGGGGCTGCCTGTTCAAATGGAGGGGTGCTGCTGGGGGAGAAGGCGGCTGCAGCTTCCTCCTGGTCTCGGTGGCAGGCTCAGCTCTGGCTTGTGCCACTTCTCTGGCACCCCAGGAAGCATCTCCTGCACGAGCCTGATGCCTTCAACCAGGGTGAGGTAAGCTGGGAGCAGCCTTAGCTGCGCATGCTGGTCCCAGAGCCCTGCAGGGAGCCAGGGCAGCGGCACAGAGAGCCCATGCCATGCCAAGGTGCCATCAGCCACCAAATGCCATAGTGAATACTCATCGGGTCCTGGCTGCAAGACCCCACATTGTCCACCCAGGACTGGGGCAGTGGGGATGATTGACTCCTGCCCAGTGTTGGGGCAGTGGATTTCCCTGATGCTCCCACTTCAGTGATGGGGCAGGGAAGGGGGCTGGTGTGTGCAGCCCCTGGTGCCACTTTCTTTTAAGCCTGGCTGACGGTTGCTGTCTGTCCCTGCCAGTTGGGCTTGTTGGATGTGGGCAGCAGGAGGTGTCTCCTGAAAAAAACTCTGTCCCTTTGGGCTGTGATCCCAGGGAGTTAGCAGTCAGCTGTTTCCTCTCCTCTCGCTACATTTTGGGGTGATCTTGGAGTCACCCCCCATATGATACTGCTGGAAAACATGGGTTGCAGCAAAGCAGAGAGTTTTAACTGTTCCCTTAACTGAACAGTGAAGATCTCCTCATTTACCATCGCTTTCAGGTCGAGCTTCTTAGAGTTATAGAATAGTTTGGGTTGGAAGGGACCTTTAAAGGTCATCAAATCCACCCTCTTCTTTGTCTGTCCAGAGCAGATAAGCAGGACTGACGGAAGGGCTCTGTGCGAGCTGGCTGTCTCTGAGAGCCAGGCACAACCCCGGTTGCAGGGTGCTCTCTATAACTCATTACCCGTAATGACAATGCAGTAGCTATGACAACGTGGCAGTTGCAGCGTTGAGCTGGTGACATCTATTAGCAGGGCATGACCGTTGGGTCTTTGATCTCTTTCTCCCATGAAGAGCGGAAGGGACCCTGCGGATGGAGCTGGTTTCCAAATTCCTGTGTTCAGAGACTTCAAGCAAATGTAGAAGACGCTGTCCCTCCACCCTGTGAGGGTGCCCTCATTTCTGCAGAAGCAGAAGGGAAAGTCCAGCCCTGAGGCCGCTGCAGGTGTAGTTCTTGTTTCTGTCCCTGGTTGGGACAGAAATGTCCCTGGCATGGTCTACGTGCACAGGGTCAGTGCATGGGACCGTGCAGTGGGAGCACTGGGAGTGGGATGGGATGTGGGAGGTGGCAGCAGGGAATTCTTCAGCATCCTCATGAAGGAGGAGAAGGTGGGATGCCCCAGAGGGGGAGCCTGGCATTCAGCTTATTGTCTGGTAAGAGGCATCCTGCTCCCTGCAAACAGCGTGGGGCTGCGCCGCGTCTGCCAGAGCGTTCTGATCCTGACCCAGAGCCCTGTGCCTGCTGGGATGAGGGACTTGGAGAGACAGGCCTGTCCCCAGGGAAGCATGATCCTGTCTGTCCCCAGGGACTGCTGGTGGCAGGTAATGGAAATCGAGCAGTGTTCGGCACTCTGGGCCTCATAGGGATCTCTGTGTGTAGAGCTGGACTTTCTGGTGTTTGTTTTTGGGGCGTGCAGGGGAACCTGCTACTCTGTACAACCTCTGGTGTCTTGTAAGGGCTGTGTTGGTGCCATGCTGTCCCCTCAACGTGGGGTGGACAGCCCCTCTCCCCTGAGCAGCCTGCTTGCCTTGTACTTGGGGGCACTAAATATTTGTGAGAGCTGCTTGAAATTTGCTGCCAGATTCAAGAGTTACTACCCGAGGTAAAGTGCTCAAAGTATTAGCAAGCTGGAAAGCAACTACAAGCTGCACAACCGTACCTGGGGTGCTTCTTTCACTTCCCACAGCTTTTCTGGTAATGGGAAAGTTTCACCCTTAATCCAGTGGATGGATTTGGCCACAAGGGTGCTGTATTTGTCAGGTCTAGGCTGAAACTTGTGTTTCTGGGTCAGTGCCAGCCTGACCCCAGGAGAGACAGTGACAGGGACCTTTATACCCAGGCACTCTCTGTATCTGGTAACAGAGCGCTGCCCAGACACATCCTGACTCTTGCCCATCACTGCCAACCTGCTCCCTGGGTCCCAGAGCTGACATCTGGGAAGATGTGTGTTTCAGAGGTCTCATATGTTACTTGCTCTCCTTCCAGAGAGCCCATGGCACCACACTCTCTTTTTCTCCCTGTCCTTCCCATCCGATTTTTGCTCCATCTACCTGGCACCCAAGTGGGTTGCTGTGCCCCGTGCATCAGGCACCTCTGTTGGGTTCAGTTCAGATTTCACATTTTCCCACGAGACTTTGTTTTTGTTCTCCATTTCTGAAAGTTTTTCCATTTTGGCTTTAAGATTTCTCTTTGCTCTAATTCTTTGCCATTTAAAAAAATTATGTTGAAACCGAATGCAACTCTTTATTGCCCCTTGGTCCAACAGCTATGTCTGCTTGTCGGAAAGCTCCGCACCAGCTCTGGCACTGGTGCAGAACAGAGAGGTTCATCTCCCTGGAAAAGGGCATTTTCATCCACTGAAAAGTCTGGGTGAGAAGAGATAAATGCTTTTTTTTGAAGGGATGAAGAAGCTCTATTGTTGCAGAAGCGTCTTGGGAGATGCAGGGTGCAGTTTGCTCTCTGAGCTGCTGTGTGTCTGTCTGCAGCCCAGCCGGGCGGGATGGCAGCAGTTCCAGGGTCTCACGGGGACAACTGAAGGAAGAATTGGATACAGGGGGCTTTGGAGTGAACATTAGAGTGTTGCATAGGTTGCATGCCTGCTGCTCTTCACAGGAGACTGAAACCTGCCCAGGGAAGTGTCGTGTGGACCTTGCCTGGCTTTTTGTCCTGCATCCGTTGGGAAAATAAGTATGGTAAATCCTCCTGTGCATGAGAGCAGTCAGATGGTGGTGGCAGGAACTGGGTACGAACTGTCCAGGGCCTCTGTCTGGGACCTTGAACCACGAGGGAAAGAGGTGGGAGTGCTGACCTGGTGAATTTTAAAAGCTCTCAGTGGATTCTGTTTTGGGAACAGTGGGTTCTGGGAACCAGGCTTCTGGTTCTGTGGAAGAAGGGACTTGTGTGAACTTTCTTCTCCTCGCTTTAGTCGGAGACTCGGAGCCGCAGTGTCTCCAGTCTCTGAATGATGGAGAGTGCCTGAAGCACTCTGGGTCACACTGGGAAGGTTTGGAAACCTTTCCTGCTTTGAGGTAAAACAGAATCAATTTTCTGTGATGGCAGCAGAGGTTTCCAACGTGATAAATGATAAAAATAAAAGAATTCCCATCTGCTTTGCTGAAGCTGATTGCTGTTTTCTTGCATAAATTCCAGGCGCGTTCTGACAAAATCCCAACAGCATAATGATGACAAGATCCTTCATCAGTTCAAGCTTAATTACAGTTAATCAGTGGTTTGAGCACAGTCAAAATACAGCTATGTGGAGATGTGGAGAGTCTCTGGATGAGTGTTTTGGAGACAGAGGATGGCTCTTCTCTTGGAGTGGGAGAGGGGATGGCAGAGAGAGAAGCAGAGGGAAGGTTGCTGCCCTGAAAAATAGGTTGTGATTTGATGTGAAGTTTCTTTACATGAGCTCCTGGTTTCTTGGATGAAGTAGCTTCCGGTAGCATAAAGATGGTACCTTTGGTTGTGCAATTTGCTTGCTGTGCTCTGTCCTGCCCCTAATTGTACCCTGGGGCTGCCGCAGGATGCCAATTTGGGAAGAGGTGGCCACGCAGGGTTGCTGATGGAGCAGCCTGCACTGGGAAGGGAGCAGATCTGCCACTGGACACCTCCCAGGGGGCTGATTTGTGCCACAAGCTCGTGGTGAGTAGTTCAGTGTTTAAAAGTGTGTAGTGATTGATTAGTTAATATTTGGTTCTAAGCAGCAAACAGACAAGATGGAGTTATTAATAATCTCTGGCCTCTCTGTAGAAGCCATAGGGTTGTGTTGGTAGTAGCTCTTTGTCACACAGATGCCTGCTAACTAGATCTGAGATGGGGAACTGGTGTCCCCTTCTTCCTGGTGAAACCAGTCTCAGCCGTAGGTTCTCACTGAGGACAGCTGCAAACACCTGGGTAACATATGCATTAGGTGTTTCACTGTGTATTTTGTTATGATTTCCTGTCCATGTCCCCTCTTTCACAAATTTTGCCCATCTCAGATGGGAACCAGTGGCTGCAGTTATTGCTCTGGGGCACGGGACTCACAGGCGATGCTGCGGTGCCAGGTCTCTTGTGGCAGTGCAGCAGCAGCAGCAGCTCTGCAGGCTCCAGAAATCTGTGGAAAAATTAAGAAGGAGCAAGACACTTTTCCAATTTAAATTTGTGCTTCAAACCCCAGTCGCTCTGTCTGTCAGAGCATGGAAGCTGCTCCAGAGATGGGATCAGCAAAGTTTGATGGAGCGGAGTCGGTGGAAGAAGGGGCTGTGGTTTTGCTGATTATCTGTATTGCGTCTCAAGGGAAACTCTGGGGTTTTTTTATCCTCTTTAAAAACTGTCTGCAGGGCCAGGACAGTGCGCCAGAGCCCTGCCTTAATCAGCTCCTGCGGTAGGTGTTTAAAATAGATGAGCCAAATCACATCCTCAAACTGCCCGTCTCCCGTTGCCTGAGGCGGCGCCTGATGCAATTAGTTAAACAGAGGGGTCTGCAGTCCCACTGCCCCGGGTCTGTGGTGACGTCTCGCACCAAAATGTTTTCATCATTTGAAGCACTGCCCATTATTAAAGTTCTGCTGGGTGGAAGCCCAGCAGAGAGCTGCAGAAACCAAACCTTTAAAGGTTTGGGGGAAAAGCTGTCGTAAGATTTTTGCTGAAATGATTACGCCTGTTCTTGGCGTGGCATGTTGGATGCTTCCCAGGCTCTCCTCTAGTTTCACCTGGGGGTGTTTTTGTCCCTTTGTCCTGTGAGTTGAGGGAACAGGGTGATGTGGCCATGGTGTGGCTTCTCCTGGGCAGCGGCGCTGCAGCCATCCTTGTGCTTGGAGCCCAGCAAACTCCAGGTTTCACCGGTTCCTCCACACGTGACAGCGCTTAAATGCTTAAAAAAACCTCTCTTTCGTGCTCTCTTCCACTTTCCCAATCAGGGTTAAAAACGGTTGTAATCATTTAGGGGATTTTTGAGGCAGCAGGATTTCTTGAGTGCAGGCTGATTTAAATAAACAATATCCTGGGGCTTTTCCCTGCAGGTGATGCTGGGTGTCACAGGCAGCTCTGCCTTGGTGGCTTTGGCCACCTGAGCGGATCTGACAGCTTCATGTGAACCCACGGTTCTGCTTGACATCCCGTCCCGAAAACATGTGGCTGTTTCTGGATGTTTTCTCCTCCCTCTCCACCCCAGCAGCACCTTTATTAGAAACAGGAGGGTCCTCTCCAAGCCCTGCGGTGGTGCCAGTGTTGATTCTCCACTGCACTGCTCTCTGTCCCTGAAAAGGGACAGGGGGCTGACTCCTACCTCCAGGTTTTTGGACCCAGATGCCTGCTTTAATAGCCTTCATGGCAGGAACAACCCCTCTCGTGGACTGTAAAGCCATCAAGTCCCCTGCCCTGGGAGCCTGAAGGCAGCCCCACATCACCAGGGCTCTGAAGGTGGGGAAGAGAAGGAGCAACTGGGGGTGCCCATGGGGCAGGTGGGAGAGGAAGGGGCCCAGTGCTTTGGGGCAGCCACGGAGGACGACCTGGGCTGAGGTCAAGGGAGACGTGAGGAGGGAGCCCTGGCCAAATGCCTTTGGGAGAAGAGGTTGGGTTGAAGAAGCAGCTTCTGGGGCTCATTAGCTCCAGGGCTCAGAAATGGTGCTGCCAACCCAGCCAGCCAGCCCAGGGGTGCGGGGTGCTGCCTGCTGCCCCCCACCTTCCTCCCAGCCTCGCTCTCACAGACCTTTCCCAGCACACTCCAGCTCCAGGAGATGTTGGTGGAGCAGCTTTGCTTGCCTCCTTCGGGCCTTTAAGCAGAGGTGATGCTCTGCAGTGCTGCCTGGATGCTGCAGGTGCTGGGCATGGCTCCTGAGCTGCTGGCTCTAAACTTGGTGCAGCTTTTTATTTTTCTCATACAGCTTTTGAAAATACATGAGAGGAGCAGTAAATCCACTGAGGGCTGAAGCCCTCAAGGCTCTGCTCACCACAACTGTTTCTTCTGAACCCACCCCACCATCTAACAAGAACTTGTTTCTTCTGTTTCTTGCAGTAACGTGGACACGGAGAAGTTGTGCGGTAAGTAGGGTGATGTTCCTGCCTCACAGGGATTCCTCTCTCGGGGGTCTGTGGTGGGACTTTGTGTAGGTCTCACCTGGGCAGGGTTGGGCAGTCAAGTGGCATTGACAGTCCCTGTGCCTGAATCCCATCACAGAGGGAATCCCAAGGGGAAAACTCTGGAGAGGGGCACGAATGCCCCCCTGCAGCACTGGGCTGTGTGTGGGAAGCAGCGGGCACAAGGGGGGCAGGGATGGAGGCGCTGAGGAAGCTCATCATGCTCTTCTCTCCCGCTTCAGAATATTTCTCTGCGTATCTTGGAGAATACAGGAATGTGCTTTCTGCCCTGGAAGCTCTCAACTCTGCGGTCCTGGCAGCCATGGACAAAACCAAACTGGTAAGGGTGGGACCACGGGAGGGTGGTGGGGCAGGTGAGTGTGTAACGGAAGCCGTGGTGATCTTAGCTGCTTGTTTAGCGTTTAACTGAGGTGTCAGAGGGAGGAAATGCGGTACCTCCCAGATCAACGGGGTTGCCTGTGTGTGCTTTGGTTGTCTCCATGTGTAGTGAGTGCTGCAGAAGCAGAGTGTGGAGGAGGAGAAGGGTAGGGCTAGTGCTTTTGTGCTCTGGAGACATCCTTGCATGGTCCTGCTTGGGGACACTATGTCTGGGACCATCGCTGATCACAGAATCACAGAATCTTCTAGTTTGGAAGGGACCTTCAAGATCATCTTGTCC
>JAOXJM010000005.1:14497966-14509205 GCA_026413425.1 Tringa solitaria | reverse complement strand
CCCCCCCCCCCCCCCCCACCCCCGGTACCACGGGGTGACAACGGGGTGGGGGGGGTGGGGGAGGGGGGTGGCTAATGTTGGGGGGGCGTGCTTTGCCCCAGCAGCAGCACGGAGCCTGACCCAGTTCCCATGTGGGGGACCCAGCCCGCCAGCGCCCACTTATTTATTTAATTACTGATAACTGCTAATTTCCCTGGCCAGAGCTGCAAGGTGACACGATTGGGGGTGGCTCAGGCGGCTGTGAGGCCAGTCCCAGCTGGTCACGGGGCTGTGTCACCCCCCCCCCAGGAGTCACACAGGAGGGGACAGGGAAGCGCCAGGGCCATGGGCAAGGGACGAGCTGTGCGGGGGCACAGCCAGGGCTGGGGCAGAGCTGAAGGGCACCAGCTCTGGGAGCCCCAAAGTGCCACCTCGCCTGGCTGCAGGGGACACCAGTGGCCTCCCAGTGGGGGGGGGGGCTGGTCTCCAGTTTTGGATTTCTTAACCACCAGAATAGTGCTTGAGACTGAAATCCTCAGATTCGGCAAATCGTGCCCAGCGGGCATCCTCTGGTGGCCGTGGGGACACGGGGACGGTGCTGCCAGCCAGCTGTGACAGCACCTTGCGGGCTGCTCGCCGCTCGAATTAAAAGTAATAATAATAATAATATAAAAAGCTCAGAGAAGACCAGCTTTAAACATGAACCCAAAGAACTCCCCGAGGACATCACCACCGCCCGGGGGGGGCAGTTGTTGTCCCCCCCCCAGCAGCTCTCTGCTGCCACTGAGGGAGGAGGGGGGGGGAGCTGTACCATGAATATAGGCCTTTTATTGACTACTTTGGAGTAGAACAAACTAAATCCATCTGTAACAGTTTGGGTTCCTTTATACAGTACATTAAATAAGTTATGCACAGGAATGAAGTAACAAATTTCTATTACAGAGTTCAATGTCAAAAAAAAAATAAAAAATAATTAGAAACCTCAACCCACCGTCTTCCCATGTCCCAAGTTCACATTTATCATTCCAGGTTTAAGAAACAAACAAAAAAACAAACCCAAAAAGAAGCAATTGCTCTACCCACCACTGTTAGTATTTCACCCATTTACACTGGGGTTAATTTTAATACACGGCCATCCAAGTTGCATGAGAATTATGGAAGACGATCTATTTACAAGCAGTTTCTCCTGGCCCTTGCCCTGCTCTTCTGCCCGTGTCCCCCCTCGGGGCAGTCGGTCCCCGCTGGCAGCTCAGGACTCCGGGGACATCACGCATCCTCCTCCTCTTCCTCCTTCTCCTCCTCCTCCTCCATGATGCAGACTCAGGACCTTTGTGCCGGGGCTGCCACAGTTCGGGGTCACCCCTCCACCTCCCGTCGCTCCTGGGGTGAGCACCCCCAGGCTGGTGGCACCCTCCCCGGGGCTGCGGGGACCCGGCTGCTGCTGCAGGGCAGGGTGGCTCTGGTGTCACCCCCATTTGGGGCTGAATTCTTCCCTTGGGCGTGCTCAGCTCCCCGCAGCCACAGGCCCATCGCCAGCTCCTGGGGGATGCTCCCAAGCCCTCCTGAACCAGGTGACTTTGTGGCTTTTTTTTTTTGTATAAAAGAACCTGGCAGAGATGGGGTCACCTGCTCCCTCACCCACTCTGTCACCCACTCTGTCACCCGCTCCGTCCCACGGCGGCGGCTCCCGAACCGCTCTCCCCCAGGACAGAGCGGGCTCAGCACCTCCTTATCCCCGGGTGCTGCAGCCCCGACGATTCGTCACGTGGCTGTTATCTGCCTCCCCTTGCAAAAGCGATCAGAAATAATTTGGGAATTACTCGCCTCATTGGGCTCCAGCACAAAACCAGTACACAGCCACACGGCTTTCCCGAAGAGCTGGTTTTCCAGAGCTCAGGGTGGGAAGTGGCTGTGGCTCCCTCAGGCTGTGACTCCGACCCCTCCATGGAGCCCCCCCAGACCAGCCCTGCCGTGGGGCGGTGACGGGGTCTGCGCTGCCCCAACCCCCTCCTTCCACGCTGCAGCAGGGACTCTCTGAGCCCTGGATGTCCCCAGGCATCCCCCAGGGACCTCACTCTCCCAGACAGCATTTTTGGGACGGTCTCCGATGGCCAGAGGAGGGGGGTGGTGGCCGCGCAGCCCTGGCCATCTCCGGGGAGAGGAGCGTGGGGGGTTCTCTACAGGCTATAAATAACCCATCGCCATCGCGTGGGGGTCTCTGGGGTTAAAAACAACAGCAGGAACTCTCAACCCAACCACTTCCACGCAGGGACAACGACCCACCCACCCCCTTCCTGCACAGCAAACCAAGGGTACCCAGGTGGGAAGGGCAATGACAACCTGCGACCCCTCCAGATGGACTCTGCTCCCCCCGGCAAAGGTCGCACCCCGGGTGACACACAACTGTCCGTCCTGTCCCGGGTCGGGGTTAAACCCCAAGGGAAGGGCCTGTCTGTGCTTCCCTGGAACCCACATTTGCTTTAGAGCAGAGGAATCCTCTCCTCCCCGCTCTGCACCCACCAGCCGCCCACCCGCCAGGGGGAGCAGAGACCCAGGGGGGGCTCCCTTTGGCCGTTGCACTAGAGGATGGGCTGATCCTGCTGGGACACAGGCTCCGGTCTGGTCCCAGCAAGAGCATGGCCCTGGGAGACACCGCTGGCCGGGAGCAGGGAAAAGCGGATGCACGTGATGGGAGAAAGGCAGCTGAAGGAGGAGAGGGCTCGGAGGCCTCAGGAAAGGAGGTTTGATCCGGGAGGAGGGGGCTCAGCATCTCCCACGTGTGCCGGCAGCGCTCTCCAGCCAGTCCAGGTCCCCCCCCTGCCCCGAGCGAGTCCCCGGCCTCCTGCCGGTCCCGAGTGATGCTCTGGTAGCCCCTGGCACGGAGACGGGCTGCGGGCAAGGGCGACACCAGTTCTTCACCAGCCACCAAAGGAAAAAGGCAGAATGAGATGGCAAAGCCCGAGCGTGGGCGCTCCGAAGGGGCGGCGCGATGGGTCCAATGTGTCAAGTGAGACAAGTCGCTGGGGGTGGGGGTTTTTTTTTTGGCTTAACCCCCCCCCCATCCCAGGGAAACCGATCAAATGGAGTGAATTGAAGTCTCCCCTTTAGAGCCCGTTCGTTTCTATCGCTGTCACGGATGCCGGGGTGGAGGACCGGGAGGTGGTCGCCGAGGTCTTCTCGAGGGCCGGGCTGGGGATGCCGTCCAGGCTCTTGGCGGTGGCCGATCGGCCCGTGGGCAGAGCCAGGGGCTTGCTCTGGCCATGCAGGCCCTGGCCGCAGATCCGGTGGTGCCTCTCCCAGTCCTTGTGCTGGCAGAAGGAGCCGCAGTACCGGGCGATGTTGCAGCCGCTGCAGGTCTCACTGGCTTTGCGACCGCAGTTCCAGCAGCTCTGCAAGACCAAAAGGCACCGCGCTTCAAAACGGGTTTAAGTTTCCAAGAGCTAGGGGAGGGTGGTGACTCAGGGGCTCTGGAGAGGACCCTCCAGCCCCCTCTGGCCCAGGTTTACTCATACTAAAACAAGCGATCCGTTAATGCCTGCTCTTTGCCAAGGTACGAACCCCTAACTCCTCCGTTCTGCCCCAAAGCACCTGCCAGACTGCGTCGCTCACATCCTCTCCCCTGAATCCACCCAAAGGCAGAGAGGAAACAGCAGGCAGGGACTGAAAAACACACTGCAGATGCTGCTGTTTGGCCTTTTTATTTCCTGTTTTAAGCAGCTCTATTTTGGTATCGCTCCCAGCCAAGTGCTCTCCGCAGGGATCTGGGCGCGCGGCACCGGCACCGCTTGCTCTGCGCCCTCCCTGGTGGCACAGGAGGTCGGAACAGGCTAATTTGGAAATGGAGAAGCTGGTTTGAAAGCTTCCCAGCCAGGTGGAAGCACTGCCAGAGCCCAGGCTTCCATCTGGAAGCGGAGCAGAGCCCCTCTGGCCGGCGGGAGAGGCGTCAGCCGGTGGCTCACAGGGTGTCACCGCCACCTCCGGAGCTTGGGGACACGGGCCAGCAGCGGGAGCTGTGGCTGCAGCTGCTCCGAGGAGGGGAGCGGAGGGATTTAGCCTTCCCACAGCTGGACCAGTGCATTAGCCATGGCATACTGGGGAGGGCAAGTTCAGCTGGGGGAAGGCAGCCTCCGCTGGAGCCTGCTCAGCTCTCACCCTGCCCAGTGGGCCACCGTCCGATGGCCACCGCTTCTGCCACCACAAGTGAAAAAGCCTCTGAAGCAGGAAAGGGAGGTGGTGGGAGATCTGTCGAGGAATACAGCCCCATCGTGGGGAAGAGCAGTGAGATTTCCCGCGCCCGGGGTCTGCACCGGAGCCACCAGCTCCCGGCAATGATTTACGGGCTGGCAGCGAAGCCCCAAAGCGAGCTGGTTAGGAGTGAGCTGCTCCAGAGCCAGCATGTCCCCAAGGCTCCTCAGTCTCCTGAGAAGGACTCACGACCAAAATAAACCCCCAGCAGAGCCTGCGGTAACTCTTGGAAAACTGGGTCACTGCTTTACAGCTGTTTGTACCTCAGGTGGTGTTTTCAAATCCTGTTTCAAAGGTTACGTGGTGCTAGAATAGGCAACAGCTTTTCAACCTGTCCTTTAGAGACACCTCTGGGTGCTGGGGAGACGGGGCTTGCGCTTTGCGGGGGGTGCTCGGTGGCTCCCGAGGTCCCACACCGCTCCCCAGGACATCCGGAGGAGGAGGAGGAGGAGGACACTCCTCTGGTATCCCCTATGGAGAAATCATCACTTGCCTCATTCCTTCCATGGCTTCCCGAGCAGTTCCACCCACTCCCATCATGTGTTTACTGACTGCTGCATTCTCCCTTTCAGTGAGTTAATCGGGAAATAGCACAGACACGTTCTCTGTAACACCACCCAGCACGGGGTGGTGGTCCCCCAGCAGGTTCCAGCCCTGCACGGGGACTCCAGAACCAGACCCTCCCGAGCCCTGGTCACTGAGTGAACCCAAACCCTGCGGGAGGAGGGAAGGACTGGCCGCCCGCACCATCCTGAATCATCCTGTGGATCTCCAGAGAGATCTCCAAAGCTTAACGAAGTGAGATTCCAGCTAAGGAACACTGAGGGTAATTAACGACTGAGGAGCAGGAAGAAACTCTCTAGGAGACACCCGTTCAGTAGATGTTGCTGGCTACGACAGACCAAGAGTCACCCCTTCTTTTCCAACCTGCAAATGTCTCATTAGGTGTTACGAGGCTTAGGAACTTAATTAGGCTGATTCCCCCACCAGCAAAATTAAAAAAGCAAAAGAGGTTTTTTAGGGTATCAACGTGTCCTGTTAGTTATTGATTAGAGAAAGACTTTGAAAAGGGAAATGGGACAAGGAGAGGCTCCGAGTCACTGCCAGACAGGACCTGGAGTCTTTGGAAGTCCCTTCCCAGGATGTCCCCTGGCACCTTACCTCTGTGGACTCCTCCTGTTCGTTTATCACTAAGAAAGCGTCCTCAGTGGCCTGGCGCTTGGCATCCGCGATGGTCTGCTCCATCCGAGCCCTCTCGGAGGCGATCATCTCAAACGCCTTCTGCTCGGCCTCCGCCACCGCCTTCTGCACCTCCGACATGGCCTGGCGCTTCACCTCGTTCACGGCTTCTTCTGGAAGGAAAGAGCAGCTTCACCCGCCCGCCCGAGGAACGGGACGAGCCTCAGAGAGGGCAGGACGTGGCGGCGTGGACATGGGGACACCCACGGGCATAGGGGGGACACAAAGGGACAGGGTCAGCACCAGCATCGTGCCCGCTGCTGGGAGTGGTGGGACCCACGGGAGAGAAGGAGCAGAACACACGGGCAACCCAGGATGGGGCCATCAGTAGCCAGATGTGCACGTCCCGGGGCTTTGCTGCAGCTGGGCTTCTGGGGTTCCCGCAGAGCGGATCTCCGGCATCTGTGTTGACCCCAACCTGTGCGGCAGAATCCCTGGCCGAGGTCACCAGCAAACACTCACCGGCTTTTTTCCAGATCTCTTCGGTGACGTAGCCCGTTCCTGAGCGGCTGCTGAACTCCCGCAAGGAATCTGTTGGAACAAGGGACACAGGGACAGGTTGGCCGAGCCTCGTCCCACCCGAGCGCTGCTTTGGTGCCTCGGTACGTCATGGGACAGGGCAGAACTAACCAGCTAAAGCTCAAAGCAGAGGATTCCTACAGTTAAAGCCATTCATCAAACGCTCAGATGATAAATTACGATGTTTAATTAGTGCCTTGCATAATTTATGACCCTGGATAAGCCACTTCCATCTCCTGGTACCCTATACCAACAGGCAATGCTTATAAACACACGCCATCAAACCTCGGCACTGCCCAGCGACGCAGAGCATCCATCTCTGTCTCCAGAGGTTTACATTAAAGGCAGCGCTTTCCGTCCCTAGGGGTGATTCAAAAAAATCAATGGACAAACTGTCCTGGAAAGACCTCGTATGGGGAGAGGTGTACACACCCCCCAGCACCCCCCAGCCTGCAAAAGAGCCTGAGTGACAGACGGGGATGGTCACATGAGGACCCAAACACGGACTGGGGGAAGCTTTTCGGAAACTTGGTCCTGTGTTTCTCTCTGCCTGCCTTTTTTGAAGGCTTCAGAGTAACTTTCTGATGGGTCAACCCAAAAACCGATTCACGGCAAAGGCTGGAAGGAGAAGCAAAGCGCCCCAGGAAGGTGGTGAGGGTTATTCCAGCCCGTGGCACATCTGGGGATGCTCCTTGATAATTAACCCTCGGTCCTATGAGGGAAGAAAGCACCAACAACATTCCAAATTTATTCAAAAAATTAAATAATTACATTATATCACCTTTACCATGGGGCTGTGAGTATTTTAGTCACGATGTACTTAAATATAGAAGAGCTAAAAGCTGGCGGTGCCCCTCAGGTTGTCACACACCCAGCCACCCCACGGGCTCGCCCCACGCCGCTCCGGGGCCACGGGGGCTCCGCTTCCGAGAGACTCAGATTAAAATATTCTATTTTAGTTCCTTCTGCTCTTGTACTTGTTACTGTTTTCCCAGGAAATGCTTGTTCTCGCTGCCTGGGGACTATCAAAACTTGTTTGATCGCAGCTAAATCCGGGCTGGGCTCCGATTCGGATGGTTCTTTTTGACACCCGGGAGGGTTAACTCTTTATTTTGCGTACAAACAAGCTGGATGTACACAAAATGGAGAGTTTTACCTTGACATTTATTATTATTGTTAGAAAACGTCCATCTTCATTACTGAATGATCAGGGTTCTGGTACTTTTTTTTTTTTTCCCCAACATTTGATTTGCAGCAAATTTATTTGGATGGGAATTCGAATGACACCCAAACACAAAAAATCAGCATTTCAGACTTGTTTTGTGTAAAGGGTTGAAATCTCTACGTACTGGAGGGGAAAAATCATCAGCTTTAATAAAGTTAAGTTGACTCATGATACAAAAATAGAATTAATAACTCAGGTAGCAGCTCTTACACTTACTCTTACACTCTGCTATTTTTAGAATTAGTAGACCTTGACATTTAGACTCCTTCAGGCAAGACAGACTGCAAGGGGCAGAGGGGGGGGGAACCAACCATTTCTCCTGCCTTTTCACCCCCCAGTGATGATGATGGGCTTGGTGGGGTTTGGGCAGGAGGTATGGCTCGGTGACAGGGGAGATGCTCCTCTCCTGGCACCAGCAGAAGGTGCTGCTGCTGCCCAAAGATACCCTCAGACAAACGCCGCTTCCAGGAGCTCAGCCAGCTCCTGTCCTGTGACCTGTCTCTCTCAAAAGCTTTGAGAGCAGTAATGAGCTGCTGAAGTATGTAATTTATAATTTGAAAATATTATCATAGAATTGCCGAGGTTGGAAGGGACCTTTCAGATCATTGAGTCCAACCATCAACCCAACGCTGACACAAACCATCACTAACCAATGTCCCTCAGCACCACGTCTGCCCGGCTTTTAAATCCCTCCAAGGATGGTGACTCCACCACTGCCCTGGGCAACCCATTCCAAGGCTTCATAACCTTTTCAGTGTAAATATTTTTCCCAATATCCATCCTAAACCTCCCCTGGCACAACTTGAGGGCGTTTCCTCTTGTCCTATCGCCTGTTCCTTCGGAGAAGAGACCGACCCCCCCTGGCTACACCCTCCTTTAGGGAGTTGGAGAGAGCGAGAAGGTCTCCCCTCAGCCTCCTTTTCTCCAGGCTGAACACCCCCAGCCGCTCCTCACATCGCTTTATGCCTAAAATAGCTTTGTGGTAATTAAACACCCACTTAAGAAGGTCCTGGCCCAGCTGGTGTCCCCCCCACCAAAGCTCACCACTGCCGATGGAGTCGGAGCTGCCGGGGCTGTGCTGCCGGGAGATGAGGTCTCCCCCCGCCTTGCGCGGCTCAGCCGTCTCGCTGCACCGACGCTTCCAGTAGTTGAGCTCTTCCCGATCGGCCTCCTGACAGCGCCGCAGCACGGCCATCGAGCGCCGCGTCTTCTCCACCATCTCCATGATGCAGTTCAGAGCCTGCAGGGAGGAAGAGGAAGGCGTTTCTCAGTCTCAGCTGCCCGCTCACGAGGTCACCTCCTGAATTTCTCGTCAGGGACCATCCCAGGAAGATGAAACACGGGGTCACTTCCCAGGAATGTTGGGTGATGTGGTGCTCAGACAGGCGGGTGGGATTGGGACCGTACCCACACGTGCGGCAGCAGTGCTGAGCAGCACCACCTGGAAGGAGGTGATGACACCTGCACCATGGGGCTTTGGTCACCGTAGGAGGTTTAGGGCTGCACTTCTAAAGGTGGACTTGAAAAAACCCCCACTTTCCTATGGGAATAGGGTGTCCATGCAAGGCCTGGCTGTGGTCCTAGTGCCAGCTCTCCACAGCCACATCCCACCTCTACTCCCCAGCTCCCCGACCAGCAGCTGTAGAGCATAAGCCAGTGCGGGGTCTCGCTGCGTTTGTGTCAAAGTGGAATTTCCATCCCATCTCTCTGCAGGAAACACTCCAGTGAAGTGCCTGGATGAAGAGCCTTGCTTAGAGAGAAAAACCAGACAGTCTGCCAGGAGCACCACATCTTGCTGGTGGTACCTCGTTGAGGCCCATAAGAGGTTGATAGCCCAGGAAAAAAAAAAGAAGTCTTTACAAAATAATGATGTGTTTCCTGATTCTGTAACTTCCACATCCTTGCTGCACGTGGCACATCTGCAGGCTCACCGGGCCACCGCTGGCCGGGGCTGCTGCAGAAAAGACCCGTGTTGGGCCAAGTCTGAGTTTGGTTGCTCGTGGCCATGCTCTGCAGGAGAAGATCCCGAGCTCAGAGACTACATCCAGGGGAATTTTGGCTTCCACTGACTGTGGCCAGAGAAAGCCTGCCAAGAAAGTGCTACTGCTCCTACCTGCCCTCTCCACCATCTACCTTCTTGTGTTGGCTTGTTCCTCTACAAGGGGCTTCGGTCACTGTAGGAGGTTTGGGGCTGCACTTCTAAAGGTGGAGGTGAAAAAACCCCACTCTCCTATAGGAACAGGGTGTCCATGCAAGGGCTGGCGGTAGTCCTGGTGCCAGGTCTCCATAGCCACATCCCACCTCTACTCCCCAACCCCCTGACCATCAGCTTGTTCCTCTACAAGCCATCAGGAAAGAAAATAAACTGGGCAGGAAGAGCACTGGGCTGCTCCATCCCATAGAGCTTCCCACCACCTCCGCCCGTTCCTTACGTGATCCAGATGCTTCCACTCGTCAGCCCACTCTCTCTCCGTTAAGCGGTGGTCCACCAGCTCGTCCTGGTACCCTCCATTCAAACCTGCAACAAACCACAGCCAGAAGAAGAGTGGTGAGACAGAGTGATGGCTTTCCGTGCTGGACAGGGAAGGTGGCCCCAGAGCAATAATAAAGAGCTTTACTTCCAGCTATGTATAACTGGGATTTTAAAACTCATCTCAAGGAGGTGGCTCTACAGAGGCAATTCCAGACCAGTGGTTTTATCCCTGTCCGTGCTGCTGCCTCTGAAGTGCCACCATCCACTCCCGGGTCTGGGTCTGACCTGCCTGGGGAGCTGGAGTCCTTCTTATACACCCCCAGGAGCTCAGAGCTCGTGATTCAGATTGCCCAGTTGGAAATACAGTGTGCAGCTCCCACACACCCCTGGAGAGAACCGGGATGGGGCAGGCTCTGCTCTGTGCTTTAGAGGTCTTGGAAAGGTTCATTTCCACTTCCCTGCCCTCACTTTTGTCTGCTGGGTTGGCCTTACTCAAATCATGCACTGGGTCCTTCCTCCACATCCTTGGTGGCTCCAGCCTTTACGTGTATCCAGGGAAATACAAACTCTCAATCTTCCCATTTTTAACCTCCCACCATCACTTGTTTTCTCTGAATTCCCTGAGAAAACTCCCAGCCTTACACAGCTTTGGGTGCCAGTGGCCAAGAGGGACCAGTGCCACAGCTCAGCTGCTGGACCTCCCAGCTCCTCCCACTAAAAAGCCCTCCAGGCTTTCTCACCGAGACTGCCGTGCCTGTCCCGAATCTCTCTGTGCTCCAACATCTTGCTGGGGTCCCTGTAGAGGTGGGAGGTGGCGATATCTTCCAAGGTGTAGTGCTGGAGGGGCGGCGGGGTGGGGTGGAACTGCCCCCCGGGGTTCATCAGGGGGATGGTGAGGGCAGGGCTGTGCCGGGGCGCGGGGCTGATGGTGCACACCCTCTTGGCCGGAGGCTCCGTCGGCAGCGACTCCCTCTCAAAGCTGTTCTCTTCCCTCCTGCAACCACGGCAGCAGACAGAGGTATTCCTTAGCACCACATAAACATCCGCAGAAAGGGAAAAAACGCAGGTTTCCAAACAGTAGAGTTTGGGCAGCGATGATTTTATCAGGGAGTTAAACCAAACACGCTCAACTTGGGATCAAATCCACAAAATTACCCCGTCAAAGTGAAAAGTTCAAGACGCCCGAGTGTTGTGATTCATTTTCCTGAGCGTGACCAAATTGAAATTGCACAGTTTCTATGAATTTGAGGCATGTTCCACATAATTACATCATGACTTTTAACTGGGAATAAAAAGTGGTGAAAATGAACCGCATCCTTTCCAGCCCTGACAGCGCCTCCATTCAACACCCGGGGAGGGGAAGAACCAGATTCTCCAGCTCAGGCTTTTAAGTGCTTCCCAACAAGTCCCTCTGGGACAGAACCTGCCTGAAAGAGGATCCCAACCTGAACTGACAGTGCAGGAGGAGCAATCACAGAATCATAGAGTGGTTTAGGTTGGAAGAGACCTTAAAGCCCATCCAGTGCCACCCCCTGCCCTGGGCAGGGACACCTCCCACC
>JAOXJM010000005.1:14384416-14396271 GCA_026413425.1 Tringa solitaria | reverse complement strand
CTGGGGAGCCCAGAACTGGTCCCAGTGCTCCAGATGGGGCCTCACCAGGGCAGAGGGGGAGGATGACCTCTCTCGACCTGCTGGTCACACTCTTCCTGATACCCCCCAGGATGCCATTGGCCTTCCTGGCCACAAGGGCCCCCAGCCCGTGCCTGTGACATCTCCATGGTGACAGAACATGATGCCAAATTGCACGGCTCACACGAGACATGAATTGAGGGTCACCCTTTTCTCCCCTCGAGGGTAACCCTTTTCCCCCTCTGCTTTAGAGGTAAAGAAAACTGTGGTGGGACACGTTTTAACGCGTGGCATTCTTGAGGAGACTCTCCCCCTAAAGGCTGGTGGTGGAAGGTTTCAGCCATGTCCTTGGGTGGGAATTTGTGTCTCTGGGAGGGGGACAGAGCTGGTGGGTGTGGGCAGGTAGAGGCTGTGCCCAGGTGGGATCTCCTGGTTCAGCCAGAGCTTTTCCTCCATCTCTTTGGCACCATGGGGGGCATCCTTTCACCTCTCTATGCCTCCGTTCCTGGCAGTGCTTGGTGTCTCCTCAAAGGCTTGGGTGGGGGTATAAACACCTTCTAACTGCTTTCCCACCAGCAGATGAGGACACCCCCTTTTTTCCATGGGGCTGGACCCTAATTTCCCTTTCCTAGCTGATGGTCCCTTGTCATCATCACCACCAAAGGAGCTCTGAGCAGCCTTTCCCTCCCCGCTGGCATCACCTGGGGGTGTCCCAGGTGCTGGCCACCGCAGCAGAGGCTCCTCCAGCAGCCTCCTGAGCCATCTGGGGTGAAACACAGCAATGCACACCCCTATTTTCATCTTCCCCCATCTCTTTGCTGAATAAGGCGGGGGACTGCGGGTGCTGCAGAGACCCGGGCAGTGATGGAACTGCCCAGCCTGGGCAAACCAGGGTCCCTTGCACGGCTGCTGGATGAGCATCAGGTTGGGTGAAGGGCTTCACCGGGGCTCAGGGAAACCATTAACACCATCTCCCACCCCACTATAATCTTTGAACCCAGTAAGTATCAGCATCTGCTCAATGCACGTTTGTATAAACTGTTAAATTCACTCGTTATCTCACATTTTACCCTATTGTAGGCAAATCTTGGACCTTTTCTGCTCTTCTGAGAGCTTCCATGTGATGGTAGTCTGCTTTGAGTAATTTCTACTATTAAAAAAAAAAAGTAATACAAAAAAGCTGAGAGTACAAGCAGAGAGAAGCAGATGGGCCTCACAACATCTCTGGTCCTTATGAGACACAGGGAAAAGAACCCCCAGGTGACATCTTGATCCTCCTCCTCGCCACAAAAGAAGGCGGCAGCTGGTGTGGGTGCTGTCACTAAAAACGGTGGGGAAGGATTTGTCAGATATCCAGGGAAAGTTGGATATTTTCACCCCAGCTCTGCCTCTTATCTACTTTGGGACCAGGAATGGGCTGGCTCTGTGTGCCTCAGTTTTCCTTTCTGTAAAATGGGTGCATTCTGCACCCAATTCCTGGTGCAAATTGACAGCTGGGAGCAGCAGAAGCAGAGTGCAATCCTGCTCCACTAATTACCCCGGGGGGATGAAGTGCTTTGGGAAAGGTCCTGTAATGTCTTTGTGTATGTGTGATACCTTTGGAAATGTAAATGTTATAGCACTCACCTGTAAGGAAATGCTGGGGTATAAAGCTGAATTAATTTACCTATCTATCTATCTATCTATCTATCTATCTATCCATCTCTCCATTTAATATATCCATTTAATTTCTCTCTGTGTGTTCTCAAATAGATTAGGTTTCAAGAGGTTCAGGACGAGGATGGCTGAATTGACGACCAGAAGATATAGGTTTGTTCTACAGCAAGAGTATGAAAACCACATAAAATTGGAGCTGGTTTTATCACACTCCTTCAGGAGTCCTGAAGCCAGAAATGGGATTTAATGTATAACGTGGTGAGATACAGACGAGACCTTTTCGGAGTTTCCGTGTTCTTGTTATACTATATATTATCAATGCCGCATGGTAGGTTTTTTTTCCCCAAAAAAATATTCTTTCTAGAAGCAGAAGGTTGTTTCTGAAGGCTTTCCTGTACTGGTGACATATCCATATGCAATATAAATGACCTGTTGTTTCAGATGATGATAATGGGAATAAATACCAAATTAAAAAAAAACAAAACAAAAAACCACAACCAAACCATGTAGATCAGGAAAAATAGCAGAATTTCCAACACCCGGAAAGCTCCCGCTCCAGCAAAGGGCATGTATCCATGGCAACAGGAGCCCTCACTGTCACGATAATAAAAAAATATATTATTCTAGGAGAGCTCTTAAAAGGGAAATATACATTTTGCTGAGGCGGATGATGAAATATTGGGCAGCAGAGTGAAGAACGAGCCAGAGGAGTCTGGAAAGTGATCCCGGCAGTTCCGCAGCAGGTAGGGAGGGGGGATGCAGAGCCGGCAGGAGGATGGGGGAGCATCCCGTGGCCGCATCCAGGACTTGGCTGCCTCCATCTCCTCTGTGTCCCCACGCACAGGACTCAGGACCATTGCAGAGGAGGTCCACCCCGACACATATACCTGGAGAGATGCAAATCTGGAGGCAAAGGCTGGGAATGATGGGGCTGTGCTGGTGCAGGGCGGCATGGGGTGCACAGGAGCCCTGGGGGAGTCCCACTGAGGTCTGGTGGCAGCAGCCCAAGCCCTGGTGTCCTGGTGACACCCAGCTCCCGTAAGCATTGAGCATCCCTGTGGCATCAGGGCCTGCTGTGTGCTCTGTGTGCTGGGGACACGTGCCAGCCAGCTGCGAGTTGGGGTGCTGCAGCAGCTTTTTGGGAAGGCTTTGACTTTTTGGCAAAGAGAAAATTGCGGAAAACCAGCAGATTAACTGAACTTTCCCTGGGTTTGAATTTTGTAAAGAGGCTGAAAACTGGTGCTGGCAAGTCAGCCTTTCACCCCTGGTGAAAAAAAGGGATGTGCTGAGATTTGCAGAACACTGAAAAAGGGGAAGGAAAAAACAAAGGTGTGTTTTCGCCCATAGGATGCCCAGGATTTGCTCCCCAGCAAGAAGCAGGGGGTGCCCTGTGGAGCAGGGTTGTCCCTTGTGCCCGTGGCCCTGGCATCTCCTGGCTTGTGTCCTGGTGGCAGCAGGACCATCCGTGTAGGAGCAGACCCTGCAGCTCAGGGGAAGGGAGGGATGCCCTGGCAGCCACAGGAGCCCCTGACCCCTGGGGACTGCTCAGAGATTTTGGGGCTATTTCATGGCTCTCTCAGCGTTTCGGGCTGTTTAATCTGGTGCATCTTTGGGTCCTGCCTGCTGGCAGCACTGAGGTGTGGGGTGAAAACCTCCCCTTGGTGGAAAACACCACCTTTCACCCTGGCCTGAACCCTTCCTGCAGGTGCTCTCTGTAGCATGGAGCAGGGAAGCTGGCCCAGGAATGGAGAGAAAAAGGAAAAAAATGACCCAAAAATAAAGTGGCTCTGCTCCAGGAGTACTGGGTGGCAGGGGAGCTTGGGGGCTAATTCCCCTTGTCCCACCTGCTGCTGTCCCCCCCTTCACAGCCCAGTGGGATCCACAGGGAGCTCCTGGCTTGTGCTGCTTCCCACAAATCTGGAGGGAAAGGGCCTCTCTGCGGGTGAGCTCCCTCCAGTCGGGGTGAAAGTGGAGGAACTGGGGGGCTTGGCATGTGCTGAGGCTGGGGGAGTGATGGCAGCTGGCTGGGGATGCTGCTCCTTTTGGTCCTCCCCATCTTTGACACACTAATTGGATTTCTTCTCTCTCTTTTCCAGCATCTCTGCCCAGCTGAAGCTGGTGTTTTGGCCCAGAATCATTCACGCCATGGGTAAGGGAGCAGCTCAGATGAGCCCAGGAAGGGATGGAGTCAAAATACACATTTTTTTTGTGAGTCCCCACTGAAGCTGGGCAACCAGGGCTCTGGAGGAGGAGGACCCATGGGGACTCCCAGCTCACAGCCCCCCTCTTCCCCAGCTGTCATCTCCCTGCTCTGCTTACATCCATGGGCATGTTCCCACTGGTAGGAACCACCAACACCTGGTGTTTCCCACTGGTTGCCCTGGCCGTTGAGGTGTCTGCAGCACGGTTAGCAGTTGCTGATGGAGATGACCTCACCTCCTGCCTGGGAAAGCCTGGAAAATCCCCATGGGCTGGAAGGGTCACTCAGCTGTGTCATCCCTGCTGTAACCTGCCTGGCTACTGGGATGCCAGCAAAAGCTGAGCTTGCTTTAACTGTTATTTCTCTTTCCACCTTCTACACACTGACTGTGGCGATTCATGAATTCCCCCTCCATGCTCACACCCGCCCAGGGCAGGTTGACAACACTTGTCCCAGGACATTTGTCTTGGTCAAACATGTGAAATATTTCTGGACCGTTCTGGGCACCAAGAAAAAGGAAACAACATCCCTGGATGCTGCTGGGAGGGCAGAGCTCCCTCTCCAGGAGCTTTAGTAACACCTGGGGCTCATGCAACTTGCTGCCTAGAGAAAACCCTACATGGATGTCCTTGCAGCAGGGAGAAATCATCCCTACAGACACCTTGGAGGAAGTGGGGGCTCTTGAGAACCTGAGATAAATGCAGGATTTGGGCACTACATCTTCACTCCACTGTCCCACAGCAGGTCCTTGTCCCAAGGATGTTGTCTTCGCTCAGGGCAAGTAGAGATGGGTGGATGGTAGTTCCCATAACCTTCACCTCTTGGAGGGAAGCAAGAGCAGCACAAGTTGCCTGCAGAGCCCCTGGCAATGCTGCCCTGACCAGTGGCAAGTGAAGCCTCCCCTGTGCTGGTGGGGCTTTGCACCGATACCCCGGGGCCAGGGAACTGGTGAATCCCAGCCCTATAACCCCATAAACCTGGGCTTGACCCCCCACCTCCGAATCCTGCAGCCAAATGGGGATTTGTTCTGTGTCCCACCGAGGGTGTGTTTCAGCATCCTCAGCCTCCCCCTTTCCCTGGGAGGGGGGGAGGTGGCACTGAGCTCCACGTTATTTTAGACTAAAAGCAGGACCCGAGGTCCTTGGCACCAGGCCAGCGTTAATGCCCAGCACAGCCCATCAGAGCTATAAATAACCTCACTGCTCCATTAGAGAGCAAATCCAAAGCTGCATCCCGAGCCACCAGCAAGGGCCTGGAGTGTGGCTCCCTTTCTGTCATGATCCCAGGGCGCTGGCATTTTGGGATTTTTCAGGAGTCCCAAGGTACCAAGTGGCTTTTTTTTTTTTTCCCCTTCCATTAGACCTGTAGGCACAGGGTGCAAAACAAATCCAGTTTGTAAAAGATTCCTGAAACTTGCCTGGAGCAGAAAGGCGGGAGCTGGGTTCTGGGGGGTGGGGGCAGCGGGAGGATGCGGGGGCTTAGTCGGTCCCTCTGCCTCCCCCCCCACACTGCAGGGACCCCCCAGCAGAGCCGGGATCTGGCTGTGGGTCTTTTTTTGGGTGCTGCCGGGCAAATCCAGACTCAATCCGGGCAGGCGTGGGGAATGGGGAAAACAGGGAGAGGAGAGCTCGGAGACCCTCGGAGTGCTGCCTGCCACCATGGGGTCTGCTCCGCGCCCCGGCTCAGCCCCATGCCGATTGCAGGGGGGCATTTCTTGGCTCCAAACAAACGATTTTTGGCTCAGCGTTGGGCCTGGGCAGGGCTGGCAGGGTGCAGGCCCTTCCCAGGGCGCTGCAGGGGGAGCTCGTGCCGTGCGGCAGCGCACCCCGATCGTCCCCCAGCCAAGGGCATCGCTCCTCCTCGGCGTGGGGAGATGCTCTTCCCAACGAGTCGGGGGGTCTCATCCTCACGGAGGAGAAACGGAAGGGGGTGATGACGCCCTCCTAACGATCCCTGCCGAGGCCTGGGATAGCCGGTCCCCCGCGGAAATAGCGGCTGAGGAAGGGTGTTTGCTTGGGAGCTGAGCTGGAGGTTGTTTGTGTAGATACACCCTTGTATATCCACACACAGTGCTCTCTGCACATACAGCCGGAGCAAGCCCCTTCCCCAAGGATGCTCCTGAGCTGGGAGGGGGGATGCCCTGCCCCCCAAGCTTTAGCCTGGCTGGAGCACTGCTTTATCCTGAAATAAGTCAGAATAAGCAAGGATTTTTAACCTTGTGCATCATCATGCATCGATGCCTCTGATTTTCCTGGTTCCTGTGCCCGTTTCCACCAGCAGCAGTTGGCCTTTTGAGCACCGTTTGGCCCTCTGAGCTCCGTTTCTAGTGTTTACAAAACACCCCAGGCCATGGGCCAGCCTTTATGGGAGGACCTTTCCTCCTTGCCCCAGCCAAAACTTCCCAGGAGATGGGCAGAGGGTGGAGATGACAGCAGAGATCGTGGTGACTCAAAGTCATTCCCCTTTGGGAGCCAGTGTGGACCTCAGGGTACTGCTGGGCAATCTCATGCTTTTTAACAAGGACAGAGAATTTTCTTATCTGATTTTCTTTCCTAACAGCCAGAGAAGAAGGTTCAGCGTTAATTGGGATCACCTGTGAGCGTGGAGAAAAGGGGGAGGTCCCCAGGACCTGCCATTGGGTTGGGGCCAGCAGGAGAATATGTGCAGCCCCGCACACCCCCAGCACAGCTGAGAGCCCCCCATTTGCCCCACTTTCAAGGAAAACTCAGCTGAAGGTCTCCCTGGGATGTTTTCCTTCCTCTCAGCCTTTGTCCTGTGTGGGGCCACCTTACTTTCCCTACTCATATCCAAACTTTGCTGTGGCCAAAGTGCCAGCAGCAGAGGAACTCCTGGGAGAACCGTTTGCTCCTCTCGGTATGAGCTCAGGTCCCTCTGATACCAACCACACGAAAAACAGCTAAACAGGGAGGTTAAATACACGTGTGCAGAGTTATTCATGTATCTTCCACTGCTTGCTCTGGGGAACAAGTAAAAAGAAATTAAGGAATTAGGAATTACTTATCCGCCAGAAACAATTTTTAGTCTTTTATCTTTATTCCTCATAGGTGCTGTTTTCATATAAATACGAAGACTATATGTACTTAGGAACATAGTGCTGGCTTGGGATGCATGTAGGAGATATAAAGGACGTTGGATAAATTGGAGATAATTTAGCTTTTATATATACACAAATATAGATATACACATCATTACCATTTTATTTATGTGTGTGTGTTTACACATACGGATCTTATATTTACATATTTATAGAAATGCTCAATGTACTGAATACCACCAGAGACAGCTCACAGATAAAAGAGACCCTGTGAGCTAATGAATGTAAAAAAGAAGAAAACAAATATAAAGTAGTGATAAACCAACAGCCGCACCTTTTTCTTTTGTTACTAGAAGTAAATTACATTGCTGAACAAATACATTTTTAACCCCACAGTTTACTGTAGTGAAAGTGGTCAGAAACAGCCTTCTTTCTTCTTCAGCTTGCTGGTTTTCCATTTTTCAAGCAAAAAATATCACAACTTCCCTTGGAAACCAAGCCATGAGTATCACTTTGCCCCAAATCCACTTTTCCACCTAAATATCCCCCTTGATGCTGCGGAGGCACCGGCACAGCCCAGCATCTGCCTTGCTGTGGGCCACAGTGGGCTCATGATGGGAATTGGAGCAGATTTTGTCAAGTCTTGATTTAGAGGGACATGAGACAGTTTTGCCCAGGAAACCAGACCCGGGCAGGACATCACACACTGCTCCTCCTCTCGGCACACTCCTGGCTCGCATGAAGGACGCTGGAGAATTGGAAAGAGGAATTTTTAGCGTTGAAATGGAATTTCACACCTTTTCTGAGATGATGTTTCAGTTTTTTTGCTTTTTCTCCACCCCCCCTACAACTGTTCTTGGTGTTTCTAAACCAAATTGAACATGAGCTTTAAACGCTAGGTGGTCTCCTGAAAGGCAGGTTCTTCTGCCCGGTCTGGACCCCCACCCCAAGGATTTGGCAAAATAAATGTGAATTCACTTAGTCTGTGCAGGTGAAACTCTCCCAGTGTCATTCAGGTGCTGGGGTGTTTTTTTTGGAGTGGCTTCTCTCCCACAGACAAGACAATGTGAGATGGTATTTGGAAACAAAAATATCATCAGAAGAGCACAAGCCCATCCTCGGCGGGGCTGCTCCTGCCCCGGCTGCCTCTCAGCTCCTTTTGAATTTCTCTCAGTGCATTACTTGGTTTTCAATTTCATTCGCCTTCCTCGGAGCAACCTCAGCTTTATGTTTCCCTTTTAAGCTGATTGAAATAAAGTATTTGAACAAATGTCATGGGCACTTAGAAATCTCTCCTCTGTTTACTCTCCATTGCTTTCATTCTGTCCACCTTCTACAGTACAAGCTCTTAAAGCCTTGAGTGCTGTCTATCTAAATTAATGCATCTTCTAGGCAGGACACCATACAAATTCATTAATTTTTTGTGTATTGGAAATATGCCTTTATTAAGTCTCCGTTCATGTTTTTCTGATAGTTGAAGAGTTGAGCTTCTTTATAAACCATCAGCAAAGAGATGGTGGCTCCTTGAGATCCATTACGTACATACCTCTGGGAGCGTGGTCTTCATCCAATAAACATTTATAGTCAGTACTGAAAACAGGCCCCCAAGAAGAAGTTTTGTGTTCTTCCAAACTCCCTTCAAAATATCTGCCGTCGCGTGTGTGACTCCTGGAGGCCCAGATGGGCAAATCCGAGGGCGGTTTCCACCTCAGGGAGGTAGTCCCACACCCCCAGATTCCTTAGGAATTGTACAGTCCCTAGGCAGCTCCATCCCTGGAGCTGGAGATGATGTGCCTTCTTTCAAGCCACGTTGTCACCGTAGCCACACAGAGCATCCTTCTCCTTCCTTCCTCTTCTCCACCCACAGGAGATGTCTGCTCCTGGGGCACAGAGCTACTGCCCCCCAGTTACATCTGCTTTGCACGGTGGGCATGAGGTTGGCAACTGCCTCGAGAGTGTCATTGTGTTTCTCCAAGCAGAAAAGTCCACAAACCTTTGGTTGAAGCCTTTGGTTCTCCAGGGCAATGGGAGCAGCTCCATATATTATCCTTTTCAAAGATGATTGTCTGGGACCTGAGTACACTAATAAGCTTTAATGGCCCTGACCAGCCTTGCCTGGAGCCTCCACTCACATCCCTTGGCCCAGAAGCTCTATTTAAGCTCAGCAGTTGGCCATCAGTCCTAAACTATGCTGGAGGGGTTCTGGTCTGTTTGTTGCTGAGCCTGGTCCTAAACCTGACCTGAGGGCTGACTTTCATGATTGATCTCACATCTGCTTCATCACCATGATGTTGCCTTATGAGCTGGACTCCCAGCTGGACCTGGCTGCTGTCTCAGGACCAAGGAGGGAATGGATGTCCATATTCCAGGGCAGGGCTTGAAATTACGGAGCAACCTGCTGAATCGGACATGGGAGCAGAGCTCCTGTAGGAAGAAATGAGGCTGAGTTTTGGTTTGACTCCAGTTTCAGATCTAGCTTGTGCCATGGACTAGAGTGGGGAGTGATAGGTTGTGGACAGGCCACTGGGACTTGAGGGAGGCTGGGAGGACTTCTCTTGGGGGTGGTGATGTGTTATAGCAGCAGAGACTGGATGCAAAGCCAGGAGCCCTGTTCCTGAAAGAATTGGTGGCACCAGGGAGGGGAAGGACATGTCATTGGGGACCTCTCAGACCATGTCAGTGAGATGCTGAAGGTACACCATGTGGCTGCTGCACCCTTCCCACAGCCTGTGTGTGGGCTGGGCTTGCAGACCTGCTCAGCAGCACGGTCCCAACAACACGTTCCACATAATTTGATTCTTCTGGGGTGAAACCTGTCACTGAAAGGGTCATTCTAGGGAAATCCCAGCCTCTTCCAGGTCTACACCCCTGCCCAGTAGAACCTGTTTCCCACCTCCTTGTTTCTGCAGGGACTAATGGGATGTTTCTGAAGGAACATTGGCACTACACACAGCTGGTGCTTGGGGCTGTCACCTAACTCTCCCTCTCCATCCCCAGAAGGGCTCAGGAGAAGGACCAGAGGGTGATGCTGATGCTGGGGGCAATGGCAGTTGCCACAAACCCTCCAGTGGCTGAAAAGTAGGGTAGGAAAGACCATGCAGGATGCTCTGGGACACTTTAATCCACACTGACACTGGGTGGCTGTGGTGGCACCGTGCTTCCTGGACTTGGGGCACCCTACACCATCTGAAGCAGAAGACTAGACCCTGCACGTTGTTACGATGTCCTTGGCTCAGACCCAGTTCATGGCCCAAACTGAGGCCCTGATCTGTGCAGCTTCCTCTAGGCATGATATTCTTAAGCCCCCACATAGATGGGGGGGGCTGTTTCTGGACTCTGCAAACCACTCTGGTTTCCCCAGTGAGACGCCCACTCTGCATTTCCAGGGCCCTGAGCACAGATGTGTTTATTTAACTGATTTTCATAGGTTTCTTCCAGTGATGCAGAGAGAGTGGAAGAGCTGTGTACATTAAATGAAGGCAGTGTAAAAAAAATCAATTTAACTCCCATCTGAGTTGCACAGAGAAGGGAATAAATTGAAAATTATTTTTCAAATGACAACTTTGATTGTTCCCACTGCCAGCTGGACCAGTTCCTTCTACTGCAGGAACTGTAACCCTGGCCAGGAGTACTGGAGACGTGTCTGGGTCAAACAGCTTCAGAGAACACAAAAATCAGCAGAAACAGTTGAAAAGTGCACAGATTTATACTGGTTTCAGGCAAGAGTGAGGAGCACTGGCTGCCCAAGCCCATGGCTGGCATGGGTGGACGTAGATATGTAGATGCACACAAAGTACTTACCTGTGCCTTGATGGTCCTTGAGGATGGGCCCACGGGGACGACGGGACCTTTAGCTGATGCCACTTTCCCATCCCTGGTGGTCACACGCTGGGTTAAGGGCAGGTCCCACCCCTGGGGCAGCTCCACAACTGTCATGATAGTCACGGTAACACCACATCAAAATAGATCTGGGCACAGTGCTCCAGGATAGGAATTCAATGGCTAGAAAATATTTGTGACTCCTTGTCAGCACCATGGAGCTTTTAATGTGAAAATACAGAAGTAACTCCAAAAGGAAGGAGAGAATTCTGGTCAGTCTACCTTTTTTTTAAAATGAGCTTGCCTGGTTTCAAAAAATCCTGAATGTGTTTTTTTCTTTGCTGCTGAAAAGTTAAGCAGCCTTTTGACCAAAAGGAGTGTTTTATTTTAACAGAAGATTTGATTTGAGTTATTTTCTTTGCAATTTTGGCCCAAAATGTCAGGTGTGATTATTTATAAGGAAAACAGGCTAATGGCTGAAATAGATGTAGTGACCAGGCTCAGAGGATCATCACTGGATGTGGCAGCTGGACCCGGCTGGTATTGAGAGAGAAGATCTCAGTGGCCTGTCCTATTAAATGGGAAAGAGGTACAACAGGAAAACTGGGAAAGGGATAACAGATGGAGAGGTTGGTGTAGGTTAGGGCAGATGTGGCTTTGCCTGTGTGAAAGGAGATTTGCAGATCTGGATGCTTCCCTGGAGACTGCTCATCACCCAGGATTCACAGGGGACAGCTGAATGGCCATGGCTGCAAACACCAAATGTGATGGTTGTACAGGTTCTTTTCCCAGTGTCTTCACAAGGCAGAAAGAAGGTGGGTGAATACTGGGTGCACACCTGGTCTCGCCATGTCCATCAGCAGGTTGCAGGGAGGAGGAGGAACCATAAGCAGGAGAGAAGGAAGAAAATAGGAGCTGTGTCTGGAGGGGAGCAGGGAAGGGTGCACTTTGGGAGGAGACATTGGCCAAACTATTCCCAGCAGGAGGCACCTGGCAAGTCCCCCATGGGAATCATAAAATCACAGAATGGTTTGGATTATCCAGACCCCCTTAAGATCATCCAGTGCCACCCCCTGCCCTGGGCAGGGACACCTCCCACCACACCAG
>JAOXJM010000005.1:14278245-14289873 GCA_026413425.1 Tringa solitaria | reverse complement strand
GTCCAACCTGGCCTTGAACCCCTCCAGGGATGGGGCAGCCACAGCTTCTCTGGGCTGTCCGTTGGTACCTCATTTACGTGGGCTGGAAATGAAGAGCGAGCTACCAGTTATTCATAATCATCTGTACGATGGACAATCCTTGAGATTCAACCTGAGAAGGACTTGCTGATGGCTGCAGCTGAACAGAGGCAGCAGCAGTGACGGTCCCTTTCCCATGCCCTCAGGTACAGGCTGTACCTTCTCAGGATTCACCATGTGAAGTACGTGCATGCCTTTCTGCCGCATCCCTTCCATGTAAATAAGAGCTTACAGCCAGTTTTCATATTGTCCAAGCTGTGCTTGACCCGCATCACCATTTCACCAAAAAAAAAAAAGCTAGAAATAATGGATTTCTATGAACAATTTATAGCAAAAGAAATCAGCCCTATTGTAGGCTCTTAAAAGGCTCCCAACTCCCCCTCTCCCTCCACTTTTTTTTTTTTTAATCAGTATCTTATCCAGAACTGGAATCCTGTCAAGAATAGTGGATAGCAGAGAACTATAACTTCTTATTATGTGTATAGTGATTTTATGAATTCAGTGGGGAATGAAATGCAATTTTGTCAGACTTGTCTGTGTTCATAATGACCAAGTCAAATTAATCATCGTGGATAATACTCCTGTGTCAGCCATTCAAGAGATTTTTTAATAGAATTTTTCTGATTCATGTCTTGCAGTACATCAGATCTGTAGTAATGCAGGCACTTCAAAAAATCAGTGCAATTATGGCTTCTTGTTGGCCTGTCATTTTCCTGGAATAAAAATGTCTCTGCAAAAGTCATATACTGTACATAAACCAAAATGGAAAACAAAAATATAGTTACAATTAGGCTTGATTTTTTCTAAAGATTTAATATCTTTTTGAGGCCATTATTTACAGGCAATACATAAAGTTATGGTGCATGATGCTGAAGATGGACTAGTTTTATCACAACACATACCAATTTTGTCCTGGTTGTCATTCTTCCTTTGATTGCCCTGTGAGTTAGTGGGTTTTGCAGGCATGGAAATGACTATCCCATAGAACAAACAGGGGATAGGTAATGGGCTTGCAGTCAAATTATTGTGTTTATTAAAAATGTATCCAGGAAAGCCCACACAGATCCCAAAGGGCTCTTGCTCAGGAAAATCTCTGGTTCAAGAAAAGGTTACAGTCACCATAAAGGCAGATATACATGCATGGAAGCAGCAGTGCAGCATGCAATGGTATATAAAGGATTAGTAACGCTGTGTTTATCCTTCTGAGGGAAGGGAGAGACACAGACCCCTAATTCACCAGGGACACAGACGAAAATGAGTTTTGGAAGTAGCTACCCCCAGGAATAAAGAGAAAGAAAAATGTAATCCACCTCTGGTACCTCAGCCTTTCCTCCTTCCATTGCAAGGCAGCGACTGCCTTGTAAGAGAAGACAGGGAAGGATGTCCCAAGAGAGAGCATCACTTGAACCTGCTGGGACAACCACCCCTCCAGATCCACATTCTAAATGCCACCAAGTACATCCTGAGGAGAAAAGCTCTCAAAACCACTTGCAGAGAGGAATGGAAAGTCATTGTGCACCCAAGAACTCAAGACCCATGCCACCACTCAGACCAGCAGTTCGAGCCAGCATTTTGGGGGAAAAAATCAGCCAATACGAGCCAGCATTTTGGGGGATGCCATAGTTTGGGCTGCATTGGCCAACGACAAGATGACAGATGCTCTCCCCACCTCTCACTTCCAAGGAGAAGAAGAGATATAAAGGGAGTTATGAGTTTAGAAAAAAATAAACTACTTTAATGAAATATCAATAATAAAATAAAAAAAAAATAATGAGATACACTACATATAAATATATAGAAAACTGTACCAAGCTCCCAGGGCGATGTCGCCAGCAGGCACTGGGGAAGTCCTAGGCTGGACTCTGAAATGAATGGGAACTGGATTCTGGATTTACGTTCAGGAAGGCATGGACTGGGATGAAAGTTAGACAAACCGACAGTGTCCTCCTCAGACACCAGCCATTGAGGAAGGAACCTACTGATGAAGGAAGCCATTGAGGAGGAGCCAACCTGACCCCTTCGCTCCCTAAGCTTTTATCCTGAGCGGGGGCAGATGGGAGGGAACACCCCATTGGTCAGTTTGGGTCACCTGACCTGTCTGCCCCTCCCCACAGGTGTGACCCCTCCATGGGGCACAGGCCCGCTCAGCTGCCCCTGGTTGCCACGGCAACGAGTGGGCCAGGGCCTCCCTCACCGAGCAGGGAGTTGGCTGCTCCTCCCCAGAGCAGGGCAGGGGAGAGATAAAAACCCCTATGGAACCCTTCCCCATCACGGAAGCTTCTCAGAGAACAGAATTATCCACCGCTCCCTTTCACCCACCTCATCTGCTCATACTGCCCCTCCACCTCCTTGCATCTCTAGGATGTTCTTGACAACACCTCGCGGCAGGGAGTTCCCCAGGCTCCTCACAAAACACACCCCAAACCACCACTGTGCAGGTTTGCTGTTGTTACTTCTCTGAAATGCCCTTTTCATGAGACAGATCACGGTCCAGGCGTCGCCTTCCCCTGCCCCGTGCAGGGGTATTCACGGCACGGCACGGCACACGTGGAGGTGCTACATCTGGACACACACACCCCCCCCCCATCTCCAGCTGGGCACAGCACCACCACGTCTCTGCAACAAAGACCTTCAACATCCAAATAAGCAGATAGGATATTAAGGCTCCAATTCTGCTGAACAGCGTTTTCAGAAGCATTCAATATTGGCTTACGCAAGCGTCGGCAATAACCAGAGCTCCTAAAAACCCTTTTCTGTGTCTTCATACACAGGGCCGGGAGTGTAAGGGATGTCTGGTGTGTAGCTGCTCCTGGATCACCCATAATAATATCTAGCTTCACCTATGTTTGAGTTACCTACCCACACTGGCGAGAGAACTGTTTCATTTTGCTATGTGTTTTTGTGGCTATTCTTCCTTATTTTTTTCCAAAGCGAACGTGGCCGTACTCCAGGGAAAGCCAGGAGATGTGCAGGCTCCCCTCCGCGTCGGCAAAGCGTACCCTCTGTCATCTATCTCACAATCACAGAAACATAGAATTGTCCAGCTTGGAAGGGACCTTTAAGATCATCTAGTCCAACCATCAACCTAACTCTGATAGTCAGCTTCCTTCAAATCGTTTAAAATTATTTTTCCCATTTTTAAAAATATATTGAAGGGACTGTACATCCAGCGAGAGAAGAGCCGATGGGGATCTAAAATTAGCTCGACTGGGCCAGACTAATATAACCCCTTTTCCTTTCCTAGTAACTTGCCTGGAAGTGGATACAGGGAATATAATAATATTCTACTCAAGAATATCATGCATTTCTGGGAATTATTTGAGGAGTGCAGATTTTATATAATTGCCTTTTTTTTGTCTCATGGCATACTGAACTTGCATAATAAGATAACGCACTTCACAGGAATTCATTGTTGGACGGCGAGGATTTGGTATTTTGCGTTGAGCCAAGGGTACGTTGCATAATGATGTATAATGCACCGTAAGCAGGTCAAGAGATAAGGCGGCCTGAAAACAGTAATGGAGTGCATGCAAGGAGGAATTACTAAAAAGCACTCTAAGAAATTAATTCAACCTGGCTTCAGTCGAGCAAGAAGGACCCGGAGCAGGAAGGAAAACTATATTCTGTACCACACTTGTCCCCTTTCGGTTCTCATCTTGGAGACTATTTCCCCTACGCTCCAAACTGAAGGTGCGGGGTTAAGGGATTAAAAAAAAGCCTTTGTGCCACATTTGCACGGATGCTTTGCAGCAAGTTTCTCAGGGTTTTATCTCAAAGGTTACCCCCTAGCCCAACGCACCCGGCCAGTGGGTACTGTGGCAAACACCGCGTTACCTAAAGCTCTGCACCAAGATCCTCCAGCAAAGCCATAATGGCCAACACAACCTGGATGTGCCTCAATACTCTTGCCCACAAAGCCAGATGAAATCACAAGCTGGGTCAGCCCTGGTACATTTGGTAAATTTCCAGTTATTTAATGCTGTGAGCCAGGCCAGTGTGGCCAGCAGTAGCAAGGATCAGCCCAAAGCATCGCTCCCCACAAACACGTTCATATTTGAGCCCACGCGCTTCCGAAGTCAGACTTGGGACCCCAAAGCAAATTGACAAGAAGACTACATATATATTTTTTTTTTAAAAAAAGGCAATAAAATCCAACAGAAGCAGTGGCTTATCCCCCTCCCCATCACCCAGATTTGACGTGTCTGATTAGCGCGAGGAAGGCAGAGATGTGGGGAGAGCTTGCATAATGTGGTGCAATCTAGCACCTCCCCCAGGGTGCCCAGCTGCTGCAGAAGCAATTTCACAGCTCATCATCCATTATGAGATTAAAATAATTTTTTTTTCCTCCCGTGAAGTATTAATAAATTGTGCAGGCAGACCAGAGTTAGTGCCATTTACACAAATGGTAGTGAATCACCCACCTAGTTATTTCTTAATGGATTGAGTATCTGTTTTCCTCCTTATCCTGTAATTTAAAAAACTAAATACACAAACCTGTTTACTTGTCTCATCAGGCCCCAAGCCAGCTTTTATTAAGCCTCGGGGTAAGGGGACAATGGCAGAGCTGCTGCCTCTCATGGACGTACCCCAGCACTTTACAAGGGAACAGTATCAAAAACATCCATGTCGATCAATATGAAAGGGGAAATGTGCTACAAAGAAGTCCAAGACACATTGAGATACCTCTCAGAATTCACTTACTTTCCCTTCTGGGGGCAAAACTCACTGAGGCATCACTGATATAATGCGGCTTCCTTGGTATATATAGTGAAGATGTAAAGCCATAGTCAGAGCACCACTAATGGCTCTTTGAACATCTCTGCTTTATTACGGTATCAGACGAAGCAGGCATGTTTAATGTTTAAACTTCCAACGACAAATGCCTTCAGCAAATATGTTTTATGTATTTATTCAGTGCTTCTTAAGCGCCTGTCGCCTTAGCAGCTAAGGTGCTGCTTACCTTTTTCTTTTTATTTTATTAAAATTAAGAGCATGTCAATGCTTTGTAAAACGCCACCTTCTTCCCTCCCCTCTCTCCTCTTTATCCCCAAAAGGACCTTGAAATCCTTTACCCGTCCATCCACTGCAAAACATTTCAGACCGCCAGGAAGTTGCCGAAATGGGAAAAGGAAATTAACTGAAATCACCAGCACAATAAATCAGCCTCCCACGTTATCCCAAAGACCCTCAGCCCCAGAACCTGGCTCCGGCACGCCGGAGAAGTGCCAAAGCCAGACAGCTCCGAGTCAGCTCTGCCAAAGCAAACCCTGAGATAAGACAGCGAGAGCATCTACCCCCATCTCAGGCGCAGTGATTGAGCTTGGGCGGGCGCTGCCTCCAAAGCCAGGGCAGGCAACCTCTCTGCAGCTAAGCAGGACCTGGTTTCGCTTGGTCAAAGGAGATATTAAAGATGCCTCACCCTTTGCAGGCCCTAAATATGCAAAACTCATCAACGTGCCAGTCCACAAGATGTCGAGATAACCACTTGGGATCTCTCTCTACCTCCTTTCCATTTACTGAGCTTCTGAGCACCACAATTACAAGCCTTCCTCTCCTCCACAACCACGAGTGCAAGGATTTTATTCATTTACTCGCTTATCCAAAGCAGAAACTGTCATGTCACAAGAGCACAAAGGTGCCGGGCTGTTAGGGAAAGCATGAAACACCAAGAGACTCATGACAAAATTGTGAGAACTGTAACATGGTGCATGGCCAAGTATCCAAATCCCCAGCGTAGGTGTGAAAATCTCAGCCTTAAGCCTCCAATATGTGAATTTTGGGAAACAAACAGATTTTATCTTTAACAATTTTAACATTTTTTTTTTAATAAAAACAGGCTTATGTATGGTATCTAAAAAAAGCCAGGAACACACACATTGCTGTAAGGGGGCTCATCTATGTCCTAAATCACAGCTAGTCATCAAATTCCTTCTAAAGCGTTAAGCAACCTGGACAAAATGAATAACTAGAGCAGGTATCATCCTTTCAGGAGGAAGGGGAAAAAGGAAAACCATCAAATTAACAGTCAAAATAGCGACACTTCCCTAAAGTAATGACAATTCTCCATCTAGGACAGCCAGGACACCAGGCTGCTGGTCACAGCCAGGAGGCTGTAGCGGTGATAACCTCCAACACTGGTGGTGAGATGGGAACATTGTAGGCACTGGCAGCTCTAGAGGCAATGGACAGCATTTGCTGACACAGGGAAGGGCTTTGCAGAGGAGATGAAGGTCCAAGAGGGCTCACATCAACACCAGCAAAACCTTCATTGTGTGACCACCAGGTTGGTGACCACCAACCCAACACCCTAGGCATGAGGCAGGAGGCACTCCATTAGGAGCTGCATCCAGAGAAAACCAGCCCAAGCTATCAGGAAACCAAAACAACTGAAACACTTCATTCATTAAGCAGCTGCAGAGATTTTTCTATTATTTTTACTAGTTTACAACACGTCAGGTAGAACCTGAATTGTTCCAAAGGAAAGGGATGGAGGTGGAAGAACCAAAATGAGATGCAAATGGAGAGGCGGGGGAGGCTCTGAGCACAACAGGGCTGCAGGCAACAAAGCCAAAACCTCAACCCCAGGGTAAAAATTCACATTTGCCCAGTAGACTCAAGGACTGCAGCTGCCATCTTTCAAAGCCAAGCCCACACAAGGCCTAGATATTTTCACAAACCTGTGACAACTCAGAGCCGAGTGTTTCTGTTGCCAATACTGGTACCAAACTGGGGACCTCAGAGTCCCACTTGGTGTTACCAAAAAGCATCATCCCAGTCTAGCCCCTAATATGATCAAAATGGGACAGTTCCTTTTGTGGAGGGTTAATAGAGAAGCTTGGCTGCATCAGCTTTCACCATTTCTCCTTCCATCCCTAACCTAACCTTGGTGTCAACGAACAGGAATCTCTTTCCAGGCTGGAACAGAGCGAGGCAGCAGTCGAAAAGAAAAAACACACAAGTAGAAGAGAGCTGGTGTCTCTAATGCAGACATCACAACAATCCTCAATGCACAAGTCTGGAAACCAGGATAAGTAGAAGAATTGCACTGCAGTGTTTCAAAAATTAAACACCATAGCAGGAGCTGCGCAAAGAGCTTCAGAGTTTTCTGCATTTTACAGAGTGGCTTTCCCTTTTTGATCCCCAGCATCCCCTTGTGAGCACCATAAATTCATTCCTGAAGTCGCATTCAAGGGCCCAATAATTTCCCTCCTTTCCCTGCAGCTCTTCTCTTGACATTTCATGAGCAATTTTCTCGGGAAAAACGTAAAGGCCTGAGCTCGCAGTGTTTGGCTAACGAGTCTTTTGTGCATGGAAACCCAGACACAACTGCACGTGGAGCTCTGCTCTTGTGGAAGGGGCTTAGAGGAAACATCACATTTGCCCAAGCATCAAGGTTAACGGCACCTGGAAGAAGGCATGCAAATATTCATACACAGCTCTCAGCATTCTAACACTTGGGTGAGCCGACATCCTGCTGATTTTATGAGATGGGGCTCCTACGGCTTTGCTGCTTTTATTTTAAAGGATGATGTTTCCCTTTCACATGGTCCACGCAGGGAAACCTGCCGTGGGATGAAGGGCGGGCAGGTGAGGACCACACATCTTCCCTTTGATACCAGTGCGGGCTCCCAGGCTTGGAGCGTCCTGACCTGCAGGCAGAAGAGCATGACCTGCTACTACCTTGTCCCCATCTGCTTGCAGAAGTGACGGGCATCCTCCTCCAGCCGGGTCCGAGGTGGAAACAAGCACATTTTTGGGGTATTTGCTACCAAAATGCACTAGGAATTGCTGGAGCCTGGGAAAGAAAAAAAAATCTCCTCGAGAGAAAAGCAGCTGCCAGCTTCGAGCTCAGCGTGGGGTACATGAGCCCTCAGCGCTGTGTAGGTGTCTGGTTTTGTTTAGGAGTCATCTGGAATTCTTAAAATAAATTTGCTAAATTGTCTTCCAGAGACTGATGGCTTTTTTTTTTCCTTCCCTCCTTAATAAACTTTCAGGGGTATCTTTATTGTTATGTCTAATTTTAGAGAAAACTAACATTTCCTGAGATTCAATTTCTCTCATAATTGTTGGAAGGAAACTAAATTGTCTGCTGTAAACATTCACTGTATTGTGTGAAAAGTATCTTTATTACAGCCCACTGGGAATACTAATAAAATTCCCAATCCTAGCCCTTCCTCACTTTTTTTTTCCAAGCTTGCTCTTTTCTCTTTTATACCCATTAACGTCAGTTCAAACATTCTGCAGTCGAGAGATGAGAACTTAAAATATATTATTTAACAATCAAGGGTAGAATAAAGACTTGTGAGCAGTAAGATCCTTTCTGCCTTCTCTTTCGGTGCTTTCTATTACAGAAAATGAGAATGGCTATTCCATTTGTCTGCGTGCGTGCTTAGAGTTGATGAAAAAAATCTCATTAGTTTAGTCTGACATATACTCAATACAGTCTATGTACATATTTTTTTAAATTTTATTCTACAGCTGCAAAATGATACTAAATTTCATCAGATTGGAACGAAAACTGTGGTCTTGGAACATTTCCCTTTAAGGGTCTTATATTTATTCAGAATTCATGAATCATTTTCCAGTAATACAACTATAATTATTCTTAAAGTGTTATGTTTGAAGGTTTAATATGAAATACTTGCAAAAAGCTCTTTTTCACTTTGATAGTTTGTAATCTTCATGGTAATCAGATCAGTTAGCTCCTTCACACAGCAGCCAGGAAAATACAATTTAATATGAATCTCATACTCTTCACTCATGTTTTAATTAAAGTAATAAAAGCCAAGTCATATTTTGCCCTTTACAGTGTACACAGATGTATAGACCTGAGCTACACGGCATCAGCTCAGACACTTTTGATTGCTGCTGATGGATTTCCTAGTTTGAGATAAATTTAATTCAGGCGTGCTCAGAGGCTGCTCATCACAAAAGCAGTGTCACTGATGAGCAAGACCCCTCACGGTCCTTGGCAGAACCACGGGTGACGGGTGCCTGGAACAAATGCAGAGCTCTGGGACAGCTTTGCCACCTCGGAATCACAGAATCTTCATGGTTGGAAAGGACCTCAGAGATGACCGAGTCCAACCATACACACACAAAAGACCCCCACAATCTCATCCACTAGAGCATGCCCTGAAGTGCCACACCTACACGTTTCTTAAATACCTCCAGGGATAGTGACTCAGACCTCCCACCCCACTATTAGGAGTTAAGGCTGCTGTGATAGTGGTCCTTCAGCCTGGTCCAGTGCCAGAGCATCCTCCCTAGGACATCCCTAACTGTCTCTGATTTTTGGTTCCCATCACAACTCTGACCAGCCTGGCCCGGTGCATCACTTGGCAGGGGAAGATCCAAAGGATCCTTCCCCAAAGGAGCAGAACCACATAGGGCTAGTGGGATGGACGCTGCTCTCCCGGGGTATCTGCAATGCATTCTCCCTTCCTGTGGTACCCACACCTCATGCTCATCTCTCCTGGGCATCCATGGTGCATGGTCCCCAATGCATTGCATCCTCCCCTCATGGGTTACCCACAGCATCCATGCTCCCCTGCCCAGGTACCTGCCAACTACACCCCCTCTGAGCTGCTCAGGCTTCAAGACGGGGGATGCCCAGGGGTCTACTGAACAAAACCTGCAGCAAAAGAGTAAGAGCTAACACAACCAACCCATCATGTGCAGGCATCAAGCCAGGCCATTTTTATGGGTTGGCTCCACAGGAGATCCCACCACTTTGGTAGAGCAGCAAGGGGTTGCATCCCACTTCATGCTCATAGACAAGCTGCCCGAGAACTGCTGGACACCACTTCGGGTCCACGGTAGGTCCAACCACACAGGCA
The DNA here is from genome assembly GCA_026413425.1 of Tringa solitaria. Lineage (NCBI taxonomy): Eukaryota > Metazoa > Chordata > Aves > Charadriiformes > Scolopacidae > Tringa > Tringa solitaria. The sequence continues at coordinate 14,279,956 of JAOXJM010000005.1, read as the reverse complement.
AGGAGAGATTGGAGTGAACGCCGGACTCTGAACGCAACAAGCTGGATGGCCACATTCAGAATGCATAACCCTCATCCTCCTCTAGTACCCGCAGAGCCCTGAGATGCTCTGCCGAGGGGGTCAGGCCACCCTGGGGCTGGAGCAGAGCCCAACCCTGCACGTGCCCAGGACAGCCCTGGAGCTGACAGGGAGCAAAGGGCTCGTTCTCCAGCCAGATGAGGCCATGGAGGGGTCTTCCCTTCTGCACAGGCCTTCATCCAAACCCTGAAGTGGAAAATAGTGCTTTCCTGCTGGAAGTAAGCGGCTTCCCAGTTAATCACTCTGTTGTGACGGCAGACCCAAACACCGGCCCGGGCTGGGGCTCTGATGAGAAGAGAAGAAGTAATCAATCAGTTGGGAAAGGAAATCCCAAGACCAACAGGCAGGGGTGAGTTGTTTTGTTTTTTTTTTATATGTTCCTGCAGCCCATGGTGCTGCATTTCCACAAATAAACACAGTTTTCCAAAGCCACTCCCCAGAGGTCCATTACAGAAGCAAACCGACCTCTGCAGGAGCCAAACCCAAACCCCTCAAGAGGACGTGGCAGAAAATCTTGCTCGATGTGATGTTATCGCATTATCAGAGCTCAGCATCAATCGTTAGCATGTGAAGACCTGGCTCCCAATCACACTGTGTCACAGCAGGTAATTCGGGAGACAAGTGGCAAGGAATTAGCACAGTGTGAGGAGCTGGAGGATCTGAGGGCAGAAACAGCTTGTGCATAAAAGCTCCGGGATTGCCTTTGTCTGAAGTGACAGCCACCACTCAAGGCCAACCCAACACCCTCCCAGGACAACCCATCACCGGAGGGGGGCCATCAGAGGGTTTAAAGCAGACAAAACCACCTTTTTAATGTGACAGCTATGCTTTGAAGGTGACCTGCTCCCTCCAGAGCTGCCCCAGGTTCTCCATGTGTAGATGTCCACCTTGCCCTGGGCCATGCTGACCGCCAAAGGTGGCAGTTCTGCATACACCACGTGTAGTTCCTTTACAGCAGTGTTAAGCACAGTGGGAAATCTTTGATAAAGTGACACTTTGTTGGCTAAAGGATACTGCCCACCACCTTCCTCTGTATTTTGCTGCTATTTTATGAGCTGTTGGCTTTGGAAGCTCCTCAGCATTGCTGGCCAGCCAACTCATGCCTCATGCCACAGGAATCATCAGTCATCGTGCAGGCCAGCAGGTCCCCTTCAGTGCTATTTAGTCTCACTTGACCTCAGCTGTGCCACACAGCTCTGAAGCACTGTCAGATGGAGTCCCACTTACTCCGTCTCCTTCACCCTCCAGCCCACAGGGAGCATTTCTGGGATCTCGGGTCCACATTTCCATTAGCCTCATGGTTTTCCAGCACCAAGAAACACCCATCTCCAACCTTCTATCAGAGCTCCTTTTGGTATCAATATTTTCTATATGTAAAACTTGCTCAAGGTGAAGCAGCAAATGATGTTTCTCAGAAGGATACACGTCGTTCTGCTGCCCCCTTTGCCTCTGCCCCTAAACCTAAATCTGTTCAGGAACCTCAGCTCCTTGGTGAAATGTCTGCGCGTGAAATTCAGCCACCGTGACAATTTCAGAGATTTTGGTTCCTATGAGGTGCTCTGTGTCACCTGATAGATATCTTCAACTGTATAAGATAGCATTTTTTTCCTTTTTTTTTTTCCTTTTTTTTTTT
>JAOXJM010000005.1:14265235-14278145 GCA_026413425.1 Tringa solitaria | reverse complement strand
GGGTTTGGTTTTTTTTTTGCCTTTTTTTTTTTCCTTTTTTTTTTTAATGCAATAGAACCAGAGACTATCCCTTTGGGTCTAGGAACTGCTCAGTTACATTAGCTTTTCACCCTGTGATGCTAGAAGGCTGTTTTTCAAACACCCTATTGTTAGCAACATAGGAGTCCTTTGAGACCAAGTGTTGAAGATGATGTTCGTTCTGCCTGTAATACCAAGGGATTTCCTTATTATTATTTTATTTAACCACTACAGCTGACCCTTCGCCAGCAACAGAAGCTTCTTGTGCTCTAAGTTCCAGGAATCGCTTCCTGACTGCACCTTTCAAAAATCTCACTGTCACAGAGGAGTTCATGCAAAATTCACAAGCCTGGATCATCAGCTGTAGTTTTGCTCACCTCCAAAATCCTGCCTGGAAGGGTTTCCATTAGCCGCTGATTATAATAAATGACATGTAACACTCTATTGTTCACTCTAAAATAGTACATGAGATTCTTCCTGAATCGTCTGCTGAGAAAGGCATTTAACATCTATCAATGTCTTTCGTCTATTTTTTATTCTCTAGCACAACATATGAAATTATACAGTATTACTCAAAGAAGAGTGGGGAAAGAAGAAAATCTGTATTTTAGCATGGGTGCCTGCTGCAGCCCATGCTCCCAGCTCCCAAACTCTGCTTAATCCTCTCTTTCAGCTTGGGAGTCCATACAAAGCTCTCACTTCTCTTCACTAGGGGCCTTCTAAATTGATATGTTCCAGCAATATTTGCAATATATCACTGTAAAGAGATTGGGGAGTCGTTAGTTTTTTACGCCAAGGTGTACCCTGCCGGTGTTGTGGTTGACTCTAGACTTCAAAAATACAGATTTATTTGAAGATTGGAAGAGACCAGGATTTTGTATGGAGGCAAGAGAGTGAAATCTGAGGAGCACAAGGCTGCTGGAAATTCAGGAGCATCAGAGCTCTTCACGCCTAGGGAACAGGGTCCCCTTTTTTAAACCCTTCTACTTATAACAGTAATTTTCTGTAACGCAGACCATCCTCTGACCACCATCTTCTCCTGTGATGAATAGACCAAGCCAGTCAATAGCCAAAATTAATATATAATGAAGACCTCGAGACATGACTCATCAAATTTAAAACAAACACAAGTTTCTTGATATGCAAAGACTAATCTGACTCCTTAGAAACCCAAAACTTCATTAGGGGACTTGAGTGCAAACTGCATGAAGAATAACCTCATGGTGGGCTCTAATTCTTCCTCCACCACTCTGCTGTGCAGTCTTTACTATGACAACACTCGAGAAGGATCACCCTAAGGTATCACTCAGCCACGTGTATGGTCCTCTGGTTCCTTCCAGCCTTTCTTCTGGGGCAAACCCAGGTCTGATGAGTGGCTGTGGTCACCGTGAACAACCTGCTGCACCTTGTGAGCTTCAGGGACAAACAAATTGCTGGGAATTTCTTCACATTTAAAAGTCCTTGTAGGTCAGGGACCAACCAACATGAGAACACATCATGCCCAAGGAATCACAGGTTGTCACTTCACTGCTAGTGACAGAGCATCTCTGCCAAAGCCACGGATGGAGGGAAAACTACATGGGGGAAAGTCCACGTTGGTCCTGTTTTACAGCTTCCTACTAGAGAGGAAGGTGCCAGAACGAGGGGGAGGATGACCCGTGTCTTCATTAGGTGAGGGCACCTAATTGCCCTCACACTGCCTGGGGCTCCATGGCCACCTCAGGCCTGTGCAGTCACCACGTTCTGGCCCCGCAGCCCCCGGCGGGGAAGGGGACTCCCCCATACAGCACGGATCTGCCCCAGACCCAGATTTATTTTATCAACTGTTGACAAAATTTGCTGCAATTCAGTCGAGATTGGTGAGAGGCCCAGGAGGTGGGAGGACAACACGCCTGCCAGTATTATGACAAGGTTTGATGGCATATTTTATGGCAGAGGCTGCCAAGATGAGCTCTGTCTCGTCTGGAGCGTTAGCAGAACGCGGGGAAGGTATCTGTAGCTTCCCGCACCATCATTAATTTCTAATTATGCTATGGCTTGCTTTCTATGTTATTGCTTATTTACCAAACACAGCTTTATTGTACCGTCCAGTTCCTTATAACTAGCAAACCCATTGTTATGCTAAAATGAATGTTCTAAATGTTATTTATTATTTGATAAACCTTGTGTAACCCTGAATGAGGACATTAAATGGCAAGAACACTACTTCAAAATCCCATTTTAAATAAGTCACCAAGACAGCTGTGCCTTTATAAAACACATTAGAGTGGCACTCAGAGCACATATGGCTCAGGGATATATACAAATTATACAATTTCTGTCATTCGATCAAATAAGAGGGACGTTTTGACCCCAGAAATGAGTCAAATGTAAGTTGTAATTCAAGCCCCACCAGAGGCCCTGGTGGTAATGTATCCTGACGGCTGATCAAAGAGCCCTGACCATTTGACCCACCAGATCAGCGACTTACTGTATCTATTATGGCTAATACAGACCCCAGCCTGAAGATGTATGGAGATAAACAGATAAAGGGCAAGGGACACAGTAGATAAATGTTGATTTATACGCATCCAAGCACACGGATACATACACAGATGGATTTCATGTGTGCAGAGAGGGGCAGGCATGTATAACTCCATGCTAACATATACACAAGGCCAGGCTGGATGGGGCTTTGAGCAACCTGCTCTAGTGGAAGGTGTCCTTGCCCAGGGCAGGGGGGTTGGAACTCAACGATCTTTAAGGTCCCTTCCAACTCTAACCATTCTATGATTCTATAATTCTATACAGGGACACATCTGGAGGCAGATGCTGCGTATGTGTGTGTGTGTACACATGACAAACATAATCTCTCAACTCCGTTTCTGTTAGTGCATTGGCGTAAACCCTGCACCCAGCTGAGCACAAGCTGCCACCTACAAACATGCCTATGCCCATGGATCCACTTTCCCAGCAGGATAAATATGAGCAGCTCCATCCCTGAGCGACCCAGTCTCACACACAGCCAAAGCCAAGCCCTCTTTGCTGCTCTACAGGGTCATTGACGTCTCACCAGGGTTGGGGGAAATCACATTTTTTCGATGCTGCTGTGCAAACCTGCAGCCCCCCGGCACGGCCACAGGACAGATGTGCTTCCTGGCAGCCAAGACCTGATGTTGTTGATACACGGATGGGCAGCACGAGTGTGCCAGCAAGAGCCCTGTCTAAGAACAGCATTAGAAGGAGGAAACAGTTTGCAAATAACTTTCTGTCAATTTAACTACCAGATTTTTAGCACTGTCGGTTAAAGCAGCGGGGTCCTATCTGTGCTCTCAGTTACAAAAGCAAAGAGTTGCTTGTGCCGATGTCTCTCCCTGGCCTGAATAAACTATACTGATGTGTAACAGCATTTGCACGGGGAGTCACACAAATTAACTCGTTGGTGCAGAAATGGGCCTCATGCTCAGCTGGAATAAGCCGGGCACTGAAAGCTCCCGGCATCAGGCAGAGCACAGGATCAAAAATGCCCAGCGGTAAGTAATTGGCTCTTTCCTCCTTCGACGCTGCCCAAAGCCCTGCCAGCTGCCAGAGACGAGCCATGGAGGGAGGAGAAATGTGGCAACACTCCCCTAAGGCTTTCTGTAAAGTCCCTCCATGGACTGGGCAGAGCCACATCCCCACTCCCAACAAGGCGAAGGACAATTGTCCCCAAATCCGTGCCAGAGCCTGGCTGTTCCCACACCCTGCCCGAACATCACGTCATTCCCAGCTCCCCCATAAGGTATTTCCTGCCCTTCTTCACCCCTAACAGGGGATAACTATACCTTCTGGCAGGGTATTCCCAGGCGCGGTTAATTCATGTTTATGAAGCCCCTGCGGACTCTTCCCGCGAGTGCAAAACTCTCAATGCCAAACAAAACCAACCTCATTCCCCTCCAGCTACACGAGGAATGTCCCAACCTTTGCCTTTCCTGGGGTTACTCTCCCTATTGCAGAGGCCTTAATAAATGCCTTCTCTTACCCATTTTGCGGGTGTTTTTATTTCTTTTAACAGCACCGTTGCATTTTTCCTCATCTTTCAGAGTACCTCGCATGGCTGGTAATCTGTCCATTCCTTGGCATTTTTTGCATTGCTTAATTCCTCCTCTTTCTTTGGGGAGGGGATGGGAGGGGGAAAGAAAGACAGAAAATTGGCCAGGGTGAGGAATGATGCTCTGCCAACTTCATGAGACGCAAGAGATACCTCACTCATCTCGGGGGTCAAATGTCCGCGACGGTTTGATCAGATGTCAAGTTGCATTTATACTCCAGCCCCTGTTGGGGGTTGAATTACATTTCACATTTGACTCACTTCGGGGGTCAAATGTCCCTCCTATTTGATGGAACAAGAGGAATTATTTTCCCTGAGCAGGCTGTGCCGGCGCGAGCCTGGATCTGTCAGCGCCCTCATTATGGTTTGGGCTCCTGTATTTCTGTATTTCGGTCTCAGCTGAGATGAACCCTTTTTGGGCTGACAAGAAAAGCAGCTGGTAGCACACATGCAATCCCATCCAGTAAGTTGAGGGGAAGGGAGAGCATCAGCTTGCTTTTAGATGGTCTGTTTGGGTTTTTTGAGGGGTTTTGGGTTTATTTTTATTTCTTCTTCCCCCCAAGTTAGCAGCTCTGCAGGGTTGGAAATGAAAAGGAGAGGGAAGTGGACCCTGGTCCTGCCTTTACCCCACTCTTGCCATGAGACACTGCAGAGTATTTTAATGCTATTAAAATACCAGTGTTTAAATACTTTAATACAGTGCTCAGTGGTTAGGTAACAGTCTGCAACGGGCAGTGACATTGCAGCAGAAAATCATTTCACTTGAATTTCTGTGTTTTGTTTAACCCCGGTGGAGATTAGCAGCCATATTCTCAACACCCTTGAGATCAGCAGACAACGGGGTATCCAAACCAGGTGGAAATATAAAAGTGATTTGTCCTAGCATCACCCCCCACCCCCATTTTGGATACTTCTTGTTTTTTTTTTCTTTTAAATTATTTTATGCTATTGACAATTCCCCTTTAATCAGCACAGGTGAGGCCACACATGGAGTACTGGGTCCAGTGCTGCGCTCCCCAGTACAAGAGAGACATGGACATACTGGAGAGAGTCCAGTGAAGGGCCACAGAGATGATGAGGGGGAACCCCTCTGCTATGAGGACAGGCTGAGGGAGCTGGGGCTGTTCAACCTGGAGAAGAGAAGGTTCTGGGGAATCTCACCAACCTCTATAAACACCTGGAGGGAGGGTGCAGAGAGAACAGAGCCAGGGTCTTCTCAGCGGTGGCCAGGGACAGGACCCAGGGCCATTGGCACAAACTGACACACAGGACGGTCCCTCTGAACATCAGGAAACTTTTTTTTCGCAGTGAGGGTGAGCAAGCACCGGCACAAGTTGCCCAGGGAGGTTGAGAAGTCTCCATCCCTGGAGATATTAAAAAATTGTATCGACACAGCCCTGGGTAACTGACTCCAGGGGGCCCTGTTTGAGCAGGGTGGTTGGACCAGATGATCTCCAGAGGTCCCTGCCAACCTCAACTCTTCTGTGCTTCTGTGCTCAAAAACCGTACGAGGGGCTGAGATAAGGCTGATGGAGGGTGCTGTAGGATCAGGACGCTGTCCAAGAACTGCTCAGCACAGGAGCTGCCCTAACCATGCCGACTCTGCAGCTCCAGCTGTAAAATGAGAATAATCTTATCTGTGTGACGGGAAAGGATGACTCAAGAGCTTAAGCAGTTGCTGGATTTCTGGGCAGAAAGTATAAAGTATTGCACTGAAAGGAAGGAGCCACTGAAACCCCCCTGGGTTTAAACCAGAATTCTGAAAGAAAAATCTCAAGGCAATATAGAATTTCCTATAACAAAGACTATTGAACTTCTTCCATCTGTGGACCCCTAAAAATTTTCCAGCTGAACTAAGCGACACACAGAGGTCAATTTCTTCCTCTCCCAGCCCTTTCCACCCACCTCGAAGCATGGAGGGGCTGGAAGCCCATGTGCAGGTCCAAGAGATTTCAAGACCAATGTTCAAGGCCAGGCTGGACAGGCCTTTGAGCAACCTGCTCTGGTGGGAGGTGTCCCTGCCTATGGCAGGTGGGTTGGAACTCGATGATCTTCAAGGTCCCTTCCAACTCTACCCATTCTATGATTCTATGATTTCATAGTGACGGTGTCACCCTGGGTCACCACAAGCATGTTGGTACCAGAGGAGCTCACTGTATAGCTCAAAACTGGGGTAAATAAGCAAGTGTGCCCTAAAACAGGCAACATAAGGTAAGATTTCCGACCGTTAATGCTGGATGTCCCAGCCCCTGTGCCTGAACTGGGCTCAATGTGAAACTGTATCTGCTGCCGAGAGCTGCAGATGCCAAATTGTGCCCAGTGCAACCAGTTTCAGACAAAAAAAAAATGGGGGAAAACCCCCAACCCACCAGCCCAATCTATTATAGCTTGATGGCTTCAGTAATTAGTGTGTATGATTTGTCTTGTCCCCAAGGATCCCGAGGGCTGAGCGATACCTGGCATGTGCTGTGCAGGCGTCTCAGGGCCGATGACTTAGCAGCCTCTCAGGCTGGATTGTGAAACCGTGCTGCTGCTGTTTAATGTACTCCTTCAGGTTACAACAGGTTTAGCAAACAATAAAAAACATCTGGAGCCCCCATTTAAATAGAAGAGTTGTGTTACTAGTAATAAAGCCATGACCGGTGCCATAAAGCGCTCCCTGGTAAACAAGCGCTGATGTGCAGGTAAATAAAGGGAGATGATGAACTAACACGGGTGAGGGAGGAAGGCTGCTCCTCATCCTCCTTGGCCAAAGCTCACGCTGGGTGTGAACAACCACTACCGTCCTCACAGGGCATGAATTGGATCCTCGCCCTCCTTCTCTGATCCTCTTGCCCTGGGTGAGGTTAAATGGGGTCACTGCAGCATCCCATGGGAGCAACCAGCCCAGCAGAGCCCCAGGGACCACCCCATGCCCTTACAACCCTTGGTCCCACCCCATCTCCTCTCCAGCTGTCCCAAGAACAGCAGCACAAGGAGGGACACTGCAGATGCAAGACGAGACAAACTTCCCCATCTATTTCCATGTCAGTCCCCACTCCTCATAGAATCATCATAGAATTGCTTTGGTTGGAAAAGACCTTTAAGATGATCGAGTCCCAACCATCAACCCAGGAGTGTCAAGTTACCACTAAACCATGTCCCTCAGCACCACGTCTGCCTGACTTTTAAATACCTCCAGGAATGGTGACTCCACCACCGCCCTGGGCAGCCTATTGCAAGGCTTGACAACCCTTTCAGTGAAGAAATTTTTCCCAATATCCATCCCAAACCTCTTCTGGCACAACTTAAGGCCATTTCCTTTTGTCCCATCACCTGTTCCTTGGGAGAAGAGACCGAACCCCCCCGGGTACACCCTCCTTTCAGGGAGTTGTAGAGAGTGAGGTCTCCCCTCAGCCTCCTTTTCTCCAGGCTGAACACCCCCAGCTCCCTTAGCCGCTGCTCACAAGACTTGTGCTCCAGACCCCTCACCACTCCATTGCCCTTCTCTGGACATGCTCCAGCCCCTCAATGTCATTCCTGTAGTGAGTGCTTTTGTGCTCAAACCCATCCCTGTAACGGGGGTACCTGTAACCTGCCCACCCTCTGCCAAGGGAGAGGTAATTCCTCGCTTTTCATCCTTAACTGGGATTTCAAAGTAGGAAATAAAGGTCACCAAGTAAACAAAAAACAAATGAAGAGTAAACTTCTGTTCCCCAGGTTACAGGGATCTAAGCTGGTTTGGTTTATCCTTCTCCCAGGTTCAAACAGTACATGGATCCTCCACCACTTCACAGCCTCTGGTTTGATTTGGAAGTCAGCCTTCTTCCTCCTCCTCCTCCTCAATCGTGGTGCAGCAAGCCCTTCCCCACCCCTCAGCATCACTTTTGATTTCCCTCCAGCTCTCAGCCTGGGGGGGGGAAGCGGGATGGGACAGAGGCTGTGAAGGCCATTTCTGTCCATGTAGAGGAGGAAACACGAGTGGTTCCTGTTGGCTGCGGCTCAGCCCCAGGACAGCCTGATCCCCCAGGGAATGCGCCTGGACACTGAGCCGGTGCTGCCAGCTCTTCCCAACCAAGCTGGGAAATAGTTGTTCCCGGGGAATTTTTAAAGACAGAGCATCTAAGAAATCAACCACTTGCTCGTAGGCTTTGCGCAGCCCTGAGGAGCATGGTGGGGGGAACGACACAATGGGCTGACCCCCAGCCAGGCAGCCTGGGGTCACCCCCCTCCGTTCTGCCTTTACTCAACCTCCGGCAATTCCTGGCTCTAACGATCAGCCACAGGCTGTTGTTGATCGACTACTTCTTTGTTTTCTGCTGAATCACTCGACCGCACAAAGTTTGCGGTTCCTTCCCCACCCTCTGGAAATCCTCCCCACGCGAGAACAGCCCTCGCCCCACGCCTCGGTGGCTGTGGCTTCGCGCGTTGTCTTCGAAAGCCAGAGCAGAAGCAACCCCCCCGCCTCCCTGAGCAATGAGCCAACGCACTCTAAGAAGGCAAACAACAGGTTTTCATCCTGTTTCCAGCTTAATATGCATATATTTTAATCGCTGCTGGTATCTGAGCTAGATACACCATGGATGACTCATTAGCCCTGCAATTCACAGCCGTGCTGTGGTGACGGCCAAGCCCCAGCAGCAGAATCACACCATAATGTCTCCCCAGGGCACAGACACCAGGTCCGGGGCAGTAGGAAGCCGGCACCATCTTGGGCTGGGTGGAAATTGTCACACTTCCAAAATTTGCAATGCATCACCTTCACATGACACAAGCCTGCAGGGGCCACGATGCACATGCCTGGGGTCAACAGAGCCCCGCAACGAAACGGCCCAACGCAGCCCAAAATTGGGATGTTGAAAAATATTAGCAATGACCTTGCACTTTTCCTCGTGAGGCAGTGGAACATGAGGAGATGCTTCGCCCTGAGGATGCAGCATCAGGCACCCCAAAGATGCACAGAGTCCCCCAGGGCACCTCAAGGGGACGCAGATGGAACCATCTCTCATCTCCTGGTCAGGAGGATAGGTAAGCATGTGCTGAAGTTCTCACCTCCCAGCAGGACATAAGCATGGGCTTAACTTTATGTATGTTCAGGGATCCACTGAATGGACATGCCCGTTTTGTGTGTCTCCAAGCCCTGAGAGCGCCCTGAAAGCTCAGACACCTGTGAGACACGAGAACTTCTATTCTGGTCCTCCACGTGTGGGTTTATCGCTCCAAAACAGGAAACCTTTGATTCCTTTTTCTCCCTGAGCAGACTAACTGCTAATCTATTTAGCTACAGGAAACACTCTACGTGAGGGAAGGAGACACCTGAACTACACACAATACTTGGAAACCTCACTGCATCCAGAAACACCAATCCCACCTTCATTTTGCGTGAAGGATGCTGAGGTAAAGCTTTCCAGCCTCCCAGGAGAGCCGTGGCTGAGCTGGGCCATACGCAGCATCACGGGCATGCAGGAGCATCCCTCTCCCCGCACCAACTGCATCCACCACTGCTCCTCAGAAGCAGCCGGGTTGGCAGCTCCGACCTCCCCCGTGGACCCTCCTGATGTCCCAGGAGAGCAGATTCATGGAGAGCTCCTAGAATTCGTGCTCAGGCAGAGCTCAAGTCCCCTACAAGAACCCACCCACGCTGCCCACCCAAGCAAATCAAGGCTTACCTGATTTGCCGATAGAAACTCCTGGGCGTTCTCGTTCATTCCCATGTACATGTTCTCCCCATCAAACTAGAAAGACAAAAGAAAGTTAGAGTTAGTGAAATGTCATCTTCACACCAGGCTTACGTGCATCTCAAATGCTTTCCTGGCTCTTCACGCCAAGATTCCCAGAAGAAAATCCTGAGCTGGTCCTTTAAAACATTTGAGAGCCTACGAGCACACAAAGGTTGCTGTTATTGCAATGGGCCACGGTGACACAGCATGAATGAATCAGCCCAGTCAAACAAACCAAACCTCTGCAAAACCACAGATCTGCCCAGCAGCGAAGATCACCCACATGAAGTTGTTGCTAAAATTCCCACTGGATCAATCAATCAGCTTTAAAAAGCCAGTTTCCATCGATGGAAGTTTCCAGGACAGGGCGGGTTCCATTCAATCCTCTTCCAGACACCGACGTACTCCCCAACCACCAAAGCAGACCGACACCAGCAAGGCAGAAAGTCACTCTGGGCTGTACAGGAGGGAGGGTCTCTGTGCAAAGCCCGACTCCCCATCCTGACAATGTGCTGCTCTTTGCAAGCTCTGGCTGCCAGAAGGCACATTTTCCCCCTTCTCCTCATCCCCTTCCACAGGACTCTGCCTCCGTGGCCGGGTGAGAGGCAGGAGAAGATGAGGACCATGCATTCACCCGTGCCCCCATGGCTCCTGCACACACGCCTGCCCCCTTCTCCTGCTTCTGAACTGCTAAGCCACTTATTAGGCTACAAAACCCCCACAGAGACCTGCAAAACTCTTCTCATTAATTAGCTACAGCAGGAGCTTTTCCCTTGCTCTGATTCCAAATGAAGGAAAAAAGAGCCCTCCAGGATTGTCTCCGGCTCAAAGTATGGCTGGGGCAGTTCTCAAGGCTAAGTTCACAAATTAATTATGGCAATAAAATGGGCTATGCCATAAAACACTCCCGAGACGAGGATGAAGGTTCCAGCTGTGAATGACACCAGCTACTTAACAAGGGGAAGAGCCAACCCTCTTGCCCTTACAAGCCGGATGATGAATTGAAGATTGTTCACCCCTTGCGTGTCCTCTTGCTCTCTGATACGAAGCTGACACCAGTTATGCCTTAACAGAAATGGGCTGTATTAAGTACAATAAAAGAGAAATCCAAATAAAACCAGGTGAAGATTTTCAGCGTAGATTATTAATTACACTTCCATTTCTCAGAGTGCTGCAGGATTAGCTATTAAAGTCAGCGGAGTTAGTAGAGCCAAGTGGGGGTAACGCGGCTCCGCTCGGCGTCAGAGTGCACAGACACCCTCTAATTGCCAAACCATCCTCTGGGATAGCAGAGCAAACCAATTAAAAGCAGCGAAATTAGAGCGGGTGTTGTGACACTCATTAACTAATACCGACAGCAGCCGCAGCAGGGGGGCAGGGGATCCCTGCGCAGATGCAGGATTTCATTAAACCCCTCGTTGAGGCAGGAGCACGGGATGCAGCCAGTGTCGGCCACCCTCCGGGCTCGCTGGGACCAGCAGCTCTCCCAGCAGCCAGCCGGGTGCTACCCATTCTAAACTGGATTTCCCTCCCCCTGGAAAACGAGGGCTGGCATAGCTGGCTCCTGCTCGCACGGTTCCAGCTGGAGCCGCCGTGCTTCCAGGCACGGAGACTCAATCAGCTCTACGGCCGAAATACCCTCTGCCAACCCGGTGGAGACGGCTGAATCTCCAGGAGAGGTTCGGTGGGACAGGTTGGAGGAGATGCTCAGCCCAGCAGGACCCAGGCTCTGCAGGAGGAGCAACTTAGCACGGGCAGCAGCTTGGTTTTGAGGGGGAGTCAGTCTTTTTGGAACAGGCAAAATTATGGTCCTGAGGTCCCACTCCTGAGCTCTTTTTAGGAGCACGCCACCAAAAAGCCATCAGAGGGATGCTGGAGCAGCCGTGACACGCTGTGTGGCACTGTGGGATGCTGACAAGCTATGGCACCTGGAAACCCCAGGGAGATGCAGCAGGTGAGTCCCACAGGAGCTTTCCAGCAACTTTCAACTTTCCTGAAGAGAAAGAAAGTATTCCAGTGGGGAGAGAGTTCTGGAACCAGCCAGGAATTCGCACTGCAGAAATACTTACTTCCACATCAGGAAAAGAAGAGCTTTTTCCTAAGTAAAAGTTTTGCCCCTCAGAGAGATTTAAATACACAGGTGATGCTCATCCATCCATCCGTCCATCCCCCCCCCCCCCTTCCTTGCAAACACACACCTCACTTTTGTCCTCCTCCAGCACAGTATTTTGCAGATCTACGTAAAAACCTGTTTGAAACAGCTCTTCTCCAGAAAACAAAAGTCACCTGGAAATCTACATTCAGAAAACAAAAAAAGTACCTTTCCCCGGGAGGTCCAGGGCAGGACAAGCACTCTGCTTTCTCTGTATCACTCTGTTTGTCAGATTGAATTTTTTTTATTTTATGGCTTTCTACTATTCCCCTACCTGCGCTCCACACTTCCTTCTGCCCTTGATGCCTTCATAATAACGGTAATGAATCCTGCCTTCAAAATTACTGTGCCTCTGATTGCCAGCCTGAGCAGTGAGCCTGAAAATCAAGACTAGAAATGCAATGGAAACTTTGAAACTTCCCCATTGCTGATTGGATTTTTTCTTCCCCCTCTCCTCCAGGCTATGAGGGTGCAAGCAAATTTATTAGAAATTCTCCCATCAGGATATTTTTTCAATTAGACGTTTGCCACTTATACACCAGCCAGGTAGAGCAGATAAGTAATGTGCTCTCCCTCTTCTCATTATTGTTTCACTACAGAATGCACTTCAAAACAATCAACACCATCATTCCAGGTAGATTTATGGCAGAAACAGACATTTTAATATTTCCCTTTGGTTACAAAGGCTTCCTCCCTTTTCGCTTTGGTCTAACTCCCAGTGCATGTCAAGCCTCCCAGGCAGTTCCGGACCCGGGCGCATCCATTCATCACCTTCTGTGCCCCCCCAAACTCATCAAACCTGTACACTTCAAAAGCAGCGTGGCCAGCGGGGTGAGGGGGGGGATTCTGCCCCTCTGCTCTGGGGAGATACCCACCCAGTGCTGCCTCCAGCTCTGGGGCCACCAACAGCAGAAGGGCATGGACCTGTTGGAGCGGGGCCAGAGGAGGCCACAGAGATGCTGGGAGGGCTGG
>JAOXJM010000005.1:14233814-14245200 GCA_026413425.1 Tringa solitaria | reverse complement strand
GGTGGGAGGTGTCCCTGCCCAGGGCAGGGGGTGGAACTAGATGATCTTTAAGGTCCCATGCATCCTAAATCATTCTATGATTCTATGAAGACACAAGGCAAAAAAACCCAGGTTTTGGTTGTTTTGACCAGGTTTCCTTCCCTTCCATCCCCTTCCCTCAGCTGCAACAGCTTTTCCAGCTTCACCCCAACACCTTGCAGCAAACCAAGCCATGGCAGCCGGGCTTCACACATGTGGCAACAGGAAAGAAGACAAGGGGCAGGAGGAAAGGAGCTGAGTGACAGTTCCACAGAGCCCCAGCTGCTGGTTATTCGTGGTCGCATGCTCTGCAGGCAAACCCTTCCCTTCCATACGCTGCCACAGTCCCGGCAGACTCCAGCCAAATTTGGGTCCAACTTTCCATTAAGCAACAACATGGGTATTTTTAACAGACTCTTCTGTTTGAAGATGAAATTTTGTAAAACCAACAAAAACAACGGCAGCCATAAAAAAAATAATAAAACACAACAAAAAAACCAACCAACAACAAAGCACCAACACCCCAACGAAGCAGCTCCGAGCTCAGAGATTGTTCAGCTCTGTAGCAGGTGAAAGCAAAGCCCATGTTCCCAAAAAATCCCAACCAACCAACCAACCAACCCACCCCAAACCAACCAAACCCACCCCTGTCATTCAAATGGTATTTGAAAGTGAATGAGAATATGCCAACCAATCAACTCCACGGCAGGATTCAAAGAACAATATATCCAAACCTCAGTGCTGCGGCCAAGAATGTATTTGCAATGCAGGAACGCTCCAGCAGCAGCGACAGAAGCCGTTTGCAAGAGTAAATGAGGTTATTTTGGCAGCCGAGCGGATGTAGCAAACAAGCCACTTTAACTGAATATGGTAAACAGAGATGGAGTGATTATAGCAAGAATGAATGTAATAGGGTTCCGAGTTGCTTTGAATTGCCTCGACTGACCACAATATCTGATAAAACCAATGGAAAAAGTTCTGGTTTCCTCTTGCATATAATTGATTATCTTACTGAGATCTACTGTTTTATATATACATACACACACACACTCACAGCCCTCTGAAATTCAGTTACTTGGCGATGCTGCCAGAAATAACCCAGAGCAGGAACAGTTAGATGGTATTTATTTTTGTCTGGGGTCATGGACTCCAGAAGTGAGAAAGGATGCAAAGCCCTCTCCCAAAATAAAGCACCTGGGAGGTTTGCTTTGAGTAGCCGAGATGTGACTGCTCTGATCCACGCACAACCAACACAGCTCTTTACTGGCTTTTAAGACCAGGAGGGAATAATCCCTGATGGGGGGGGGAGCATGCTGCATGCCATTAATCAGACCTACCTTCAGGCTCTCTTCCTTGACAAAGAAACACTAGCTTTGATTTATATGAAAAAAAAAAAAAAAAAAAAAAAAGAAGGTGTTATTGGACTTCCCCCAGTGCCAAGAACTGGCAGAGGAAGATGATGGTGCGCAGAAGGGAATGGCCCAGGTGGAGCCCTGTGCCTGGGGAGGGCCGTGGGATGCAGCCGGGTGACTGGAGAGCAGTGATTTGAGATGGAGAGAGGGGACAGGAGCTACGGGTCCACGCTCCTTCCCACCCGCTATCCCATTCTTCTCACACATCTACGGCACGGGCTAGACCCAGTTTGGATGTCTGCAGCATCCCCTGGCTGCTACCACCTCCACCGCCTCCTGCCCCAGCCACGAAAGCCATCTCTTCGCCATGGCTTTTGCCAGAAGCGATTAAAGGACGAAAAGAAAACAAAAACGAGCAGGAGAAAACCAAACGGGACCCAGGAGCTCTGCTCGCGGCCGCCAAGGCGAAGGCTGCCACCAAAACCATGTCAGAAAGCGGGGCGGCGGGGGCCGGGCTCGGCGGGGTGCCGGGAAGCGCGGGGAGCTCGCCTGCCAACAGCGGGAAGGAGCCAAAATATCCACACAAACAAGTTTCCCGTCTGAAATTAATTTACTTACTGAAACAGCACTCAGCAAAAACCTGTGATTAATATTTTCCTCCCCAGGCTCCTAACATGACAAAACAATAATTAATGAAATATGAAACTGAATCCGAATTACAGTAAGTGTAAAAATATTATTGTTTCTTTCATCTTCCCCTCTCTTTATTCCTCCCAGCGGTGGAGACCCCGAGCCCCCGTGCAGGCAGCGCAGGGTTCTCTGGGTGCCTTCCCTGCTTCCCGAGGCCGTGCCCTGGTAGGAACACGGGGCTGGTTTTTTTTGGCACTTGCCTCTGGATCCCTGCTTGGCAGAGGAAAAGCCACCGGAAGCTCGGGAGGAGGAGGATGATGGTGCAGGGGATGCAGCACCCCAGGCATGGCTGGGAGCGAGCCCATGCTGTTTGGTGCTGCATCCATCCCCACAGCATAGCGACTCAATGCACTAAAACAGCTGGAAGATTCAATCCCAAATACCACGTGCTGTGTGATTTTGGCCGATGTTTTCAACATCCACCTTCCTTTGACCTGTTCCCCTCTACGGCGCATCCCTCCATGGCCGTGCTCAGGTCTCGCGCTGCCTTCATCATGGGGATGGGGAGAACGTCATGAGGACATCATGGGGACACTATGAGGATGGGGACATCATGGGACATCACAAGGACATCATGGGGATGGGAGATCACCATGGGGACACCATGGGGACACCAATAGGACACACGGGCAAAGAGGGATTTCTAAGGGACCACTCACAGCTGGGATAAACTAGCAGAAGAGGGTTTTAAACAACACTTTCAGCGGCACAAAAGCTCGTCTCTGGAAAGCTGAGACTGGACATGCCAGAAGAGGGTTCCAGCCCCAGGCGGGGGGACTGTGGCACAGCACCCGTGGCCACTCCTGCCACAAGGGATGGCAAGGCCAGGATGCCTCCTCCAAAACCCACGTCCCTCTCCACTGGCAGCTTATCACCCAGCATTAGGGCTCACTTTTCTGCAGCTCGTACTTTTTCCGCAGCGATGGAGGGACCTGCATGGAGTGAGGAGCAGAGGGCTGGAGGCACAGCCCCTGTGTGCAGGGGTATTTCGGTAGCACTGTCCCTGCAAGTGTAGGCACTGGGGTAGCAATGCCCAGGTGGGCTCAGAAGGGATGGCAGGAGATGCACAGGTAGCTGGTGGATGGGGAAAAAAAAAAAGAAAGAAGCATTGCTTCTTACCTAAAAATAGAAGGTTGTCTTGAATTCTGTTTATAGAGCAAACGTTTAAATAAATCATTGCTTAAGTTTTCCAGTGGACTTTCTAAAGTTTTCATTTTGCTTTGCATCTCTGAAGCAAAAACGTACTGGGTTACTATGATTAGAAAACACAGTAAGTGAGGTTGACCAAAGCTAAAATGTTGCGGAAGTTATAGATGTATACATACACACACACATGCAAATTCGCACACAATTATTATATACTTATATGTTTATGTCCAAATATATATGTAAATGTATATATACAACCGCTCACCCACATATCTATGTATACCATATACGTGTACGCACACAGGCATGGAGCCCCCAGTTTCCCTTGGCTCCCCTCCTGCTGTACAAGCCCAGCAGGGGCTGGGAATGGGGGACCAGGGAATGGGGGGGGCGCAGATTCAGGAGACCAGGGAATGGGGAGCTCTGGAGCCAGGCAGGAGCCAATCTGCACAGGCAGCCTCCCGTACCCCAACACAGCCCCATCAGGTCTTCATGGTACCCAACTGCCTGGAGCAGAGAACACCCCACCGCACAGCAGTCAGCTACAAAAACAAGGGAAGAGGGAACTATTAGGGAAAATAAATGAAATTTGTAAGAGTATTCCAGCTCCTCTCTCTTTTTCCCCAATAGTTAACATGGTCTGGGAACCAGCACAACCTGTATTTGACTCAGGCGAATAAAAGCATCTGCTGATGCATGTTCTCTTCCGTCAGGGTTGTGCGAGGCAGGGGGACATGTCACCGCGATGCCTTGTACTTTCACTAATGACTCCAAGATCAATGGCACAGAAGATGAAGAAGAAAGTGATTTAATTTTCAGATCAACAGATTACACAGGTACACAAAGTACTCCCTGTCAAATAAACACATTACCTTGATTCCTTCCATCTTTCAGCTGAGGTAGCAGCAAAATGCTATCACATTGCCCGTTTTTCATTCCTTCACCCTCTCTGAGACCTTGGCTACGTGAAAGGCCTCACCGGACTTTTATTTTTCTGTAGAAAACACAGAAAGCTGATGAAATATTTCCCTGGCTAGTAGGGCACGTTGATTGCCCTGGTAATTGCCCAGATTCGCAAAACACTCAGGAGAGGAGCCCAAAGAAAGAAGAGAAAGAAGACGAAA
Organism: Tringa solitaria; assembly: GCA_026413425.1. NCBI lineage: Eukaryota > Metazoa > Chordata > Aves > Charadriiformes > Scolopacidae > Tringa > Tringa solitaria. The sequence continues at coordinate 14,240,867 of JAOXJM010000005.1, read as the reverse complement.
AGCTTCTAAAGATCCTCATAGTTACTAAACCTTGACCCGTGCACCGGGTCCTGGGGAGCAGAAGGACCAAACCTAATAATCAAATGTACATGTGAAAAAGAGGGGAAGTAGCAGGGAATGTCTACCCCAGAGAGCACAGGAGGGCGGGGTGACAAAACGGACCAAGGGAGGCAGAGCTTCACCCCCTGCCCTCCATGGGACCTTTCGGTGCTGCTCTCACCCACCTGCAGCCGCAGGACGAGGTGAGGACCTCAGCGAGGTGAGGAACACAGCTTCCCACCACCCTGAGCTTCTGCTCATCCTCGACGGGCTTTTCAGAGGACTCATCCAGGAACCAATTCAGCTGAAAACATCAGCTTCGGCACCCAACCCTTCCAGTCAGCACCGACTTCTACTCAGCATTGGGTTAGGAGACTTTTTTCGAGCTTGGTAATTAAAGCCCACTTAAAAGAGTTTCCTCCATCCTCAAGAGCCTCATGATTTACTGTATCTCTTACTTGAACTCATATATGTCTTGTATTTCCAGACATTATGTAATGAGGTTTTTGTGGTCCATAGAGCTTTCTCACTGATCCTCGTGTTGATGCAGCCAACAGCAACGACTACGTGCACAAACATTCACAGAAAAGTTTTCAATATTTTACACTAAATGCTCCAAAACCCATCATATCACACACACAGGAACAGAAAAAAAACAGAAAAACCACAAACTCTCTTAAAATGTAATGGCAAACCAAGGTTAAAACGATCCGAACACAACAGGTTTATGTCTGGTGGATCCAAACTGTATGAACTGCATCGTTTCTCACACCACTCTCAAATGGTGCTTTTCAGCACTAATTGCCGTTTCTTGACAGAGAAGCTGTGGCAGATCGCACCAAACCGAAGAAGGTGATGGGTTACCCAAAGGGTCCTGTGACCATTTAAGGTCACAAGGAGCTGGGAAGAACAGTTTCACAGCTAGTTCCTCTCCAGCTACGCACCTCCCATGCCTGGCAGGAACACTGCTTCAGTGTGAACATACAAGGAAGAGCAGAAACTCATCTACTCCACTTTTAGCAAGAGCGGTTTTTTCTCAGAAAGCACCAAAGACTTGAGGAAAGCATGTAAAACTCAAAACTTGCCTTGAGTCTACCAGGTTACAAAAGAGGAGAACATGGGCCCAAAGATATTGGGTGATGAGTGCAAATATCTATCGATACCAAAGGGTGGAATCCAGTTTTGCCAGCCTTTCCATGTAGAATGAATACTCAGCTCCCAGGGATTTCTACACCGTCCCCTGGAAACCAGCATCTGACACACAGAGATACCTGGACTGACTTGGCCATGATTAAATTGCGCTGAACTTTCTGGACCAAAACCAACAGAGAACGGGCTGGTTTTATCTACACTACGATACACAGCTTGTGTGACATTGCTCATCTTTTTGCTAGCGATAAGAAGGATCTAGTTTTCATGAGAACTAAAAGCTTAAGCTCCCACTGAGGCCCACAAGCACAACCAAAGTTCCTACTATCTAGGAAAGGGCCTAGGAAGGCTACGGAAATGCTCAGAGGGCTGGAGAACCTCTGCTGTGAGGACAGGCTGAGAGAGTTGGGGTTGTCCAGCCTGGAGAAGAAAAGACTCTGGGGAGACCTTAGAGCCCCTTCCAGTATCTGAAGGGGAAGAAAGCTGGGGAGGGACTTTTTACAAAGGCATGTAGTGACAGGACAAGGGGTGATGGCTTCAAACTGAAAGAAAGAAGATTTAGATTAGATATTAGGAAGAAACTTTTCACTCTGAGGGTCGTGAGATACTGGAACAGGTTTCCCAGAGAAGCTGTGGATGCCCCATCTCTGGGGGTGTTCAAGGCCAGACTGGACAGGGCTCTGAGCAACCTGGTCTGGTGGGAGGTGGCCCTGCCCATGGCAGGGGGTTGGAACTTGGTGGTCTTTAAGGTCCCTTCCAACCCAAACCAATCTATGATTCTATGAAAAAGCCTGGAATTAAAGAGGTCTCATAAAGCCTGTCTTGGCATACCCTCTTAAACCTCTAGGCACAAAGAAGAGGAGACAAGTCAACTGTGCATCCGTCTTGCGGGTCTGATGAGCTATCACTGAGCCCTAGTAGGACCTCAACACTATTGCAAATCAAATGCTCAGACAAAAGGTGTGAACTGCAAATACAAAAAGCGAGGCCTCTTCTAGCCAACACCAGAAGGGCTCATTCCCACCAACATACTTGAAAAACCACCAGGCTCATCGTGCCTCACCATGCGCTGGCCAAACCGCCTGCTCTCTTGTGCTCCAGACCTCCCTTTCAACTGCTGAAAAGCAGCTTGCACTACAGCTTTGCTTCAATAAATGCATAAAGAAAAGAAAGTCCTTCAAAGTTCTCTGTGCTGGAGGAAGAACCAAGCAAATAGCTCTTCAATGAAAAGGGGAAGGTGGTGCCTCTGCCATCCCAGCCGTGATGGCTCTAACCAGTATGGCTGGTGTCAGGTGATAAATCAGATGCCCTTTAACTCCACAGCTGAGCCACACACACACTACGGGACTGAAAGCACGAGCTATAGCCAATATCTTTACTGACAGGTGATAAATCACATGCCCTTTAACTTCTGTGTACCAGTTGCAAATGTAGTTAATTAGAAATTCATGCTCACTTCTTTTCATGTATTATTTCCTGCTTGATTTACATGAGCTGCTGTTCTTTGAACACTTGCCGGGATTAAGGCTCTCGGCTGCTGAGCGAGCACGAGGCACAGAACTTCGTCACCGAGCCCCACGACCTCTAGTGCTTTCACAGCCTGGAGAAATCATCGGCAGCATCAAGAGCAGCAGCAGCAAAGAGCAACCAAAACATTTTAGGGAAATACAAGGGGAAAGTGGTCCCCTGCCTGCAAGCCTGGCAGGTATGGCTCACACATGTAAACCCAGCGCTGCCATTGCGAGCCTTCCCTGGGAATGTAAAAAAAGACCAGAAAACTCTTTCTCAAGCCTGTAGAACCGTGGCTTTTGCATTTTCACACGTTGCACTGCAAATGGCTTTAAGCAGCTCCTTTCTAATTGCTTCTGGAGGTCTTTCACCAACCCCTGGGTACCCCCAGCCCCTTGGGGCTGCTGCGAGCCCAACCTAGGCTCCTGAGGGCTGGGGATGGAGAGGTCACCAGTGTCCTCCTGCACCCCTAGCACCCACCATGCCAGGGGCCAGGCCGGTAACCCTGTTTTGCAAAGTCCACACCAGAATTTGTTATTCTCCTCGTTCTGGCAAATTATCCCAACCCTCATTTCCAGCTATTTTGCCCGCATTTTTCTATGGGTATTTTTGTGCTATCAATAGTATTTTCAGCTCTGCTACAAAAGGGCATTTGTTAAAATATTCCATGACTGCACAAGATTCATAACAGATTCAGAAAACCAGTGATAATCATAATAATTTTTTAGAACTTGTCTGCCAGACAGAATTATCAGCAAAAGCGGGGCCCTGTTATCTGCAGGAGCAGTACATGATACGTTCATTTTTTTTCCTCTCCTCTATAAACTTCAATTATTAATGACAGAAATTTTTCCCCTGCCTATTCTTCCCTTGGTGGGAAAAACAGTCATTACTGACATTTGCCGATTTAAATCTAATCCTCCTCATCTGCATGTAGACGAGGCTCTGTTTGACTCTGCCCATTGATCCAGCCAGGAAAGGGGACTCTATAACTTAATCTGATGTCAAACCGTGACGTGTCCTGTAGGAAATCGGTGCTGTAGATCTCTGTGCTATAAATATGTCACCAGAATTAACTGAAAGCACTAATAGGTCACTCAATGAGCTCTGCGGTGCACACAGGGCACCACGAGGCCGCTGTCGAGGTACTTGTGATTGATGACACCAAAAATTAGCCAGAACAGAGGGTTGTCAGCCAGCCTGGAGACAAAGGACTTGCTGACATGCTTTGTTCTCTGCGTGTGCTGGGTCCCATCCCAGCCCTGGCAATTCTGAAACATTTAACACACTTCACATTTAAAAAATAAATAAATAAAATATGCCTACTACAATTTGAAACAATAGACAAGAAGTAGGATCCCTTCCAGCAGTTTTTTCCTCCTGCACCAACAGCCTTTGGTGGGTAACTACAGCCAAGAGAGAGATCCTGGAGTCTTGTTGCAGGCAAAAATCTCCACGGAGGATGGCATCGGGCCCTGAAAACACAGCCCCTGCTGCTTCAAGGATCAAAGTGATCACACCTCGCTCCCTCTGAGCTGGTTTCTGCACACCACGCTCCAGCCAAAACCCCCCAACCCAGGCAAGAGCCTTCGCTGTTGAGCTGTGCCTCCTTCACTCACAGTTTGCACCCTCTTCTGCCCAGCATCTCTCTTTCTTAACACACGTACACACGCTGTCGGCCTTTGGATAAGAGGTCACAACCCCTCACACTCAGGTATTTCTAATGCAATTTCTCATCCTGGTTGGTTGAGTCCCATCACCATTGCTGTTGGGTCACTCACAATGGTCAAGATGGCCAAGCTGGGCTGCCTCAGAGCTCTCTAAGGGATCCCATGGTGTGTCACCATGCCAGGGACTCTGGGGCTACCAGGGATGGCCACCACAGTCTACAGAGTCCTGGCTCTCAGCAGATGCACAGGTTCAGCACAAGTTGTGCGACATCTCCAGAGGGGGAGTTCCTGCTTAATGTTCTCCATCGTTAGTCCTGGAACCAAGAAGCTTGTATCCACGATGAGCCAAGATTCACCATGGAGATGTTGCCACCCCCATTCATAGCGGGGACAGGGCTGTTCACTTCACCTCTTGCTGTCAAAAGACCACCAGACTAACCCCGAACTTAAATCTGTCTTCAAATCCCCAGGACATCCCCATGAACACTCATGGTTTCCTGGAGCACATCAAAGCTGCTGGAATATCTTTCCCCTGTGGTCTTTTTCAAACAGATGATGTTGCATTCAGTGCCTGACCCAAGCCCACCTCCTGGTCCTGCCTTGGCTCACCGTGGCCATGTCCAGCCCATGCCAACTGCTGCGAGAAGTGTCCACCATGGCTTGAAGCCTTCCTCTCATTTTCCAGGCTGAGGAATGCCCCCACCCCTGCAGGAATCACAAACATTTTGCTGCCTCATTTTGAGGTGCCAGCAAGAGCAGGACCACCCGAGCCATCGCTCAGAAGGTGGCTTCAGTGAGCAGAGGCAAAGGGACGGCTGCGTTGGGGCGCTCAACTTGTGCACGGTGCTTCCAGTGCAACGCCCTTATCCTTTACAGATGGATGAGCCTCACACATGAATAAAGCCCTGGAAAAGCATCCAACTCAGCCCTGAATGGCCGCCATCCCCTGCGCACACGCATCAGCCCACGATCTTCTCCCTCTCCAGCCACTCTTGGACTCGTGACACAGCTTTGCTCTCTGTCTGGGTGGAAACTCAAACCAAATTGTCATATTTTCCTGTACTAAATCAGTCACAACAGTGTCAAAGGTTACCTCTTTTAGCTTGCACTATGGTCTACCTCCAGGAATGCAAGAGGCAAACCTCTCCTCCAAACACATACAAGCTCCCACACAGGTCCCCGGTGGAGTTGGGTCTCTGATCCACCTCCAGTTATCTTCACAGAAGTCACAGCCAACTAAAAGACCTCAGAGTCAACAGGACCACCAAGCCCAGAGCCAGCCCGACCCTCCCAGCTCTCCTGGATGAGCAGGGCTCCATCTCAGGGTTATTTTTATGGCTATAAATTATTTGTGCTGGATGCCTGCAAAACAGAGATGTTGAATCGGTCCCTCCACTCAACTAAATGCAACCAAAGCTGTCTTCAGGAGGAGGCTTTGAGGTCTTTTTCAGCTCATGAGCTGGCCCTCCTTGTTCAAACCAAACCAGCTTCAAGAAACACCAGAGGACTGAAATTTGGTCACATTTAAAACTCAACCAGAAATAGCCAGACAGAGCAGCGAGGAAGTTAGAACAGAATCCAGACTTGAATTTACTGGAATCTGGCCCATTTTAGAGGGCTCAAACACAATGGCTCTTGGGTAATCTATCATCCTTAAAGCCAAGAAGGTGGGTTATCCTCAGAGCTGCTGCTGCGGGAGCGGTGGCGGTGCCGCGCTGCAGTCAATGCTGGGGAGCCAGGTGTTCGCTAATCCCCGACCACAGAGAATATTATAATTGTTCGCACTCTAATGATAGCGAGCGCTTTTAACAGGCGGCCTGTCTGAACGGGCTCACCTCAAACGGAGGAGCAGGCAGCATTTGCAAACAGCACCTGGACTCGTCCTCATTATTTACCTGAACAGATGTTCACTGTGATACTTCCCGAATCCTGGAGCCGGTTTATTTGTCAGCATTAATGGGATTTCCAAGAGCTGGTTTGCTTTGGGAGCTTGTTTCCTCGTTCAAATTGTAACCGTCACCATTTTCTGTTTCGTGTTGCCTCTTTCACTCGTGATTATCTTCCCCGGTTTTCACTTTTCTCTGGGTCACCGAGTGCGGATCCGTTCTAATTACTGTCATTTTAGCTTTTGTGCCGCGCTCCGTCACACCAGGAGCCGGGCTGCATAAATAAGTCATACATCTGCTCCGTGCAGTCTTTGCGAAGCGGGACGGAGCCCATCGCGTCCCCCCCAGCACCCACCCTGTCCCCCACCCGGCCACTTCTGCCACCAGCTCACCTGAAAGGCAGCCCTGGGGAGGAGCTGCCCCCGAAACCCCTCACCGGGGGGTAGGTTCTGGCACCGTTTCATTCATCTCCGTTTAGACAGGGATGCCCTACTTCCACCGAAACCCCCCGGTGCGGATGCTGATCCGTTTGCCTGAGGATATGGAGTTACACTAACGCGGATGACAGGGCAGCAGCCCCTCTCAAGGTTTGCTAAATTAACAGTATCATTGCAAACACTTTGTGCCTTATGGAAAGGCTTAAATCAACACCGAAACGCTGCCCAGCTGGGGAGGCCGCTGCCCTCGGAGCCCCACGCTGGTCCAGAGCCACGTGCTACGCACAGAAGCATAAAAGCTAATTGTCTTTCACTGAATTTTTTAGAGTTGGAAGGGACCATAGAGATCATCTAGTCCAACTC
>JAOXJM010000005.1:14216578-14226994 GCA_026413425.1 Tringa solitaria | reverse complement strand
CTGATTCCCTCCCCCCCTAAAACCACAGGATTTTCCAGCATCCTCCAGAGCCCAAAGGCAGTGGTCCCCTGCCTGCCCCCCCCCGGCATCCCCATGGTCATCCAACAGCCCCACATCTCCCAGCCTCCCCATGGTCATCCAGCAGCCCCATGGTCATCCAACAGCCCCACGGTCATCCAACAGCCCCACATCTCCCAGCCTCCCCATGGCCATCCAGCAGCCCCATGGCCCCCAGCATCCCCATGGTCATCCAACCTCCCCATGGTCATCCAACAGCCCCACATCTCCCAGCCTCCCCATCACCCCCAGCATCCCCATGGCCATCCAGCAGCCCCATGGTCATCCAACAACCCCTTGGCTCCTGACATCCCCACATCTCCCAGCCTCCCCATGGTCATCCAGCATCTCCACGGCCCCCAGCATCCCCTTCGGTCCTGGCATCCCCATGGTCACCAACAGCCCCACATCTCCCAGCCTCCCCATGGTCATCCAGCATCCCCATGGTCCCCAACAGCCCCACATCCCCCAGCATCCCCACAGTCCCCATTATCCCCATGGTCATCCAGCAACCTCTTGGTTCCTGATATCCCCATGGCCCCCAGCAGGACCACAATCTCCAGCAACCCCTTGGCTCCTAACATCCCCATGACCCCCAGCATCCCCATGTCCCCCAGCATCCCCATGTCCCCCAGCATCCCCATGGTCCCCCAGCATCCCCACAAACATCCAGTATCCCCCACAGCCATCCAGTAGCCCCACCTGGCAGAGGGGCAATCTCTCCAGGACAGGGGGTTTTGATGACCTCGGTGACGACCAGCAGCTGGGCAAGGAAAGAGCCTTCAATCCTCGTTTTGCAGCTGTGGGGGTGACCCAGCACAGCCCAGTTTGTTCATCACACCCACCTACCTGCTGCTGACCTCCCTCCTGCCGGGGCTTGGCACCAGGGGAGCTGGGTGGCACGTCTTCGGGGTCCTCCATGGGACGTGCAGGGTGTGAGGGACCCTCTGGCAGGCAGCACCCAAAGGTGCTGTCCGTGTCACACCTTCCCGTGGTCTCCTAAGGATGCTCTTGGTGACCTCAGCCCCAGAAAACAGGGCAGAAGGAGGGAGCCCCATGCCTGGCTCCATCACCCCGTGGAGGTCCCCAGAGCTTGGGACCCACCAGCGATGCCGTCCCCAGCCCCTGACACGGTGACACACCGGCACCTGCGAGTCGTGGCTCCCGCGAGACCCATGTCCATCCACCTGAGGGTGACCTGGGGTGGGACCACCAAGTCCCCGAGAGACGCCGCCGGAGCGTGATGTGGTCCCCGAGCGGAGCCCAACGCCCCCCACTTCCCTCCTCCACCACCAGCCTGCAGGATGGAGCCACCCCACGGTGCTCCTCCGCCCCACGGCACGGACGTGGCTTCCTGGAGCTTTTGACCACAAGCCGGAAGCCAAGAGTGCCTGAGCGGCAGGCAGGGTGCGGGGCCACATCCCAACCATGTCTCCGAGCCGCTGAGAGAGGTGGCAGGACAGAAGAAGACCACCTAACCCCCTCCCAGCTCCCCAACCGCCATGGGGCTGCCCCACGGCCGCTGAGCAGGATGGAGGGGCTCTACCTGCTCTTGGTGGCTCTCTCCGCCACCGCGCCCAAACAAGGTAGGTCAATGTCCCTTCCCGTCCCTCTCCGTGTGCCGGGACGTCAGGGTGATGGCTCTGCTGGTTTTTGGGGTACCTGTCACCTCCCCGGGCTGGGTCCTGCTGGGGCGGGATGTCACCCGGCGGTGGTTGGGCTCAGCTCTTCTCCTTCTCCAGGTGCTCAGCACAGCTGGTGCCACCTCTGTCCCTCCTTGACACCCGGTGGGACCAAGAGAAAAGTGTCCCTGCTTGGGGGTTGGTGGCTCTGGGGACCCTAAAAGGGCTGCTGGTGCCACCAGCTCCCATCCCCGTGGGGACAGGGCGATGTCCTGCTGGTTTTGGCAGGACCAAACCCCATCCCATCTGCTCGTGTCACCAGTGTGGCTTTTGGGGAACTCATCCCCTCTGCTCATGTCAACAGTGTCACCCTGGGACGGCTTTTGGGGAACCCATCCCATCTGATCATATCACCAGCATCACCTCGGGATGATTTTGGGGGGAACCCATCCCATCTGCTCGTGTCACCAGCATCACCCTGGATGGCTTTTGGGGAACCCATCCCATCTGCTTGTGTCACCGGTGTCACCCTGGGGCAATTTTGGGGGACCTGTCCCTTCTGCTCACGTCACCAGCATCACCCCAGGACATTTTTTGGGGACGATGCCACCTGCTCCCCCAAAACCAGTGGGGTTTAGGGTGCTTTCACACCCGAAATGGCTGCCAGAAGCAGCCTCGACGCCTCTGACCAACTGGGGAACAGTCTCCATCGCCCTTATTTCCGCTGATGGCTCCTTCGCCGCGGCGCTGCCGACCCCGGGACCTCCCAATTTCCCCCCCATTCCCCCCCCACGCCCCCCTCTCACAGCATTGGTTTTGCCTCTGTATGGTTTTTAAGTCATTAAAGGCCACGATGGGGTGGCTCTTCTCCGTGGCTGCGTCCTCCAGCTGGCTGGTGGAGCAGTGAGGGATCATCCCCAGAAATGGGACCCCACCACAAAATCCAAAGCTGATGGTGGGCAGGAGGGGAGGCAGCATCCCCTCTGGAGCACATCAGCACACACACCCTCAGGATGCTCCACCACCAGCATCTCCAGCCGCAGAGGACACCATGTAAAGCACATCCCCACATCTTATCCTGGGTGGGATACTCCACTGCCCCTCATTTAGTGGTGGTGACCTCTCCTATCTCTTCCCATCACAACTATCCACCACGATGGTTTCCCCCAGCCCCCATGGAAACCCCCAGGTTTCACCAGATATCGCTGTATCTGGTGTATGCCATAAAAAAAAAAAAACAACATACCCATGTTAAACAAAGTTATACAGAATGGTGTGATAAACACCAGATCGTGTTCTGCTACACACTCAGCAGTGCTGATAGGGGTTTGAAAGACCATAGTGTGTTTTGGGCAGAAACCTGCCCTTTTCTGGCAGATTATGCCTCCTGGGGGACAGCCTTGTGTCACCACTGGGAGCCATTGCACTTGGGGTTCTTCACAGGCTGTGAGCAAGGACCAACAGGAACAGACACAGGACTGGCTCACATGGAAGGGTTGTCTTGGGTTCACCATGGAGAAAAAATCCCTCCTGATTGATGCTATTTATTTTACCTTCTCTATAAAAATAAAAGATGAAGTTGTGGCCATCAACCGCATCAAGCCCATCTGCAGTGGGAATTACCACCAGTCACCCTCCCCTCATGGCTTGTAAGGACAGACCCTTTATAGAATCATAGAATTGTCCAGGTTGGAAGGGACCTTTAAGATCATCTAGTCCAACCATCAACCTAACTCTGACAAAAAACCATCACTAAACCATGTCACTAAGCATCACATCAACCTGTTGCCTCTCCCCAGGCCATGCAGAGCGGGGACAAGACGAAACTACACCCTACAGGAAATATTGAGAAATCCAGTCCCTTTGGTAAAGTGATGCTTCCTCAGCACGAAACCCACAGGCCCATGATTGATGGAGTGGCCGGGCTTTCAAAGAGTGAGCTCACGCAGACGATCCCAAACGCCAGCACCAGAGCCCATAAATGAGCACGTACAACCGTCTGCAGAGACAAGGGTTAACCATCTTATCTGGGGTCACCAGAAGAAATTCCAAGTAAAACCCACAGCACGCAGATTTCCTGCTTTCTAACCCAGTGCCCTATTTATACCTCTCTTTCTTCACAATGCCAGTGACAGCTTTTTCCTCGCTCACAGGCACGTTTCCTGCTTTTTGAGTTGTGACTTTCATTTGCAGCTCATTTCCATAACCTCAGAAATATAGTTTCAATGGAAGTGTTAAATGTACTGACAAATTCTTCGCGAATCTTAAAGTTATTGGCAGAGAGAATGGGGGCAATTTACCTTGTATCAGCCAATTGAAAATTATATATTTCAAAATCCCTTAATGGAACGCAGCAAGGTTTATCTCCGACCGATAAAGTAACGCCTTGCTGCTGGTGAGAAAAATAACAGAGCCTATTTCCAAAATACGAAGTCCTCAATATGATGGCAAATAGGCTCATCTGTGCCTGGTGACCTTCACAGTGCTCGGTCTTTATTGCGGAGCGCAGGGACTAACTCTGCCACCTGCCCTGGCGCAGCACCCAAACAGCCCTCGGCATCAACTTCTCCATCCCTCCATCCCATCGGGCCCCACTTTGATTAACAAAACGTTTTTTCTGGTTGCCGCTTGAACGCTAACCATGGGCAGAGCGTGGTCCAGCCACACACCACTCCTCCTATTCCTCTAGTTAAAAAAGCAAAAGAGAGAAAGAAGGAAAAAAAAAAAAAAAAAAAAGAGAAAGAGAGAAAAGACAGTCTCATCCGATCCTTCTCCCTGCCAGAGCACCAGGATCTTCAAAAACACTGGCTGAACGAGTTGCACTAAATAATTAGGACACATGGGGGACTAAAAGTAAAGAAAGACCAAAGCGCAGATTTGCTGCAACATTTCCACTTCGCCGCTGTTAGAAACAAGCCACCAGTTGCCCGTTCTGGAATGAGAGGGGGCTGTAACCAAACGAAATGATATGGTTGGGATGGGAGGCGAGTGGGGAAAAAGAAAACCCACAAAAATCATCATGACCTGCATTAGAATCTGAAGGTGAGATATGGAGAGGGAGATGAGAAGGATGGGAAGCACCTTGTAGGAGCACAGGGGATGCAGCCTGGGCAAGTCAGGACCATGGGCTGCGGGGGCTCAACCCGAGCTACGGATGAAGTTAAGGAACCTTTAGATTCACTGGCAGGAAAAGCACCCAACTAGGAAATCCCACCAGAGTACAGCCTGCCTTCTCCAGAGGGGATGCAGGGAGGGAGAAACCAGGGACTGAGGCACTGGAAATAAGATCAAAATGGGAAATTTCACTGGAAATGAGATGGAGATGCCAGGAGCATCCTTTTAGGAGCTGCTCGCAGCAGCCTGGGCCAGGCTGAGGGACCAAGAGGACTCTGCCATCTCCTCCTCCACCGCTCCAACTCGAAGGCTGCAGTGGACTACGCCACCCTGGACTCCATCTCATTCAGAATTACTCGTGGACAGCAAAGCCCCAACAACAGAAGCCGCGAGCAGGACGTACAGGGGAGTGACATGTCCTTCTGGCAGGACAAGTCCAGAGAAAGGGGTGAGGAAGAGAGCCACGTGTCCTCGCCCTCCTTCGAAAGCTTTCTGAGGTTATAAACCCACAGACATTCATCACAGTCATGCGTCACCAAGACCGAAATAGCGTTATTTCGAAAATTAAGTTGAAAACGTTGACATGAACCAGAGGAGCAAGGGCTGGGTGATAAAGCAGCCGCCTGACCCCAGCAGAGCTGCCTCCCGCTCCTGCTCTCCTACAGAAACACATGGAGCTCTGTGGCCCTATATAAAATATTTGTGCATCCTACATAATTTAGAATCCCATTAAATAACTTGACTCCCCTATTTTTCACAGCAGCAAATTCCATGAATTTTGCATTGAATAAAAATTTAGCAATCATAGCAGTTGCTAATTTCTGTGCTGTGCTCAGAGCAGCCTTTCACTTCCCCGTAATGATTTTAAAACATTATCCTGCTGTTTCCTTTTTTCTCCGCCTGGCATTGAAGAGCTCTGCAAACTATTTGAATAGCGCTGGCTCTGAAAAAAAATACAAAAATTTCTGTAAGGAAGAAAAAATTAAATTCAATCATCGCTCTACCCTCTGTGAACTGTGAAAGTCTTGGGAACATGAAAAGGTGCTTTCTAAAGGATGTTAAGCATTCAAAAGATTAGACTGCAATGTGCAATTAAATGTGTTCCACAAACCTTTGTCAGAGTACCCAAAACCTTACTTCTGCATGAACTTAAAGTCCTCCCACTGGGAGCTTGTTCGAGTGGTTTACTTTAAACCTGTACTTCAGATATTCCATACCTTTCACTTTTATAATTCTTCAACATATGCTAACACTGGCAGAGTTAATAGTAACTGACTAATTTTAAACCCTATGATTACTGGAGCTGATTTATATAGTAGCTTCCCTTCACAATACTGCGAATCATGCACGCGGTAATTGCCAAGTTCAATTTTAGCTCTGTCACACTGAAGCATTAGTTTTTATGCCTCAGCTGTTGCCTCCTCCATGCTATAGAGGTAAGTTGATAATGCAGTAGGTTTTGCTGTTAAATATCATAATATTATGATACCCCGTGTCAGATTCTCGCAAGCTTTGTGAGCTATGCATCATCTATTAACTAAATACTTTATTAAAGGAACAGTTTGAAAAGGTTTCTATTCTAATTTAGCTCAGAACACTGAATACTGGAGGGGGGGTAAAAATAATGTAATGATTTAATTCACCACCAAAAGTGACTTGGTGGAGAGAAGCGCTTGCCGTCATCGGGGCTCTGTGGTAGGAGATGCAAAGGGATCAAACTAAAGCCTGTAAAAAAATACCCTCCGGGTGAAGCCCCTCACCCTGGCCTCAAGCCACAGCCTACAGACACCCATAGGAGCAGTGTCAGGAGCTGTTTCGCCCCCAAAATGGGGAGGTTTGGGGCTGCAGGGCCCTGGTCATGTCCAACAACTTCTTGACCAAAGCCCAGACATCTCGGGGCAACCGTCCCTCCTGTCCCCGCAGATGCAGCTGGTGGGGGGTCACGGAGCAAAGGGGGAGGGAGGGGACCAGCAAAGAGAAAAGGGTGGAAGAGATGGGAGAAACCAGATACTCCTCGCTCCCAAGAGATGGGGCTCCACAGCCCAGGGGCTTAGATGAGAAATGAGGCAACACTGCTGCACCGCTGCTGCCTCTCAGCTGAATCAATAATAAATCTCTTAATAGCACTTAAATTCACCCATCTCTTGAGCTTCATGTTTCAAGACTTTTTTTTTTTTTTTTCCTTTTTTAAATGAAGTCTTCTCATATCAAATTTAACAAATGTGGGCAAACTGGAACTGCTGCCTTTTCCCATTCGCACGTGCCATGGATGCCTAAGAGCAACGAAAACGCCCCGCGAACAGATGTCCTCAGGCATCAGAGACAGCTTCATGCCTCCGAGGGATGCCCAAGGCACAGCCCCAGGGATGGAGATTGGGCTTTCCCCCATGCCAGGGAGGAATTCCCCATCAGGTGCTCAGGGGCAGACTGGGCAGAGGAGTCCAAAGCTGATCTTTGCAACCCCTTGAATGAAAACAGCACAATGCAACAAGAGTCTCTCTCTGCTACAGCCTGCATCCATTTTAACTCCTTCCTCTCCTCCACAGCTCCTCCATCCCCAGACAGATGTAGAGACCCCAACCCAAGCCAACACCTACGTGCTGGCCCCTGATGGGGACCAGAGGACCCCCTCCTGATGCCACCGCTCAGTAGGTGGTTGGCCATTCACCAGACTGGGGAAATTGCCTCTATCAGCGCTATCGTTCCCCCACAAACCACAGCTTTTACATACCCAGGACAGACACACAATTCATGATATTCACCAACAACACAGGTCTTGCTCCAGCTCTGAAGTTCATGCATTAGGAACTTGATAAAACCCGTGGAGGCAGTAGTTATCAGTTCAGTGGTCACCTTTCCTATCAACCCTCTCCTCACTGTAGCAAGGAGATGAACGTGGAAGAGGACGAGCTTCTCTTTTACCATTTTTTTTTCCCCCTCAGTTTTCCAAAAGGAAAAGAAACGAGATGCTAAACAGGGAGCATCCTGCAAGCCCGGAGAGCCGCAGCTAGGCTCCGGCGTGGCTCAGGGCAGTGCCCGGGGCTCCCGTACCGCAGGCAGCCACGTGCTCTGCCCGATGTTTCCTACGAGAAGGTGGGACATTTCACACAGAGAGAAAGAGGAAGGAAGAATGTGAAAATTTTGCCAAGTGTGTGGTCACCGGGAGGAAGGAATAGGATTCCTGAATTTTTCAGCTTTGATGATTTTGGTAAAACCAGAAACCGCGTGCCCCACGCTTCAGGAGAATACCTCACAAATAGATCGACCATAGCACCCTGGGAATTCAGAGGTGGAATAGATTCTTTGACATCTGAAGTCCCATTTTTCCAGCTCACCAGGGATGTCTGACCAGTCCTTTTTGTTCTATAGCCCTTTCTGAAGTCAGTGCTGCTGAGAACCAGCAGCCCGATGCAAACTGCTGGTGGCTGCATCAGCTTCTGCACAGCAGCACTGTAAGATGCTGATGGCATCTACATCTCCAGAGATTTTCTGGAGCTAAAGAGGAGCTTAAACCACACTTTCTCTCTTGCATCACACCTGTACATTCTTACCATCATCTGAAGATTTCCCAGAACACAAACTCCCCATCAAAGGGACGGAAGAAGCCACAGCCCAGCAGCAACGTCACCAGGCGTATGACTTGCAAGAGCAATGTTTCCCCCAGCAGCAGACCAGGAGGGACCAGTCTCATGTTGGACACCAGCCCCTCTCAGCCAGCAGAGCACAGGGCCATGATCTCAGGTAGACACACTGGTAACACAGAACTTGCAGCACTGAGATTCCTCTAAAAAATAAACCTGGAAAAAAGTTCTCTGGTAACTATCATTTCTCTCTCTGTTAATTACACACTCTTCATCCATCTTTGCTATTTTTCGTAGGACCATCCTTTACCAGGTGTTTGCTCAGTGCCCAGTAGACCCCATTTCAGCTGGGGGCTCCAAACTCTGCTGGTCCACACACAGTTGCAGCAATACCCAGCTCCAATTTTTGTGATCTCCTAAGTTTAGACAAAGCCTCGTACCCACATTAGCCACAAAGGAAGCCAGCAGAGCTCGTCCGTCCCCTCTGCTCATGCAGAGCTGGGACTCTCCGCTTGCCTGCAAAGCGGCCAGGGAGGTCTGGGTCCTACAGGCACATCCCCGCCACGTACCCAAGGGCTGGGGCTGGCACAGCACCTTCAGCACCCGCAGTTTTGTGGCTTCACACCATTATTGAGCTCTGTTTCACTTTTGAGCAGAGAAGGGGCATTGCCACATCCAAGGGTGGAAACCTCCATAACCTGGGGAGGCTGCAGAGCAGGAGCTCCAGAGCCCAGACCTGCTGCACATCCTACAAAACCCAGCTGAGAAAACACCTCTATCCACCGTCGGGACCTAATCCCTCCGGCAGGATACCCAGATTGTCCCCACCTGTGCTCTACAATTTGGAGATAATGAACTATCTGCAACATTAAGCTCTAAATAAAAACATCAACACCTTTGCAAGCAGATCTTGACTTCTCTTTCGAACGCGCCGAACTGCTTGTAAAGTGTCACTGACTGCACTGGAAACAAAACCAACAAAAAAAAAACCCAAACAAAACCCCCATCCTCGTTATTTTATGTGAAATGAAAAGAGTCAAGCAGGTGGCCTCAGCTGCACCAGTCTCTCACCACGCTGTTACAGAACTAAGCCGAACATTTACACAGGTCTGAAAAACTCTTCGCAAGGGGCATGTAGACAGTGGAGCCACCAGATGTTGTTCTCCTAATATTTGCTATATCACATCACTGGATGCTGCTCGAAAACCAACCTGTGCCAAGTTTTCAGAGGCCTCGGCTCACTTTCTGTGCCTGGATCTGGGGTTCCGGAGAGCTGGCTGCTCTCAGATGGGGCTGGGACTGGGAGCCAGGACCCATTCATGCAATTACACACTCAGCCTCAGCACCCAGCACCTTCCTCCCGTGTCCCAACACGTGATGTCAGGCTGGGGGATAACCAGAAAAAAAAAACAAAACAAAACAAAACAAGAAAAACACGAAAAACAAAACCAAACTGAGAGTATAAGTTGACTTTCAGATGAGAAATATAAAAGATGCTTCACCAAAGCCTCAGGTGGGCTGTGCACTTTGCTGAGCTGAAGCCACCGGGAGTTATTTAAAACATTCATTTGTTCACAGCCAGTTCTTCACAAAGAAAGGAGAACTTCGGTCCAGTTGGGCATATATTTTAGTTATTCTTTTTTTCTGCAGGAAGGTTTTGTCTTAGTATTTCAAACCTTTTACACGTACAAGCATGGATGTTTATTGCTGCAGTTGCTTGCTACCAAATATGTGCAGTTTGTTCAAAATCCATGTGAGTATATAGCATTTTGGGGGTGGTATTTCTGATAGAGCAGGCAATTACTGTAGACCATCAGAAAATTTAATTTCTCTTCTCATGCCTTCTGGATGTCTTCAAAAATTATAAATACTTTGTGATTTAAAGACACGAATGCTACTTTTGATATTTAGTGCCTACCCTGCACGTCTTCTTTCTCGTTTCTCATGTGCTGATACATGGGGAGGCTACGTTTAAAACATTTAAAACTTTCTTGGCTCCCTCCATCTCTGGTTAGCACTGCTGCCCCCCATAAGCCCCCCTC
>JAOXJM010000005.1:14200982-14212008 GCA_026413425.1 Tringa solitaria | reverse complement strand
TCCTGTCACTGGGCACCACTGAAAAAAGACTGGCCCCATCCTCCTGACACCCACCACTGCATTTGAAGTTAGTTCAGCCTGGATCTTGCTGTGTCAGCAGTATTGGAGGTTTCCTTTATCCCCAAATACAGCAGAAACCCCAAAGAAGGCTGGATCTCGCCCTTGGGTTCTCCAGTGGCTCCAGCTCTGGCCAAAGGGATGAGGCCACCAGTTTCAGGTGACCCAGCTGGCCCCAGTCCGCTATACATGCCACACTGCCACCAGGAGCAGCCGTGATGCACATGCCCATGGTCAGAGAGCAGAATGGCAATGGCCAGCCCTATTTCACAGCATCTGAGGACGTCTGGTCCCTCGGCACTCTGGCCTGGTGACCTAGTGATGGGAAGAGCCACAGCAGATCTTGAGAAACCTCTGGATCCCACAGCCTTCCTGCTAGAAATAGGCTAAGCAAGGAGGCAGCCTGCTCTTGAGACTTTTTTTTTGCCAAGCAGAGGATCCCTTCCAAGCTGGCACCGTCCCTGTGCTCATGGCACGATGACAGTGACACAAGCTAAAGCCCCAGATCCAGCAGCACACTCTCCCTGCCTCGCAGCTACCCAAGATTTCCAACTCTGGCGGGAAATGAGAAGCCCCAGTTGAGCTTCAGAACATCCTAAGGCAATTCCACAAGACAAGAGGATGTTGAAATCCACATTTCTCAGACAATTAACTTAGAGCAGTGCTTTCCTGCAAATGGGAATGGGATCTATGGCTTCATATACAGCTCGTGAAGAACAGCTTTGGACTTCAAATAAATCAGACTTGGGCCAAATTAGAAATAAGAATCCATTATAACATTGGATTTGCCCATTATACAAGCACTCTATTTTCATAGAACAATAGAATGGTTTGGGTTGGAAGGGACCTCTAAGCTCATCCAGTGCCACCCCCTGCCCTGGGCAGGGACACCTCCCACCAGATCAGGTTGCTCCAAGCCCCCTCCAACCTGGCCTTGAACCCCTCCAGGGATGGGACATCTGACAATGACTGTCACATCTTTACATTTAGATCCTGCCTATATTCCCTGAAATTCAGTACCCAGTCTCTGCCCTGGGAGCTCATAGAGGACCCAACAGAGTTATGCCTGAAATGGGGCGTGTTCTCCCATGTCACATAGGTTTAGCGTGCAGCACCTCACATTCAGGACTTTAGCCTTTAGATACTGTCAATACCAGAATGAAAACAGGTTTTCAGTCCAGCTAGATATAGTAGGAATATCACAAAAGGACTTAAGTGTGACTCCAGCACCACCCGGAGCAGGGACATCATGTCCATGGGGTGACATCCCGCTGCCACGCAAGGCATGGGGAGGTGCAAGCATGGGAGAAGCGGGTGCTAATTGTGGATGAGGCTGCCCTTGTTTCCAGCACTTCACTAATTTCCTCTCAAACTTGCTCCCTGTGACCTTTCCAGGCAAAAAAAAAAAAAAAAAAAAAAAAAAGAAAAGAAATGAACCCATTCTCTCTAAGAGGAACAGCAACACACGTGGGGCGAGGATGCTGGAGCCAGCTCTGGAGCCTGCAATCTGGATCCCTGCTCCTACAGGATGTGTGTCTAAATCTCACTCAATAAGACATGTTTTCCAAGGAAAGAGGCATTTCACATTTTATTAATTCTAGCTAAAGCCCTTTTTATTACAAACTTCCTATCTAGCATTTGACTGCAGCCGTCACCACTGAGACTCTCGCTGTGTCAGGGCAGAAAATCCACGGCTCGCAGTTGGGGTGGGCTGTGTATTAATATTTTTCTCTCCTGCCATCTCAATCCCAGAAGGTGCTATTGGAATTATTTTAAATGCACTTCCAGAGGTCCCTTCCAGCCTGAGCTATTTTATGATTTTAAACATGTATTTGTTTCTTTTGTGCTCTCACACCCATTTAGCACCCCACTTCCACCGGCGACCGAGGTTACACGTTATTATTCCCACCAGGGCTTGGCCTCCCCCAAAAGAAGGCCACGACACGCCAACCACCTCACTTTGAGGGCTGTAAATTTATAAAGCTAAAAAGTCCATTTCAGTAATATTTTCCCCCTTTTCAAAGCCCAACTCTTAAGTGGAAAAACTGATTTAATAGAGTTTTTAAAAAAAAAAAAAACAAACCCAAACCTGCGCTCTGGTCTGATTTAAATGGAATAGTTAAATACTCCACACGCACCATTTGGCACGGCCGCGACAGAGCGATCTGGTTTGCAAACAGACGGCCACCCACAATTAATTTGCCACCCTGACAGGGGTGCAGGTTGTCAATTAATTAAAAAAAAAAAAACCCACATGCCACCAGTCTTCAGTTCACTCTATGACCTGCAGCCTTTCCTTAAGGGTGGGGGGTGGGGGGGGTGGGGAAGAAAATAATATAACTACCCCCTCATAATGAAAACATGACTCTGGTTTTCTTGGCATCTAAAAAAGTGTTGTTCTCAGCTTTAACAGATTTATCAGGTTTAAAACCACCCCGTCGCCAGCACCCGTCTGGGGTAGAGGAGACCAGACCGTAATCCCAGCGCAGTTCCCTAAAAATACACAGAGCGCAGCTCCAGTGACCTCAGTGTCTGGCTGTGGGGCTGGACCCACGGCGCTTGTTGGAAGGTTTTTCTTCTGCTTTCAAGGGCTGTTTGATCTTCAATCAACAATGCTTATCAGCGGCACAGTCTGCCAGCCATTCCCCAAAAGTTTGATATTTTTAACAGCACATTCTTCTTCCCCTTTGAACGCTATTTAGAGACAAGATAACGCATCGTGGGGGGGGAGGAAAAGTTGCCTCCCTGGGTTTAACACGGACAAACAGAGCAGGATCCTGTGGGGGGGAACATGTATTTCTCAGTGCTACAACAAGCCTCAGCTTCGGTGGTTCATGTTTCCCCCTCACCAATATTTCTGCTTTTTCTTCTTCCGATGACACATCCTGATGCCTTTTTGTGCCCCTTGGCACAAGCTGGGACAAACCACGACCACTCACTTAAGCGTTTCCACACAAAACTTCCTCTAAAGTTTTCACAAATTTCATTTCCACGCTGTCAAAAGTTTCTTTCCTTTTCGCTAAGGGCTCCGGGGCACAACACCCCTTTCTGACACCAGGGACTAGAAACCGAATTCCCTAAAAATATATCATTCTTCTGCGGCAGGCAGGCTGTGCTGAGACGACTCACCGTATAAAACCCCACCACTCAAAGAAGCACCCGTGAAAAATGAGAAATATGGAATGAATCTAAACGGTTATTTTTTGACAGAGGAAAAAAAAAACATCCAAACGCAAAAATCAGAAGTGGGCAGCAAACTGCTGCAGGACCAGCCCCTCCTGAGGCCAAGCTCTCCATCACCACCACCTGCCCCATCTCCTCCCCTAAGCTGGGTCCTTCACATTAAATCTGTTGCATTTGAGGGTTTTCAAATGGCCTAATGACTCCTAATGAGCTGCCCAGCTCTACTGCCTTCCCAGGGAGAGAGAGGAGATGCTCAGGGAATAAACTGCTCGGTAGATCAGGCTGGGAGGGTGAAACTCCTTCACAGGTGGAGATCCACATCTTTGGAAAAGAGAAGCTTTCTGGGGTGGCCTGGGCTCTGCCTGCACCTCTCCAGGGACCCAGGTCTCCTGCAATGGTTCAGGATGCTCAAATAGTTCATAAAAATACCTCCCAAATGCCTTGGGTACCCCAAAACGACCCGCTGCTTCTGGAGATGGAGACCTAGACCAGTTCACCCAGGGGATAAATGGCACAACACAGCCCTTATCTCCCAACACTAAGCATAGGCTCCACCCTGCAAGCAGGAGGAGAGGATGAGGAAGATGATGGAGATGAAGAGGACGGTTTTCTCTCAAGCTGAGCGGAGAGGGGGAGCGCGGCGCTCAGGCAGATGGCCGGGGAGAAAGGGGACGGAGCCTCCCTGACGAGCCCGGACGGGAATGGAAACTCTGAGTCATTGGCAGGTTTTGTGGGGAAAAAAAAAATAAATCTGCTAATGTGATCCAGCTAATCCGATAAAAAAAGTGCTCCTTGCCGCCGTTGAGGTGGAACAGGATCCACGGGGCACGGGCAGCCTGGTCCCGGGGGAAAAATACAACCATGGTGACAGAGAAGGTGGTGGCACGTCACCAGAGGTGAGGGTGGCACATGCCAGCACCCTCCAGGCTCGCCCTCCATCTCTCCCAGCACCACGGTGCCAGAGCTGTCCCGGTCCCTTTCCTCTCCACAGGGAGAAGGTTCCTTGGAAGGAATTGCTTCTGTGGAAGCGAAGGTGCATATCAGGAGTGGGGAGAAGAGGCTCTGGGCAGAGCTGAAGCAAGTTCTACCACCCACCCAGCTTGGGAATAGGTCCCCATACTGCCACCCTCCTTTTCTAGCTCCTGCTAAGTTATGAGATCCTCAGAAAACACAGAAAAAAATAAAAAGCACTGTGAGAGCAAGAGGCTGGGTCCTTAAACCAACAGGGAAAAAAAAAATTAATTAAAATATCTACATTTTAAACACTTGTGCAATCCAGCCTCCTGTGTCCAGGCTGTAATTAAAGGTCAAGAAACTGCCTCGGACCAAGAGCCACCCGATTTCTGCAGATAAGGTTCCTCAGAAGCCGCACGCAGCGCAAACCGATGCTCAAATAATCTCTCCATCGTAACAATTACTGGTCCGGGGCCCTAATTTAACACTTACCTAACAGTCACACTCGCCCCAGAGCTGAACCGAAATCGCACAGTCGTCAGGAAGAGATTTAATTATATCTGCAGAGGTCAACCCATCTATGCAAAAAGATTACGGGTGGAGGAGAGAGATTCCGTGGCAGAATGCAAAGATTTCGCCTGCAGGCGCCGCAGCAGCCAATGCCATTTTTCAAAGAAGAAATGGCATCCATCAGAACAAAACCACCAGAGGGAAACAATAGGAAGAAGTGGGGGTGGGGGTGTGGAGATTATTAAAATATTTAAATCTGGTCATATAAGTGCAAAACCAGGCAATTTAACTCTATTCTCAATCACTTTTTTTTTTTTTATTTTCAAAAGAGCGCTTTGATTAGTGCTTGTTTCAGTAAGTTTCCTTGCGAGATTTCTTCTCCCCACCCACCCCCCGCAGCTGAACTGCCTATCTCCAAGTATAAGCTTTAATTATATGAAAACGGGCGTGTAAAATCACGAAGGTGGAACATTAGAGCTCAAACCTCCAATTAGGAGTTAATGGTATCAAAGCTGGAATCACGCTAACACTCTACCCCGACTACAGAAACGCAGAGTGAAATATAAAGGGAGAGGCAGAGAACACGGAACGGAACAGCCTCAGACAGAAGCCTTGCGCTCGCTGGATGGAAAATTGTCAAGGAAAACACATTACCAGCACAATAACTTATTTTTAATGCAGAGCTGTTAGGAAAACACAATTATATGCTTCATTTATACTGAAAGATATAACCCAACTGATGGCAAAGGCATTTAGAGCTCGTTTTGTATAAAAGCAGACGGTGCTCATAAGGTAATAGGGAAAAATTGTGCTCCTGGAGGGGATAACGCTCCCCCCCGGCCGGAGCGGAGCTCACTTCCGTTCCTCACACCCAGCAGCAGAGAGAGGCAAAGCAAAGGCAAGAATGAAAACAGAGATTTTTTTTACTATTTTTTTCCCCTCAAACGCTGCAGAAATACCCCGACGGTGACAACCTCCACCGGGAAAGGGGCCGGCGGCGCCTGTTCTTAGGGCGAGCAGAAGCGGGGTGTTGGGAGGGATCTGCAAGGGTTACAGGTGCTCTCCCCACCGGAGCCAGCCGCAGCCACACCATACACAAGCTGTAGGATGCTCTGGTCTGTTGCAAGCAAAACACAATTTATCCACAGAATATTTTCTCCATTAGGGACCCACAAACTGATCCTGGTGCCTGGCGGAAGCTCAGATGTGTAGGATAATTCCAGAACTCTTCGTGGATTTACCCCGTGGTTATGGCAGGATAACATGCCAGAAGCTTTGGACAACTGATTAAGGGCACAAGGCTTGTAATTGATTTGAAGCATCGTAGAGAAACCAGAGAAACTTGCAAAATTTTGATCCTGAGTTCTGGTCTCTTGGTGCCTCCTCTGCTTTCACGTATCAGGCCCCTGACAAGGTTATTCAGAAGTGGCCCCCAACAAAAACACAGTATTATATACAACTCAGACCGGTCTTCCAAATATCTCCATTGTTCCCAAAACAACCAGATTAAAGCCTTCCCTCTGCGCCTACAGAGAGAACAACAGTTTCTATGAATGGATGGACATTCATTATTTAGCTCCCAATCCCTGAACTTCAAGCCCAAGGCCAAACGCAGCTTCAGTGGCTTTCTGCTGTGTGACCCATCAAAGATCGCTCTGCAGAACGCGGGGTTGCCCACGGAGTAGCTCCAACGCTTTTCAGAGGAAGCCCTTGCCCAAATTCAGGGCCTAAAAATAAATAAATAAATCAATAAATAAAATATCCACATTTGCAAATCACCAGGAGCTGCCTGCCAAATGAGAATAAAGTGGGCCCCAAATTAAAAATTTGCCTGACTTTGTTCCCCATCCAAAATCCTCCATCTCCAAAGGAAGATTTATGCTACTTCAAAAACAGAGTTGGCTTAGAAAGTAGAAAGGGAACGAATATATTTCATCTTCCAGAATGGCAAAGCAGTGCTGGAACGATGAAAAAGGGACTGTGTTTATCACTGCAATGTACAATTTATGATAAAAAGTCAAAACAAAACAGAATGTTCCACAGAAATGCATTTGCTACATCGACCCGGGCTCATACCAGCAGCTCAGATCCCATTTCTGAAGGGTTCTTAAAAGAAGAAGAGAGCATTGGTTGCAGATTAATACCCATCTCATGACTAGTAGATTTTAATTATCCATAATTTATGACGGCGTATCGGCAAAATAGGTTTTTGTCAATTTATCAGCCTGAAAGGCAAGACACGGAGTGTGTTTGGAGATGCAAAGCCACCGAGCCCTGTTAGAAAGATCTGGGACCGGTTTCGATGGTGCTGTTGCACCCTATAGAAATGCTACAGGGTTAACGGGGCTCCCCAGCACCTACCTCCCCTTAACTGCCTTATTTCCCGTTAACTGCCGGAGGTTTGAGGCCTATGTCACTCGCGGTGTCACAGCAGAGTGCTGGATCTGCAAGAATTAGGTATTCCCAGGCTGGGTCACTCTTCTCCTCCCCATCAATCATTGCCCTAAGTGGAAATTAGGCACCGTGCGAACTGCGGCTGATCATCGAAACACCAGAAGCATCTAGGAAAAAATTATATTTCAATTTCTTTCTGCACAGAAGAAGAGAGAGAGATGTTAATTCACGCCCCAAAGTTGCCCCGAGGGAGTAGGGAGCGGGATCCCTCCTCCTGCATCCCAGCATCGCTGCACGCGTCGCGTGAAAGAGCGCACAGAGCAGGATTCCTGCCCGATGCCTCCCCCGCAAAAGCAATTTAGCCTGGGCTGAGATGGAAAAACTCCCTCCCCTACTTTGTGGACCCACACAACTTAAGATCTGGGAAAATCCTTCCCCGCTGGTCCATCAGGCAGCACACCAGAGCCTGGCGCTAACACCCCGCTCAGAGCAGAACGAGCCCCTGTGTTACTAAACTATGGGTTGGTTTTGGGTTTTTTTATGGTTTACTTATTGTGAAATACAGACGGAAAGAATCTCCAAAGAGTTTAAGCGGGAAAAATCCCCAGATTTTCACAAAGTGACCGGAGGGATGGGAAAATAGCCCACCACAGACCAACGATCCCCTTGCGTGGCGCGGGAATGGACTGCCTCACCCCGTAACACCATCCCAGCACCCAGACACTGTGGAATCTCCTCTTCCCCAGCAAGGGAGGGGGGAGAGGGGGGACTGCAGCAGGTACCAACGGCCCAGGAAAAAGGCCAGAGGGGACAGAAAAAGGGGCTTTAGACCCAGATTTAAAAGAGAATCCGAAATGGAGGTAGGTGCTCCCTTCAGCGGGGCTCAGGTGGCTGATGATAGAGATGGGTGTCACAGTTTGGACAAGGGCTCCCTGCAGGGTTGGTACCACTCAGCCTCCCCCCAGCCCCTCGTGGCTGCTGTGCAGACACAACCTAGTGCACAAGAGGTGTTTCTTCTGTGCAGTCCCAGTGATGGAGCAGGTCCTGGATCCGGTCCATGGAAGGAGGCAAGGGGCTGGTACCCTGGCGTGGGAAATCAGTGCCCTAGGGATGTTATCCGGTGGCTCCGGGAAGGAGTCACTCCTTATGGCCCCTGCACCTTGGGATGAGCTCAGTGCCACCCTAAAAATTCTTCAATGGAGCATCACTCCTCCCTGGGCACCGGGAAGTTTGGGGTTGGCTCCTCTTCCCACTTGCAAGCTGCTCCATGAGGGAACACCCGTGATGGAGACTGGTTTATGCTGGGAGCCCTTTTTTGCCCTGCTTCGATGCCACCAGCACGCCCAACGCATAAAAACTCCTCGCCAAATGCAGGGGGCAGAGGGGAAGGCTCCTTCTCACCCTGCCTGCCGGGGTGCAAGGGACCCCCTTCTCCACCCATGGGTGTCCAGCCCCTCACTCCCCTCTCCCCGAGTCAGGGAAAGCAGGGATGCTCCAGAGGCGGTTAAAGAAAGGCTGCAAATGTCCCCCCCCTTTTGGGGAGGCCTTGGGTTGAACGTACGCCCCCATTTCATTATCCCTCTAAACATCCCTCGTCCCTTTGAAAACAGAAATGCTGATATGCAGTAGGCACCTCGGTAGCCGGGAAGAGAAATCGTGGCTCGCTGCGGCGAGACGGGAGCCCTCATGGTAACGATATCACGTTCGGTAAGTGCACAAAACAATTGCATTAACATTTCAGGATGCTCTGGGCTAAAGCGCATCTCCCCAGTAAGCTCGCCGGCCACGGGCATGCAGGCAGAGCTCTCAGGGAGTTATTTATACACAATGACACTGCACACTCCCTCCCGGCTTCTCTGCCTCCCCCCTAAATAAATAAATAAACAAATAAACCAACAAAGCAGCCCTTTTGGGATGGGGGGAGGGGGGGGGGGGAAGGGGCTGAACCTGAACAGAACAAGCCCTTTGAATGGAAAGGCTTTAAAGCCCCTCGATAAACTCAGCGAGGCAGGAAGAAGACAGCAAAGAGCCTGGAAGTACTCCTTGCCTCGGTCCTTCCTACCAATGGATTTCATCCAGGATACCTGCATGCGATAGGGGGAGAAATTCTGATTTTTCCACCTCACCCTGCCCTCCTCTGCAGCTTTTTAAAGTGGAAATGTTTTGCGGCCAACGCTGTCTTAGCCCAGCTCTGGGCTGAGCCACCAGCACCGGACAGGAGCGATGGGGTTTGGGACAAGGGTGAGTTTTTGGAGTTTCCCAGGGGGTCCTGTGTGGCTCGGGGGAAGTGTGTGTTCTCAGACAGCGCTCTCCGAAGTGGGCACAAGATGACACGCAGCGTGCCGGTGCCATCCATGCCCAGCCATACGCCACCCCACACCGGCCGGAGAAGTTCTGGGCAGCAGAGTCTGGGAGGGCAGCAGGCCCCGGGCCACGGTTGGGCACTGGAGTTCTGCCCCTTGTACCTGCCTTCGGCCGGGAAAACAACAGTCAACCCATCTCATCTCCGGCTTCCTTCCAGCAGCATCATCCCGCAGACAAACGTGCACCACTGTGCATAAGAAAATGACATTTGATAACTCAAAAAAAAAAAAGAAGAAAAAGAAATAGAATTAAAAAAAAAAAGAGCCCTGAATATCAGAAAAGGGTAAGTCACTTCCTTTCTTCTCCCGCTGCTTTAACATCTTCCGTAGCAGTGACAACAGCAGCATCTGGTGGCAGTGGTCAGTACCTGGGGTGCTCCTCTCCAGTGTCCCATCCACCCCGGCCACCACCGACAGGCACCCACTCATCCTCCCCGGAGACCCCGCAGCAGCGCTTTCCCCCAGCCTCCCCCTGGCAGCGCCAGCAAGGACCTGCCGATCGGTTGCCACCGCCTAATCCAGGACTAATCTCAGGGATTCAGGCCAGGGATGAGCTGACGACGTGGAGCCCCGCGCGCCCCAAGGCCCCGGGGGGCTGCTTGTAGGGGGGGGAAACACCGGGACCGTGCAGCCCCACGGCAAGGGCCACGGCGCTGGGTGCGTGACCCCGAGCCCCATCTCCCGCCGGAGCAAACTAAAGGCGAACTGAATCGTGGCCACGTCTAACAACTTCTTGGCAAAATCGAGTTCCTAAATCCAGCAGGATTTGGGGGGCTCTGCAGTTCCCGGCGGCACACGCTGGCACGATCGCAGACTTTCAGCTCGTGCACATTTTATCGGCTGATGTTTCAGCAGCAGGGATGACCTGCTCCCAGGTGACCCATCTCTCGTTAGTGTTTTAAGAGCACATTTAGCATTTTAAGAGCAACGGCAACGATAATAAAACAGTTAGAAACTAGCAGTACGCGGATACAGAAGAAATCAATTTAAGTTGTTTCCTTTCACCATAATCAAGCATCTCAAAATAAATGAGAACTATTAGGTTTGCTAAATAAATAAATAAACTTAATAAAAAGAGAAAAACAACCCACATGACAGAGAACAGCTAAATACATGTATTGATATATCAAGATTAATTTGCTGCAGCTGGGAAGCCACACAGGTTTCCCTCTGCTTGTTTCTAAAGAGTTTGATCCCCAAGTACCACAACAGCGAGACAAGACGAGAGCATCCTCAGCTGCAGTCCCAACACTGGCGAGCATTTTCACCCTTGATGAACTTTTTGCAATGCAAATCACCCGAATTTGGCCCAGGAGGACTCAGCCGGGGTTGTGTCTCGGAGCTGATGGGGGGGTAACCCTCTCTCCCTCCCTCCCTCCCAAGGGCTTTGCTTCCTACGGCTTTGTTGCCGAACCATCAACGCTGTTTACCTACACGATGCCGGCGGAGAACTCTTTATTCGCTGAAGTACAGCATCCATCCCCTTCGCCCCGGCTTCTCTGGGATGAAGGAAATTTCCTACATCACCTCCGGCGCCCTCAAACATCTCAAACATCCCCCCGCGG